>OX422212.1:501776403-502976403 GCA_949130495.1 Sambucus nigra
ATGGCGTACATAGGATAAATCAATTGTATGGAACTAGGTTAGGGCTCGCCGAAATTTTTTTTTGCTACTCTTTTTCTCGGACTAGTTCAGGTGTCCTTTACCTCAAAGCCAGGAGCCCTGACAGGGTACTGGTAGTAAATCTACCTGATTCCCATAAGGACTACTGGAAAGAGGGTTTCCTTATTAGAAATTGGCAGTTTTCTCCCCAACTTGAAGGGTCGAGGTCTGAGAGGTTCTCTGTTCCCTTTTATGGGGAGGAATACATAGGTAGATATTGTACTGTTGTTTCGACTTTTGTTGATTTGTGATCTTTCTAACTCTTTTTTGCTTTTTCTTTCACAGCGAGGTCGAAGAACTTAGGACATACACTCAGCGAGGTCCGTCTTTCAGAATTGATAAAGGCTTGGAACATTCGAGAGCCTTTAGGTGGCGGCGAGCATCCCAGGTCTGCTGCCTTCCTACTTGAGTACAAGAACGTTGGCTCCAGCTTCATAGTAAGGCTTGTGGATAATATCCCAGAGTTTAGTTCACCTGAAGAGACTGTTGCAAGTCCTATCCAATTGAACGAGGAAGAGGGCAGCTCTGAGAGTGACATTGTAGGAGTTGTAAGTGATATGCGGGGAGAAAGCTCTAGCAGTAGCGACTCCTCCAATCGTAGGGAGGTTCTGAAGCTCGAGGGTCGTCGAGCACTTCCAGCAGTTCGAGTGAAGGAATGGTTCCACCCAGAAAGAACCTGATCCGGGATGATGACGATGAAGACCATATGCTCCTCGGTCAGAGGTCGAAGAAACAAAAATCTACCTTGGGGGCTGTGGCTACTAGTTCTCGGTCTTCTGTTCAGGAGCAGGAGAGGAAGAGGAAGGAAGAGGAGCAGGTGAGAGAGAGAGAGAGGAAAAAGGAAGAAGAGAGGAAGAAAATGGAGGAGAAACGGAAGGTAGAGGAGAGGAGGAGGAATGAGAGCGAGAAAGAGGAGGAAAAAAGGAGGGCTGTAGCGAGGATGAAGGCCGGGCAGGCCTTAGTCCCGGTGTCTGCTCTGCCCGAGGGGGCCTCCGTGGTAATTTCTCCCTAGCTAGCCCCGGCTCTGCTAGAGAGAGTTGTCCTCCCGGTTAATCGCCATAGGGCAGTAGGGTCAGAGCACTTGGCCCTTCAGGCTAGTCAGAGGCTTACTCTGGTAAGGTTTTTCCCTTTTTCTCTTATGTTTTTCTGACTTCCCTCATTTTCCACTTCTAATGCCTTCTCTTTTCTGCAGTTTATTACTGACTTCGCTGTGCTGTATCGTTCACGCGATGAGCTGGTGAAGAAGAATAGTGAGCTGGAGCAAGAGAACTCTGCCCTGAAGCTGAAGGGTAAAGAGCTCGAGGCCAACCTCAATGCTGTTAAAGCTGCTCGAATTTCATCCGACTTGGCTCTTGCCATTGCCAACAAGAAGAAGGATGCGGCAGTCCAAGATCTGAAGGAGCTGAGGCAGGCGTACGACTTGGTTTGCTCAAACAAACTTACAGTCATTGAGGAGAACAGGGTGCTCTCTGAAGAGCTGAAGAAGAAGGAGTCCGAGGTTGTTACCACTAAGGAAGACTCTTACAATTCTGGCTGGGCTGCAGCATATGAGGATGCTGAAGTTCAGATAGGCTATATTAGCCGTCTGAACTTCAAGAAAGGATGGAATAAGGCTCTCATTGCTGCTAGAGTGGATGTTGCATCTCCTCTTTTTGACAAGCATGACCCAGGGCCGAGGCCAGTCGTAGATGAGGACCCTTCCCCAGTCGTTGAAGGCTCTAATCCTATTCCTCGGGCGTCCCCTGATGACGTTTCTCCTGTTGAGGTGATAGAGACCACCCCTGCCGAGGGCAATGCTCCTATTAATGCTGATAAGGGGACAGGTCCATCATCCTCTGGGCCACCTGAGGTTACTAATTAGTTATCTGATAGGATTGCTTTGTTTTTTTGTTTTTTCCAGTCTGTAAACTTTCTTATTTCAGTTCAATGTAATTTTAATTTTCATTAATGAAAAAGGCTTCATTTTTGCTTGTACTGATTTGTCCCTTTCTCTCCTTTTTCTTTCTCTCGCCTGTAGTTAGTTGATGTGGATGATTACATTCCTGCTACTTCCCAGTTGGGTAGGACCCTTGGTCCCAATGCGAGTCCCGAAGTTCGCCAGGCCTTCGTTAAGCTTTGTAAGTCCCTTAGGTCTGGAAATCAGAAGTATAAGGAGCAATCTGAGCTCGTGGCCAAGCTGAAGGACAGGATCCAGGAGATGGAGGACATTAGTGCTTCAGTGCAAGAGGGGGTCAATGTGTTGAGGACAAAACTATTAGAGGCATCCGAGATCAACCAAGTAGGGGAGGTTCTTCAGCAGGAGAATGGAGACCTGAGGAGAGAAGTCTTACGACTCAGGGAGCATGCGCCGAGTACTGTTCGAGCAGTATTGCAAGGCTCCTCATCATCGTGAACTAGAGTTGGTCATAATGTTACTCCTCCTATGTCACGGAGTCCCACTCGCCCTCCCCTTCCGAGAGATGGTAGGAGCACCAGGAGCAGAAACAGGGAAGCAGAAGAACTTCGCGATAGGGAAATGGAGGAACTCCGTGGTGATGTTCAGCGAGCATATGTAATCACTGCTGTTCTTCAAAAGGACGTTACTCGGTTGTGACACTTGTTTAAGAAAGGCCCTCGGTAAGCGTGGGCTGACGGTTATGATCAAGGCTAGTCGAATGCTCCAGCAAGGCTGTCAGAGTTTAAGGAGATTTCTTTTATCAGGGGGTGGCTAAGTGCCTTGAAGGAGCTGCAAGTCTCGAGAAACTCGGTGTTATGGTATTGTCATGAGATGTCTTCTTCCACCCCGATGCCCAACTCATTCCGGAGGGATGATCGATGGATCCCCATTGATGCTATTCCTCGGCAATTACTGGAGTCGGATGTGAATGAGGTTGTGGAGGAGTTAGCTCCTGCTCCTGACGACGGACGAAGAGCTCGAGTGGTTGATTATCTTGCTCGGAGGCTTCCACCCCATTGAGATTTTTCCAGTTGTTATTTTTTTTGTATTTTTGATAATGTAAATGCTTTGAGCGAGCTCACCGACTAAACATGTATTACCATTGCTTTAAGTATGATGGATTAATGAAAAGTTTGTGTTTTGGGAAATTTTTCCGACTAAACATGTGCATCCTACTTTTCATATTCTTGCTGCTCTATAATCATTTTTGTTTTTTCATGCAAGTGTCCCCCCAGTCCAGTATAATACCAAGATATCATTGTGCTCCACTTTACCTTTTAGGTTGTGTCGTCACACTCCCTTAGGCCTAAGTGGGGCAATTGGCGAGGACACACCTGGTGTTGGACGTCTTCATCCGATCAGGATTTTACTCAATCGAAGTAGGTTTGACGACCAGTATAGAATTTGGTCGTATTGCCTAAGGATCCCCTGTAGGGCTTCATATATTGCCAGGGGCAATGTTAAGAGGTCTCGCGTGTTTTATGACGATGACCCGAGGAGGGGTATTTCCCTGCTATAGTGATCAATGTACCTGTTATTTAGAAAAGATGTGGATAAATGCAGCTGTTACCAATCAGAGGGTAACTAATTATGTAACTTTCATTAGTAATAAGGGAAATGAACTTCTATTTTCATAACAAAAGAATACAAGAAAAAGATCTAAAAATAGAATTTCTTGAGATTAGTTGCGTTCCATGCTCAAGGTATTTCTCTTCCCTCCATCGTTTCCAAGTGATGGGCGCCTTGCAGATCGCCTTTAGTTATCTTAAAGGGTCCTTCCTATCTTGGGCCTAGCTTGCCGTCTGACGACTTCACTGTGCTGCCCAGGACTTTCCTTAGAACATAGTCCCCAACTTAAAATGTTCTCGGGTTAACCCTTTTATTGTAGTGCTTCGCGAGCTGTTGCTGATAGCTCGCTAGCTTCACTAGGGCAAGTTCTCCGTGCTCTTCGGCTAGGTCGAGTTCGGCGAGCAATGCCTCATCATTTTGGCCTTGGTCAACAAGGTTGGATCTCATTGTTGGCAAACCCGCTTCTAGTGGGATGACTGCTTCCATGCCATATGTCAGCGAAAATGGGGTTTCTCCTGTTGCTCGTCGGGGGGTGGTTCGGTACACCCATAAGATATTGGGTAGCTCTGTTACCCATGCACCATTGGCTCACTCTAATCACTTCTTCAATCCATCGATCAAAGTTTTGTTGGAAGCTTCAGCTAGGCCATTTCTCTGAGGGTAGGCCACCGAACTAAAGTGGTGTCTGATCCCGTGTTCGTTACAGAAGTCCTGAAAGGGACCACTTTCGAACTGTGTTCCATTGTCGGTGATGATGGTTTTGGGAATTCCAAATCGAGTGATTATATTCCTCCATATGAACCTTATCATATCGGCATCTCGGATGTTCGCCAGGGGTTTTGCCTCGATCCATTTGGTGAAGTAGTCAGTCGCAACCAACAGATATTTGCGATTGTCGGCAGCGGTAGGCAGTGGTCCCACTATGTCCATTCCCCATTAGGCGAAGGGCTATGGGCTGGAGAGGGACTTTAGGTCGCTGGTGGGTTGGTGGGCCATAGGAGCGTAGAGTTGGCATTTTAGGCATTTGCGGACATATACTGCGGAGTCCTTTTGCACATATGGCCACCAATAGCCTTCCTTCATTGCTCGAAAGGCTAGAGACCTTCCTTCGACATGACTTCCACAGTTTCCTTCGTGAAGCTCGTGTAGCACTTGCTCGACATCACCTGGGTGGACGCATCTAAGGTAGGGACCGGAGAAGGATTTCTTATACAAGTCGCCTACTGTGGATAAGTGAAAGCGAGCAGCTTTGACTCTTATCTGGTGGGCAGTTTTCTTGTCATCTGGGAGCGTGCCATCCTTTAAATAGTCCCTTAAGGGGTCCATCCAGCTGGGGGCTGACCCCACCTGGAGTATCTATTCCACGTTTGGTAGCTTGCTGTTGTGGTTAATGCTCGGACAAATGAGGAAATCGATGGGGATGATCCTTTTTAGGTCAGAGTCAACTACCGAACTTAAGGTTGCTAAGGCATCAGCATGACTGTTTTGCCCCCTGGGAAACTGCTAGATGTTGATCTCTTCAAAACTTGTCATTAATTTTTTTACTAAGGCAAGGTAGGCTGCCATTCTTTCATCCTTTGCATTGTAATCTCCACTTATCTGATTGGAGACTAGTTGAGAATCGTCGAACACCTGTAAACGTTTTGCTCCTAGAGTTTGCACCTTTTGGAGACCGACTATTAGGGATTTGTACTCTGCTTCGTTGTTGGAGGCTATAAATCCAAGCCTGATTCCTTGCTCAAGGATTGTGTTTTTTGGAGTGATGAGAACAACGCCTACCCCTACCCCCTTTGAGTTGGAGGCTCCATCAACGAAGAGTTTCCAGGTTTCCTCTGTTGCCTGGTTCTTCTCTTGCCTTGTTGGTTGAGGTTGGTCGGAGAGTTCTTCGCCTGTGAATTCAGCTATGAAATCAGCAAGGATCTGACCCTTGATAGTTGTCCTTGGTTGAAATTAGATGTCAAACCGTTCGAACTCGACTGACCACTTAGACAATCTGCCCAACAAATCCTCTTTCCTTAGGACCGCCTCAAGGGGATGCAATGTAAGGACGATGATAGTATGAGCTTTGAAATAATGCTTCAGCTTCCTCGAGGATATTACTAGTGCAAAGGCGAGCTTCTCTAATGGAAGGTACCTTTGCTCGGCGTCTAATAAGGTCTTACTTACGTAATAAATGGGGTGTTGGATTCCTGCAACCTCGCATATTAGTGCAGAACTGATAGTGTGATTGGATACGGAGAGGTACAGGTATAAAGAATTCGTTTGCTGTGGTATGACAAGCAGCAGTGGAGTGCTTAAGTAGGACTTGAGCTCGTCCAATGCTCGCGAGCAATCTAGGCTCCACTCTATCGTTTTACTTCCCTTTAGAAGCTGGAAAAAAGGCTTGCACTTCTCGGAGGATTTGGAGATGAAGCGATTTAAGGCAACGAGCATTCCAGTGAGCTTCTGTACGCCCCGGATTGTGCGAGGGGGTTACACCCTGTTGATTGCATCGATCTGATCTGGATTAGCTTCTATGCCTCTGTTACTGACCATGTATCCAATAAATTTTCCTGACTGGACAACGAAGGAACACTTGCTCGCATTAAGTTTCATCCGGTACTTCCTGAGGATTTTGAAGGTGTTTGACAGGTCTGAGAGGTGATTTTCTTTCTTCCTTCTTTTAACGAGCATGTCATCGATGTAGACCTCCATGGTGTCTCCCATTTGATCCTTGAACATTTTAGTGACCAGCCGCTGATAGGTTGCTCCTGCATTATTGAGCCCAAAGGGCATGACCTTGTAGCAATATAACCCAGTTGTTGTGATGAACGCTGTTTTGTCTTGGTCTGGGGCATACAATGGGATCTAGTGATACCCTGAGTACGTGTCCAGGAAACTCATTCGCTCGTGAGCTACAGTGGCGTCTACTAGTTGGTCTATTTTTGGGAGGGGGAAACTATCCTTAGGGCATGCTTTGTTGAGGCCAGTGAAGTCGATGAAAATTCTCCACTTCCCATTATTCTTCAGAACTACTACTGGGTTGGACAACCACTTGGGGAATTGTACTTCTCATATGGATCCTGCATCCAGCAGTTTTTCTACTTCCTTTTCGACCGCTTTATCCTTCTCGGGCGCAGTTCACCGTGCCTTTTGGGTGATTGGCTTGAATGTGGGGTCGACGTACAGCTGATGACAGACCACACCAGGGTCGATTCCAGGCAATTTGTATGGTTCCCATGCGAAAACATCTACGTTGTGCCTCAGTAAGGTTGTCAACTCCTTTCGTTCTTGGTCGGTGAGAGATGCTCCAATCAAGAAGACTCTATTATTGTTGCCATCTTCAGCTATAATTTCTACCAGGTCCTCGACGACACGCTCGGAGGGGGGGATCCTGGTCTCCTCTACTCCGGGTCTTTCGTACTTTAATTGCTATTTGTAAGGTATCACACCTTCTTCAACTTTCTCCCTGGGTTATCCGGCCTTCTTCTCTGGCTTTGGTCGGATGGCTGCTATGAAGCACCTCCTCGTCATCGCTTGGTCACCGTGGATCTCCATTACTCCTAGCTCGGTTACATACTTGAGCTTCTGATGGTAGGTCGAGGGGACTGCCTTCATTGCATGAAGCCATCCCCTGTCGAGGATGGCCTGGTATGGCGAATCAATGTCGACTACCAAAAACTCGATCATTTTGGAAACGTTTCTAGCGCCCACCGGTAATACAACCTTACCCAGGGGCATAGTTATTTTCCCAGCGAAGCCAACTAAAGGTCGGCGACGCTTGTTTTCAATTTCTTGAATAGGTCGGCGACGCTTAACTTCAATTTCTTGAATAGTTCGAGGTACATTACTTCGGATGAGCTTCCTTGATCGACGAGCAGCTTGTTGACGTCAAAGTTGGCTATCCTGAGTGTAATGAACAAGGCATCATAATGTGGGGTCCTTACTCCCACCAGATCTTCATCCGTGAAAATAATATGCTTGTCATAGTTGACGTCCTCTGCTCATCGATGCTTTCCTGACTGTGATTTTGCTGGGTCGATTTAGAAAACCTTCATTACCGCTATATGTTTTTTCATTTCCATTCGAGCTGAGTTTCCTTGTATCTGTTTGAAGTCAGATGCTTCGTGGATTACTGCGAATTCATGTCCGACATCATCTTCCAGCACGTTGTCACGTCTCGCCTCTTTGTTGGCAGCCACTCTTTCTGCCCTCTTTTCCACAAACTCGTTCAAATGCCCAGACTGGGCCAACTCCTCGAGGTGAGACTTTAGAGCTTTACAGTGCTCAATCTTATGTCCTCCCTCTTTGTGGAAAGCGCATCTTAACGCATTGTTCCTCTTCGAGGGATCTCCTCCCATTTTCCTGGGCCACTTGATGAATGGCTCATCTTTGATCTTCGCGAGAATTTTATAAATTGGTTCTTTGAAGACGGTGTTGACCGCCTGGAATGCTTTCGATGCGTCATGGTTCCCTCCGTTCTTGGAGCCATTTTTGCCCCCGTTCTTTCCTCTCTTTTTTTTCTGGCTCTCGATTTTGTCACTTCCTTTAGTAGTTAGTTTAGCTCGACCATTTTCCCCTGTACTGGGGCGGGTGATGTCTTCCACCTTGGCATACTTCTCGATGCTAGCCATTAGGTCGTCAATGGTTATGGCTTCTTTCTTCGTCAGAGACTGGTATATAAGGGAAGAACTGGGCAACCTAATTTTAAAGGAGGCCACCGCCACTTGCTCCGAGCAGTCCTCGACCTCATTGAACAACTCCTAATACCTTTTTGCGTAGTTTTGGAGGGTCTCCTGAGGCGTCTTCTTCATTGTCAACAAGTCGTCCATCCTTTTGGGATGGGAGATACTAGTAATGAAGCGGGTCATAAAGAGTTCGGCCAGGGATTTGAAACTTCGAATGGATAGGTGGGGGAGTCTTTCAAACCATTTCTACACCACATCATGCAAGCTTGAGGGGAAAATACAGCACATCAGTGCATCCCGGTGATTTCAGAGGGCCATGGCCGATCGGTATTGCCTGATGTGATCGATGGGATCAGTCTTACCGTCATAAATCTTAAACCTTGGAATAGCAAATTTCTTGGGGGCTTCTTCCTCTTCGATTTCCCTCGTGAAGGGTGACTTCATCTGGGTTTTGAGAGCTCACCTTGTGAATTCTCTGGTTGATCTGGCACCGTGGTGGGGAGGATGTTGGTCCATTTCCCTACGGACCAGATCTCGTATGTTCTTGTTGCTGTGAGCAGGGCTCTGGTAACGTCGAGCTGTTCGCGGAGGTCGTCGTCTGATTCGTCTCCCTCGACCTTTCGAAATCCTCGTCTTGGGCTCCTTCCTCAGCTGCGAGATTTGCTCGCCTGAGGGCTAGGAGTGCGGTATGAATGTCTCCTGTTATCAGGATGAAGCTCCCTCTCCAATCTTTCCAGTCTCCTATTCAAGCGAGCATTCTCAGCTTCGTACCTGCGAGAAGACTCCATCTGCTCGTAGAGCCTTACCTCGTAAGCATCAATCAATCTGGATATTTGTGTGGACCTTACTGGTCCCTGACTTTCTTCTGAGGCTGTCCTTTCCAAGCGAGCCCTCTAATCTGAACATCGAACTTCAGACCTAATCCTGCGAGGAGCAGGTGGTTCTTGAATATCCCCTACCTAAGGGGCATTGCTGCTGTGACCAGACATCTTAAACTCCTTTCTTGGTGTGGGCTTTTCTCAGGGAAAGATGAACACTTCCCACAGACGGCGCCAATTGTGGTGACAATTATTGTGCAACACAAATAAATGAGAAAAAAAGCATTCACCAAGTAAGAACAAGGAATATAAAATGACAATCACACAACAAAGGATGTACGTGGTTCAGCAAATATGTGCCTACGTCCACGGTGGTGCAGTCGATGTTATTTCTATATACTCCGGAGAGTAATTACAGAGAATACAACTTGTCCTTTTGCCCCGGACCTAGGGTTTAATATATACATGTACATTTAGGTGAGTGGGGGTGATGGTTTCCCCACGTCTTCTATCCTTCCCATAACTTCCCTTCAAGGGAACGTGGGAAGAGACTGCATCAAAATAAGAAGTGGGGGGCCTAGACTTTGGGCCGCTAGAATTGGGCTACTCGTCTAGGCCCATGGTATTAATTCTGGGTACGCACAGTAATATTAACTCAGTAAATGTCACTGTTCGTGAAAATGTTATATATATAAAACGACTTCATAAATATATTAACACAGTAAGTGTTATTGTTTGGAAAAATGTCACCGATATAAAACTATATCATTTTCTGTTGTATACAATAAAGTTTAATATCTATGACTTTTTTACAAATAATAGAATTTACTGTGTTATCACATTATATATATATATAAATAATATGCTCCTATTTTTAAAGATCTGCACCACCGGCACCTAATGCCACCCCTACTCACCCTAAACCGGTGCTCAAGAGGATCCAGATCCCATTTATCCAACCTTTATTTTTAACGGTCCGCGCCAGCGGCACCCCATGACACTCCGATCGATCTAAAACTCATTTATTCAAAAGTCTCTTATTTTTAAAGCTCCGCGCCAGCGGCACCACTTGCCACCCTTACCCACCCCATATCGGAGCTCTGACGAAGGTCGTTGAAGCTCGAACAATGGTAGTAAGGATTGAATGCCGCTAGCGCGAACCTTTAAATATAAGGTAATTTAAAAAAAAGAGGGTTTGGATCCATCGGATATATATATATATATATATATATATATATATATATATATATATATATATACTGTGTAATATTACCAAAGTAAATATTACTGTCTGTTTGTGAAAATGTCACATATATAAAACTATTTCATATTCTAGTGCATACAGTAAAGTTTACTGTTTGTGTAAATTTTTTTCTTTGGAATTTTATAGCTTTCATGGATCTTTTTTGATACATCTCGTCAAGCAGATTTAAAAAATAGTAATTTTGCAAAAAATGGATTTGTGAATCAAAAGTTATGATCATTTAAAGATTAAAAAAAAGTCCAACCACTTTTGTAACTTCCTAAAGGAAGTTACAGATGATTAGTTATAAAAGAATAAAATTGTGAAAACATTCCCTAAAAGGTTGGAATAGGATCTATAGGATTGTTGAAAAGTCAATAGGACTTATATGAATGTTGACCCGACAAATGAGACTTAAATATAATTATCTCTTTTGTTAATTATTTAAAACATTTTTTAAATTATTTTTTAAAACATTAAAACCATTTAAGAAATTAGAAATTCATTGACAAATATTTCTCACTCAAATAGGTAAGCAAAGTTTGCCAACACCTCATGCATAAAGGTTTTTGTACACTGGCAAACAATGTCACAGCAAATTGTGCTACCAAACAACCAAAAAATAGACAAATTTTCATATTTGACAACTTTTTGTCATTTGCCATAATAAAACATGGCAACCAACCGGACCCTAATATGCCCAAGATCAACTTAAATCATGATGTGTCAATATGTATCATCGTGACTTACTCCATTTTGAAGAATTTTTTTCTTTCTTTTGTTGATTTATCACTTGAACGTTCGATAGAATGCAATAAGACATGGCTGCTAATCTATTCTATACTATAAAACGCCGAGTAATATTTAATTCTCTTTTGTTATTAAAGTATTCACGTGCACTACTTTTGAACCATCTCTTTTTTTCTTCTACTTCTCTTCTTTTCCCATCACTACAACAAAGTCTCTAATTAGTGACAAAAAAAATTATGACAAAATTATTTTTGTCACCAAAAGTTACTATTTTGTGAGAAAAATAAATTTCGTCATGAAATGGAGAGTTACACATTAAATTGGTGACGAATTCATGATATTTGTCACCAAATGACCATAAAAAATTAGCGCCTTCTATTTTCCGCTCCTGGAAAATTACATTTTATTATTTGTGACAAACTAGTTATCATTTAACAACAAAAAATTTCGTCACTAGATAAATGTATTATTGGTGACAAGATATTTCCCTCACCAATACTAAAATGAAATATTAAAAAAAAAAAACTTAAAACACTAATCAAATAAGCTCTCTCTCCAAAAAAATTTCTACTAAACTCGAACCCATAAGCTTTTCCCCAAAACCTATCCGTCTAGCTACGCTTCCCACCTCGGCGCTGCGCACAGCGCTGCTTCCTACCCCGACACTGAGTCTTTCTCTCGCCCCACCCCTAGCGTCGCCGTTTCTCTCTCTATCCACCTTCTGATTAGTTTCCTATTTTTTTTTCTTTTATGTTATTTGATTTCAACTGTAATTTGTTATATGGGGTCACTAAATCTTTAAGTAGTCTTCCTGTTTCTAGTGAAATCTGTAAATAGTTGTGATTATTTATGTTGTTTGGATATAATATGTTGATATTATTGGTGGATTTTGACTATTTGTCCTCTTTCAAATAATTTTTTCGATTACTGTTATATACCCGTATGTATAGACATATACGAAAAAATGATAAACACGGAACTAGGAGTCTGGTTTTGATGAGCAGAACCGAGATTGGTTACCAAAACAAAGTCATATTTGTTCAGAATGTTTTTAAATCCATATATATATATATATATATATATATATATATATATATATATATATATATATATATATATATATATATAGTTGATTGTACTTTTTTCCACCTTTAACTATGGTCTGGGCTTTTCACATCTTTATTGTGCTAACATTTGAATGTTGTTTGGCCTTCTTTTGATTTTTGGCACCTTCTGTTTTAAATTTTTTAACATCGGATCTTTGTATGCTATTGTGTTTCCTTTTTAGCGGTTTAATCTCAAACTAGTTTACTAGAGATTGATTGAAGTTGGGTGAAATTCCAAGGGTGTTGGTGCTTGGGCATATTTCTTCTACTTGGTGTTTGGGACAATTGCGTTGTAGATGAATTTTGAACTTTCTTTCAAAGCAAATTGTACAAACATGGCCATTTTTCATCTTTGCCAACAAGTGTTTGACAAATTTCCCCACCCAACGTTTATAGCATTTATGTTTCCACAACATTCACATACACCCATTTTATATTGTTTTGTATTGTTTAGTCCCTGTTTTAGAACAAATAGATTGTTGAATGTTGTTGTGTGTTGTTATTTAAGAATAAATTGGGTGTACCAGTCGACCACCAAAGTAACTTATATGGTATACCAGCCGACCGCCAAAGTAACATAAGAAATTCAAGTCAGTCTTCAATTTTTCTAGAGGAAAGACAAATTATTGTGTGTGCTTAATCCGAAGAAAGCTGCATGATTTTCCAAAAGTGAGGGAAGGAATGTTTTTTGATGTGTTATATGCACATGTACTTCAGTATCTCCAATAATTATTTGTGTTCATTTAATGGGAGGTAATAAATAAGAAAATAAGAAAAGTATACCTAAAAATTTGCCATAAAAAATGCATCCAATGACCTGAAAGAAAAAAAAAAGGAAAACAAGTCAAATCAAAATAAAAAAATAGATTAGATTAAAAAAGGACCAAAATTTCGGGCCACTCTTAGTATAAATCCCAATGCTCGCATACTCCTCTTAGGGATTCGATTCATTTTAGTAGAGTCAACTGATAAAGAAATACAATAAATACTATTTTTTAATAATTATTTTCTCATGATCTTATATTATCTTTTTAGTTCAAAGAACTTCCTTCAAGATGCTCATGAAACTTGTAGACGTTCATCCCCTTGATTAGCCTTTCTTTATTAATACGCGATAATAAATGTTGGATATCATATTAGTACTATAGTATCTTATTATTAGGCCCACCTGTTTTGGGTATTAGTTATTAAACTTACTGACGCGACTAAGAATGTGTCTCAGAAGTGCGTACTCTCTAGGCTCAAGTGCAAGCCTATCGCTCAAGTAATAATCCGATAAGTCGGGTATCGATCCTCAGGGAAATAGGACAACGGAGTTGTAATGACGTTGGACAGACGAAGGAATCCTAACTCTGACTCCAAAGAAAATGGAAAAGATGATCTATTTTGGGAATTGACTACAACTAAATGCAATTTTGAAAATAATTAACTAATGAACTAAAGTATAAATGGAATGCAACTATTCTAAATTACCTAAAATACTGATGATGAATGACTTAAAACTTAAACTATATGATGAGAAAAACGGGACGGGAATACAATCCCTCAACCCTAGTGTATTGCATGTATAAAACTAATCATAAATTTAAGTGATTAATTAGACCCAGAATTTAGTACTCTCAAGCATTACGTATATGAGGTTCAAGCCCGCACCATACTTAATCAGAGGACGAGTAAATCGGTATTGCGATAGTTACCCTCGAATTTCATTCTGAAGCATCCCGGTTATCCTGAAGCAAACAAGATCCAAAGATCTAAAATTGTCGCGTTCTACGCAATACAATCGTAATAAATCATTAAATTTAGAGGATTAATTTTATACACATGCAACTACCACATCAGGTTGAGTTTATGCTTCCCGACCTTTTAAATCTAGCCGAACATGTTAAACTGAACGATGCATGAAATAATTACGTTGCATGTGAACGAACTCATGATGAAACTATATTAAACATGCAAATACGTATTATGAACCCAGAAATTGTGTAAATCAAATAAGAGAAATAACCATGCAAGAACAATAATAAGAAGAATGAAACTTGGATTAAAACTTGAAAACAAACCCGAAATGAATCAATATTGAAGAAAATAATTCAAACTATGTTTCTAGATGATCTTCTACCTTTTTGTCCATCCAAAACTATCAAGAATTGTCTTTTTTAAATCATTAGATTCGTACAAATACGTTTTAGAATGAGTTGTAACCTAATGGAACTCTTTGGATCAATCAGAATAAAGAAGCAATTTCGCGCATTAGGACCCCTGAAGCGGTTCGCAGGTACCCCGAACCGGTTCGACCCCGAAGTAGTTCGACCTGGGTTCGGGAATTTTCGTTGGTTTTGGGTGCCTTTTTCCTCTTTTCAACACTTAGATTTTTCTCATGTTTTCTTCTTGGATTTTTCCTCAACTTCAATTGATCCTAACTCTTCAACTGTAATTCGGATTTGGATGTCGTTTCTTCCATGGTTCCCGTTGTTTTGAGCTTTTTAACTTTTCAGTTGACTCCTCCTCCAGGATCCGGCTAGAAGAATTACCAAAGTGCCCTTGAACTTGTCTTCCTAGCCTTTTTTCATTGTTTCGATTTCTGTTTTGCATCTCTTGCATAATTAACTTTTAAAACACATAGGAGAAACACAAAATACTTGCCAACAAAGGTTAGCAGCATAAATGTGAGTTAAATCCGTATCGATTGCATCACTCGGGTTCACAAATGTACCAAAATTATGGAAATAAATATTTATGCCCAATCAGAACCCCTAACTTAGAACTTTGCGCGTCTCGAGCAATGTAAAAGAGAAAGAATAAAGTCACAACTCCTCTAAACATATTATGGGGATATAATACCTTTCTTCGCGGGCAAGCGATTATATTTAGCGTATGCAACAAGCCTTTAAACCCCTAGGCTACCCTATTTCCCTGAGGGTTTGTAGTGAATTTACCCACAAAATTTGACTCAAAGAAAAAAATCAAAACACGCAAAAATTATATAATTCAAACCTTTCCCGAAAATAGTCATCATCGAATCATGTCCAAGAGTCTCAAATCATAGTGCGTGTATGTGAAGCCGAAAATTTAACCACGAATTTCCACCGATTGACCATTACGTTACTTATCTGAAAATTCGTTTTGATTTCAAAATCTCAAGGGATGCTCTCATAAAGGAATCACTCAAAATGTGGCTATTCTCTCGGTGTGCGTGATTTATACGAGTAAATATATTGGAACTACGTTCGCGCACACAAATAGAAAGACAAAAAATTTATTGTAATTGGATCTCATCAATGGATTACGGTTATAAGAAAGCGGGAACATTGCCTCTAATTCATATTTTCGATCTCTTTTATTATCTTTTGGTGTTTTAGCTCTCCACGCGGTAATTAATTTCGTCATTTTGGACTCGGTTAGGACTTTTACGGGTTGAAGGTATATTGGGTAAAATTGGAAAAGGTTAAGAATTTTAGAATTGGAAAATTTTGCTTATGATGTCCGTTAGTGCTTTTTCATTCTTTTGCTCATTTTTTTTCTATTTTTCTTTATTTTTCACGCTTTTCTTTTCTTGCCCCTTTTTGTTGCACTTTTCGGACTTAAATTCTGATTTTTTTTCTCATTTTTCACAATTCCAGGCTTTTTGGATTTTTCGGGTTGTCAAACGAAAGGAAAACTTTTATTTAGCTCAAAATGGGTTACAAAAGGGATGATTTTTCACAACTTTTTATGGCCAATATTTTTGGGTGACAAATGATGGCTTACTTCATTGTCCAAACTACTAATTGCGTTACCATATGCGTTTTGAGATGAATTTAATTTAATTTAGAGATTTCTTCAGCACGTTTTTCAAGGCAATATCACACACATTTCTCAAAATCGATCAAAGTGAAAGACTTGAGATCCTCGACAACTTATTAGACCGCTGAAAAGAACTTTGAGTTAACAATTAACTCGAATTGATTTATAAATTTCACAAAAATGAACAGCTCGAATCTCACCGGGGTTGTTAATCTCCACACTTATTCGTTAAGTCGTCAATTTTCACATAATTTCCATCTTTTGTCAATTTCGGCTTTGTGTATTATGTTTTTACAATTTGAGACTTTAAACTGACTTTTAATGATATTTTTGAAAATTTTGAATTCCAATTTTTATTTATTTTGAAGAAAAATATTTTTGGATTTTTCAAAATTTTATGACTTTTTTTTAGATTTTTGTGCATTTTTGAAAATTTGTGAAGTTTTAGAAAAATGCACTTGTGACCCCCCTAACTTAGACTTTTGCATTGTCCTTAAGCAAAAAGACTAAAATCGAAAGAAGAAAAAGAATAAGTGCGACAAATAAAACAAGCAAATTATTAAAATGCAACACGACACTATATGACACTTATACATGACTAAAAAATACAACTAAAATCACCCCATACGCGTCGGGGGTGCGACGACCTATCTGTCGCTCCTACCAACTCTACCGATCCCACTCACGGGATCCGATGCTCTCCTTATTTCTCCTGTCCTAGGATTATAAACCAACAATCGGAACAAGTTGGGACCTCTCCCATAGATAAAAGAAAGACCGGGAGGCTCGTCGTGACTAATCGAAAAGGGATCCTCATGATGCTGACTCAAAGCGTGGCCTGCGTGCGCTGACTCAGAGGGAACACCTAGGTTTCTTTCAATTTTTATGATGCATGGGTCGGGCTCTAAGTCGGACGAAACACAACTTTTCTCGTCAATCAGTTCCGGGACCTCAAGTGGTATAGGTGGATGGTCACAAAGAAGGAATTCATCAATTTTTTCTTTCCATTCACTTTTGTCTAAGTGACTACAAGAGTCCAATAGGGATTGGACTTCAACAGTAAGGCTTTCATCCACATGTCCAAACTCTTTCTCAAAATCTTCCATGATCACGTCCCCTAGCTCTCTCTCTCGAGTAGTGCCTACATCCTCCCTTACTTGCTCGATCCCTAACTCCACTATTTTTCTCTCTTCTAACCCCTCTCTCTCTCTCTCTCAATCGCATCCACTACACACATCCCCCCCCCCCCCCCGCCTTTCTCTCATCGTCATAACTACCTCTATTACTTTATGAAATAAGGCACACCCCTAACGGCTCTCTCTTGTGTGACCCCTCATTCTCATGGCTCGACACTAAGCAGGACCCTAGGGCATCTCCACAATAACTTTCCTCAAAGTACTCCTCTATGATCTCGTCGATTAAGCTCACCATGTGAAGATCATCTTCTTCCCCTGTATATTGGGCTATATGGAAGATTTTAGTCTCTAAGGTCATGTTCCCAAAGGTGAGTTGCATCTGCCCATTTCGAGTATTGATAATTGCATTAGCTGTAGCTAAGAATTGGCGCCCAAGAATGATGGGAACATGATTGCTCGAGGCAAAGGAGGGCTCCGTGTCCCAAATGACAAAGTCTTCCGGGAAGTAGAAAGTGTCAACTTGGACGATCACATCCTCAACTATACCTCTTGGGATCTTCACAGTTCGATCCTCCAATTGGAGAGTGATCTTTATGGGTTTGAGGTCGCCTATATCAAGTTGCCTATACATAGCGTAAGGGAGGATATTGACACTTGCTCCCAAGTCAAGTACGGCTTTTTTAATTATATTTTCTCCAATGATGCAGAAAATGGTGGGTGCACCGGGATCTTTGAATTTGGGCGGGAGATCATTAAGTAGGATGGATCTCACGTTCTGTGCTAGAAAGATATTTTTTTTTACCTTCATCTTCCTCTTCACTGTTAACAAGTCCTTGATGACTTTCGCATAAGCTCGAATTTGCTTAATGGCATCGAGGAAAGGTAAATTTAACTTTACTTGCTTAAGCACGTCCAGCACTTCATCATGGGGGTTTCCTTTATGGGAAGGAACCAACCTTTGAGGAAATGGTTCCGCGGTGGGAGGTTTCACTACTACCTCGGGCTCACTAGTGTCTTCTTTATCACTCTCATTCAAGGGGACATCTTCGGCCTCTTTCGTGCCGGGCGAAATCTCCTTGTCTTTGGTTGCGTTGTGTGGGGGAGGTGATAAATCAACGACTCTACCACTACGAGGAGTGGTCACAGCTTGACATTGCTCCTGATGTTCTATATAAGTGGAGCTAACACTAGTTTGACCTTGGGAGGTCTTTGGCCCTTGGCAGGAAACTCGCCCTTCTCTTGGACACTCAAGGATGATTGTATCTTTGAAATATTTGCATTTATGTCACTAATCATGTGATCATACCTAGCATTAGTTTCATTCTAGGTATTGATAAAGTGGTTCATCGTATCCTTGAGATTTCTCCACGGTGGAGTGATATATGCTCCTTGAGGTGGTGGTGCTTGCACATGTCCTTGCATGTGTGGAGCTTGTTGAAAGTGCGGTGGTGGAGGAGGGGAAACATGTGAATTAGGGTTCATCGTAGCATGTTGTTGCCCATAGTTAAAACCAGGATGGTTTTTCCATGAAGGGTTGTAAGAATCACGACACCAAATCCTGCGAATGGTCACGCACAGTGGGTCACAGCCCAAGTCCGCGACCAGCTGGTCGCGGACTTGGGCTGTGACCCACTCAATATTTGGCGTGACCATATTTATTATCACACTAAATTATTAATGCTCTAGAAGTGGTCACAGACCAAGTCCGTGACCACGGTGGTCGCGGACTTTGTCCGTGACCAGGTCGTGACCATCTTGGCGCCAATCTCGCCCCAAAATTCCCTCCAAGCTTGGTCGCGGAGGGGTCACGGCCCAAGTCCGTGACCCATGGCATGACAAAGAAGATAGTACACACATTGAGGGTCACGGCTTACGACCGTGACAATTTCTTGGTATGGGTCACGGCTCTGGGCCATGACCATATCGCATTCAAGCACTAGGTTTGATGAAAAAGGGTCGGGCATCACAGATTTAGGGTCACGGCTCTGGGCCGTGACCATTTCTTCATATGGGTCATGGGTATGGGCCGTGACCATACCTCAATCTAGCATGGGAAAGGGTCGCGCTTGGTGGGTCATGGATCTAGGCCGTGACCAGATCTGAAGAACCCAACTCTGGCTTCCCTTCGTTTTAAGGGTCGCGCGTATGGGTTCACGGCTGTTGGCCGTGACCAGTCCAGGTCTTAAAAAAAAAGAAAACACCCGCCCCGCTGCTTATTATTTCATTCATTTTATTTGGAGTAAGGCAGCTGCTTCTCAGTGCGATTTTCAGTTCAATTTCGGTTGGATTTGCAAGGGTTAAGCGATTTCAATTGGTTTGCATTTGGATTAACCCTGGTATGTATTGATTCATTTTGATTTCATTTGGATTTGTGATTTCTGTCTAAAACCCTAATTTCGGCGTATGTATGTGTAGATTTACGTTTGTATGTGTGTCTGTGTGTGTATGTATAGATTTATGTGTATATGTGTGTGTGTGTGTGTATAGATTTATGTGTATATGTGTAAATATGAACAAATAAATTTTTTTTTTCAATAAGCCCTATATTGTACGTGTGTGTATGTATAGATTGTATGTGTGTGTGTGTATAGATTTATGTCAAAAAAAATATTAGGGTTTAGTAAGCCCTAAATAGTATGCGGTGGAGACGGGAGGAGACCGGGTTGGGGGTTAGAAGCAACAAATAGTCCCTTAGGAATTCTGTAAGTGTTAATTTTGTTCTTGGCCTTGGTATTTTCAATTTGGTTTTAGATTTTTCCTTGTGAAAAAAAAGTAATAGATATGTACATGGTTTAATTAGATTGGTGTTGGTTATATTATGATATACCTGTTATGCCATTTTATATAATTGTTGAAATTGAATAAGTATTGGATTTTGAAATGTAATCAAAATCAATTGTAATCTTCTCAATATGTGTGCATCTTATTTTTTTCCCAGTAGTAATCCTTATATACGTGAAAGAAAATATCAATGAGGATTAACGAATTTCAGTTCACACAAGTTTACCATGAGTCAAGTTGGGGCAGTGAGTGATGCAAGAACAAGTTCTGGTTTTCTTCATTTGGTTTTGAATTTGTTTTTTTGGTTCTACCATTTTTTTTAATTGAACATAACTGTTTGCGAAAAATTCATTATGTTTTCACTGTCATAGGATACATTGATGTTGGGGTCGAACTACTATCAAACATAATCTGAAATTGCATCGCTGCTGGCATAGAGAAGGTTCTGATTGGCGTTGGGCGTAATAAAATATCCAGGTAATGGATAGACCTATGATGAATTTTATTTTAAGGTTAAATATGTATTGATTCAATTTTTTTAATTATTTTGGGTTTGGATCCTATTTATGTCTAAACCCCGTAATTTTAATTCTTTTGTGCCCCCTATAGCTTGGGTATTGTTGGCTCATTTGTTTCTTGTCACTTCCAGTGGGGGGGGGGGGGGGGGGGAGAACATAAATTTTGAACAAAGAAAAGTTAGGGTGAACACTAGAAAAAGAAGGCATTATCCAACGGATTGACATTTTCTAGGTTTAAGGCGTGTCAATTTCTCTACAATGGTTCACATTAAACTAATTGGTTACCATTTATTTATTAGCTTAAAGATATTCTTGATTAGTCCGAGATGAATAGGAGAGATGTGAAAATGGGAATAAAAATTAGTCATGGTTTGAAATTAGCATAAAAACATGTCATCGAAGGGTGAAAACGTAAAATAACTACAAAACGGTTCGGTAAGAGTCAAGAAAACCTCGCACGGGACCAATGTGACTCATAGCAACCGATCGCGTAGTTACGGGGATCCCGGTTTGAGAATACTTTCTGAATTTGCACAAAGTTCGACCCGAGTATAAAAAGATGCCATCGAAGTTTGAAAACATAAAACAAGCAAAAAACGGTCCCGTAAGAGTCACGAACACCTCCCACGGGACCAATGAGACTCATATGAACCGACCACGTAGTCACGGGGCTCCCAGTTTGAGTGTACGACGTAAATTTGCAAAAAAATAAACTTAAGCATAAAAACATGCCATCGAAGGGTGAAAATGTAAAACAGCTTTAAAACGGTCCCGTAAGAGTCACGAACCCCTCGCACCGGACTAATGTCACTCGTAGGTACCGACCGCGTAGTCACGGGGATCTCGATTTGAGTGTACGACGTAAATTTGTAAAAAAATAAACTTAAGCATAAAAACATGCCATCGAAGGGTGAAAATGTAAAACAGCCTTAAAACATTCCCGTAAGAGTCACGACCCCCTCGCACGGGACTAATGTTACTCGTAGGAACCGACCGCGTACTCACGGGGCTCCCTGTTTGAGTGTATGATGTAAATTTGCAAAAAGTTAGACTTAAGCATAAAAACATGCCATCGAGGGGTGAAAATGTAAAATAGCCATAAAACGGTCCGGTAAGAGTCACGAACACCTCGCACGGGATTAATGTAAATCATAGAAATCAACCGCATAGTCACGGGGCTCCCGATTAGAGTGTACGACGTAAATTTGCAAAAAAAATAGACTTGAGCATAAAAACATGCCATCGAAGGGTGAAAACGTACAATAAGCACAAAACGGTCCCGTAAGAGTCACGAACACCTTGCACGGGACCAATGTGACTTGTAGGAACCGACCGCGTAGTAACGGGGCTTCCGGGTTGAGTGTACGACGCAAATTTGCAAAAAATTAGACTTGAGCATAAAAACATGCCATCAGAGGGTGAAAACCTAAAATAGCCACTAAACGGTCCGGTAAGAGTCACGAATACCTCGCACGGGACCAATGTGACTTGTAGGAACAGACAACATAGTCATGGGGCTCCCGGTTTGAGGGTACGACGTAAATTTGCAAAAACTTAGACTTGCATGCCATCGAAGGGTGAAAACGTAAAACAACCTTAAAACGGTCCCGTAAGAGTCACGAATACCTCACACGGGACCAATGTAACTCGTAGGAACCGGCTGTGTAGTCACGACGCTCCCGGTTGGAGTGTACGAAATAAATTTGCAAAAAATTAGACTTGAGCATAAAAGCATGCCATCGAAGGGTGAAAACATAAAAAGCCACAAAATAGTCCCGTAAGAGTCACGGACAGCTCGCACGGGATCAATGTTAATAGTAGGAACCGAACGGGCAGTCACAGGGATCCCGATTTGAGTGTACTGCGTAAATTTGCAAAAAGTTAGACTTGGGAATAAAAAAGATGCCATCGAAGGGTGAAAACCTAAAACACCCACAAAACGGTCCCGCAAGAGTCAGGAACATCTCGCACGGGACCAATGTAAGTCGTAGGAATCGACCGTGTAGTTACGGCGCTCTCGGCTTGAGTGTACAACATAAATTTGCAAAAAGTTAGAATTAAGCATAAAAACATGCCATCGAAGGGTGAAAATGCAAAACAAACACAAAATGGTCCCGTAAGAGTCATGAACACCTCGCACGGGACCAATGCGACTTGTAGGAACCGATCGCGTAGTCACGGGGCTCTCGGATTGAGAATACTTTCTAAATTTGCACAAAATTCGACCTGAGCATAAAAAGATGCAATCGAAGGTTGAAAACATAAAACAAGCACAAAACGGTCCCGTAAGAATCACGAACACCTACCACGGGACCCATGTGACTCGTAGGAACCGACCACGTAGTCATGGGGCTTCCGGTTTGAGTGTACGATGTAAATTTGCATTAAAATAAACTTAAGCATAAAAACATACCATCGAAGGGTGAAAACGTAAAACAGCCTTAAAACGATCCCGTAAGAGTCATGAACCACACGTACGGGATAATGTGACTCGTAGGAACCGACCGCGTAGTCACGGGGCTCCCGATTTGAGTGTACGACGTAAATTTGTAAAAAAATACACTTAAGCATAAAAACATGCCATCGAAGGGTGAAAATGTAAAACTGCCATAAAACAGTCCCGTAAGAGTCACGAACCCCTCGCACGGGACTAATGTGACTCGTAAGAACCGACCGCGTAGTTACGGGGCTCCCGGTTTGAGTGTATGATGTAAATTTGCAAAAAGTTAGACTTAAGCATAAAAACATGCCATCGAGGTGTGAAAACGTAAAATAGCCATAAAACGGTCCGGTAAGAGTCACGAACACCTCGCACGGGATTAATGTAACTCATAGAAACCGACCGTGTAGTCACGGAGCTCCCGGTTAGAGTATACGACGTAAATTTGCAAAAAAAATAGACTTGAGCATAAAAACATGCCATCGAAGGGTAAAAACGTACAACAAGCACAAAACGGTCCTGTAAGAGTCACAAACACCTCGCACGGGACCAATGTGACTCGTAGGAACCGACCGCGTAGTAACGGAGCTTCCAGGTTGAGTGTACGACGCAAATTTGCAAAAAATTATACTTGAGCATAAAAACATGCCATCAAATGGTGAAAACCTAAAATAGCCACTAAACGGTCCGGTAAGAGTCACGAACACCACGCATGGGACCAATGTGACTTGTAGGAACCGACGACATAGTCATGGGGATCCCGGTTTGAGTGTACGATGTAAATTTGTAAAAAGTTAGACTTGGATGCCATCGAAGGGAGAAAATGTAAAACAACCTTAAACCGGTCTAGTAAGAGTCACGAACACCTCGCACGAGACCAATGTAACTCGTAGGAACCGACCGTGTAGTCACGGCGCTCCCGATTGGAGTGTACGACATAAATTTGCAAAAAATTAGACTTAAGCATAAAAGCATGCCATCAAAGGGTATAAATGTAAAAAAGCCACAAAATGGTCCCGTAAGAGTCACAAACACCTCGCACGAGACCAATGTTAATAGTAGGAACCGAAAGGGTAGTCACAGGGATCCCGATTTGAGTGTACGACGTAAATTTGCAAAAAGTTAGACTTGAGAATAAAAAAGATGTCATCGAAGGTTGAAAACGTAAAACAAGCACAAAACGATCCCGTAAGAATCACGAACACCTCCCACGGGATCCATGTGATTCGTAGGAATCGACCACGTAGTCACGAGGCTCCCGGTTTGAGTGTACGACGTAAATTTGCAAAAAAATAAACTTAAGCATAAAAACATGCCATCGAAGGATGAAAACATAAAACAACCTTAAAACGGTCCCGTAAGAGTCACGAACCCCTCGCAC
The DNA here is from genome assembly GCA_949130495.1 of Sambucus nigra. NCBI lineage: Eukaryota > Viridiplantae > Streptophyta > Magnoliopsida > Dipsacales > Adoxaceae > Sambucus > Sambucus nigra. The sequence continues at coordinate 501,800,592 of OX422212.1, forward strand.
GGGACTAATGTCACTCATTGGAATCGACCGCGTAGTCCCGGGGCTCCTGATTTGAGTGTACGATGTAAATTTGTAAAAAAATAAACTTAAGCATAAAAACATGCCATCGAAGGGTGAAAATGTAAAACTACCTTAAAACGGTCCCGTAAGAGTCACGAACCCCTCGCACGGGACTAATGTGACTCGTAGGAACTGACCGCGTAGTCACGGGGCTCTCGATTTGAGTGTATGACGTAAATTTGTAAAAAGTTAGACTTAAGCATAAAAACATGCCATCGAGGGGTGAAAACGTAAAATAGCCATAAAACGGTCCGGTAAGAGTCACGAACACCTCGCACGGGATTAATGTAACTCATAGAAACCGATCGCGTAGTCACGGGGCTCCCGGTTAGAGTGTACGACGTAAATTTGCAAAAAAAATAGAGTTGAGCATAAAAACATGCCATCGAAGGGTAAAAACGTACAACAAGCACAAAACGGTCCCGTAAGAGTCACAAACACCTCGCACGGGACCAATGTGACTCGTAGGAACCGACCGCATTGTAACGGGGCTTCCAGGTTGAGTGTACGACGCAAATTTGCAAAAAAATATACTTGAGCATAAAAACATGCCATCAAAGGGTGAAAACCTAAAATAGCCACTAAACGATCTGGTAAGAGTCACGAACACCTCGCATGGGACCAATGTGACTTGTAGGAACCGACGACATAGTCATGGGGATCCCGGTTTGAGTGTACGATGTAAATTTGTAAAAAGTTAGACCTGGATGCCATCGAAGGGTGAAAATGTAAAACAACTTTAAAACGGTCTAGTAAGAGTCACGAACACCTCGCACGGGACCAATGTAACTCGTAGGAACCGACCGTGTAGTCACGGCGCTCCCGGTTGGAGTGTACGACATAAATTTGCAAAAAATTAGACTTAAGCATAAAAGCATGTCATCGAAGGGTGAAAATGTAAAAAAGCCACAAAACGGTCCCGTAAGAGTCACGAACACCTCGCACGAGCCCAATGTTAATAGTAGGAATCGAACGGGTAGTCACAGGGATCCCGATTTGAGTGTACGACATAAATTTGCAAAAAGTTAGACTTGAGAATAAAAAAGATGCCATCGAAGGTTGAAAACGTAAAACAAGCACAAAACGGTCCCGTAAGAATCACGAACACCTCCCACGGGATCCATGTGACTCGTAGGAATCGACCACGTAGTTACGGGGCTTCCGGTTTGAGTGTACGACGTAAATTTGCAAAAAAATAAACTTAAGCATAAAAACATGCCATCGAAGGATGAAAACGTAAAACAACCTTAAAACGGTCCCGTAAGAGTCACGAACCCCTCGCACGGGACTAATGTCACTCATAGGAATCGACCGCGTAGTCCCGGGGCTCCTGATTTGAGTGTACGATGTAAATTTGTAAAAAAATAAACTTAAGCATAAAAACATGCCATCGAAGGGTGAAAATGTAAAACTACCTTAAAACGGTCCCGTAAGAGTCACGAACCCCTCGCACGGGACTAATGTGACTCGTAGGAACCGACCGCGTAGTCACGGGACTCTCGATTTGAGTGTATGACGTAAATTTGTAAAAAGTTAGACTTAAGCATAAAAACATGCCATCGAGGGGTGAAAACATAAAATAGCCATAAAATGGTCCGGTAAGAGTCACGAACACCTCGCACGAGATTAATGTAACTCATAGAAACCGATCGCGTAGTCACGGGGCTCCTGGTTAGAGTGTACGACGTAAATTTGCAAAAAAAATAGACTTGAGCATAAAAACATGCCATCGAAGGGTAAAAACGTACAACAAGGACAAAACGGTCCCGTAAGAGTCACAAACACCTCGCACGGGACCAATGTGACTCGTAGGAACCGACCGCGTAGTAACGGGGCTTCCAGGTTGAGTGTACGACGCAAATTTGTAAAAAATTATACTTGAGCATAAAAACATGCCATCAAAGGGTGAAAACCTAAAATAGCCACTAAACGGTCCGGTAAGAGTCACGAACACCTCGCATGGGACCAATGTGACTTGTAGGAATCGACGACATAGTCATGGGGATCCCGATTTGAGTGTACGATGTAAATTTGTAAAAAGTCAGACTTGGATGCCATCGAAGGGTGAAAATGTAAAACAACCTTAAAACGGTCCAGTAAGAGTCACGAACACCTCGTACGAGACCAATGTAACTCGTAGGAATCGACCGTGTAGTCACGGCGCTCCCGGTTGGAGTGTACGACATAAATTAGCAAAAAATTAGACTTAAGCATAAAACCATGCAATCGAAGGCTGAAAATGTAAAAAAGCCACAAAACGGTCCCGTAAGAGTCACGAACACCTCGCACGAGACCAATGTTAATAGTAGGAACCGAACGGGTAGTCACAGGGATCCCGATTTGAGTGTACGATGTAAATTTGCAAAAAGTTAGACTTGAGAATAAAAAAGATGCCATCGAAGGTTGAAAACGTAAAACAAGCACAAAACGGTCCCGTAAGAATCACGAACACCTCCCACGGGATCCATGTGACTCGTAGGAACCGACCACGTAGTCACGGGGCTCCCGGTTTGAGTGTATGACGTAAATTCGCAAAAAAATAAACTTAAGCATAAAAACATGCCATCGAAGGATGAAAATGTAAAACAACCTTAAAACGGTCCCGTAAGAGTCACGAACCCCTCGCACGGGACTAATATCACTCATAGGAATCGACCGCGTAGTCCCGGGGCTCCTGATTTGAGTGTACGATGTAAATTTGTAAAAAAATAAACTTAAGCATAAAAACATGCCATCGAAGGGTGAAAATGTAAAACAGCCTTAAAACATTCCCGTAAGAGTCACGACCCCCTCGCACGGGACTAATGTTACTCGTAGGAACCGACCGCGTACTCACGGGGCTCCCGGTTTGAGTGTATGATGTAAATTTGCAAAAAGTTAGACTTAAGCATAAAAACATGCCATCGAGGGGTGAAAATGTAAAATAGCCATAAAACGGTCCGGTAAGAGTCACGAACACCTCGCACGGGATTAATGTAACTCATAGAAACCGACCGCGTAGTCACGGGGCTCCCGGTTAGAGTGTACGACGTAAATTTGCAAAAAAAATAGGCTTGAGAATAAAAACATGCCATCGAATGGTGAAAACGTACAACAAGCACAAAATCGTCCCGTAAGAGTCACGAACACCTCGCACGGGACCAATGTGACTCGTAGGAACCGACCGCGTAGCAACGGGGCTTCCGGGTTAAGTGTATGACACAAATTTGCAAAAAAATAGACTTGATCATAAAAACATGCCAGCGAAGGGTGAAAACCTAAAATAGCCACTAAACGGTTCGGTAAGAGTCACGAACAACTCGCACGTGACCAATGTGACTTGTAGGAACCGACGAAATAGTCACCGGGCTCCCGATTTGAGTGTATGACGTAAATTTGCAATAAGTTAGACTTGCATGCCATCGAAGGGTGAAAATATAATGCAACCTTAAAACGGTCCCGTAAGAGTCACGAACCCCTCGTACGGGACCAATGTAACTCGTAGGAACCGACCGCGTAGTCCCGGCGCTCCCGGTTGGAGTGTACGACATAAATTTGCAAAATATTAGACTTAAGCATAAAAGAATGCCATCGAAGGGTGAAAACATAAAAAAGCCACGAAACGGTGCCGTAAGAGTCACGAATACCTCGCACGGGACCAATGTTTATAATAGGAACCGAACGGGTAGTCACAGGGATCCCGTTTTGAGTGTACGGCGTAAATTTGTGAAAAGTTAGACTTGAGAATAAAAAGATGCCATCGAAGGGTGAAAACATAAAACCCCCACAAAATGGTCCCGCAAGGGTCATGAACATCTCGCACGGGACCAATGTAAGTCGTAGGAACCGACCGTGTAGTCACGGCGCTTCTGGCTTGAGTGTACGACATAAATTTACAAAAAGTTAGAATTAAGCATAAAAACATGCCATCGAAGGGTGAAAATGCAAAACAAACACAAAATGGTCCCGTAAGAGTCACGAACACCTCGCACGGGACCAATGCGACTCGTAGGAACCGATCGCGTACTCACGGGGCTCCCGGTTTGAGAATACTTTCTAAATTTGCACAAAATTCGACCTGAGCATAAAAAGAAGTCATCGAAGGTTGAAAACATAAAACAAGCACAAAACGGTCCCGTAAGAATCACGAACACCTCCCACGGGACCCATGTGACTCGTAGGAACCGATCACGTAGTCACGGGACTTTCGGTTTGAGTGTACGACGTAAATTTGCAAAAAAATAAACCTAAGCATAAAAATATGCCATCGAAGGGTGAAAACGTAAAATAGCCTTAAAACGGTCCCGTAAGAGTCACAAACCCCTCGCACGGGATAATGTGACTCGTAGGAACCGACCGCGTAGTGACGGGGCTCCTGATTTGAGTGTACGACGTAAATTTGTAAAAAAATAAACTTAAGCATAAAAACATGCCATCGAAGGGTGAAAATGTAAAACTGCCTTAAAATGGTCCCATAAGAGTCATGAACCCCTCGCACGAGACTAATGTGACTCGTAGGAAGCGACCGCGTAGTCACGGGGCTCCCGATTTGAGTGTATGATGTAAATTTGCAAAAAGTTCGACTTAAGCATAAAAACATGCCATCGAAGGGTGAAAACATAAAATAGCCATAAAACGGTCCGGTAAGAGTCACGAACACTTCGCACGGGATTAATGTAACTCATAAAAACTGATCGCGTAGTCACGGGGCTCCCGGTTAGAGTGTACGACGTAAATTTGCAAAAAAATAGACTTGAGCATAAAAGCATGCCATCGAAGGGTGAAAACGTACAACAAGCACAAAACGGTCCCATAAGAGTCACGAACACCTCGTACGGGATCAATGTGACTCGTAGGAATCGACCGCGTAGTAACGGGGCTTCCGGGTTGAGTGTACGATGCAAATTTGCAAAAAATTAGACTTGAGCATAAAAACATGCCATCGAAGGGTGAAAAACTAAATTAGCCACTAAACGGTCCGGTAAGAGTCACGAACACCTCGCACGGGACCAATGTGACTTGTAGGAATCGACGACATAGTCACGGGGCTCCCGATTTGAGTGTACGACTTAAATTTGTAAAAAGTTAGACTTGCATGCCATCGAAGGGTGAAAACGTAAAACAACCTTAAAACGGCCCTGTAAGAGTCACGAACACCTCGTACGGGACCAATGTAACTCGTAGGAACTGATCGCATAGTCACGGGGCTCCCTGTTTGAGTGTACGACGTAAATTTGTAAAAAGTTTGACTGAAGCATAAAAACATGCCCTCGAATGGTGAAAACGCAAAACGAACACAAAATGGTCCCGTAAGAGGCACGAACATCTCGCACGGGATCAATGTGAGTCATAGGAACCGATCGCGTATATATATATATATAGTATATATATATGCATATATATATATATTATATATAACATATATGTATATAATATATATAGTATATATATATGCATATATATATACTATATATATATATATATATATATGCATATATATATATATATATATATATATATATGCATATATATATATATATATATATATATATATATAGCTGCTAAAACAACATTATAACAGATATAACAGTGGCTATAATGCTGTTATAGCTGCTATAACAGCTGCTACAGATACAGATCTGTATGTCAAAATGTAAACATGGTTAGAAAGAATATGATCCATTTTAAACTAGAGAAGGTGAAATCAGACATGCTCAGGAGAGCCATATGTAATGATTTCTAGATCTTCATTCCAGTCTGTGGGACCAATTGCAGGAGAAAGCGTCCAAGGAATCGAATGTGTCTCCATCCGAAGCTCAGTATGGACATAATATTCCCTAAGAAGACAATATTAGTGTACCAAAGCAATGCCAAGAAAAATGAGTACATAGATCAAGATATCGATGTACTAACAAAAAAAGGGAACACATAAATTAAAAATTTTAACCAACAAACACATGTTAATCAATACCTACTAAAGATTGGGCCAGATATAGACCGGGAAACTTCACAATATGCTTAAATCAAGGACTTACCGCATAAAATACCATTAACTGAGAGTTGTTCCACAATATTTCAGAACTGTTCTATAGGTTTCCCACAAAAATTTAAACCATGGGGTCACAATCCCACGATCAGACCAATCCTTCCCTTTTTCACAGCTTCCAAATCATCAACGTCGAGAGCTTCTTCTAGGGCCTTGTCCAATTAAATGGCCAAATTTATCACCACTAACATACCTTAACAACGCATGCTAAACTGTTGATGTATTAAGGAGGTATGCAGTTGTTGCTATTTGCCATGCACACACACACATGACATTCATTGGACAAACAAATATTCAAGTCACAACTTCCATATGTAAACTAGTTATTTGGTTCAGTTTGATCTACACTGGTTCAGTCACTAATTCATTTGAGACCAATTCTAATGGCAGATGCTAGTAGTGAAGCAGTTCATATCAATTCTACATTACTGACTTTATATAAGCATTTCAGTCACTAATTTGTTTGAGACCAATTCTAATATAAACGATGGCACCAGTTTAGTCCAATCAATTATCTATTTGGGATTTGTGCAGCTTGATCTGAACTAGTTCACTGCCATTAGCATCCACTCGCCTTTTAACCTCGACTGATGGCTCTGTGGTGGCACGTCTCATCAGCTACAGCGATTCCTTAAAATTCTTATGCCTTAATTCCATTTCAACTCATTCCCACCAAATACTGGCCATATTATCCAAAGCCTTGTAGTAAACTTGTAGTTCCTTATCAAAGATTACTCTAGCATTGGCAATATCCATGTGGTTCTCATACATTGAAAATTACACCGAAATCCCTCACCGTGACAACCATAGGCATCCCCTCATCGAAAATACCCCTCACCTTCTCAACTAACTTCCTTATGATATAATAGTCGGCCAACGAAGTCCACAACCACCCAACTTCGTTTGTGAACTTCCTGATCCCACCACGAATTATATCATCCACATTCAACCCTGAAATTTCAGTAGCATGCTGGGTGAGCAAATCACACAATTCCATTAAACCTCTGCCTCTTTTTATGTGAAGCTTATTGGTAATCATGTTAATACTTATAACACCGTATAAGATAAGTGAAAAGGCCTTATTTTATAAATAAATATATCATATATGTAAATATAGCCATTGTGTAAGAAAAGTGAAAAGGCCTTATTTCATGATTCTTATTATTGGGATGAGGCTTATTTTATAAATAAATATAACACATATGTAAATAAAAAGCCTATATAAATTATAAAGAAAATGACATTGAAACAAGATGAATCATGTATACAACATGAGGCTTATTCTCATACTACTTTTATGTGTAATTCGATAAGCTTTGAGGATGAATGTCGTATACATTATGTGCAAGTCGCTATAGAGGAAATTATATTTATGCAAGTAAAATAGACCAACATTAATGTTCCTTGGCCACTAGATAGGCCTGGTTGTATTTGGCTATGCATATGGTTTAATGCATCTAACCATTGAAATGCACATAACCACATCAATACACACATTGATAAAAAAAAGATACAAGAATTAACAAATAAATACATGTGGATATGTTCTATGTTATCAAACTAAAAAAATTTAAGCCATGCTCAAATTGAATCCAACTAGCTATATTGTACAAAATTAATCAACAATGAAAAGAAATGAAGAAAAGAGATATATACCTGTGAGCTCTAATGTTACATATTTCTACACTTAAGCAAAACATGGCGTTAGAGGGTGAAAACTCGAAACAACCCCCAAACGGCCCCGTGGGTCGCACCAACACCTCCCACGGGACCAATATAACTCGTAGGAACTGACCCCGCACCCGCGGGACTCCCGGTTTGAGAATACGATGGTAATTTTCATATATATAGACTTAGCCTTAAAAACATAGCGTTAGAGGGTGAGATCTCGAAAAAGCCCCCGAACGGCCCCGTGGGTGGCACCAACACCTCCCACGGAACCAATGTAACTCGTAGGAACTGACCTCGCAGCCGCGGGACTCCCGGTTTGAGAATAGGATGATAATTTGCATATTTATAGACTTAGGCTTAAAAATATGGCGTTAGAGGGTGAAAACTCGTAACATCCTCCGAACGGCCCCGTGGGTGGAACCAACACCTCCCACGGGACCAATGTAACTCGTAGGAACTGACCCCGCAACCGTGGGACTCCCGGTTTGAGAATACGACGATAATTTACATATTTCTAGACTTAGGCTTAAAAACATGGCTTTAGAGGGTGAGAACTAGAAATAGCCCTCGAACGTTCTCGTGGGTGGCACCAACACCTCCCACGAGACCAATGTAACTCGTAGGAACTGACCCCGCAGCCGCGGGACTCCTGGTTTGAGAATACGACGGTAATTTGTATATTTCTAGACTTAGGCAAAACATGGCATTAGAGGGTGAAAACTCGAAATAGCCCCCGAACGGCCCCATGGGTGGCACCAACACCTCCCACGGGACCAACGTAACTCGTAGGAACTGACCCCGCAGCCACGGGACTCCCGGTTTGAGAATACGATGGTAATTTGCATATTTTTAGACTTAAGTTTTAAAAACTTGGCGTTAGGGGGTGAGAACTCGAAACAGCCCCCGAATGTCCCCGTGGGTGGCACCAACACCTCCCACGTGACAAATGTAACTCGTAGGAACTGACCCCGCAGCCGTGGGACTCCCAGTTTGAGAATACGACGATAATTTGCATATTTCTAGACTTTGGCTTAAAAACATGGCGTTAGATGGTGAAAACTCGAAACATCCCCCGAACGTCCCCGTGGGTGGCACCAACACCTCCCACGGGACCAATGTAACTCGTAGGAACTGACCCCACAGCCGCGGGACTCCCAGTTTGAGAATACGATAATAATTTGCATATTTCTAGATTTAGGCTTAAAAACATGGCGTTAGAGGGTGAGAACTCGAAACAACCCTCTAACGGCCCCGTGGGTGGCACCAACACCTCCCACGGGACCAATGTAACTTGTAGGAACTGATCCCGCAGCCGCGGGACTCCCGGTTGGAGAATACGACGATAATTTGTATATTTCTAGACTTAGGCTTAAAAACATGGCGTTAGAGGGTGAGAACTAGAAACATCCCCCGAACGTTCCCGTGGGTGGTACCTACACCTCCCACGGGACCAATGTAACTCGTAGGAACTGACCCCGTAGCTGCGGGACTCCCGGTTTGAGAATATGACGGTAATTTTCATATTTCTAGACTTAGGAAAAACATGGCGTTAGGGGTGAAAACTCGAAACAGCCCCCGAACGGCGACGTGGGTGGCACCAACACCTCCCACGGGACCAACGTAACTCGTAGGAACTGACCTCGCAGTCACGGGACTCCCGATTTGAGACTACGACGATAATTTGCATATTTCTTGACTTAGGCTTAAAAATACGACGTTAGAGGGTGAAAACACGAAACATCCCTCTAACGGCCCCGTGGGTGGTACTAACACCTCCCACGGCACCAATGTAACTCGTAGGAACTGACCCCGCAGCCGCGGGACTCCCGGTTTGAGAATACGATGATAATTTGCATTATGCTTTAAAACATGGCGTTAGAGGGTGAGAACTTGAAACAGCCCCCGAATGTTCTCGTGGGTGGCACCAACACCTCCCACGGGACCAATGTAACTCGTAGGAACTGACCCCGCAGCCGCGGGACTCTTGGTTTGAAAATACAACGGTATTTTGCATATTTCTAGACTTAAGCAAAACATGGCGTTGGAGGGTGAGAACTGGAAACATCCCCCCAAATGTCCCTGTGGGTGGCACTAACACCTCCCACGGGACCAATGTAACTCGTGGGAACTGACCCCACAGCCGCGGGACTCCCTGTTTGAGAATATGACGGTAATTTGCATATTTCTAGACTTAGGCTTAAAGACATGGCGTTAGAGGGTGAGAACTCGAAACAGCCCCCGAATGTCCCCGTGGGTGGCACCAACACCTCCCACGGGACTAATGTAACTCGTAGGAACTGACCCCGCAGCCGCGGGACTCCCAGTTTGAGAATACGATGATAATTTGCATATTTTTAGACTTAGGCTTAAAAACATGGCGTTAGAGGGTGAGAACTAGAAACATCCCCCGAACGTTACCGTGGGTGGCACCAACACCTCCCACGGGACCAGCATAACTCGTAGGAACTGACCCCGCAGCCGCGGGTCTCCCAGTTTGAGAATACGACGGTAATTTACGTATTTTTAGACTTAAGCAAAACATGGCGTTAGAGGGTGAAAACTCGAAATAGCCCCCGAACGGCCCCGTGGGTGGCACCAACACCTCTCACGGGACCAATGTAACTCGTAGGAACTGACCCCGCAGCCGCGGGACTCCCGGTTTGAGAATACGACAATAATTTGTATATTTCTTTACTTAGGCTTAAAAACATGGCGTTAGAGGGTGAAAACTCGAAACAGCCCCCGAACGTCCCCATGGGTGGCACCAACACCTCCCGTGGGACCAACGTAACTCGTAGGAACTGACCTCGCAGTCGCGGGGTCTTAAAATGACTGTAATTTTCATATTTTTACTTGGTTTCTGATAATTTTAACTCATATATGCAATTTTTCAGCTTGATTAAATTTTTTCTAAAACTACTTGGTTACTGATATTTTTTTTTATGTATCCTATCATTTGTAGGATTTTTGCACCCGGAACAAACGAAGAAGACAATGGTCTACAACATGAAGATTGTTTATATGTTGTGGACATTCAGGATTTTTTTTATTATGTGTTACAGCCGTGCGGGCTTTTATAATTTGATTGTTGAATTTTATGGCCGTGCGGGCTTTATAATAAGTAGGTTTTACATTTACAGGTTTTGGAATGTCAAGAAAATAGAGAAAACTCTACCCAATTTTTTTTTAGTCTGTGAATTATTAAGACGTATAATATTTTTAAGTTTGTATATATATTTATTTATTAACAACGTTCTCGATTCGCAATTTGTGATTTTTTATTGTTTTGCCAATAATAAATATTTCTAACACCTCGTACTTGTTCAACGTTACACGTAGCAATACACGGTGTACTCATAGGACCCCTAATTTTAGGATTGGACCAAAAAAATACATTTTTTAAAAAAATTATAGTTAAATATGGTCATGGACTTTGTCCATGACCATTTTTATTTTTTTCGTCACGCATAAAAATGGTCGCGGACTTTGACCGCGACCATTTTTTTCGTCACGGTAGTGGGTCACGGACTTGGGCCGCGATCATTTATTTTTATTTTTTTTGTCACGTTTATGGGTCGCGGACTTTGGTCGCGACCAATTTGTCACGGTTGTGGGTCACGGATGAGGACCGCGACCAATATTTTTTTTATTTTTTGTCACGGTCGTGGGTCGCGGACTTTGGCCGCGACCAAATTGTCACGTTTGTGGGTCACGGATGAGGACCGCGACCAATCTTTTTTTTTTATTTTTTTGTCACGTTCGTCGGTCGCGGACTTTGGCCGCGACCAATTTGTCACGTTTGTGGGTCACGGATGAGGGCCGCGACCAATTTTTTTTAATTTTTTTGTCACGGTTGTGGGTCGCGGATGAGGGCCGCGACCTGTCACGGCATGGGCCACGGCCTAAGTCCGCGACCATCTACCGTGACCCTCTCTCGGCCGTGACCATTTTTTGGTCACGGACTTGGGCCGCGACCCACGAAAATTGACGAAAATGGTCATGCCCGAAATGGTCACGGCCCAAGTCCGCGACCCACAACTTTGGTCAGGGATTTTGGCCGTGACCAATCGCCAGTTTTGGTGTGGTGAATTCCCGTGCGGTGCACCAAAATTACCCTTGAATTCTCCTATACCACTCACTTATTCTTGAAGCATAACTTTGTAGGCGGGTATAGTCGGGCATTCCTCAGTTGAATGACCCGCCTCAAAAATCGCACACACATTCTCGACGGGGTTTGAGATGGATCCAGTTAGTCCTCTTCCACATACTTCAAGTAGGTCTCGCATTCCTTTCTCAAGTACATCGAGTCGACAGTCCGTCATAGAATTATTTTCTACGTGAAATAGGCCGGATGCCGATGGAGTGGTGGTCACTTGGCGATTTAGATTTTTAGCATTATGGTCAGATGTATCCCAGGATTGGGTAGTCTCGGCAACATACCTTGGGTGAGGCTCAGCATCATTGGCGTCTAAGTCGATAAATATACAATCGCACATGGTTTCAATGAGTTGCTTAGAATTAATGTTCAGCCTATTATGGATGAAGGAAATGATTTGCAGTTTATGAAATCCATGATGGGGGCACGAAGTAATTTACTCATTGAAACGCTCGTAGCATCGATCGAACAACTCATTTTCTAATTGTTGAAAAGTTTAAATTTGAGCCTTGATGGAGTTCATTCGATGTGGAGGAAAGAATTTCTTGAGAAATTTAGATTGTAACTCGTTCCATGATGAAATCGAATTTGGAGGTAAAGACCATAGCCAGGTCTTAGCCTTATCCTTTAGTGAGAATGGGAACAGTTTAAGGCGGAGCACATCTTTTGTGCAAGTTTGATCGCCGAGACTCTTGCACGCCTCTTCAAATTCCATGATGTGGGCATATGTCTTTTCTGAATCCATTCCATGGTAAGTGGGAAGTATCTGGATCATCCCATTCCCAAAGCAAAATTGCCTTGCATTATACGGGAGTAAAATGCATTCCGGAGTAACAATGCGCTCGGGATATAAGATTTCTCTCAAAGGGCGATACAGGGCCTCTTCCTCACCAGCGACTGCACTACCGTGTTGTGACATGTCTCTCTCACTCAAAGACTTTGTGTCATCACTTGGAATGCTCAGAGCGTGCTCTGAAGTGTGTCCTAAGAGGGAAAATGAACTGTTATTTGTGAGTGAGTGTGATGGTGTGGGAGGTGGAACCTAAAATTGTGGAGCGTTAGGAGTGTGAGGGCTATCAGGGTCGTACTGAACAATCGGGTTTTCGTGAATGTGGATTGGAGTGTTATGGGGAGTTGGAGTGAGTTTAGAATTTTGCATTAACAGGCTTATGAGAGATGATGAGGAATATTTTTGTGCTTTTAAAATTATTTATTTTTATGTTTTTTATATATTTTTGGATTTTTGGTCAAAGTTTTAGATTGACTTGATCTAATCTTAAGTCTAACTAAATCCCCGACAACAGTGCCAAAAACTTGACGCGACTAAGAATGTGTCTCAGAAGTGCGTACTCTCTAGGCTCAAGTGCAAGCCTGCTGCTCAAGTAATAATCCAATAATTCGGGTATCGATCCTCAGGGAAATAGGACAACGGAGTTTTAACGACGTTGGACAGACGAAGGAATCCTAACTCTGACTCCAAAGAAAAAGGAAAAAGATGATCTATTTTGGGAATTGACTACAACTAAATGCAATTTTGAAAATAATTAACTAATGAACTAAAGTATGAATGGAATGCAACTATTCTAAATTACCTAAAATACTGATGATGAATGACTTAAAACTCAAACTATATGATGAGGAAAACGGGACGGGAATACAATCCCTCAACCCTAGTGTATTGCATGTATAAAACTAATCGTAAATTTAAGTGATTAATTAGATCCAGAATTTAGTACTCTCAAGCATTACGTATATGAGGTTCAAGCCCGCACCATACTTAATCAGAGGACGAGTAAATCGGTATTGCGATAGTTATCCTCGAATTACATTCTGAAGCATCCTAGTTATCCTGAAGCAAACGAGATCCAAAGATCTAAAATTGTCGCGTTCTACGCAATACGATCGTAATAAATCATTAAATTTAGAGGATTAATTTTATACAGATGCAACTACCACATCGGGTTGAGTTCATGCATCCCGACCTTTTAAATCTAGCCGGACATGTTAAACTGAACGATGCATGAAATAATCACATTGCATGTGAACGAACTCATAATGAAACTATATTGAAACATGCAAATACGTATTATGAACCCAAAAATTATTTGAATCAAATAAGAGAAATAACCATGCAAGAACAATAATAAGAAGAATGAAACTTGGATTAACACTTGAAAACAAACTCGGAATGAATCAATCTTGAAGCAAATAATTCAAACTATGTTCCTAGATGATCTTCTACCTTTTTCTCCATAAAAAACTATGAAAACTATCAAGAAATGTCTTTTTAAATCACTAGCTTCGTACAAATACGTTTTAGAATGAGTTGTAACCTAATGGAACTCTTTGGACCAATCAGAATAAAGGAGCAATTTTGCACATCAGGACCCCCGAACCGGTTCACAGGTACCCCGAACCGGTTCGACTGGGGTTCGGGAATTTTCACTGGTTTTGGGTGCCTTTTTCCTCTTTTCAACACTTAGAATTTTTCTCATGTTTTCTTATTTTCTTCTTGGATTTTTCCTCAACTTCAATTGATCATAACTCTTCAATCGTAAATAGGATTTGGATGCCGTTTCTTCCATAGTTCTCGTTGTTCTGAGGTTTTTAACTTTCTAGTTGAATCCTCCTCCAGGATTTTACTGTAAAATTACCAAAGTGTCCTTGAACTTGTCTTCCTAGCCTTTTTTCATTGTTTATATTTCTCTTTTGCATCGCTTGCATAATTAACCTGTAAAACACATAGGAGAAACACAAAACACGAAATACTTGACAACAAAGGTTAGTAGCATAAATTCGAGTTAAATCCATATCGATTGCATCACTCGGGTTCACAAATGTACTGAAATTAGGGGAATAAATATACAATATTTATGCCCAATCACTTACTTTGGTTTTTATTTCTATACCCTTCTATTTGAGTAATATATATTCCAGAATGTGACACCATTATTGGTAAGCCATTACATCACAAAAATCATCATGATATCAGAGCCTAATCACACCTTAAACCTCTAAACCTCCAAACCATAGAAAATAAACCCTAGCCCAAGAAACCAAACCTTAAATCTCCAAGCTGTCGACCTCACTAGGCCGGGCTGGCCATCCCTACCTCTAGCCGTCAGTTTGTGGTCGGACCTCTGATCGACCCTTTTTTCTTAAAGCCTTAACTGGTAGTCAGTTTTGTCATAGTTTGACCAACGTTTTTTTTTCTTTTTTGGTCGGACCTACTGGAATGACTGACGTTTCTTTTTTTTATTCGATCTATTAGATTTTTGGCTTGGCTTAGTTGGTTCCTTTGTTTATGTTCAGCTCAACCTTCACCCGTGTTGTTCCCATATTTCTTATCTGGCCAACTAGTGGGATTTTCTCTCTACTTTAGGAAAATGATTTATGCTAGTTTGATTGGGTAAGTTAACCTTGATCTAGGGTTTATACCCTCTTGTTAATTTGGAGGGATTTTATTTCCTCTTACTGTTGAGTTTTATTCCCATGAAGTACACTACACCAAAATGGGAAAATTGGCACCCTTTCAGCGGGTAGCCTTGTCACGGTCATTGTCCGTGATAAAAAAAACACGCATTTTTTGTCACGGTCATTGACCGTGATAAGTCCGTGAAAAAGGCTTTCCACGGTCATTGACCGTGACAAGTCCATGACAAGCACAGTTGTCACGGACTTGTCATGATCAATGACCGTGATAATTCTATAAAGTTGTCACGGTCAATGACCGTGACATGACCGTGGCAAATCTGTCAGCAAAAAGCCCTTTCCCCTCCTTTTTTACTCACCGCATTCCCTCCAATTTCTCTCTCTCTATGCGCTGCTCTCTCTACTTTCAGGTTGGTTTCTCTCTCTCTCTCTCCCATTTATATATGTGTGTGTGAATATATATATGTGCGTGCATGTGTGTGTGTGTGTGTTTATGTGTGTGTGTTTGTGTGTGGTGGGGGAAGGGGGTGGGGTTGGGGGTAGGGGGCAGGGATGGGTGGGGGGGTGGGTGGGGTAGGGGGGATGCGTGTGTGTGTATGTGCGCATGTGTGTATATGTGCATGTTTGTGCATGTGTGCGAGATAGGGAAATGATGCAGGGGATGTTACGGGGGGTGGGGCTGCGTGTGCGTGTGTGTGTGCGCATGTGTGTGGGGAGGGGGGCGGGGGTGGGTCTTGTTAATTTTTTTTATTAAATTTTGATTGGTTTATTAGATATTTTTCCTCATATGCAAGTAGTGTCCCTTGTAAGCGAATTGATTGATTATTAATTTTTTTAGTAAATTAATATATGAAAGTAGGATTGCTCCTCATTGTAAATTAGTAAATTAATAATTGTATACTTTAATTGATGAAAATAATTAATTGAGTAGATGAATTAGAAGGAATACGAGATACACATTTGTTGTTGACATTACGGTTGAATTATAGTGGATTGATGTTGGGTTGGTTAATTTTAAAAGTGGCATGACCACCGGATTATTGTCCATATGGGGGTGGGATTTTTCAACTTTTTTTTTAAAAATTACATTGTATAACGAACAATATATATATAGTATGATAATTAAATGAAACATACTTGAAATTACATATAGTGCACATAGGTACTAGCCTTCTAGTTCTTATGCGTACGCATTCAATAGCCGTTAGACCCGTTCGAGATTCATTACCCCTGTAATGAGATCTCTCGAATTGTCTCGTTTGGACAGTTTGGGACTGCATAATTTTTGTATAATAATATTCTTAGTGGCTTAAAGTTGTTACTTTTGGAGGAAGTTCTGCAGTCGTATCCTAAGGTTCTCTGGGTACATACTAGATTGAAAAGTGTGACTGTTATTTCAATTGATCAATTGAAATAATACTCACACTTTCCAATCTACGTCGTGTACTTGGAGAACTACGGGGATAAGCTGCCGAATTTTTCTGAAATCGTAACAATGTGCATGAGCTGTTAAGTATATTACAAAAAAATGCGGTCTTGAATGGGATAGGACCCCTCACCCTTTAGAGGAGATGGAAGAAATAGAAATTTCTATTATAAATTGAATTTGAATTTGCAATTTAAAAATAAAATATAAATAAGACATAATTAAATGAAACATACTATAAATATAAGTTTTGTTTATACTAATCCATGAATATACACTTCTTACCTTTAATAGGTGATTAGTTGTGGTAGCTGTGATGGGATATCCGAAATACAAATAGTGGATGGGTGAGACAAATAAAATAGGGGACGTGTTTCGCATAAGTGCTAATGAATTTGTGAAATACGCAAAGAAATGTCATAATGATGAAGAGTTTCCATGTCCGTGTGCTAGGTGTAAGAATGGTAAGGTGTTTTAGTGGAAAACAGTTGGACTACATTTGTCAAGATCGGGTATGCAAGATAGTTATTGATATTGGAGTTTTCACGCTGAAGTGAAAGTTCCTTTTATCCCCGAACAACCTTCAACAAGTAGGATAGATGTATAAGGGGACGACGTAGATCATAATATGTTAGAGGATTTAGTTGATAATGCGTACGGGGTTTATGAAGCAGAGGAGAATGAGGTTACTGATGATGTACACGGTTCAAGTGCTCGTAAAGATATCACGATAAACCTTGACGATGACTACCAAAGTTTAAAATTTAAGGCGACCCAACCGTTATACTCTGGCTGTAAGAAAGATCAAACAACTTTACATGCCATGGTTGGTTTTCATAGTTTGAAGACACAATACGATTTGTCTGGCAATAGCGTGACAGGAATTCTAAAATGGGTGAAGGGCCTACTACCCAAGGAGAATACGCTTCTAAATATCTATCCTATTATGAAGAATAGTTTCAAAGGTTTGGTAATGAAGTATAAATCGATTCATGCTTGTGTGTATGACTGTATACTATACCGAAAGGAGTATGAAAATCTTGATCGTTGTCCGATATGTGATGAACCTAGATATGTTCAATCTACTAGTAAGGAAGGCACAAGCTCAAAAGCGCATCAAAAAGTGTTGAAATATTTTCTCGTTAGGCCTAGATTAAAGTGATTTTTCACAGCGCCATGGATAGCGGAGGCAATGACTTGGCATGCTAGGGAAAAAGTAAGGGGTAATATCGTTCGTCATCCTATTGATTCTACAGTCTGGAGGAGGATGAATTATGAGTATCCCAATTTTGCTCGAGAACAACGCAACATTCGTTTGGTTATATCAACAAATGGTTTCAATCCATTTGGAAATCTAATCACCAATCAAATTGTATGTCCACTGATCCTAGCCCCACTCAACCTTTCTCCTTCACAGTGTATGAGACCTGAATTTTCGATGATGGATTTGTTGATACCTGGGCCAAAGGCACCAAGTGATGACATTGACGTCTACTTAGCTCCTTTGGCAGACGAATTAAATGAGTTATGGGAAAAGGATGTGCAATCATTTGACTCTTTTAAAAAAGAAGAGTTTACACTGAAAGCTATGTTAATATGGGCAATTCATGATTTTCCAGCTTATGGGACATTATCCAGTTGTGTAGTACATGGTTATTTAGAGTGTCCTATTTGTGGAGAGGAGACTGAATCACTTCGTCCATCCTTTAGCTCAAAAAATGTATACCATTGCCATAGGAGGTTTTTACCCCTGGCTCATAGTTTCAGATTTGAGAAAGGTTCCAATTTTTTATTGGGCGGGGTTGAACATAGGCTACCGCCGAGACAACTTTCAAATTTAGAAATTGAAAGTAAATCTTCTGAATGTGGCCCTAATATGCTAGGTAAGAATCCCAAATTTAAGAATGTCAAGCATAAGAAGACCCAAACTGGGAATGAAACTGAGACAAGAAAGGCATGGTCTAGGAGGTCAATTTTATTTGACTTGCCACATTGGAAGAATAGCCCTGTGCGCCATGTATTGGATGTGATGCATGCAGAGAAGAACTTCGCTGAACATATTGTGGGAACTTACCTTGGGGGGAGTCATTCGAAGGATGGATAAAATGCACGAAAAGACCTTAAATCGTTAAAACTTAAGTCACAACTATGGTTGAAAGAAGATAGTAGGGGAAGGACAGTAATTCCCCTGGTGCGTTTACTTTGACGAGTGGGGAAAGGAAGGTGCTTTTAGACACAATATATAATTTGAAGGGCCCATCTAATTTTTCATCCAACTTGCAAAAGATTGTGAATTATGCTACTCATGATACATAAGTGTAAGTCCCACGATTGGCATGTGTTCACTTGTTGGTACACCTATGCGACGAGGCACTTCTTTGTGGTCCAGTTAGATATCGGTGGATGTATCCGTTTGAAAGATTGATGAAAGTTTTTAAAGATTACGTCACGAATACGCGATACATTGCAGGATCAATTGCAGAGGAATACATCACCATGGAGTCATCAATATATACTCGGGAATATATGCGTGACTCTACTAGCGTTTATGACACTGATGAGTTCATCGATGATGGTGGTCATGTGATGGAAAAATGAGTGAAATTAATGAGTTTGTAACCTGAACAAGTATCTCGTTATCTATTTGACACACATGAAGATGTCAAAGAATGGAAAAAGTAAGTTTCGATTATTATAATGTTTAACATTATTTTAGATTATTTTATACATGATTAATTTTGTAATATGCAGAAAATATGAAGCATGTGAGAACAATAAAAGATGAAAAACAATGGTACAATCAAACAACGAATTTAGGTTGTGGTTAACACAAGAGGTAATTATAATGAAAATGGTCGTTATATAATGTTACATTACACTCAAATTTTATAACTAATATAATTTAATTTATCTATATTCTCAGCTCTTAAAGACGGGTAATGTGACATCAAGGCTTGCTCGTCTAGCCACTGGACCCTTGTTCGTGGCACAAGAGTACAAAAATTATCGATTGAAAGGTTATGTTTTCGGCGCTAAAGTGTATGAGAAAAGTACAAATGTACAGAACTCGGGTATTTCATACAAGGCTCTTACTTTCTTTCGAGCGAGTGCAAAAGATAAAAACCTCGTTGAAGCTGAAATGACTTACTATCGTGTAATCTGAAGTATATTTGAATTGGATTATATAAGCTTCAAAGAGGTTGTATTTTACTGTGACTAGGTACGAGTTGAGGATAAAAATGCTTATAAAGTTGATCTTGTCACCAATTTGATCATGGTTGGCTTGTCCAAGTTGAAGAGGAACGACCACGTGAGCGATGAGTCGTTTGTTTGTTCATTTCAAAAGGTTAACCAAGTGTTTTACTCGCAATATATCAACAACGAGCTGTGGTCAATGGTCCAACATGCGCCAAAGTGTTTAAATAGTAGTGTGGATGACTTGGATGCTCCTACCGAATATCAATCCATTTTTTATGATAACCTGAATTTTAAATAATTTTTCAATTTGTAATAAATATTCCAATTTGTACCGAAACATCCATTTTTAATTCTTTTAAGTGATTTGCACTTTATCATTTTCACTCTTGTGTAGTGTGTGTGTGTGTGGGCAGTAGTGGTGCGGGTGGGGATATTTAATAGTAACAATTCATTTTTATTTGTAGTAATTGTACATATTTGTAGTAAAAATTCATTTTGATTTGTACATATTTGCTCTCACTCTCTCTCTCTCTCTACTTTCAGGTTGGTTTCTCTCTCTCCCATTTATATATGTGTGTTTGTGTGTGTGTGTATATATATATATATATATATATATATATATATGTGTGTGTGTGTGTGTGTGTGTGCATGTGTGTGTGTGCGTATGTATGTATGTGTGTGTGTGCATGAGTGTGTGTGGGGGGGGGGGGGGGGTAGGTAGGGGTGGGGTTGTGTGTGTATGTGTGTGGTGGGGGGTGGGGCAGGGTGTGTGTGCATGTGTGGGGGGTGGGGATGTTTAACAGTAACAATTCATTTTTATTTGTAATAATTGTACATATTTGCATGTCTTCTTCTAATTCATTTTGATTTTTACTAATAACATTTTGTTACAGAAAATGTCTCCTTCAAGTATTAAGGCGAGGATGATGATGCTGGTTATGATGATGTCGTCTGGGCTCGGTGGTAGCGGAGGCGACGAGGGATCCTCGGCCCCTAGGCTCCCCAAATATGGCAAATTGGGGATGGCCATCGAGAACAAGTCAGGGCTAATAGCGAAATCCCTCGAGCTGGTAAAGACGATCATCGGCTCGGGGTACATTAGTTTGAAGGAGGTGCCATATGAGCTCAAGTTAGCTGTTTGGGTGGCACTACAGGTAATGTATTTATATTTATATTTATATGAATATTTCAATTTCGATTTCAATTTATATTTATATTTATTCGCAACTAACATTGTATTTGTTGGACATGAACAATTCAGTCTGGATCCAAAGCTACAAGATTCCGTCTTGGAGCAGTTGTGGGAGCAACACAAGATGTGGAAGAAAATATGCGGACCCGGTACTTTGGGAAGACATGAGAGTCCGTTATTCGAATGCGTGAATCCGTTCCGTCGAAGGAGCCGATCTCATTGGTACAATGGTAAAAGTTCATTGACAATGAGATCGGGGAGCGACAATTGGCATCTCGCCAATCGGGGAGGGAAAATCGGGCAAAAAAGACGGGCGTGCACTACTCCGGCAGGACGTCTTACGCCGAGGTGGAGCAAAGGATGATGGTGAGATTTAATTTTTCTATAACTATAGAAGTATATTATTCTTCATTATTTTACTTTTCGGGGCCGATACTAATTTTACTTTATTTTATTTCAGGGGACAGGGAGTGGCCCTGGGGGTAGGCCACATAGGCTCGATACTTATGTGGCTCTTCAGACGAAGAAGGGGAAGGATAAGGAGGTGTCCACGAGCGTCATGTCCACGATTGTAAGTAATCAGATAGTTTACTTTTTATTAATTACGTTATGATTTTTTAATTTACTTATTTTACTAATCATGTGTTTTTTGTCATTTCAGGCAAAGCTTAGGGAAGTGAATGAGTAGTAGTCTGTTGCTAACAAGGCATATTTGTCCACTAACACACTTAGACAAGTGCTTGGCGCTGATCAAAAGGGGAGGACAAGGGGGGTGAGCTCGCGGCTGGCCAAATCTAGGATCATTGGATTGGAGACGAGCGACACCGGGTTGGCTTGAACGATGGACTGGCATGACGTGAAGTTGTCCCGTTTGGAGGTGACGGTCCAAGATATGTTCTCATTCATGAAACTTTCATTGGGAAAAAACCATAAGGATAAAGGGAAGGTGGAGGAGGAAGAGGATGTGGACCTTGCTGCTTCATCACCGATACGTGCGGACTTTGATGATCCACTTCCCTATTTGGATCCCTTCGACCGACCGATGTCGACACTTGGTTGGCCAAGTGTGTTTATACTGGACATATTTGATGGCCATCGGATAAGGCGGGGGTTTAAGGACCCGAATATCGTCCAAGGTGCACTAGTTCATGGACGTGAGCTTTAAGACATCGAGTCCAAGGTGCTCGTCATGCATGTGATACTCGGGAAGGAGAACTCCCCATTGTGGTTGCACAAACAATAAGACACAATGTATATTCGTGGGTGTGTCAATTCGTATATCATGTGACCTACTCACCTCCTCATAGCTAACCTTACTAAAGACATGTAGTGACATTATTTGAATTGAATTGTTTTTAAGTTGGTACATTTGAATTATATTTGGATTATATCGTGATGCATATTGTCTCTATTTTGAATGTATATTTGCATTATCCCTATTTTATTTGGATATATGATGCTTGAACAGCTACAACGTTGCCATAACATGTATAAATATACTGCTGGGCAGTGGCAGTGGCTAAACTGCCCAGCAGATTTTTTTTCCATTCTGCCCAGAATTATCACGGTCATTGACCATGATAAAGAAACTTATCATGATCAATGACCGTGATAATTTTTTAACCATTGTCACGGTCCTTAACCGTGACAAACTTGTCAAGGTCAAGGACCGTGACAATTCTAACAAACTTGTCACGGTCTATGACCGTGAAAAGTCCATGATAAAAAAAGTTGTCACGCCAGGAATTGTCACGGTCATTGACCTTGACAAGTTGAAATTGTCAAGGTCAATGACCGTGATAATTTGATAGATTTGGTGTAGTGGTAGGCTATTAATTTGCCTTTATTTGATGATTCTTGGGGGTTTATACCCTTCTATGTTACTAAGTCAGATTAATTCAATCATTACCAATTTATTGGCCTTATTTATGTGGGTGTTATTCCCCTCTTTGCTACTGAATCTTTTGGATTACCCCATTGCAAATTTTTTGGCCTTTTTTGTGTATTTATTAGGGTATATTTGGGTATTTTGAAGTTATGCTAATTTGAATGGTCCTAAACAGGTTGCTCCTACCTCACATACCTACTTTGTTGGACACTCTATTTCCACTGCTACTATTACTTCAGGTACTTCATCTATTTTTCATGTTAAGGCTGTTAAGCCTACTTGGATTTTGGATTCTGGACATTCTGATCATATGACTGGTGAGCTATCTTCTTTTACCTCTCCCACTACCCCTGTGTGTCGTAGTGTGTCTTACGAATGGTTCACATGCTCTTATTCGTAGCAAGGGAAATATCCGTATTTCACCTTCTCTCACTTTATATTTGATATTGCATGTTCCCGACCTCTATTTTAATCTCTTTTTTGTTTGTGAACTCTATAAATATCTTTATTGTGTTGTCATATTCTTAACATCGCATTGCTATTTGCAGGACCTAAATTCACAGAGAATTTTTGGTAAGGGATATGAGTGTGATGGCTTATACCACTTTGGGGATCCTCCTACCCCTACTACTTTTGTTTCCGAACTCAATGCCTCTACTTCTAGTGAGCCTATTATTTTTTATGTTTCCTTACAATTTTTGCACTTGTGGCATGCCCGTTTAGGACACGTCAATTTTTAGTACTTATGAGTACTTTTTCCCTCTTTATTTAAGACTTGTAAAGACAAAAGGTTTACTTACGAGACATGTGAGTTGTCTAAAAATATTTGTACTAGTTATATATCTCATATGATTCGTGCACCTAGTATGTTTGATCTTATTCACTCTGATATTTGGGGACCCTCACATGTTACTGCTTTATCGGGTCATAAATAATATGTCACTTTTATTGATGATTTCTCTAAATGTACGTGGGTTTATTTATTAAAACATAAATTTGAGGTATTACTTTTATTTGTCCAATTCTTCCAAATGATTAAAACACAATTTAACACCACTATTCGTAACATTCGGTCCGATAATGGGGGAATTATGTTTTTTATGCTTTTCGTTCACAACTTAACCAAAAAGGCATTTTATACTAACTCACTTGCCCCTACACTCCGCAGCAAAATGGGATGGTGAAATGTAAGAAACGTTACTTAATGGGAATGGTTCGGTGCCTTTTACGGTGTATGCATGTTCCTAAATCTTATTGGAACCTTGTTCTTCTCATTGTCACATTTATTATTAATTGCACTCCAAGTAAAGTTTTAAATGGAAAAACACCTATTCACTCTATCTTTCCTACAGCCCCCTTTTCCCTATATTATCCCAGATTTTTGGGTGTGTGTGCTATGTTCAGTATCGGTGACCCTCACGTCACAAACTTGATGATAAGGCCATTAAAAGAGTTTTTGTGGGTTATCCTGCCATGTCTAAGGCTTATAAATGTTATGATCCTCACTCTCGACGTATGTATCAATCTCGTGATGTTACCTTCCATGTGGATACTCCATTTTATGGTAGGTATGCAACTCCACCACCCCCACCCTACCTCCTCCTCCTCCTCCTCCTCCTCTTAAGGAGGTTTCTCCAGTGGCTCATCCTATCCCTTTATTGGATGTGCCTCCCTGTCTTCCTGAGACACCCCATTTGCAGGTCTATGCTCGTCGCCCTCAACTGCCCCTGCTTCCTCCGAACTTAGGTACTTTTGATGTTCATTATTCACCACCCCTACCCCGCCTATTTCTGTTGTTCATTCCCCCCTCCCCCACCCATTTCTGGTTTTCAGTCCCGTTATCCCACTCCTGATTGCCGCCTTCCTGCTCGTTATGCTAACTCTTGTAACACTAACCATTCTATTCTCAAGCACTTTTCCTATGAAGGTCTTTCAGGGTCCTATCTTGCTTTTTTGGGCTATCTTGACTCTATTTCTATTCCCCAGTCTTTGCATGAGGCTCTCCAGAATCCTAAGTGGGCAGATGATATGAAAACTGAGATTATTGCCTTGGAAAACAATGGTACTTAGGAGGTAGTATCTCTTCCTACAGGGGAGAAACTTGTTGGCTACAAATAGGTGTTTAGTTTTAAATATTTAGCGAATGGCTCCGTTGAGCGATATAAGGCTCGTCTTGTGGCACGTGGATTTAATCAGATTTCAAAAAAATATTTTAGTGCTACCTTTGCCCCGATTGCTAAGATGACTTCTACTCGTCTACTTATATCTCTTGCGCATCTCACTCTTGGTCGTTACATCAATTGGATATTAAGAATGCTTTTCTTCATGGGGATCTGAATGAGACGATTTATATGGCTCCTCCTATCGATTTTCGAGTTGAGGGGGAGTATGTGGGAAAGGTTTGTCATCTTCACAAATCTTTATACGGGTTGAAGTAGTCTCCCTGAGCTTGGTTTAGCAGATTTAATAGGGTGATTACCTCTATGGGATTCTCCAGATACTAGTTCGATCATCCTTACTTTATTCGACGTCAGCCCGACCACCGGTGCATTATCCTTTTGGTCTATATTGACTATATCATTATTACCGGTGACAATCAAGAGCGAATTTCCCAGGTAAAGCACATTGGAGAAGCTTTTTATTCTAAGGACTTAGGTCATCTTCAGTATTTTTTGGGGATTGAGGTTACGAGATCTCATCATGGGATTTCCTTATCACAAAGGAAGTATGCTCTTGATTTGTTACAGGATACAGGGATTATTCGTTGTTGTCCAACTTCTACTCCTATGGATCCGAATGTGAAGTTAACTGCTGAGTCTGGGGAGTTATTTTTTGAGTCGTCTAGGTATCAACGTTTGGCTGGCCGTCTCATCTACTTGCCCAACACCCGTCCTGATTTGACCTTTGCTGTGAGTCTTGTGGAAAATGATTTTTATTACATGTATTGGATATAACATTGGAAAGTGACAAAGATTATTGAACACTACTTACATAAAGAAAATACTTCTTCTTTATTTTATTTTATTTTTTTATTTTTCTTTTATTTTATTCATTTCTATTTTCTTTTTTTTTTCTTTTTTTTCACACTCTTGTATGCTTAATTGTAACCATATAATAAGAACATCATTAAATCCCAAGTATCATTCCAAATAAAGGTATGGAAGGTCACATGTATTGTTTAAAACTCCAATTTGGAATTGGTTATGGGATTTTGGGTTATGAAACGAAAGACTATTTAGGCTCAAAGGTATTGAAAAGGGAAAACATAAAAGGTGAGGTTTAGATCAATATGGTTGTAATAACAAAAATGGATTATGATCCTTTCCTAAAGTTTATGTAATTCTCGAGTCAAAATAACGTTGAAAATCATGCTCAAGTAACACATTTCATAAATGAACTCAATTAATAAATGGTCAATGAAATAATAGTAAGATTACCGATGAATTTAACGTTTTCAAAGAGGAAAAAGTAATGTATAAACACTCACAGATGAAGAAAAGAGCAACACTCACTTAGTGTAAGTATATACAAATGCAACAAAAGATTATAGAGTTATAAAGGCCTTAAAAATCAAATTATTTAAATAAGAAAAGTGCATGTCCTCATGGATTTGAAGTTTAATTCATGTTTTTTTTTCATAATATCAATGATTCAAGGACTAAAGTCTAATACTTGTAAAATCGAGAACATACATTATTGAACTATCTTTTGGATAGGGAAATTATTTGAAATTTATCATCGGAAACAAAGGCAAAATACCTAACAAAGAAAAAAAAAGAACTAGAGAATCTTTTTGAATTTTTTTCATTTTTTATGACTAAACCATGCTTGGGAAGAATATATAATCCAATCATGGAACTCAAAATCCAATGGGAAGAATATCCCACCCCCTTAAAGTTGCATCAAATGACAAACTTTCCTAAACTGCAACAAAATGCTCTGTTTAGCATTCTAATACCTACAAAAGCTCACATAAAAGCATATATATATATATATATATATATATATATATATCCAAAACCAAGGTTAACAAATACATGAGCATAAAAGAAGGAAATAACGGAGATGAAAGTGCTAGAATGCATAATATTAAAGGGTGCAGATATACAATATTCGTGACGTATCATCCATATTAATCTAGTCAAAATATATTAATATTTCAAGTCTTAAATAAAATGTATTAACTTATTGAACCTCTATTAATTGAGACCATTAACCGAATTAGAATTCTCATAATCCTATGTTAACTTACTTCAAGTAATATCCATTCCAAAACTGGGCTAAAAAACTAACCCATTAAACCCCTAACAAAACTTGGGCAAAATTGAAGGGGTCGATCGATCAACCATAGTAAATGGATTGATCGACTCCAACCATCGATCGATCGACAGTCCTGAATTCTCCATTCTCATTCTTAGGGACTTTGCATCTCTAAACCTTTATTAACGAAAATACAAGTTCCCAAATCACCAATACAGAGTACTATAATCATATCTACATAACCCAATATCATTCCCCGTATATAACAATGGTTTTATTAACTTTTAAACATAAAGTTCAAGGGATGTTTCATAATTCATTCAAGAACCCCAGATTCATAATTTTACACAATTTAGTTCTTATGTATATCAATTCTCTCCAGAATCAAAGGGCTTTTATTATAATTTGAGTACCAAAATGAATTTGAATCATTTTAAATCTAATTCCATGAAGAATTTATCCAAATTACTTAACAATTTCATTAGAGAATTAATAACTCGGTTAATTGGTTAACTTTAATACAATTTCATATTAATTCATTTATATTATGAATTAAATAAGTAATCACACTATAACACAACTTCATTTATAAAATTATACTAAATATACTTTTCTCTAAACCAAGTGGGATGAATCCTTAAGCCATAACCCCAATTCTTCTTCTTCTTCCCTTGACCTCTTCTCCTTAGCACTAAGGTTTCATTCAAATTGTAAAAAGTTATTTGAACTAAGACTA
The DNA here is from genome assembly GCA_949130495.1 of Sambucus nigra. Taxonomy (NCBI): domain Eukaryota; kingdom Viridiplantae; phylum Streptophyta; class Magnoliopsida; order Dipsacales; family Adoxaceae; genus Sambucus; species Sambucus nigra. Next base: position 501,828,636 of record OX422212.1, read on the forward strand.
ATCTTCATTTCAAAATGTTAGCCACGAAATTAGGCTTAGATCCTACATAGGCCATAACTCGTAATAGGGTGAAAACCGAGTGTCATGTAAATACGCTTGTTATTGTCGTCAGTTTGTTACCTCCATACAAAAAATCTAAACTTTAACTACACATATTTTATATATATATATATATATATAGCGGTGAGTTAGGGTATCGAATCCACAGATTATATCGCTTAAAATTAATAGATTTATTTCTTTTAAAAGAAAGTGAAAGAGATTATTTTTGTATTTTTTTAAAGTTTCTAAACTATAATAAATCTAGGCGAGTATTGAAACTAAATTAACTTACAAATATAAAAACTATACCCTCAACTAGAAATAAAAAACATAAATGGTTACATAGTTACTCATATTTTTAAACGTGATTAATATACATTTAAGTAATATTTAAAATATGTATGTTACTCCCCAAATTTTCATAAAAGTCTCAACAAGAGTTTGGTGTCAACAATATTCTCAAATTTACACACGCAAGTTAGAAAATATGTTGCGTACATGATATACCTCATTAAGGTTCCTAGGCATAAAATTGGGAACAATTAGACCGACAAAATGATTCATCTTCCATCATACCATATAAAAGCAACTAAATACCCAAGGTGAGTTCATTAATCTCAGCCAAATTTAATTACCTAGAAAGTATGTTTAAATAATTGAATAAAACAGTTTACAAGAAGAAATGATTTTTAAAATAAGAAAATAATTTTTAATGTGAGAAACTAATTATGAAAGCATTTAACTATTTTAGAGTGCAAATAACTAATTATAGAAGAAAAATGAAATAAGAGAGCAATTTATTAAAACTGCAATTAAATTACAAACTACAAATTACTCTACTCTAAACTACTCTCAAAATTCCATTCTTGTTGTGTACCCAAATAGCTCCCTTTATGAGTGAAGATTTATGATTGGTAGGAAGAAGTGGGAATACATGAATTGATGAAGGGTATTATAAAATATAAAATAAAGTGGCCATGGGATGGACAATAGGAATAACCCCATCCTGAAATTTTGACTTTGTGCTTTTTTTAAGAATCTTTGGCAAAAACTATTTTATAATAATCTTTTTGAAATACACCTCATCATGATAATGGTAGCATTTTGTTTGGTAGCATATGGGAGGAAAATGATAGAAGTTGGGACAAGCTGATGGATGAAAAAGTGGGGACAAAAATGGTTTAAACCTCAAAAAATTATATGGATAACGGGGGATAAATGGTTGGAATTTAAAATAATAGAAGCAAGTTATTGAGACAAGAGTCTTGGGGCACTTACATGAGAAAAAGAGGGACGGATTGACACTGTCACGTGCACTTGGCACATGCGAATGAGATAGGGAAAGAAGGTTTGCAATGCAAAAACTAGTTCTGGGTTGAGGAGTGGAGGTGGTGATGGCATGTGGTGCCATCCTGGCGGTCCACGTGGCGTGTTGAGGATGTGGATGAAAACAAAGTGGAGGGGGAGAGACTCGAACCCAAGTCTCCCCTCCTTCTTCCAAGATCTGGGTTCGAAAATAAAATAGAGGGTTAATAAAATGCAATATTTGACACTGATCAAACTCCCTAACTAATGTGTTGCTTATCCCTAACGACATAGTAAAAAATTTGTTCGTGTCAAATTCATTATGTTATTCAAAACATATAAAAAAGATAGAGATCCACTTTTGCAGGATGCATGATTGCATTTAGCTTATGCAACAAGCCATTAAACCTCTAGATTATCCTAGTGGGTGAGTTTTATCTCGTGAGAGTTTACAGTGATGATATGCAACACCTTGTATTTTTAGGAATACTTAAATTATATATGTCATAGTAATTTTATTAAATTGAAAAATAAAGTGCAATGAATAAAGATTAATTAGCGAAACATGGATTAATATTTCATTAATAGTTATGTGCTATTATATTTACTTATGTGATAAGTAAATGAATTTTCAGTATTTTATATTATGTCGTAAGTTTATAAAAGCGACCCATTGATAGTATCTTACTCGGGGCGTGTGGAGTTATGTTGGTAATAAGATGATAAATTGATTATGGGTGACTTAGATGATGATTTCGAGTGTACGCTTGATCTGGAATAGGTCAAAATAGTCAAAATTAAGTATCCATTTTTTCTGAACTTTCGATAATTAATATTTTAAAAATCAATTTATTAATTGAGTGAATAACTAAATAATTGATAATGAAAATTAAATTCGAAAATGTTGGGCTAGTGCTACGAGTGATAAGCATGGTGAGCCGGAATTATTGAGAAAATATATATGGGTATAGATATAGTATATATATTATTATATTTGTGTGTATGATTTGTATGAACATACTACTCTAGTGCTATCATCGAAGGTTATGAGATGTGGGTGGTCTTTCCTGGTGAAAAACAGTATGCTAAGTATGGAACCCAGGCCATAGCACCACGCATGTGCCCTTTTGAGGTTTAATTTCAAAGTGAGGTAATTTTGGTATGGTTATGACTCAGTATCGAAGAATCTATAACCACCTCCAATACGTTTGCGATTCGAGTTCGGTATGAGATTCTAACTCGGTAGCCCAGGATGATGTGTGTATGCCCTGGTGCATGATAGCATTTTAGAGACCCACATCCAGTGAGCTATTACTCTGTGGTATAGTGGTTATATGCGACATATGTGTGCTTGTTGTGTTACAGAACATACGTGTAAATATGTGAAGAAAAATATGTGCGGGTTTAAAACAGTAATTGTGGATTATTATGTAATAACTAGTGAAAGTTATTGAAAAATTAATTAATAGATAATTGAGAATTATAATTGGTAATTGTATGTGAAAACTAATTTGAAAAAATACGCATGAACAGGGTAGCGTAGGGACTTAAGGGTATATTGAGACTAGTTAGGCTAGGTAGTAAAACTAGGGGTTAAAATACATACGTTAAGTTCGCCCTATAGCTGGGGTGTGGATTATCTCATATGAGTGCGATACCAATTTAAATATGAAAGAATGTACACATATTTATGTTTAATTACTTGCAAAATATTTTCAAAAGGTTTTGGGCTCTGACCCGTGTTAAAATATTTTCAAAAAAACTTTTAGATTTCTAGCCATAAGAATGCCAAGCGTGATTATGACTTCTAGATCATCGAAGCTGCCACAGCTGTGGAGTGTTGTAGGGACTATTTAGACATTTTCTATCTTTGAGATTCTAGAGAGGATTCAGTCAGTTATTATTCGGGCATGTTGCCCAATGCCAGTTTTATTTAATTCTGTTGTATTAGATTATTATATCTAATTATAAAACGATGGCTTATTCGGTTAATGTATTTATTATATTCCAGTATTTAGCTATGATTATGTGACTGTGGATTTAATTAGTTATCTGGCATAGTTGATAGTGAATGGTTTTATTTATCTTAATTTAATTAAAGTTAAAATTGACATAAAACTTGATTAAATAATAGGTGGCTAGTAATAAATTAAAATTTTCAACAGTGATGCTAAGAATGAGCCATTTGAGATTCATGTTTTATTTTAGTAGAGGTATGACCACCCATTATTTCAACAAGCGGGGTGTAACAGATGGTATCAGAGAATCAGGTTCTAGTGTCCTTAGAATCTGTGCAGACTTATTACGTCTTCATCATTGCTTTTCTTTGATGTAGAGCCCTATGCTTAGGACTGCCGATTCCTATTACGATTTACGTTCTAGTGATATTGTGTATAATTAAAGTGAATCTTATATGAGTTAAGTTAGGTTATGTATGTTGAAAAATGGAGGATAACCAATGGAGGAAATTAGGAGGACTACTGGAGGAGAGGCTCGCCCACATCCACAGACTAATCGAGGAATGGGGATTACAGCAGACGACACCACTACTGTTGCTATGGCAGTTCACATTACTAAGATCGTCATGTAATAGAAGTTTCATAAGTGCCGCCATTAAGGGCGATGTCACTAATTCAAACTCACCCAGTTCAGTAAGTATGGGAGAGATTCAATGGGGTCGGGGACCATTCAGAAAGGCCATCCACCGGAGTCTCCGTAAAATGTAGACGTTGTATTAATTAGCCAATAGAAGGGGAACATACAAGGGAGTTTGAGTATAATGGAGTGTAGTGACACCTAGAAATAAATTTTGGCAATTTTTAGCTCGTAGGAGCAGCGTTGCTATGGTGGTAGTCAGTCACCACATCTGAGAAAAGATATATTATAAATATCAAGAAATTTTGAGTGAAGTTTGACCCCAAGTCCTTTTAACTGATGCTCAAATAGAGATGCAAAGAAAGTTTGGGACTTTTCACAGGAGGCCTGAACAGGGGCCGAGTATGAGGAAAAATATGCTTGTTTAGTGAACTTTCGTACTTAAACAGGTGGATATAAAGGAGAATAGGGTTCTTAAGTTTGATGATGGACTCACAAGTAGAATTCTTTAACACTTATGGGGAAATCAAACTAGAAGAATTATGTCGATGTCGTCAATCTTGTATTGTTACGGGGTCAATATCAATGATTCCTTAAGAAGGAAGACAAGATATTGGAAAGTCTACTCAGCAGGGAAAGACTTGATATAATCGGTGCTAGTGGGGCACCATAAGGGGGGATGACTAAAAGAGGGATCCATTTAAAAGATTCAGATAAAAGGAATTCTGACCGAGTGAAGGTGGATTTAGACAGGTCCATCAGGTCAGGCAACGAGTTCCACCGAACTAGTGGAGCTAAGGGAACAACTAGGGTAGCCATCAAAATCAAGGTTATCAGAGCCAGAGAGTAAGGCAACCCCAACATGGTCAGTGGGGCTAGAGACTAGGGGGTTATACAAGAAGGTATTTTATATGTGGATATAAGGACCAGATCCATTGATCTTGTCCGTAAATATATAGGGGATAGGAGCAGGGTACCCAGTAGGGGAAATAGTTCCCATAGTTTTTAGTCGTGAGTATTACGTCCAGGAATCATTTGAACAGCCGGTTCCATTAGAAATGCCCTGTACGATTTTATCCTGAGGTAAATGGAGTGAGTTTTTCGTGACACGAGTGCATCATAGTATTTTGGTAGAACTAGATTCACGCTTAAGACGGGTTTAGTGGATGTAACGTTAGTATCACTACGGTGTGTTTATATTTACCATTAAGTAGCAGGAATCTTTTTGGCTCCATCTGTAGGGAAGCGGGTGTGGACGCTGAGAGGGTAAGTTTTAGTGGATATTTTTCGTATATGAGAGATATGTTATGCCAGTAAAAGTGGAGAAAAGTTTTTATTTTAAAATAATGGGAGCAAGTTGTTAAGACAAGGGTCTTAGGGCATGCTTATGGGAAATGGGGTAAGGACTGGAGTTGTCATACGCGCTTGGCATGTGCGAAGGAGAGGGGGAGTAAGCGCGTGATGTGCGAATCACTTTTGGGTTGAGGAGATGATGTGGTGCTGCCATGTGGTTCCATATGGGAGGTACGCATGGCGCGCTGAGGATCTGGCTAACAAAAAAGTGGAGGGGTCAGAATCAAACCCAAGTTCCCCATTCTTACCAAACTTAACCAATCGACCAAAGCTTTCCTTTAGTAATTAATATACATCCATTAATATAAAACCCTTGATTTACCCCAGTTTTCCAAATTTATTAATTAAACCCCAAAACTTTATATCTTCTTCATACAACCTCAGATTCCGGCACTGCTTGAACCGACACGACCCTCATTTCGATGCCAATAATTTTTCAATAGTGTCTGCATCATGTGGTTTGACTCGGGGCTTTGACTTTCGACTTTCTTTCGAATCCAACTTTAAATGGTCATTATTTCTTCATTTGAGCTTGGATTGAGACGTTCCTTAATTCGAGGCTAACAACTTTAGTTTGAGTCCAAAATTAGTCATTTGAATTTATAATTTTGTTCCTGAAAATGCGTATATGAGTATGTTTTTCCCTGATTGCTTCCCGATTTCACCATTAGTATTGTAAACCCTGTAAATACTCAAATAAACCTTGAAAAAGAGATTATCTATGAATGTTTAAGGTTATACAGTAAATTAGTATAAAACGTGGATTTAATGAGAATGAGACTGCAATATTACATAGTAAAAGGAGTAATAAAATGCAATACTTTGTCACTAATCAACGCAATCAACTCAAAACTAACTACAAGTAGTTTAAAATCCAATCCAAGTCATACACTTACCTATGAGCCTTAAAAACCAACATTTTAAGTTGTAATAGGAAATTCTACATGTCCTTAAAGTCACTCAATTTATTCCATCAACATAATTATTTTTCGTCGTTAAATAATTATTATTTCATCATCTTATTTTTAATTCAATTCAATTATGACACTTCGTAAAATTTAATACTAGATTGATCTGCTGTAATACAAACTCACGGGAATCAAATAATTGAATTTTATTCTAAGCATGATTCTAATAAAAAATAAATGGATGAAATAGAATAAATAACCGAAACATACCATAGGTAAACCACATAACTCAGATACCGAACTAACCGACGATCTTAGTACCATTGTGTAACTACAACTGTATCAACGCAAATCCAACCACTGAAATGATCTCATGACAGAGGCAACACAACTGTCTATGTCCTAAAAAAAATTAATAGGAAATGTTACTAACAAACCTAAGTAGCATAATAATGTAATTAATTTTAAGCTATAGCATAACTACAACTTCCTCGAGTCTTTTAGTTTCTTTTAAGTTAACCCAACCCAAAACATCCCTAAATATCACATGCACCTATACCCAAGCCCACATGTTCCCCATAATTAAGTCTTTTCATAAGGTCCTAAGCTACAAAAGGTAAATTCGGGCCAGTTGTATATTTCGTGGGTTACTTTATATTCCAGAAGCAAGGGGGTATACCGTTATGGCCATCCCGAGGGATCGATCAAATCAATTCTAATCATTCATTTTATATTAATTAAATTAAAATCTTCAACCATTTGAACTGTAATTCATTTATCAATATTTTCATGAGTAATGTACATAATGAACATAATCATGTTCTCTATGCTATAACATAATCAACATCGGGTCATAAATAGTGGACATGTAGTGTTGTGATTAACTATTACAATTCATCAAATCAAACCATGGTAAGTGAATATATACAATTCATGAGTGTAGTAGAATATTCAGTGAGAGAAATATCATCTCTAAACATGAGCTCTCTCTACCTGTGCAACTCTCAAAATCGCCCATCATATAGTATCCTAACTGGCGGCGTACAAACCTAAAAGGTTAAATATAATATACATTAAGCACTAAGCTTCCTAAGGTACTGCTTCCCTAAAATGAAGTAACAGTTCTATATCAAATCTGTGGATATAAAATCCAAATAATCCTGCCCGTTATGACAATAAAAAATCCTAGAACATAAGTTCCAACAAATCCTTATCATAAGACAACAAAGTATTAGATCTTTGTCCAATTTCAATCCTGGCTCATAAGACCCAAACAATCCTGGATATTTGAATATCCAAAAAAAATCTTGAATACCGAAGTATTCAAATCAATCCTGGATCATAAGACTGAAATAATCCTAGATATTTGAATATCCAAAAAAATCCTGAATGCCAAAGTATTCAAACCAATCCTGTATACCGAAGTATTAAAACCAATCCTGAATACCGATGTTTACGCAACTTCCTCGAAGTATAAGCAATAACCGTACCATGCTGCATAAAAAATCCCTTATATGAAGCATTGGAATAAATAACAAAACCATGTCCACCATGTGGAATAGTAAGAACAAGTGCGATTACCAAATCTCTTTTTTAATTTTTCAAAAATATTTTCACAATCAGAATTCCATTCAAATTTAAAATCTTTTCGGGTTAACTTTGTCATTGGCAAGGCAATAGAATAAAATCCCTTAATAAACCTCCTATAATACCCAGCTAAACCCAGAAAACTCCATACCTCAGTCACATTATTGGGCCTCTCTCATTTTACAATAGCTTCTACCTTTTTAGGATCAACACATATACCATCCCCAGAAATAACATGGCCTAAAAATACAACTTATGATAGAAAAAATTCACACATGCTAAAATTAACATACAACTTCTTATCTTTCAACACATTCAAAATAGTTTTGAGATTCTTTTCACTTTCAACCATATCACTTGAGTAAATCATAATATCATCAATAAGAACTATCACAAATGAATCGATAAAAGGATGCAGTATTTTGTTCATAAGATCCATAAATATAGATAGAGCATTAGTCACTCCAAAAGGCATCACCCGAAATTCAAAATGACCATACCTAGTTTTAGAAATATCACTTTCCTTCACTCTCAACTGATGATAACCTGATCATAAGTCTATATTTTAAAACACTTTAGCACCTTGCAACTGATCAAACAAATATTCTATACGAGTTAAAGGATATTTGTTCTTAGTTGTAGCTTTATTCAGTTGCATATAATCAATACACAAACACATAGTACCATCTTTATTTTTCACAAATAAATATATTACACCCCATGGAGATACACTAGACTGTATGAACCCCCTATCAAGTAATTCTTGTAACTGAATCTTGAGTTCTTCCAATTCAACATGTGCCATTCTATACTAATTAAATACTAAATTAAATAGGGATTGTCCCCAGTGCTAATTAAATACTAAATTCAACTTCTCTCTCTAGACGTAACCTAGACAACTCACTAGGAAACACTTCTGGAAATTCCCATACAATAAAAACATTAAATAATTATAAATCCCCCTTCTTAGTGTCAAGAACATATGCAATAAACCCTCACATTCCTTAGTCAACAATTTCCTCATTTAAATATTAGAAATGATGCAACTGGGAACAATTTTCCTTTCCTCCATAAATTTAAATTCAGACTCACTAGGCATATTAAAAACAACTTCTTTACCAAACCAATCCATAGATGCGTGATACTTAGATAACCAGTCCATTCCCAGAATTATGTCAAAATCATATATATCCAATAAAAGTAGGTCTATAACTGTATCTCTAACCACCACAGTCAAAACACAATCATGAAAAATATATCTAGCTACAACCATACCCCCCATAGGCATATAAATACCCAGACCCTCCTCTAAACGAGTACATATTCTATTAAGATATATAGAAAATGCATATGGCACAAAAGAATGTGTGGAACCGGGATCAATTAAAACATAAGAACTTTTATCAGTAACAGAAAGTGTAACATGAGCTTCTTTGATCGTAAAGACTCGTCCACCTGGCCTGGAACTATTAGCTTATCCCATGCCCAAGGTTCCATCTATAATTATCTGTAATACAACAAAGTTCTAACAACCAACATAAATAGTTTATAATACTAAACTATTGGCTCGCACATAAACAATTCAACAATATCAAATCAAACCAATAATTGTCATCTAATCGTCGCACACGTCCAGAATTTATAACCTAGACGCTCTGATACCACTAATTGTCACAACAAAAACCCAAATCAATTCTAATAATTTATTTTATCTTAATTAAATTATAATCTTCAACCATTTAATACAATTCATTTATCAAAATGTTCATGAGTAATGTACACAATGAACATAATCCTTTTCTCTATACTATAACATAAACAATATTAGGTCATAAATAATGGACATGTAGTGTTATGATTAACTATTATAATTTGTCAAATCAAACCATGGTAACTCAATATATAAAATGCATGAGTGTAGTAGAATATTTAGTGATAAAAATCTCATCTCTAAACCTGAGCTCTCGCTACCGGTTCACCTCTCAAAATCTCCCATCATATGGTATCCTTGCTGGTAGCGTACAAACTCAAAAGGTTAAATATAATATACATTAAGTATTAAGCTTACTGAGGTACTCCTTCTCTGAAATGAAATAATAGTTCTATATCAAATATGTGGATATAAAATCCAAATAATCCTTCCCGTTATGGCAATAACAAATCCTGGAACATAAGTTCCAACAAATCCTTATCATAAGACAAAACAAATCATTGGATCTTTGTCCAATTCCAATCCTGGATATTTGAATATCCAAACAAATTCTGAATATCGAAGTATTCAAACCAATCATGGATCATAAGATCCAAACAATCCTGGATATTTGAATATCGAAACGAATCCTGAATACCGAAGTTTTCAAACCAATCCTGGATCGTAAGACCCAAACAATCCTGGATATTTGAATATCCAAATAAATCCTGAATACTGAAGTATTCAAACTAATCCTCTCTTAGAGATATATTCATATCATCATATAATATATATATATATATATATATATATATATATATATATATATATATATATAAGTACACTCACCTTGGCAACTTATCTGGCTTTTCCTCTATCCGACACTTGTTCAACCAGTTCTTCTTTCCTTCCTATCATTCTTAAAATATTAGTATCATCATAAGAATATTAATAATCCAAATAATAACTCAAACACAACTCGATTCATAAGAGTCATATGATTCCATTCAATTCATTTATCATAAATGAAGTTTCATCTAAATTCATGTTAAGATATTTAACATATTCAAATCATAGACAAACCATTATTTAGTTTCTTCCTGGTAATCCAATCCTTATCATATTAGGTTTCCAATACAAAATATGACACAACATTTCAAGTTTTCTAGAGCAAGATATGCCCATTTCTTTACTACATAGAAAATTCGCCCTATAGGCTCCTCTATCGTTCAGTCAACTTCCAGGAATTATCATAATTTTTCTACATCATAACTTTCTATGATCTTCCATCAAATTTCAATAAACATATTCAATAATATAAAATTAAAGTTTCATAATCTTTAAGGTTCATTTTCTATGTCAAGTAAAACATCGAACACATGGTTTGCATATTTACTCTTTTGGGGCAGATTCTATACCTGAACTTCAACCTATCACCGAAGATTCATTTCTTGTTATTTTTACATAATTTTTGGATATGATATACATATATGAGTGTATTCTAATATCCAACTATAATTATTCAATTAGACTAAGTATACAAAAAGATGTAGAAATTTAAATCCACGAGGTTTCCAATCGAAGCAATATAAAGGGTTTACACCTTTAACTTTCTTTAAACTTGTATCTATCCATATATATATATATATATATATATATATATAGGAATGAAATTTTAATAAAAAATTGATGATTTCTATCATTTCAACCAGTAATATAAGAAAAATATCAAGATTTACGGGTAGAATTACCTTCGGGACTTTTACATAATTTCTACGGATTTTTATCCAATTTTTCTCCTCACTTTTTCCTTCTTAGACTTCACGGTTCTCTTTCCTCAAGGTAAAAATCTTTCATGGATGAAATATGCTGAAGGAGGACTTTATTTCAAGTATTTAAAGTGCGCTCAGCCCACCTCCCTTTCCAACCAATCAAAACGAACAATTTGTTATACTAATAAGACAAAATACTACTTAACGAATGGACAAATTTTCCCCTATTTCGTAATTTTAGCATAACTCTTTACTCGAACCTCTATTTTACACACCATTTTGATATATCTACAACTATTTAGTTTTCACCTCAAGTCAATTGTTATATTATGACGATCAAAACTAGTCTCCAACAAGAACATTCCTACCGAAAGCTTTAAAATTCCGTATTGTAACTATTTTGATATTTCATGCTTTATTAAATTAGGATTAGACTAAACATAACTATCTAAAATTATATATATTAATAACACATTACTCACATCACATAAGTTAAGCATGATTCAAAGACTAATTAATCATAATTATGTCGGGATAGTCACAACTCTCCCCCGTTAGGAAGTTTCATCCCCGAAATTTACATACCTTGGTTGTTCACATCAAACAAATACGGACATCATATTTTCATTCTATCCTCGCTCTCCCATAGCTTCTTCCATGGAATTCCTTCTCCACACAACTTTCACAAATGGGATCACTTCGGATCTCAATATTTGTTCTTTCATATTCATGATACCAAGTGGTTATTCCACATAGCTCAAGTCTTCCTTCAAGTCAATAGGTTGTTCCACCAATATATGTGAAGGATACACTACATACTTTCTTAACATAGAAATATGGAAAACATCATGTAGTCGGGCTAATTCCAATGGTAATGGTAACTTCTAAGCAACCATTCCAACTTTCTCAAGAATTTTATAAGGTCCAATGTCGCGTGGACTTAACTTCCCTTTCTTTCCAAACCTCATAACTCCTTTCCATGGCGATATCCGAAGAAATACATAATCCACTTTCTGGAATTCCAAATCTTTCTATCATTTATCCGCATAACTTTTATGTCTGCTCTGAACCGTTCTCATTCTATCTTGAATAATCTCCACTTTCTCAGTGGTGACTTCAATTAACCCTAGACCTTCTATCTTCCTTTCACCAACTTCACCCCAACATATCCGTATACGGCATCGTCTATCATACAATGATTTATATGGCGCCATACCAATAGTAGATCAGAAAATATTATTATATGCAAATTCTATCAAAGGAAAATATTCATCCCAGTTACCTTTGAAATCAAGCACACAAGCTCTAAGCATATCCTCCAAAATCTGTATGGTTCTTTCAGAATTCCCATCTGTCTGAAGATGAAAATGTTTACTAAACTTTAAGTTAGTACCCATAGCATACTGTAAACTATCCCAAAATCTGGATGCAAAAGTAGGGTCCCTATCTGAAATAACAGAAACAATTTCTCTATGCAATAGAATAACCTCATTAATATATAATCTCGCATACCTATCAACTGTATATGTAGTCTTGACTATTACAAAATGATCTGACTTGGTCAATCTGTCCACCACTACCCAAATCGAATTTGACCCCTTCTAAGATCGAGGAAGCCCAACCACAAAATTCATCGTTACATGATCCCATTTACATTCTCGTATTGGCAATGGCTGAAGCAAACCCGCAAGTTTCTGATGTTCCACTTTCACTTGCTGACATATAATGCATCTAGTAACTAAATCAGCTATTTCCTTTTTCATTTATTCCACCAATAATGCTCCTTCAAATCCCTATACATTTTTGTATTACTAGGATGCATAATATAAATTGAATTATGAGCCTCATCTAAAATTTTCACTTTCAATTCATCCACATTAGGCACACATAATTTTTTTTATATACTAAAGTGTCATCATTAACAATACAAATATCGTTAGACTTACCATCTCGGACATCTTGTCGTTTCTTCTCAAGAAAAGGATCCTTACTTTGTAAATCATAAATACGGGTAACTAATAAAGGTCTCACACTTACATGAGCAAAGAATACATCCCCATATGTTAACTGTTATTTCACTCCCATTAATCTCAACTCGATAACATAGTCAACTCTAGCACATCGAGCACAAGATAACCTGCCCAAAGCCTTTATACTTAGAGCATCTGCAACTATATTTGCCTTCCCTAGATGGTAGTGAATTGTACAATCATAATCTCTAATGAACTCCATCCACCATCTCTGCCTCAAATTCAACTCTTGAGTAAATAAATACTTAAGAGTCTGATGGTCAGTAAAAATTTCACATACTTAAACATATAGATAATGGCGCCATAATTTCGAAGCAACAATAGCAGAAAGCTCTAAATCATGTGTAGGATAATTACATTCATGTGTATGCAACGACCTCGAAGCATAAGTAATAACCTTACCATGCTTCATAAAAACACAACCCAATCGCTGATGTAAAGCATTGGTATCAATAACAAAACCATCTCCATTATGTGGAATAGTAAGAACAGGTACGGTTACCAATATATTTTTCAATTTTTCAAAATTATTTTAACAATCAGAATTCCATTCAAATTTAACATCTTTTCGGGTTAACTTGGTCAGTGGCAAGGCAATCAAAGAAAATCCCTTAATAAACCTCCTATAATACCCAACTAAACCCAAAAAACTCCTCACCTCAGTCACACTATTGGGCCTCTCCCATTTTATAATAACTTCTACCTTTTTAGGATCAACACATATACCATCCCCAGAAATAACATGGCCTAAAAATACAACTTATGATAGCCAAAATTCACACCTACTAAACTTAGCATACAACTGATTATCTTTTAACACATTAAAAATAGTTTTGAGATGCTTTTCATGTTCAACCATATCGCGTGAGTAAATTAGAATATCATCAATTAAAGCTATCACAAATAAATAGATAAAAGGATGTAGTATCCGGTTCATAAGATCCATAAATACAGCTATAGCATTAATCACTCCAATTTTAATTGTATCCTTATACTAAATAAACTTATTGAGAGAGTAGCTACAGCGAAAATATTGCGACTTCTCAAATAAAAACCAATTTTAATTAATTCCAAATTTTAGTTAAACCCTAAATCATGCATCTAGATGATTTATCTAATAAAATAAAGCATGCAGGATAAATCAAACACTTTCAGGAAAAATCAAACACATGCTTGTGAGGAAAAATCCCCCAAAGGGTCAAAACCATTTATTTTCATTATAATATTGTAACAGTACAATTTCGGATTATAATGAAAATACAAGTGACTAAGAATTACCCTCAGGTGTCGGATTCTGTAGTCGGCGACTGAAAATATCCCTTTTCAGGAGGGCTGTAATGAAGAAGAGAAAGGTCTTCTCCACAAGTTCGACGGTTGGAAATTTTCCTTTCCAGGAGGGCAGCAATGAACAAGAAAGACGGCTTCTTCACAAGGGTTGAACAAACCAAAGTTGTGTTCTTGGGTTGCAAAAGGATTCAAAAATATTTGGCAAGGATGTGTGAATCAAAACATGAGTCTTGGGACTCAAAAAATATGAAGACTTGAGGTATTAGGACTCTCAATTTCGTCTTTCAAAGTCTTGCAAAACAGCTTCCCCGAAGTTGGCTTTTATAAGGAAACCAAAAGAGTTTTAAAAAACTGGGACTGTTTCTGTGCGTGTACCCCGAACCGGTTCCCCATGCGGTTTGGGGTACCTCTCTGGTTTGGGGATTAAAAAAAACAGCATTCTTTAAGGAATTTTCTCCATCTTCAAAAGGTCATAACTCCTTCACCGTAGCTCGGATTGAGGTGCTGTTTCTTCCAATATCTTCGTTGTGGCGAGCTCTTCAACTTTCCAGTTAACCATACCTCCGGACTATAGATATGAAATTACGAAAATGCCCTTGAACTCTCCTATCGTGCCTTTTTCACTGTTTGGACTTCTCTTGCGTACCACTTGCATTAAGTCCCTAAAATCATGGAACGTGAAGTAGTTGAGGCAGATGTAGGAAACATTAATGGAGATGTTGAATGCTTGATTCTCGGAATTAGGATAGAGGCCGTCAAGTGATATCTTGAGGTGACGTGCCAAATGTAGCGGCGTACGACATACACAAATGTAACATGTTGGACATGAGAAAAATGTCCTTACACTTTTCGCTACTCAAGATGTGAATTCCAAGCCAATTGTCATAATTTCACTTCTCCAAGTTGTCTCCTCCTCTCTTATCTCTAGAATTTTCTCTCAAATGACATTAAGGTAAAATTGCTTTAGTTTAATGAGTAAAATAACCTGAAAGTGAAGGGTAGAACCCTAGAGTTCATTCAATCTCAAAGTCATCAAATTTCTCATATACATCATGAAATATCAAGGGTCTTTTACTCAATTACACCAATATAACATAATGCACTCCTCAATTTATCCATATAACCCAAGTTCACATTGAAAATAATCAGTTAACTTATAAATATGAATTTTAACTTGAATTCCCAATTTAGCAATTTCCAATATTATAAATATTATCTAACTCAATTTTACTAATTTAGGTGTAGAATCCAATGAGTAACCATACTATAACACAACTTCAATTATAAAATTATACTAAATAAACTTTCCTTGAACAAAGATGTGAGATTCCAATTCAATTAGCCCAATTCCTTTTTCTCCAAGACGACTTGTGAGAAACACTATAGGCCCGAAGGGTTCTAATATTGATAGGATATACAAAACAAAAGTTAATTTTTAATTTTTACAAATTAAATATAAAAGTTAAACAGAACAAACTCAAAGAAAAACTTTGAACCAATTTTAAACCGATTGTTGTGATAAATGATTTACCAAATCTTATCATGTTGTAAAACATGCATATAGGTGTGAATAAGAAAAAATAAAGAAAAAATTACTACACGCCAATGTATAAGGAAAACTCACAACGACAAAAAAATCGTACAGTCCAGCCACACAAATTCACTATGTATGGAATTGCAAGGACATGAAAATAAACTTATTGCCCAAAATCGATGCCCTCGTAAACCTTGACGCTCTTCACTCCTCTACTTTTTCACAATGACACGCAGGAGTCCACCCACACAACCTCCACATTGTGTGAGTCAACACATGCCTCGAAGTTTATTGATAAGAATCAACAACTATCTACCGCTATAGAACACGGATGCACTGCTTCTTTATCGCAACACTAGTCCACGGAGTCCACCGTGTGTAAACAACCAAGAGGGTACGGAATCCTCTACACGAAACATTTCTCAATAAGATGAAGAGAATAAACTTCTTGTTGCCCACAAACAAGATTTTAAAGCATATAAAATAATGAAACTTGGATCTTAAAGAGTTTTGGTAAAACTAGGGTTTGTGAGCTTTGGATGTATGCGAAAATGATTTTCGCCAAAAGTCACTCTAAAAACAAATGTCAGAACCCCTTTATATAGAAAACACGTTTTTTAGGCGGGAAAATTTTCAAAAAATCTCATTTGATGTTCGTTTGAATTAATTGCTAATCTCATTCGAACGAAGATATAAAGTGACACCCTGCCCAATTGAATATAGGGTGATCAGTCCTTTACCAATTTAAAATAGGATATACGATTGGTTCATTCTTAGCATCATTGTCGAAAATAATATAATCCATATTATTCACCGATAATACAATTAAGCTAAGTGTCAAAACATTTTCCCTCTTTAACAAAACCATTTAGCTAAAACATTCCAAGTATAAATTATAAACCATTCACCATACATAGGAATATAATAAGTACCGAACAAGAATTAAATACGAAATTAAATAAGACAGGGTAAAACCTACCAGTTCAAAACTCCCAACCATAAAATAAACTAAATACAATATCTTTGATAAAAGACTATAAGCGAGCGACACATGCCCTAAATAGGAAGTCTAAATGAAAATTGAATGGAAAGGATAGATGAGTCTACTACAAGGACCTACAACTTCCACAATAGCTGTAGCATATCTGACAATCCAATCTATAATTCTTAAAACAAGTCGTTAAATCCAAACCAATCTTTAAATCCAATCTCTAATACCTGCGGCTGAGCACCTGGTATAATATATATATAGAGAAAAAAGAGAGAAGAGATGCAATAAACGGGTTAAAGCTCGAGGTTTAAAAATGATTTAGCAAGTATTTAAAACTGGTTCTTAAAACAAGTCTTATACGCATGTTAGTTATCGAACTCTCACATGAGCTTCTCACCTCTCATCTATTGTGCACGCCTAACATACATCTAATTTTCCCGTAGTTATACCACCCAGTCTAACTAGTCTGAAGTCATTCTGATAGTATCTATACCCACTAGTAGTATACCTGTATTGCCTATACATTACACTATCAAATTAGCCTATGTCGAATAGCTAATCAATATGTTTTCTCGTTTTCATAATAAATCTATTATACTCTTTAAGATTTATTTTATGTATCAACATTTTCATCTCTACTAACCATACACAGTAGAATGATTCACAAGTTTATGTATATATACATATAGTCACTTCTTCCCCCCGTCTCTCTCTCTCTCTCTCTCTCTCTCTCTCTCTCTCTCTTTATATATATATATATATATATATATATATATATATATATATTCTAATACTGCACGCCCGAGTTACCACACATTAGTGCACTTATATCATTACTCTTGTACCCCCGGGTTATCACCCATTAGTACCCTTCACGATAGAATCCTTGTACCCCCGAGTTATCACTCATTAGTGTACCTTATAGTAAGATTCTTGCACCCCCGGGTTATCACCCATTAGTGCTCTTAACAATAATATCACATAATAGGCATACACACATCCTATTAAAATTTATTGGTATTTCTCCAACCTACATATATACTTCTCATATGTATTTTAACCTCAACACTACGTATAGTATAAATATTAAGATTACTGTCTCTCTCGTAATCTCTAGAGTACATTCTCTCTATATCGAAATAAGTAAAGTATTTATTCTCACATGCTTTCCTGAAATTCTGGCTTGTTTAAGTTTACTATCGGACAGTTTCTCTCACTCCAATAAATCGGTAAACTCAAAATTCGGACTCTAAGAAAATTCCCAGAAATTCACCCTGTCGCTCGAATGAGACGGCAATGTCGTTTGAACGATTGCCACGTGTCGCTCGAGCGACTTCGCACGAGATACCAATCTCGCTTGAACCACTTCGCGCGACTTCGCGCGAGACCTACTGTTTCGTCTTCTTCACCAAATTTCAGTATTTTCTACCATTTTTTAACCTAAAAACCTCTAAGATTCAACACCCAACGCCTCATCATCAATACCCATCAACAAATCACAGATTGTAAATCATTCCTAACATTCTAGGATCATTAATTCGTCATTAATCATTGTAATTATGTACAATCCCCAAATTAATTCACATGAATCCTAGTTTCCAAAATTTTAATTAAAGAACCTAATCAGCCCAGATTCGTTCATCAATATATGATTCAATTTCATAATTAATCCTCTACATACATGAAGGAATATTAACACCTAATTAACCCAGTCTTTAATCATCATTTAATCCTCTAATTTTCACCCAATTAACATGTATATCGTGATGAATCTCACCTACTCTAACAAGAGTATGATTATTGCTAAAATAAATCAAGTAATAAACACTTGCATTAAGTCGAATGTCTGAATCCTTTGGTGATGTTGGTATAGACACGTTCCTCTCTTCTTGATCTACACGTTGGTGGTCACGGTTGTACAAGGTAGTGTTAATTTGGCCTTCCCTCTTGGAAATTAGTTCTCCCTCACACTCTCTGTGGCCATTCTTTACTTTCTGTGTCTCTCAACCCTAATTGACTTTCCTTGGCTGATAAAATAACTCCCAAATTTCGTCCATTAATTAAACCCAAAAATATAATTTACCATAATGCCCTCTGGCCTAAAATTATCCCGGGACCCAAACTAAACACCCTGGTATACTATTCTGACTATCTCGACCCTTCTGGACTCAACGGTGCACTCGAAATGACCATATGAGTTATCAAAAATAATTTCTCTTTTTATCCCAATCAATTAGTCTCGACACGACTCACACGCGCATCAGACTTAATTTACCAAACTTTCGTATTATTCACTCTCGACCATTTATCAAAGTGTATAGTTCCATATTACATATCACACAGTAATATTAAATCAATAATTATTAACCCTTGGCATGCTAGTTAATATTTATTTTTAAATCCGAATCAATTAACAATTAAATTCTCACATTTTAATTCAATTAATCCCACTATAATAATTAATTTCATAATTATTTAAATCCTAAAAAATATGGGGTATTACATAAAGTCGTTCGAACAACTTAAAATAAAAAATGTTTTTCTCTTAAAATCTTTTAAAACCAACTCTCAAACATTTTATAAAACAAATATAAAAAATAAAGTTCTAAGGATCAAAATGTGTATGCATTCATACCTGAGAGTACCTGAGAGATCCTTGAAAATAGGAAGATGAAATGTGGTACTAAACACGGCACAATAATGCAATCTCTAAAGCTTTGCCACTATGTCTTAAATCAAACACATCATAGGCTTGAAAGGTCAACATATAAATCCTCACCTATGAGTCAAAACGTTTTTTTTTAAATAAGCCAATACGTAAAAATTGACTCATTCGTAAATTTGTCCCTAAAAATATCCCCCTTTATTTATTTAGGGACAAAACACAAAACAAAAACTCCTATGGGCCATAAAGCTCTCTAAAAGACTCAATCCCCAACCTCAAAAGGAAAAAAAAGTACATACTCTGAGTAGCTTTTCTCACTTGTAAACTTTGTTTCATGTTGCAAACCCTCACACTTAAACACACCTTCAAATGCAAAGAGAATATGTAATAATATAAACTGGATAAGAAACTCCCCCTATGTCTAACAATCCCCACCTAGGTAAGAAATCCCCCCCTAAGATAATAATCTCCTCCTAAAGCTAAAGCGAAATATATAATTTCTCTCCCTTTTTATTCAGGAATAGACAAAGAAAGAATGTGTAATAACCATTTCTCCTCCATAAATCATATCTCCCCCAAAATATGAGAATATGTTATATCGATTGGAAATATGGAGGAAGGAATTATATCATGTAACAGTGTGAAATAAAACAAAACATGGTAACATAAGCATAAATATTCCAAACATTGATCAATCAATACTAATATTGATACCAATATTATACCAACTAGAATACACAATGAAATATGAGATATCAATGTAACTAAGAAAAAATAAATACCAATATGATCATATAACATAAGCTTAATTATATAGGATAAGCTTATGGTATTGGCATGACCCGGGATGTCTAGAACTCCCCAATTTTCCTTTCAAATTGGATGTTTGTGGATTCCTCTGGATTCCATCCCCATAAGCTTAATCATAGAATACCTTGGAGATTATGACCTGTATAGAGATGAAGAACTTCATTGACCATTGCATCTAGCGTACAAGGCAAGTTTCAACAGTCAATGAAAGCTTAAATATCTGAGGACGAGTATTACCCCTCATGCATTGGATATACCTCAAGCTAATTTTGAGAATGCACCAAGTGAGCAACCTCGTTCTCTATGATAACTTATTGCATTTTCATTTTGTCTACTTTGCGATAACTTTTCATGATTTATAATGAAAATTTACGCCTTTTTTTTCTCCTACATCAACTTATTAACTGTTAGTTATTTAGAAAAGGGTTTACTAGTAGTTTTATCTTATGATTATATAGTCGTCTGCTACTTGACTAATCTGCCTTATTAGATACTAATGTTGGACGAACCTGAGTTATCCTACCTTAGGTTCTACTAATGTGTAATCCAGGTTATTAGTCGTCCAGACGAATCTTTTCTTATTGACTCAGTGTTATCGTTAGTTACTGGATACAACCAAACGTGTTAGTATTTATCTTTACATTTAGCCAGTTATGTTTGGACTTTGTTGTCCGTATAACTGGCTGCAACTGATTTTCTTAATATGGTTTTTGTAAACTTATTATTTTTAGTATGCTCTACCTAGGATGAGACCGTGTATGAAGTTTGGAACTTCTTGTTCTTTACCTTGTGGGGTTGGTTATACATGACGTTTATTAATAAATTCGTTCATTAGGATGAGATGTCTTTGGCTTTGAACTTCTTTAAATTTTTAGCACATCTCCCATACCGACGAAAAACATAAAAATGAGCAAAGGAGTAATAACATTCATGGTAAATTAATAATTTTTATTTATCACTGAAAAATGGGTTATAAGGAAATGAAAATAATTTGACTGAAAAGACTTTACATTTTTATGATTATTGGTAGTACTTCCTCATGTGTTCATCATTTTAAGGGTTTTTGAACTGTTCCCCTTAAAATGTTTTGATTATGTAAGTCCTCGACCGGACAATAGTAAAAATTAGATAAGGACCATGCCAGTTTGGATCCAATTTGTTTCCTTTCTGAAGGACTTTTTTTAGCACGTTGTCTCCTTCTTTTAAAGCGATCAACTTTAATCTTTTGTTGTAAAATTGAGAAACTCTGTATTGGTATGCTACCTCCCTAAGTGTTGCATGCTCCTTAACCTCTTCCACTAGGTATATATCTAACCTTCTCATGAGGTCGCTATTCAACGAGTCAAAATTAAGGACATGGTGACTTGGTAGACCAATTTTAGTTGGGACTACTACTTCTGTTCTGAAAGCTAACATGTAAGAAGTCTCCCGAGTAGCTGTTCTCGACGTTGTCATATACGCCTAGAATACACTTTGGAGCTCATTGATCCAATTTCCTTTAGCATCGTTTAGTCTCTTATTCATTCCATCGAGTAGAGTTTTATTTATTACTTTTGATGACCAAGCAGAATGTAGTCTCTGGATTTTAGAGCGAATACAATAGTCTTTAAATTCCCGATTATCGAATTGCATGTCTTGGTCAGTGATGAAGGCATATCAGATTCCATAATGGCAAATAATGTTTTCCTAAATAAATTGGAAGACCTTTTCATATGGTATTTCTATCAGGGTTCAGCCTATACCCATTTGGTGAAATAGTCCATTATAATGATCAGATATTTGAACCTTACTATAGTTTTTAGTAGAGGGACAAACAAGTCAATACAGTAGAGGGATAAAAAAGTCAGTACCCCTCATGGAAAATAGCCTAGGGAATATGATCAGTGTGAGTGAAGCCTCTAGTCTTTTGTGAATTATAACGTATTTATAACACATATCACATCTCCTTGCAGAGTGTGCACAATCAGCTTTCATAGTGGGCCAGTAGTAGCCTTGTGTGGCTAGTCACTTGACCAATCATATCCTTGAGGAGTGTGCTCTACAGGAACCTTAATGTACCTCCTTTATTAAGTCATTGACCTCAGTCGTATGGACATATCGTAGAAATGAAACAATGATCCCTCTCCTAAATAAGGGTCCTCCTTCTATGATATATCTCGCTGCTTTGCATTGAAGTTTTCTCATTTCGTTAGGCTCTATTGGAACACTACCTTTCTCTAAGTAAGCTTGTACTGGATCCATCTAGTATGGCCCCAGGTTTAATTCAATTACATTGGCAAATTTTCGTCGGCACTCCAGTGCATAAGGATTTTTACTAGAATCATTATTCTTAGCTCTATTCATGTCCTGACTGTTGGGAACATTGCTATTAGTCTCTATGTTTTGGCCAGATATTTCTCCATATACTACTCTTTTGCGTCATATACTCCTAATACTTGGTTCACTATTAGTTAAGAATCACTATGTGGTTGTATTTTCTCGGCGCCAAGAGATAAAGCTAGGCCAAACCCTACTATGAGTGCCTCATAGTCTAGCTTGTTATTATAGGCTTTGGATTAGAATCTAAAAGCATATTCCACGTCAATGTCATCCGACATGGTGATTATTAAACCTGCTTTGTTTCTAGAGGCATATGATGAACCATCTACGAATATTTTCTGGATAGGGTGGTGTTTTTTTAGATCTCCTTCTATCAAGATACCATAATTAAATAATTTTTTCAGTTGATTCAAGTCGCGAGCGATTTCTTCTTGCTTAATTGATGATTCTAGTATGTCAATGATATGCTCGATCGGTCTTACCACTAAGTTATCTTCTACAGAAGTCTGATAGTCGTATTGAAATGGGGATCTCTCTTTTGGAGAAGCCTACTCGATCTGATTTGGGGTTAAGCTATCTTCCATAGACGTCTGCTTTACCACTTTTACTGTGAAGCTCTCTTTCGTTAAAGTCTGCTCGATAGGTTTTTTCTCTCATGTGAACTTAACAATGAAATCAGCAATGACTTGGCCCTTAATTCTCATTCTTGGTTTATATTGTATGTCATACTCTCCTAATTATACATCCCAAGTTATTAGTCTGCCTAATTTTTTAGGATTGTGAACGACTTATCGTAGTGGCAAACATATATATATGCTATAATGGTATGGGATTGGAAGTACAACTTCATGCTTCGGGAAGCTTCGATTAGGGATAATGCCAGTTTCTCCAACCTTGGATATTATGTTTTTGCTCCTCGATATGCCTTGTTCGTATATTAAACGGGTTTTTACACTCTATTTTCTAGTCAGACTAATGCCGAGCAAACTATTGATTTAGATACAAACAAGTATAAGTAAAGTTTTTGTCCCATAACAGGCCTTGAAAAGCATATGTGGAGATTCCACGTAGTTTTTTAATTCTAAGAAAGCGGTTTCACATACGTCATTCCACTCAAATGATTTTTCCAACACCTTAAAGAAAGGAATGCATTTGTCGGTAGCTCGCTAAATCAGTTTAATACCGCTACCCTACCCATTAACGCTTGTACTTATTTTTTGTTCGTTGGAGACTGCTATTGATCAATGCATGAATTTTATCTGGATTGGCCTAAATTCCTCTTTGGTTTACTATTAATCCTAGGAACATTACTTCTCCTACTCCAAAGACACATTTCGCTAGGCTAAGTTTCATTATATATTTTTTTAACTGGTCGAATGTCTGACCTAAATCTTTGATGTGGCTGGCGGCTATTTTTCTCTTGTCATCGGCATACACCCCCATATTTTTGTTAATTTATTCCTCAAACACTTCATTTTCAAACGTTTGTCACGTCGCTCCAGCATCCTTAAGCTCAAAAGGCATGATAATGTAGGAGTAGGTACCTCGGTTTGTGACAAATGAAGTTTTTTCCTTATCATCGAGTTTCATCTTGATCTGGTTGTAGCCTTAGTATTCATCCATTAAACTGAGTAGATTATATCCAGAAGTGGTGTCGCCCAATTGATCAGTCGTGGGAAAATGATAATGATCATTCATACATGGTTTGTTCAGGGCAGTGAAGTCAATGCACATACGTCACTTGTCATTCTTCTTCTTGATTATGACCACGTTGGAGAGACACTCTGGGTTTTTAACATCTTCAATGAAATTTATTTATTCTTATAACTTCTCCACTTGTTCTTATATGACCATGTTCTTCTCCTGACTGAAGACACATCATTTTTGGTTGATCGGCTTGGCACCCTTGACTATGCTGAGTTCATGACATATGAATTTTGGATAAATCCTTGGCATGTCCTCATGACTCCAAGATAATATTTTCTTCCTTTACCTAAGAAAATCCACCAACTCCTTCTTGATGACAGGTTCCAGTGACCAGACGATCTAGGTTATTTTCTTCGGATGTTCATCATTTAAGATAATCAATTCTACTACTTCTATGACTTGTCATTTGACCACCTCTACCTCCTCACGTGGATCCAATGTTTAATTTCGGTAGGTCATGGTGAGTTTTGTTTTATTCCTCCTGGTAGGCTGAAGTATAGTATCACTCTCTAGCTTTAACTTGGTTCCTTTTGACCACACTGACCCCATAATAAGTGGGGAACTTCAAACATTCATGCACGATAGAAGGTACTACTTTGAATTTTGGCAACCCTACTCTTCTAAAGATAATATTATAAGTTGAGTTTACATTCTTGTTTAGGATGGGGAAATGAATCTTCTCAGTTCGACAAGTTGGCCAGGCCCCAATCACTACTTTCAGACTTATTATTACCGAGGGTAAACCTTCTCTCCAAAAAAAGTGATGAGAGGAATGCGGTAAGCCTCAAGTTTATTATTTTGTAGTCCCAAACCTCTGAAGAAATTATATAATAAGACGTCGACCGAACTGCCACTATCGACCAAAACTCTAGCCACCTTTCTTTTCTATACCATCATCGTGACAACTAGGGGTCATCACGAGGATAAAACACTCATGATAGATTGTTTTTTGATAAATCGATCACCAAAAGATCTTTGTTTACTTTTCTCAGATGAGTATCTATATCACTGGTTAGGTTGATCTGCCTAATATATACGCAGACCTTTGCTTCATTTAGGTAGGCTTTTCTCTTCGTTATTTTACCTACACTGCCAGCGTTACCTCCTGCAATAAAGTTACACCCAAAAGGGTTCATATTTACCTCAAGCACATGATTTTTAAGCCTTTGGGGCAGGTCTGGATCATCTTCGGAGTCATCATCTTTACCTATTTTCTTGTCATATCCTTTTATATAAGTGGATTCTGATCGTTTCTTGGGTTCTTGCTCGGCCCTTTGATCTTTTCATCCTCCCTTTTCCATGAACTTTGACAATTTTCCTCTTTGGAACAGGTTTTCCATCTCATTATTTAAAGCTATGCAGTTGTCAGTGTTATGACCATATTCTATATGGAACTCTCAATACTTACTCTTATCTCTTCGGTTTGGAGGAGATTTTAGCTTTCCAGGCCATTTCAGGTCTCTACTTCCATGGATCTAATATAAAATATGGTGATGCCAATGGTCAAAGGAGTGTATTCATCATATCTCTTTTGGTTCTCCATATTTCTATCCTTTTGCCTTTTCTTCTCTAAGCTCTTGTTAGCATAAATGTTGGAGTTGTTGGTCTCTTTAGCAACCATAACTTCCTCTGCATTAATAATTTTGCCTCTTTTGGCTTGTGATTCATCCATAATCTTCGGTGGCTCCTTAGCCAGTTAATAATATAACTTCTCGGGTAGTAGGCCACTCATTAATATGGTGATCACAATCTTCTCCTCATAGTCAATGACTTACAACTTCTCACTTATTAAAGCGGGTGATGTATTCGAGAGTAGTTTCCTTGACATTCTGGCGAACATTTAACAGATGGGCTACCCTTTTACCAGTCTTGGCTCCAAAATAGTAGTTACTAACAAATAAGTTAGACAAATTTTAAAAGTGGGAGATTTTCCCTTGTGGTAGATTACGGTACCAGATCAGTGCTAACCTGGTGATCGTATTTCGAGAATGCTCGACACCAGATCTCATCGGGGATGGAGTAGATGTATGCAACATATTGGTATTTCTCCACATGTAACACTGGATCAATTTTACCATCATACTTTGGAGTCAGCACAGGTGGCTTGAACTTAGCAGGTATAGGGTAATCCAACCTTTCACAAAAACCTTGGTGTAAGGGATTATTTGATTTGTTCATTTCTCCCAAATGATCCTCTAGTCGCTAGATTGATCCCTTCCATGGCTGATCATTCGAATTAGCCTTAACCGTGACAGTTGTGGCTACTCGACCATAATTTTTTCTTGAGATCTCTTCTTAGGAATTCTTTTCAGCATGTGCTGACCCTCATACATTAGTCCTCGACCTGACGGAACCTTCTAGGTTCTCTGTAATACCGTCCTCTCACTATTCGAGGACCTAGACGATTAAATGTGAAACTTATGCTCAGTCTCTCCAACACACTTGGCCTCTCCTCAGAGAATGATTGATCGTTATAATTATTAGTTATCCTGAGGGATGAGGTGGCTCCTGGGAAATATGACCCATTATTTTATAATCCAGAGTATTTCCATCTACTTCCTTTGTTTTACCAACCTGTGACACCCCAACCAATTAAATATCGGGTGATCAATCCTTTATTAAATTAAACAGAAATCCCATTTGGTTCGTTCTTAGCATCACTGTCGAAAACCATTAATTACTAATCACCTATTAGTTAATTAAGCCGATGTCAAAATTTTATCTTTTCACTTAACAAAATATAACATGTGGGAAAACTAAAGTAAACTATTCACACAATAGTAGAGTCTAAACCATCACAAGGTATAAATAAATAAATGTCTTTCCAAATAATACATCAGCTACAAGTCCTAAATCCAAATAATAAATTCAACAGGTCATAAATAAATCCCAATATAAGTCTGTACTGAATGAAAAAATAAAGTGCAAAGGGCAACATGCCCATAAATGAAATACCGAGATAAGGAGATCCTAAACTATGAATGAAAAGCTTAAACGTCTAATCCAAATCCTGTATGCATCCACATATGATGAAGCTACTCATCCCTAGAATAGGTAATCAAGTCTGGCGTACCTATGGCTGGACACCTAAAAGGTTTTGAAAATATTTATAGCAAGGGTTAGAACACAAAACATTTAGTAAGTATTTCTCAAAATTTCAAAATTAGTTATTAGATACACATGTTAGGTTCGTGTACACTCTCTTGAGACTTCTCACCTCTCAGCTATTGTGCACGCCTAACGTTCTCTACTTATCCCACCTAGTTGTACTACCCAAACTAAATAAACATAAGTATTTATCTAAACTAATACCACGTCTAAGTCCTCGTACCGCCAATACACTATGCTATCCGAATGAACATATCTCGTTTGTTATAAAAATCGTAATTAACATTTCCCATATGTTATCATTTAGTCATTTTAATTAAGTTTGTCTACTTAATATGCCTTTTGGATATATATTGTCTAACTGCCTACTATCACACGTAAGTAGAATGTTCATATAGGTATATATTTTACACATTAATATATATACACAATTATGGTGTCCCTTAGGATAACCACCATTAATACGGGCATACTGTGCTATCAAGTCCATACATATCACATACTACATTATGGACCATTGGTTAGGTATGTCTCCTCGAACCCAAAATAAAATAACAAGCAATGGAGGCGAACATAGTTCTAAGCCTTTAGGCTACACACATACCTAGCGTACCGAAAATACTTGCCAGTCTCACTAATACACGATATATAGTGAGCCGCCCTAAGTTCTATGTTCTGGGGTAAAAATCTAGTTCTCACTGGAATCGACAAGGTGGGATTGCCCGTTGCACGGAATATCCGTGATACCAGGTAGTGTAGGAATGTTTACATTTAACACAAATCATATAATAGGTATTCACACATAATCTATATATACATACATTCAATAGGTATACACCTAACCCAACGTCGAAGTTCGTACGTAGTATATATCACCCGAATACTTACCGTACAATCAATTTACCATTTATAACTCACCATCGTATACAACTGGTTATTATTCTCTACTCTAAGGGTCCTAGTTACCCTTTACACCACTTCAGTAGTTAATCTGTTCACAACCTATTGGTCAATACAATAAACTCATTCGAAATCCCGTAACTTACTATCATTTTCTCAAATTAATTACGTCTCCATTTATGTATGTTTAGTTCTCGCCTTAAATATCTCATTAAGACTAAATCATAATCCCATTATCGGCCTACTGTAATATAATATGTCCCTTAATAAATTTTAACAAAGTCCCAAAAGATTCCCCGATTAAACTATAGGAGTTTTAGGCTTAAAATGAAAATTTCACATTTTCTGGGAAATCGAATCGATTCTCCCAGTGGCCTAATCGAATCGAAATGCAACAGATCGTCTTCTTCCTCTACAAAGTTGCGTTTTTCACCGTTTCTCTCATTTAATTATTCATGATTCTTTACCAAACTATTATTCCATATTCTCAATCATTATTCACATGTATTAGGATGATTTCTAACATAAATAAAACATCAAAACCTCATGATTACAACCCAAGAGAAAATCAAATCAAATATTCATAAAAAACCCTAAATTTTGTATTATTCATGGGTTCTTATCAATTTCTCTAGATTTATCCCATCTAAACCATCCTATAACATCTGGGTTCATAATCTCTACATATATGGACTCACTCTAAATGCAATCCTACTCAGTTCATGAGTTGAATTCATTAAAAACTCAAGAATGATTTGCAAATCATAAGTTGTAAGACCATACACTACATGGGTATTATAACTTCAAAATAAATTGCCAATAAACACTTGCCTTAGATCAGTGGGTCTGATTTTGTGATTTGACGATGAATTTGTTTGTCGTTCCTTTCAATACACTCTCTAATGATGATGGTGGTGCAAGAGAATCCTTCAAAAACTCTCTCTTTAGCTTAAACAATGGCTTCTCCTTTTTATCTAATGGCCTTTATTTTTTTTATATCTATCTAACCCTAGCCTCTCCCAACTATATACTGATAAAGGCTTTGGAAATTCGTAGGTCTCTTTACACTAGGTCACCAAATGACTAAAATGCCCTCAAATGGTGCCGATTTGGTCTAAAATCTCCCCGGGACCCAAACTATACACCCTGGTATACTATTTAGACTATTTTGACCCTTTCGGAATCAACAGTAACCTCTAAATGATCATTAGAGTAACTTAATACTATCATCTTATTTCCACTTTAAAATACGGCACGCCTAAAATTAAAATAGACCGAATTAATTTAAATTCCAAATCACCAAATTAAATAAATTCTTCAAATTAAATAAATTACAATTCAACATTTAATTAAATTTTAAATCTCCAATTTAATAAATCATATATACTAAAAAATACGTGGTATTACATACTTCCCCCCTTATAAAGGAATTTTGTCCTCAAAATTTGGATAAGTTTGGTACTCCATGCTTTCTATACTTCCTTAATTTTATACTCTTAAGATCACTATATGTACTCCTACCTCTCCTAATCATGAGTAATATTAAAATAATTCAACTCCCCAAGGCACCCATACACCTTATACCCGTTCATAACTGCACCAATGTTACCCGACTCCACTAGCCTTAAATCGTAATATAACTATTAACTCGCGGTTATAACTACATATATGTATAATAACCAAGGTACTAAACCCTGTTATAATGATACAACATCTCCACACTTCCAACGTTGCGTTAAGTTTCTTGTGTGGGATGTCTCGCAAAGAAAAATCCAAATAAGGAACCCCCCGATACACCACTACCTAACATTTTCGGTCGTCGAGATCCATTAGGCTCTCAGTCCATAGCACGTACCCCAAATCCTCATCTCTCGACATAAAATTATACTCGTCCCCTCTCATGCTACAAAAGACAATATACATCATGACTCTCTTACTATCACTAGTTTCTTAATGCGAATAAATCACAAGTTATATCTCTCCGCTAGATAATAAGCCAATTTATCCTGAATCATATTAGTAAACATCCCTACTCAGCGGGATCAAATATAACCATACAAACATATTTTATAAGTCTACTATGCAACACATTATAACATATACATGCATATATATAAGCTAGAACCTCTTTCAGGTGATACCTAGCAAAATAAATCATACCCTAGAGCAGCGGACACAAAGTCCTACTATGACAATCTACCATTGCTCAAACTATCGTTAATCAGTCAAAAATCGAAAGGTTGTCTACTCTATTCTCAAACTTCTCAAAAGCAGTTAACTAACATATGATGTACACATCCTCTTAGTGCACACACCCGCTATCTCGTAGGTACACCAAAGAGCCCCGCTAACCCAAGATAATCAATTATATATATACACAATAAGGTTATTGCGGTCAACTCACCCACTAAATCTGACTCACTTGTGAAATCTAGTGATAAATTAGTTTTTACATTGTGACGACCCTATTTCATTAAAAATCTACCATGTATTCCTAGGATAATAAATACAATTTACCTCCAAGTTTTAGCTGCATCGCCTAGTCGATGGGATCTTGAACGTAATCGTCGTGTCCGAAATGACCCATTACCTACTGCAATGGTTGTACATCCAGAAACTCATCCTGTGGTTTCCCCCTGCCTCGCTTAGGGAATTATCTATTCCTATGGCATGTCTCTCCACAAATAAAATATTTCCTAGAAAATCCTCTAGGCCACTGATCCTGTCCTTACTGGCCTCCCCCTCCATTCCCTTGGCCCTGGCGGCCTTGAGGAACGAAATGCTCCTACTACCGAGGGCCCTGCTGACCCTCTCTGAACCCAACACTCTAGAGTCGATAACCCCCAGACCTAAATCTCTTCACCATATCCCCCTGATAAAAATCTCACTCCTGGTGTTGTAGTGCTCCACTAGCACTACTCCCATCATACCTCCGAGTCTCGCTAGAATCACTCACTATTTTGCTACCCTACATGTGCAATATGATCCTGAAAATGAAGCAACGTTTCATTGACAACCTATATGTATGTCTCTAATGCCAGATTACACAACAAGTGCAGTCAGATCTTCCATGCAAGTTCATCTATGAACTTACGCATCCTCTTCTCTTCAGTGTTTACCTCATCTTTCATGAAATTTGCTAACCGAGTGAACTCTTCCTCATATTCTGCCATGATTCTATATCCTTGAGAAACGTTGAGAAATTATCATCGCATCTCTATCTGAATAGTGGATAAAAAATACTTGCGGTCAAATCGCACCTAGAACTCCCCAATGCTCATCACATCTTTCTCCTCTATGGTGGTTATAGACTCCCACCACTTTAACGTTGCACCCACTACCTTGAATGTCAACAAGAAATTTTTTTCAATGTTAATACACTCAATCATACGCAGGTGGAACTATATATCTTTTAACTGAGTGGCTATTACTATATCTGAATTACCCTGAAACTCTGGTGGGTGGCCCTTTTAAAATGATTCCCTCGCTCTCTGCCACTTGGACGACCCATGGTAGGCCTGCACACTGGGTGCCCCTAGTGGTTGTGGCTGATTCTGCAAAGAGTGTTGTACCTTTACAGTCATCACCACATTAACTACATGTGCCATGATCTTGGCCACCTATGCAATCGTCACCATTCCCAATGGTGGTTGTGGCTGTTGTACCTCTGTCTCTTGCTAAGCCTCTCTTACCTCATCTCTCGCTGCTGCTCTAGCATGACGTCCTCTTATAAGCGGCATATGAAATGAGATTTGAAATATGCATAAGTTCACCACCAAACACAAAGAAATCGAGAGAAGAATGTAAAAATGCATACGCATACACAATAAGGAATACAATAATTCTATAATAAGGCTCTATCTCAAAGAACGATAAGCTGAAATGTGAAAAGCACACAGATCCTAAGGACACTAGAAACCTGATGCTTTGATACCATCTGTGACACCCTACCCAATTAAATATCGGGTGATTAGTAATTTATTAAATTAAACAGGATTCCCACTTGGTTCATTCCTAGCATCACTGTCGAAAACTATTAATTACTAATCACCTATTAGTTAATTATGCCGGTGTCAAAATTTTAACTGTTCACTTAATGAAAATAATATGTGAGAAAACTAAAGTAAACCATTCACGCAATAGTATAGTTTAATTCATCACAAGTTATAAATAAATAAATGTCTTGCCGAATAAATCATTGGCAACTAGTCCCAAATCCAAATAATAAATCCAGCAGGTGATAAATAAATCCCAATACAAGTCTGAACTGAATGACAAAATAAAGTGCAAAGGGAAACAAGCCCATAAATGAAATACTGAGATAAGGAGATCCTAAACTAGGAATGAAAGGCTCAAACGTCTAATCCAAATCCTTCATGCATCCACATATTCTGCAGCTACGCATCCCTGGAATAGGTAATCAAGTCTGGCATCTCTGTGGCTGGACACCTAAAAGGTTTTGAAATATTTATAGCAAGTATTTATCACAATTTAAAAATCCGTTATTTGATACACATGTTAGGTTCATGTACACTCTCTTGAGTTTCCTCACCTCTCAACTATTGTGCACACTCAATGTTCTCTACTTATCCCACCTAGCCATACTACCGAAGCTAACTAGACATAAGTATTTATCTAACTACTACCACGTCTAAGTCCTCATACCGCCTATACAGTACGCTATCCGGATTAACATCTCTTGTATGTTGAAAAAATCGTAATTAACATTTCCCATATGTTATCATCTTGTCCTTTTAATTAAGTTTCTCTTCTTAATCTGCTTTTTGGATATACATTATCTAACTGCCTACTATCTCACGTAAGTATAATGTTCATATAGGTATATATTTTACACACTAATATCTATCTATCTATCTATCTATCTATCTCTCTCTCTCTCTCTCTCTATATATATATATATATATATATATATACACGCAAACACATAATTATGGTGTACCTTTGGATAACCACCATTAATACGGGCATACTCTGCTATCAAGTCCATGCATCTCTCATACTACATTAAGGACCACTGGTTCGGTATGTCTCCTCGAACCCAAAATGAAATAACAAGCAATGGAGGTGAACATAGTTCTAAGCCTTTGGGCTACGCACATACCTAACGTACCAAAAAGACCTGCCAGTCTCACTAATACACGACACATAGTGAGCCGCCTTAAGTTCTATGTTCTGGGGCATAAATCCAGACCTCACTGGAATCGTTAAGGTGTGATCGCCCGCTGTACGGAACCTCCGTGATAGTAGGTATCGTAGGTACGTTCACATTTAACACAAATCATATAATAGGTATTCACTCACAACTTATATATACATACATTCAGTAGGTAAACACCCAACCAAACGTCAAAGTCCGTGTATAGTATATATCACTCGAATACTTACCGTATAATCAATTTACCATTTATAACTCACTATCATATTAAATCGGTTATTATTCTCTACTCTAAGGGTCCTAGTTACCCTTTACATCACTTAAGTTGTTAATATATTAACAACCTATTGGTCTATAAAATAAACTCATTCGAAATCCCCATAACTCACTCTCATTTTCTTGAATTAATTACGTCTCCATTTAACTATGTTTAATTCTCGTCTTAAATCTATCATTAAGACTAAATAATAATCACATCATAGGCCTAATGTAATATAATAAGTCCCTCAATATATTTTAACAAAGTCCCAAAAGCTTCCCCGATAAAACTATAGGAATTCTAGGCTTAAAAAAAATTCACATTTTCTAGGAAATTGAATCGATTTTCCCGGGGGCCGAATCGTCTCACATTTCGAATCGATTCGAAATGTAGCAAATCATCTTCTTCCTCTACGAAGTTTCATTTTTCACCATTTCTCTCATTCAATTCTTCATGATTCTTAACCAAACTCTTATTCAATATTCTCAATCATTATACACATGTATTAGGATGATTTCTAATGTAAATAAAACATCAAAACCTCATGACAAAATCATTAGATTTTGTATTATTCATGAGTTCTTATCAATTTTTCTAGATTTATCCCATATAAACTATCCTATAACATCTGGGTTCATAATCTCTACATGGATGGACTCACTCTACATGCAATCCTACACAGTTTATGAGTTTAATTCATCAAAACCTCAAGAATAATTCGTCAAATCATAAGTGTTTAGACCCTACACTACATCGGATTATAACTTTAAAAGAAATTGCCAATAAACACTTGCCTTAAATCAGTGGGTCTGATTTCGTGATTTTATGATGAATTGGTTTGTCTTTCCTTCCACCACTCTCCAATGGTGATGGTGGTAAAAGAACAAGGTTGAATCCTTTAAAAACTCCCTAGCCTCTCCTAACTATATACTAATAAAGTCTTTGGAAATTCGTAGGCCTCTTTACCCTAGGTCACTAAATGACTAAAATGCCCTCAAACGGTTCCGGTTTAGTCTAAAATTGCTCGGGGTCCAAACTATACACCCACGTATACTATTTTGACTATTCGACCCTTTCGGAATCAACTGTGACCTCTAAATCATCATCTAAGTCACTTAATAATATCACCTTACTTCCACTTCAATATACGGCATGCCTGAAATTCAAATAGACCGAATTAATTTCAATTCTAAATCACCAGATTAAATAAATTCTTCGAATTAAATAAATTCCAATTCACCATTTAATTGAATCCAAAATCACCAATTTAATTAAATCCTATATCCTAAAAAATATGGGGTATTACAGAACCCAAATTCATCCTCGTATGGTTCTATAGAGCTCGTTCACAGTAAGTCGATTACCTATCTCTCTAGGGGCAAGAGACAACATTTCCCCCTCCTGTCAAAGGGTTCTCTCCCAATTGGGGAGATAAAATTTGCTCCAGGTATTTTTAATTAGCATGGAGCATGTATGTCAGTTGATTCACTGTTTCCTGCATCGCCTCTTAGCCTTTGGCTATGCTCATCAAAATTCCTTGTAGATCCCCCATCCCCATAGTAGTGGAGGGTGGAATTATTTTGTTCACTCAGCTACTTTATAGATTGTCCGCCATTTCCTAGATTTGACAAGAATTTTGAACATACTTGAATAGGAAATAATAAAAGGCTTGGCTAGTCATTCCCACAGACGACGCCAATTTGTTATTGTCTAAAACTAGTATTGGTATGTTTTTGAGTTTTAACTGATAAATATAAATAATAAACTATAAGAAGTACATAAATTTAGAGATAGAGAATGAGGTAGAAGATTAACGTAGTTCATCCCAAAGAGGTGACTACGTCCACAAATGCATTGTTGTGTTATATTAGGACATGATACAATCTCTCAAGAATCTCTCTAGGGTATTGTGTATTGTCGTTTTCTTCATGCCCTTGTCATGTGATATGTGGTGACATTTATAGAGGGAGATAGAAGAGGAAGAGTTGGAATGCCTATATGAATCAAGCTGTTACACCTTTTTTCATTCTAGATTACAATTAATGATGAGCTAATCAGAGCTAGTTGAAAATATTAACCCGCATGTGTCTATAATGACACTTTGCATATTTCCAAATGCGAGTCATATGTTTTTGATAGTATTTATTACTGGTGGTTGGACACTCAACCGACTAAGTGAAATACTGAGCCAACTAGAGAAATGATGTGCTGACTATGTTCGAAGAGAATTTTATGACGACAGGTGTCA
The DNA here is from genome assembly GCA_949130495.1 of Sambucus nigra. NCBI lineage: Eukaryota > Viridiplantae > Streptophyta > Magnoliopsida > Dipsacales > Adoxaceae > Sambucus > Sambucus nigra. Next base: position 501,864,922 of record OX422212.1, read on the forward strand.
CAATACTATTGGTCCATGTCATATTTGAATTTATAGTAAAGAAGTACTCACTCTCTTTCTTATACACTTTTAAAGTTTTAACATCATAATTCATGACCATGAATTTATCACGAAGGATACCTTTTTGATTTTGAAAAGTTCTCAAAAAGTCAATTTCAGCTTTAAAATAAAAAAATTCTTTTTCAAGAAATTTAATTATTTTTGCAAACTTCAATTTCAAAAGAGCTAAATTTTCAGCACGATTATGAAGCTCATTAAACTCATCTGAAATGTCAAAATCATTATCATCGCTAAATGAATGAACAATTTATCACTATGATGACCCATTGAGAGAAGCAATAAACTAGAGAGAGATATATAAACACCTAAACAACCCTAAAAAGCACAAAAAAACGGATCTACATGATAACTTATTCCCTTCGGTACCAATTTAAAAAAGCCAACGTGCCCTAGGGTTTGTAGAAAATGCCACTAATTTTTAATTGGCAAACAGTTTTACACAGCGCTTTGATTTTTATTAGGTGCAACGTTTATTAAAACTGTGAAAATTAAAAATTGGTGGTGTTTCTCTAGAAATCCTAGCTCACATTAGCTTTCTCAACTTGCCCTTAATTTCTTCTTCTCCGAGTATTTATCTTTCTCTATCCTTTCTTTAGACTTAGATTTTCTCTCTAAAGTTACGCCGATAAATGATAGACAAAACTTGAGTTTCAGGTAGAGAACCAGGTCCTTTTACGGGTTTCCCCGATGAAAGAGGCTGTCATATTTGGATCCAAGGGTAAGTTGGCACCCCTATACATATTTTGGATAGGTCAAACCCGATGTTATATCGATTGGCCTTACTTGCGGAAGTTTTTATGGGTCAAGGATTCTTACCAGCCCATCTACCTCAAAGGAAATGAGCTACAACATAATAGATTGGAGAGTGCAGACATTGCGATCAAAGGTTATTCCATTAGTACGAGTCTAGTGGGGACATCATAGCGAGGTGGAGTCTACGTTGTAAAGAGAGGATGACATAGGAATGAGATATTCAGAGTTATTCTAGTCAGGTAATAAAATATGAATTTCAAGGACAAAACTTCTAATTTGAGGGGGGAAGAATGTAATACCTCCTAATTTTAAGTAACATAAATAGATTGTAATTATGCGCATTTGAGTGTAATTATCTACAGTGACTAGTGACGTCATTAAACTTATTGTATTATTTATTAGTTGGTTGGAATTAAAAATAATAATTGTTTAATGAGTAAAAATAATTATATTAATGGAATAATTCAGGTGGCTTTTGGTAAGTGTAACGGGTCCATTTATAACATAAAAGGTTAGGTTTTGAGAACCATATTATAGTATATGACTTGACCTAGACTTTAACTTATTTGAAGGTAGTTTGGGACTTGTTTAGTTAAGGTTCATTTGAGGCCCAAACCCAATTTTGTTGTTAACCTATTAAAATACTCATTAGGCTAAACCAAATTCACCCTAATATCATTTAAGAGAAAATCCTAGAGACTAGAGAGAAGGAGCAAAATTAGAGAAGAAGACTTGGGATTATTTGGCTTGGAGTTCAATCCACTAAACTTAGAGGCAAGTTTATTTAGTGTAAGCATATAACTGGAGTTGTGATTATAATATGATTATGTATTTGATTATGAATGTAATTGAATTGATTTGAAATTGTAGTAAAGTTCATCAACCAGTTAAGTTATTAGTTTTCTAATGAAATTATTAAGAAATTAGGATAAATCCTTTATAAAATTGGATTTGAACAGATTATAACTATTACAACTCATTTTGGTACTAGAATTATGTGAAAATCCCTTCAATTGTGGAGACGATTGATATATGTAAGAACTGAATTCTTTAAATTTATGAATCTAGGGTTCTTGAATGAATTTTGAAACGTACCTTGAATTTCAGGTTGAAAAGTTGAGAAAACCATTATTTTAAATGGGGAATGATACCGAGTTATATATCTATGATTATAGTACTCTGTATTGATGATTTTGGAGCTTAGATATTCGTTAATGGAGGTTTGAAAATTCAAATTCCGTAAGGAAGACGAGGAGGAATCTAGGAACGTCGATCGATCGACCCCTTTAGTTTTGCTAAAGTTTGGTTAGGGGTTTGATTGGTTAGTAGGGATGTAAATTGGGTTGGGTGAGTTGGGCTTGGGGTTTCTCAGGATCGGCCAGAACTAATTTTTTTCATCTAAGCCCAAACTCGGCTCATAAATGTTATGGGATTCGGGCCCGAATTTTGGTAGGCCCGATTTCAATTTTTTGTTAAAAAAATTTTAATTTGTGTTTTTTCCTTTTATTTCTGTCATATATAAAATGTACACCCTAAGATCTAATTGATATTTCAGAAAATAAACATATAATTATGAAAAGTATTAAATTAAAATAAGGGGAATAAAAGTGAAAACCTACACATGCCAATTAAATTTCACGCATATAGCAGTATTGATCAATAACATATGCCTATTGTAACTCAAGAAATTAATAAATCAAATGACCAAAATGAGATTAGCAATAAAATCACAAAATTGAAAACCACTTGTAATCTGATGGATTATGACAAATGAACCTTTTTTTAAAGTAGTAAATGAAATAAAATAGTGAAACCTGACCAAACAATGGTAACATAAATATGTTACACTATATAAAATTATTGTTTTATTTATTTATTCAAAGTTTAGGCTTCGGGTCCAATTAGGGCTTGGCAAGGTTTGGATCGAACTCGACACAAAATTCCTTTGGGCTTGATATTTTGGCTCAAGATCGTCTCGGCTCAAATTCAAATAAAATTTAGATTGAAAACATCGATCTGAACGGGCGGGCTTCAAGCCTGCCCGAATCAATTTACAGGCCTATTGATTGGTTTGTGGTCCAAGTTGGGATAAGCTTTACTTTTAGTAAATTAACATAGAATAATGAGAATTCTGAATTGGATAACGGTCTTAATTAATAGAAATTAATTAAGTAATAAGATTGAGATAAGTCTCGTAACCCTTAACTTTGTAAGATTACTTGATTGGTGTATTATGTGCTACATATCGTTCGTGTGTACTTATGGTATATGTATTTAATGGGATAATCTTATGGGGGCGCGATCGATGGAGACCGACACCTTAATAGGTTTGACTTGGCTATATTTACACTAGACATTATGTGTTGAAATTCCCGTTACTTCTTTGTATGGTTCACAGGTTGATCGTTTTATACAGTTTTGGTTATGGAGCAATTAACTTGTGTGAAGACTTAATGATTATCCATAGTATATACTTGAGTGGTTTTAGGTATGGGACATGTTATAACTATGCCTAGTATTCTTGAGTTATATGCTCCCAAATTCATTTATTTCAAAAGTAGAGTTTTTCTACATGCAACCTACACCAATAAAATCCAAAATCTACTCATAAATCCTACGTACCCAAGGGTTATGAATATTAATCATATTAAAGGATTTTATAAAAGGAGACCCAAGTTTTATGCGTCCACTTTCTCTAATTTGATTGCCAATTGATTTTAAGAAAACATTAATTTAAGGTTTAGGCAACACTTAAAACGCATAATACTAAAGGAAACGAATAGAGTATTCATGCCTGAAATTAGTTGGATAAAAATCTTAGTAGAAGGTTGAACTCCTCTTGAGAAACACCAATTGAATCTTCAAAACTTGTTAAATGTTTGGGCTAGGGGTTGAAGATGAGAGAAATATGTCTTGAGAACCTTACTGGAGAAAGTTTGAGAGAAAAAGTGTTTTTGGACGTCCTAGCCCCGTATCAGTTTAGTATATAAAGGGTCTAAAGTTAAAACCAGATTAGGACTCTCTAAACCATCCACCGCCTCTGTCATTAGAACGACATACGTTGTCGTTCGAACGACCCCACATCCAAAAATGCAATCTTTTAAAATCCGACTTTTTAATATGATAAATATACTTAAAAATGTACCTGCTAGTGGAACGATAAAAATCCTTATAAACTTTTTATAAAAGACCCGAATTAATTCCCGATTGAAAAAATTTACTAATAAAACCAAGTTAAATTCTTAAAGGCCATTAACTCCAAGATTTTATTTTTCTCCAAATTAATTAAGGTCAATTAATTAAAACACGGGGTGTTACATACTTCCCCACTAGCAAAGAATTTCATCCTTGAAATTAGACGAAGTATCCACATCAAGGCGTAAATCTCGCAAAAGAAAATAAGGCTCACATATGCCTACCCGTAGAATATCACAATTAGGCTCCCATACGCCTAACCTACCTGATCGTGATCCTTAACCAAATACAATATATATATATATATATATATATATATATATTACAAACCGCGATTCTCTACTAGCCACGCAATTTATCCTGCTTTGCCTGAAGCTGAGGAGGAACATAGAACCTCCCATAACCGATATTGGTTGGTGCTATGACCACCCCTTGCACACCTGACATTGTCGGTGCTGCTGGTGCTACTGGTACTGCTGGCGCTCCTTGAACACCCGACGCTGCCGGTGCTGCTGGTGCTTCCCGAACACTAGCTACTGCTAAGACTGGAGGCCTCAGTCCTAGCTTCCCTTGAACTCATTTCCCTTGCTTCCCTTGCATGAATTTACCCAATTGGGCCTGGACTTCTTATCCTTGTTGGCCTTCTTTCTTGAAACACTTATCCTCCTTATGCCCTATCTTCCCACAAATGAAGAACTCACCCTTAAAAGGTTCAAAACGCCTAGAAGTTGCTCGCTCCTCCCCTTGACCTTGTTGTTCCTGATTGGTCCTCTACCTCTTCCATGCTTGATCATTTCGACCCTTATTCTCATTTCCTTGTCCATTAAACTCTTGTCTCTTTCCCAACTTCTTTTGATAATTACCCTTTTCTTACCATAGCAACATTGCGACATCCACCACCTGAGCCTAGGTAGTGTACGTTGGATTCCCCAACACAATCTGCCTAATCGACCAAGACAATCCCTTAATGAAACATTCCATTTTCTTTCTCTCAGAATCCACCTCTTCGAGTAAAAAAATAGATAAATTGGTGAACTCCTACTCCTACTCAACAATTGACTTGGATCCTTGCTCCAAGCCTATAAATTCTCTCTTCTTCACACACCTAATAGCATATGGAAAATACTTATTATTGAACCTTATCTGAAATTCTGCACAACTCAACCAATCTCTCTCCTTTGATGTGGTGGCACTCTCCTACCATTTCAATTCATCTCCTGACAACTTAAATGTTGCTAACATCTGCTTATGCACATCTGTACAGTCCACCATCCTCAAATGCCTCTCCATGTACCTCCTCCATTGGGTCAGATCCCCCTCCAAAGATGGGAAGATTGCCCTTAAGAAAGATGGTTATCACCCTATCCCAAGATGAAATGGGTGTACCCTACTGTTGTGCCTATAAAGTCACCCATATCTATATCCCCATCTCCATAGCGACAGTCGTGGCCTCACGAATGATAGCCGCTAACTCCTCGGCCTCCAAAATAATCTGACGCCCTCTTCTGAGTCGCAGGGCCAAAAATAGACTCCTCTCTCCTATTCTCAGCTCTCCATGTGTTCTCCATCTAAAAAGATAGGAACAAAACAACATCAAACTCGGAATGAATAAGAGTAATAATCATTAAAAGGAATCAAAGATAATCAACACTAAAGCTAATAAGGACTCATAACCTACGAGACCTAAGACCATGCTCTGATACCATCTATCACACCCCATAAAATCTAACAGATGGGGTGGCCAACCACCACCGCCAGACTACGTCGGGCGTGATCTAAATAAATACCTTTCTTAGCATGAGACAAATATGAGACATAAATAATCAATCCACAAGATAAAAATTTGAATCAATCCCAAGTGATCATAACAATTGAACGATAAAAGATCCATTACATGCTAAAACTCCTAATAAATCCAATCTCCAATAATGATTAAATAAAATATAAATAATAAAGATCTGTGAACAATCCAACTGAAAACCTCTAACAACTTTGGAACCGAATGGCCCAATAAAAACCCAAATGAAGTCTCATAATTAAATACGACTGAAAAGAAAAGTCTAACTAAATAATGCAATAAAACGAATAAACTCCAGCTGCAACTCCAAATGATAACTCCGATAATCCTATGCAGCTTCTCCAAAACTTATCTGGAAAAAGTTAGTCAATACACGAGGTCAGATCCCCGAGCATGAATACACACTACTCCCCTAAAATAGGATCCTCGAATCGAGATAATAGCATTATATGCAATAAATATCACAATAGAGTATTTGAAATTAAATGAGATAATTAATCGTGATAAATATAAATCGCTGACTACCCGCAAAAATCCCCAGTTAAAAAGGCACATCGATATGATTTTAAATTCTCAAGTCCCATGATGTTAATTTAAGTAAATTAACTCAATTTCATTATTGTTCTCACTTTTTATTATGGCGGTCCTCCCGCCCCGGGTGGTATTTTCCACAAAAGTGTCACACTTCCCCTTGTCAATAGCCAACCAAAATCGGTTTAAACTGTTGATTCCCTCGCAATATGATGAGGTTCCAACACACGACACGACATAAATCGCCCAAGTTGACCCGGTTAAACTTGTGGTCCCTAACACATTATGTCGCCACCAATTTTAATACCCGTTTTTATCGTAGGCATTAAATCACAATTTTTTCAATTTCACCATTTATAAATTACCCCACCCTTTTAATCGATGTGAGATCCTCAAAATACTCCTTAGTCCTATACCTAAGGGTCTTCAAGTTATCAATACATCCTACTCTATGTATAGGATCAATTTCTGACATAAACCTCGACTTACTCTCATGCCTAGGCTAGCGTAATGAGGATAAAGTAACAAAAATTAGCCCACCCCCGATATAATAAAGTCGTAATAATCTACCCTCAATAGTCCCATACCTAGAAGGCATAAATTATCAAAAGGCCTACCCACTAGTCCCATACCTAACAGGCATCCTAAAGTATAGGGAGAGCATAAATACCCAACAACCCATAATAAAAAAGGCAATTAAGTAATACCAACAAGTATCACAAACAATCGTAATTAATCAACGCATAAACTACGCATGATAGTCCAATTCAATTAAATCTTAATTTAATTATCACATCGTCAAAATATCCAATTAATCCAAATTAATTATTTTAAATTAAATACACCGAGATTTCATCATTAATACAACAAAATTCTAATTTCATCATCTCTACACAAATTACGTGAGTTATACGCCCCCAAATTCATTTATTTCAAAACTAGGATTTTTCTACATGCAACCTACACTAATAAAACCCAAAATTCACTCACAAATCCTGCGTACCCAAGGGTTATGAATATTAATCATATTAAACGATTTCATAAAAACAACCCTAAGTTTTATGTGTCGACTTTCTCTAATTAGATTGCTAATTGATTTTAAGAAAATATTAAATTAAGGTTTAGGCAACACTTAAAATGCATAATACTAAAGGAAAGGTATAGAATATTCATGCCTGAAATCAGTTGGATAAAAATCTGAGTAGAAGGTTGAACTCCTCTTGTGAAACACCAATTGAATCTTCAAAACTTTTTAAAAGTTGTGGCTAGGGGTTGAAGATGAGATAAATATGTCTTGAGAACCTTACTGGAGAAAGTTTGAGAGAAAAAGTATTTTTTTGAAGTCCCAACCCCGTATCAGTTTAGTATATAAAGGGTTTAAGAGCTAAAACCAGATTAGGACTCTCTAAACCATCTGCCGCCTATGTCATTCGAACGACGTACGCTGTCGTTCGAACAAGATGCTACGTTGTTGGAACGATATACGCTGTCGTTTGAACGACCCCACATCCAAAAATGCAATCTTTTAAAATCCGACTTTTTAATCCGATAAATATACTTAAAAATGCAATTGCCAGTTAAACGATAAAAATCCTTATGACCTTTTTATAAAAAAACCCGAATTAATTCCCGATTGAAAAAATTTACTAATAAACCAAGTTAAATTCTTAAAGTCCATTAACTCCAAGATTTTATTTTTCTCCAAATTAATTAAGGACAATTAATTAAAACAGGGGATGTTACAAATGGGTTTTATTTATACCTGAAAGGGGCCATGCTTCAGGACCGTGACCATGGTTCATGACCATTTTTAATTAAATTAACTGATCAGGGTTAGTAACTGTGGACACAATTCACGACCATGATCCCCAAAATTCCTCGAAACACAATCTAGAACCGTACTGCCGTTATTGTGACCATTTTGAATTCATGGTTGGCATGATTGTAGATCACTATTATGGACTGTGACCATCTTTCACACATGTCATGGTTTATGATCGTGGCCAACATGTGGTATAGATCATCCCTAGATGGGGATAGGTGTAATACCCCGTATTTTTTGTGATATATATTTATGGGATTAATTGAATTAAATGGGAATTAATTGAGAATTAATCCGGATAAAATAATAATGAGATGTGAGTTGGTATTTGATTATAATGTGTATACATATGATGATTTATGAATATTGAAACTATTGAAATTGTCGCGAGATTGAAATACGGCAATTTGGGAAATTTTGTTGGGACGCGCGTGACAGTCGCGTCAAGAATATAATTATTTAAATTAAAAAAGTGAATTTTATTTTTATCAACCGTATGGTCATTTTGAGTGCGCCAACGAGTCCGGAAGGGTCTAAATAGTCAGAAAACACTAGCCGGGGGTTTAGTTTGGGTCCCGGGGCATTATTGGGCCATACCGGCAACTTAAAATGGTATTTTGGTAATTTTGAAATTTCAGGATAATTAACCAACGAATTTTGGGAGTTAAATATTAGGAAATTAATGACCCACTAACCCATTACCAGCACTTAGGTGATTAGAGGGCAACTGGAGTTAGAGGAAAAAGTTAGAAAAGTTTCCAAAGAGAGAACCTTAACCTTCATCTTCAACCTTGGGAGAGAAAGAGAAAGACCAACCTTCATCAATTCAACAGTAAATTCAGAGAACAATCCGAGGCAAGTGGTTTAATTACGTTAAATTCAAGCGAATGTTTCTTCCATGCTTAGAAAATTGATAAATTTGCATTGTATTGGGAGATTTATAAAAACCCATGACATCGGAGTTATAAATTCAAATTTCGATGTAGGTTTGCATGTAGAGTTGTTATTGGGTGATTTGACTAAAAGAATTACTACTTTTTATGTTACAAAAACGGATTTATATATGGAAATTGATGACTTTAAATTCTAGGGTTCATACTCATAAGGTTTGGGGAAAACTTTGGGAGATTTAAATAATTAAGTGTTGTATAGGAGGATTTGATCCCATGAATGTGCTAGATTATGACCTAAGAATGTTTAGGAATGTTGATGAACCTTAAAATATTGTTGGAATAATTTTTGGAGGAGTTTTAAGGTGAGAAAATTGGTGAAAAACGTAATAGGAAATTTCTGGGCTTGAAACTCACCTTGTTAGAAGACCTGCCCAGGTCGTTCGAACGAGCTCGTTTAAACGAGCTTGTAACGAGTTGACAGTTTGACTTCTAACGAGTGGGATGTTCGTTCGATGCCTTTCGTTTGAACGAGATCTCGTTAGATGGCCATTTCGTTCGAACGAACTCTCGTTCGAACAACCTCGTTCGAACGAGACTTCTAATGAGTTGACAGATTGGCCTTTTTGGCCTGGTTTGATTTCTAGTGTCCCGTAACGTTGTTTAATTGTAGAGATAATATTACCTTGATGACTAATTGAGATATTTGGGATATTCAGGATATATTAGGGAGTAAAATATAGAAGAATGATTTGAACCAAATGGTAATTGTGGGTTAGGACGCGAATAACTAATTACGACGTGAGGATAATGGATGATGTGTATATATAAACTGGGGACACGTGTATTGGTATAAGAATGAGAAGTATACCACTAATAAAATATGATAAGTACTAAGATGTGTGCATGCTTAGTATATGTATATGATTTTATGTGTATGACATACCTACCATACTTGCTATCACGGGAGGTTTGCGTTTGCTTAGGGCCATCTAATCCTTGTGTGCCCGGATTTAGATTGGTGCCTAGAGAACATAATGCTAGAATGACTTATTTGTGAGTTAATAAGTCAGCTGACTATGGAGCGTAGGTATGTACGTGACCCATGGATAGGTTGAATTATGTTCGCCTCCATTTTCGTGTGTTGTGCTTATTCTAACAATTCCTGAGAGATTCGGAATTTGTGATCCTTATGTACGTGATGTACCGGGATGGATACCAGAGTATGAGTGCACCACAGCTTAGCCTCGGGGTGCTTATATTGTATATTTATGATGTGAATAATATATGGTTAAATGAAAAGAATTGTTATGTTTGAATGTGAGAATCATTATAGTAACGCATTGAGAATATAAAATGGGAGATAAACTTTCATAAATTGTACTACTAATACTCTGAAATTTAAGAATTTAAGTAAAGATCTCTATTAAATTGATAACATTGGGACTTATAGTACGAATCGAGTAGAAAGGACAGTATTTGTTTTGGTCTAGTTAGATATGAGAAACACTTGTATGGGTATGGTACGTCAGGAGTGCACAAATAGCCGAGAGGTGAGTATTTCATGTGAGAGCACATCCTAATATGTACTTTGCATTCATTGTTTTAATGTTATTAAAACACTTGCTGTTTTTAAAATACTCTCCACTATCGGGCTCTGACCCATTTGCTTTCAAATCTATTTTTTTGTAAAAACCTTTTAGGTGCCCAGCCACAAGGACACCATGCATAGGATTCCAATTCAGGTGACGAGCTGTAGCTATTGTGGAAGTTACAGGGCCTTGCTAGTAGACGCCTCCTTGTCTTGATTCCATATTCAGATTCATCATTTGTAGGGCATGTCGCCCATTTCTTTTAGAGACACTTTACATTTCAGTTATTCAGACTTTGGTTTGTAATTAATTCAGGATACATGCTATGGTTCTTATTTCAGTTCCGTATTTGGATTGTTGTGAGGAGTATTTCCTCTAGACTTATTATTATTCGATGATTACTATAGTTGGACTTTATTGTGAATGGTTATGTTATTCTTTATATTTCACTTATTGCATGTTAATCATAGTTAACTTAAAATTTGGCAACTCACTTTTTAAATACTAGGTGGTTAGTAATTATTAAAATGTTTTCGACAGTGATGCTATTAACTGAACCAACTTGGAATTTTGTAATAATTTAATAAAGGAGTAGCTACCCGGTATTTAATTAGTCGGGGTGTCACAATAGGATCATGGTAAAAAAATTATTGTCATGATTTTAGACCATGACTAAGGTGGTCACAGTCCAAAATCATGACTACCTTGTCGGGACCATTACTGTTCTTTTTCCATCGTGTTAGTGGAGGATTCAGGAGCATGATGTACCAAAGAGAACTTTTCTAACATATTTTTGGCCGTATGAGTTCATGGTTATGCCGTTCAGCCTGGACAATGGTCTAAAAGTATTTATACACTTGATGAACTGGGTGTGTAGGTACTTCTTGGATCAATTTATTATCGTTCTCATTGATGAAATTTTGGCATATTCTTGGATGCCATACAAGAATGCACATCATTTAAGGGTGGTCTTACAAACCCTATGAGACCACCAAATCTATGCTAAGTTCGATAAATGTGGATTCTAGTTGAGAGGTTTAGTATTGGGTCATATTATGACAAAAATGTGGAATCTAGTGGTTCCATTAAGATGTTTGCAATTTTGGAGTAGGGGAAACCCAAACAACTATAAAGGTGCAAAGTTTCTTTGGATTGGCAGTGTACTATCATTAATTCATTCATAATTTCTCAAAGATCATGGGGACCTGGACTAACCTAACGAGTATGAGGGTACCATATGTTTCGGATGAGTTTTTCCATAATAATTTGGATTAATTAAAGGATAAGTTGACTTAAACTTTGGTTCTTAATTTACCTCATAGTAGGGTTGATTATATAGTGTATATCGATGCCTCGCTATAGGGACTTATGGGTGTTTTGATGCAGGAGGATATACGTATAGATTATTTTTCCTGGAAGCTTAAGCCTCGTGAGGAGAAGTACCCCACCCATGATTTGGAGTTGGCAGTAATGAGGTTTTCTCTTCGAGCGTGGAGGAATTATTTTTTAGGCAATAGATTTTATTTGTTCACTACCCACAAGAGCCTACAGTACTTGTTCATGCAGAAGGAATTGAACACGAAATAGAAAAATTAGTTGGAGTTTGTGAAGTATTACTAATTTGACATCAAGTATCATCCGATAAAGGCGAATGTGTTAGTAGATGCCTTGATTTGTAGATCGATAATGAGTTTATCCAAGGTCTATAATTTACTAAGTGGGGTTTCTTCATACAGTAGACGATTTGGTTAATGCATTTATGGAAGTTTTTACCATCACACCTGAGATCATTGTTCAAGTTTTTAAGTCCCAGATTGTAGACCCTTCTTAGCAGGATAAGGTCAGGGAGTTATTAATCTATGAGTAACAATCATATTGGATAGGGTCTGATGGGGGTTTTAGGGTTTCATGGTAGGTTGGTTGTGCCAAGAGATGAGGTGTTGTGGTGATCAGTGATAATAAAGGTCCATGGATTTAGAATTTAGTACATTCCATTGGGGATAAGATGTATCATCATATGAGGCGCTAATATTGATGAGGGACATCACATTGTTTATGTCCATGCCTACTACTTGCCAAATGGTAAAGGTAGATCAGTAGTGATCATCAGGTGTTATATAGTCTCTTGAGGTTCCAATGTGAAAGTGGGAGAGAATATTCGTGAACTTCATTATAGGGTTTATTACATCACAACGGGGTCATGATTTCATCTGGGTTATCCTGGATAGGTTGACTAAGGTAGCTTATTCAATGTAAAGATTGTGAGGATACGTAGCGTACCACTTGATATCGTGACTAAAAAGGTAGATAATTTAGTTTCTTATTTTTGGTAGAGTTTTCAGTAGGTGATAAGGACTGAGTTGCTATTGAGTATCTCTTACTACCCACATATATGATGGTCAAACAAAACGGGTGAACCATGCACTGAAGGATATGCTTTGGGGATATGTATTAGATTTTAAGGGTAGTTGGAAGCAGTATTTACCATTGGTGAAATTTTCTTACAATAAAAATTATCAACATACCATTGGTATTGCATCGTATGAAGCAGAGTATGGGAGTCCTTAACATTCTCCTGTTTGTAAGATGGAGGTGGGAGACAATAAGATACTTAGGTTGTAGTTTATTCGGGACACCTCTAAGAAGATTCAACTTATAAATGAAAGTAAGAGTATTGCAAAGAGTAAGTGGAAGAGTTGTGATGATAGGGGAAGAGACACCTAGAGTCTTGATTTTGGTACCAAGTGTTTCTCAAGGTGTCTTCCATGAAGTGAGTGATACAATTTGGGAGGAAAGTGAAGTTAGCACCCCGATATCTTGGGCATTTCACTATCATTAACTAAGTGGGACCGATTGCTTATTATTTAGCCTTACCCAATCATCGTTTCAAGTTAGTATCATTGGACTAAGAATCGGGGGATAAAAAAGCACGAAGAGGTATTTTTAGTATATCAATTTGGGCCCAAGGGTAGGTGTCCCTTTGGGATAAGTTTTGAGAGAGTTTGGGTAGTGTTTTGGGCTCATTTAGAGGTCCTCAATTAGCCCCATAGGAGAACTCTGAATTAACCCTCATTAACCCCTCGCCTAAAATATAACACAAAATCTAAGCAACATTGGAGATTTTAGGAGAACAAAATGCGATTTTTGTGTGAAGAAGAGGATCACCAACACGATTCAATGAAAAGATTTAATCTTCCGTATCAAAGAAATAATCAACTTTCTTTACTACGTATTACTTGTAACATAATTTTAATTTTTTGATTTGTTAAATCAAGTTGGAAATAAACACATGCTAAGTTGATATCTCATTCATATTCAAAGAAACCTTAGTTTTAATGTTGTAAATTGAATGCAAACTATTTATACCTGATGTAGATCTAGTTTAATATGATGAATCACATGTTTAGGAGGATTGAACTTCGATGATTAATTTTTTTAATGATTAATCACATGCCGTAAGTTGAGATTTAAAATTTATTTTGATGAACCTGACTTAGTTAGTGGTTATGTGATGTTTGAAACATGATTAAGAATCATTATTGATGATTTTGAGATGATTTGAGACTAATTACAGGGTAGAAGAAACCCTGGTTGTGATATGATGTGTTAAGAAATCGATTTTGGTGAGTTTTTGGGCTGATTTATATTACGACATTATTTTAGGAGTTTCAAAGTATACCTATGAGCATGGGGAACAAGGTCATGGTCGCTCCCCTAGGTCCACGACCGCGGCTTAAAAAATTAGAAATTTTGTTGATTTTTTATATGATGATTTTGATTGGACCTAGGGAATCTGTTGTGACACCCCGACTAATTAAATACCGGGTAGCTACTCCTTTATTAAATTAATACAAAATGCCAAGTTGGTCCAGTTAATAGCATCACTGTCGAAAACATTTTAATAATTACTAACCACCTAGTATTTAAAAGTGAGTTGCCAAATTTTAAGTTAACTCTGATTAACATGCAATAAGAGGATAATGAAAGAATAACAGCCATTCACCATAACGAAGCAATAGAATAAACAATAAAATAATAATAAGTCCGGAGGAAAACTCCTCACAAAAATCCCACAACTGAACTAAGTAAAACAATGTAACCTGAATTAATTACATGGCAAAAGTCTGAAAATCTGAAATAGGAAATGTTTCTAATAGAAATGGGCGACATGCCCTACAACTGATGAAAGCTGAATATAGAGTCAAGATAGATGAAGCGTCTACTAGCAAAGTCCTCTAACTTTCACAAACAGCTACATCTCGTCACCTGAATGAGGATCCTAAGCATGGTGTCCTTGTGGCTAGGCACCTAAAATGGTTTTTACAAAAATAGATTTGAAAGCAAACGGGTCAGAGCCCGAAAGTGGAGAGTATTTTAAAAATAGCAAGTGCTTTAATGACATTAAAACAATGAATGCAAAATACATGTTAGGACGTGCACTCGCATGAGATACTCACCTCTCAACTAGTTGTGCACTCCTAACGAATAGCACCCATCTAAGTGATATTTTTATCTAACTAAACTGACATGAGTTCTATCCTTTATACTCGGTTCTCATCATACATTCTAACGTCATCAATTAAGTAGAGGTGTTTACTTAAACTCAGATTCTCAATTATTAGCAATACAATTCATTACAGGTTATCCCTTTATAGTTACTCAAAGAGTTTATGTATTTATACTCACAATACCAACATGAAAGTTCTCATTAATTTAAGTGTATATTAGTCATGCCATAAATATACAATACAAGAACCCCGAGACTAAGTTGCGGCGCACACATACTCTGCTATCCATCCCGGTTGATCACGTACATAAGGATCACGCATTTCGAATCTCTCAGGAATCGTTCTCAGATAATAGCAAATCACAAACAATGGAGGCGAACACAGTCACATCACATGGGTCACGCACATACCTACGCTCCCACGATCAGCAGACTTATTAACATCCTAATAAGTCCTTATCTGACCTATGTTCTCGAGGTACCAATCTAAATCCGGGCAACACAAGGATTAGATGGCCCTAAGCGAACGTAAACCTCCCGTGATATCAAGTATGGTAGGTATGTCATACACATAAAATCATATACATATACTAAGTATACACACATCTTAGTAATCACCGTAATTTATTTTTGGTACACTTCTCATTCTCGTACCGACTTATAATGTTTCACAATTCATATGTTCCCGGTTAGTTCAATTATTTAAGCCGTCAATAATTCTCGCATCGTAATAGTCACTCACGTCCTATTCCACAATTTCCATTCAATTCAAATCACACTTCTATGTTTTACTCCTCAATATATCCCAAATGTCCCAACTATATCAATTTATCATCAAGGGAATGCTATCTCTACAATTAAACAAGGTTACGGGACACGCGAAATCAAAATAGGCCAAAAAGCCTAAGCTGTCAGCTCGTTAGAAGTCTCGTTCGAACGAGGCTGTTCGAATGAGATTTCGTTCGAATGAAGTGGGCATCTAACGAGATCTCGTTTGAACGAAAGGCATCGAATGAACATCCCTCTCGTTAGAAGGAAAACTGTCAACTCGTTAGAAGCTCGTTCGAACGAGCTCGTTCGAACGACCTGGGCAGGTCTTCTAACGAGGGGCCAGTTTCGAGCCCAGAATTTCCTTTTTTCTTTTTTCCAACTTTCTTCACCTCTAATCCCATATACAATTCGTCCCAACAACATTTTAAGGTTTCTAATACACACTAAACATTTGTAGGTCATAATTAAACGTTTATATATGGCCAAATCTTTCTAAACATCATCAAATCATCAAATCCCCTCAGTTTTCCCCAAATCCCATGAACATGAACCCTAGAAAATTAAATTCATCCATAGACATAACTAAATCCGTTTTTTTATGATATAAAAGATGTATTTTTAATTGAATAATCACCCTAACATTGTTCTACATGCAATCTCCTCATAAAATTATAAATCTCTAAATCCAATTCAATGGGTTTTTATCATTCTCCAAGAACAATACAATTTCATAAATTTCCTACGCATGGAAGAAGCATTCTTTGCAATTAACGAAATTAAACCACTTCCCTCTAATCTTTCTCTGAATTTGAGGTTGAATTTTGAAGGTTGAATTGTCCTCTCTCTCTCTCTGCAGAATTCTCTTCTCTTTCTCTCTCTACAATTTCTTCTCTAAGGATGACAATGGAGGTGGAGGTTGGTTTTTGGCAAGTTTAAGGTTTATAAACTTCTCCCATAGCCCACTAGCTAGATTGGGGTTGGAAATGGCTTAGTGGGTTAAGACTAAGTCAGATTTTTAACTCTAATTTTCGTGGGTTTTAATTCCCAAAATTCCAAAATTACCAAAATACCCTTCTAAGTTGCCGGTATGGCCCAAAAATGCCCCGGGACCCAAACTAAACTCCCGGCTAGTGTTTTCTGACTATTTCGACCCTTCCAGACGTGTTGGCGCACTCAAAACGACCATACGGTTAAAAGAAATAAAATTTACTTTTTAATTAAAATAATTATATTCCCGATGCGTCTGTCACACGCGTTCCAACAAAATTTCCAAATTGTCGTATTTCAATCTCACGACAAATTTCATGATTCAATATTCATATATAGCCATATATACTAATTAAAATCAAATACCAACTCGCATCTCGCTAGTATTTTTATCCGGATTAATTTCCAATTAATACACATTTAATTCAATTAATCCCATAAATAAATATCATAAAAATACGGGGTATTACATACTTCCCCCCCTAATAACAGAATTTTGTCCCGAAATTCAGAACTAGAAAGTACCTGGTAAGAACAACTCTGGATAACGTTCACGCATTTCATCCTCGCGCTCCCATGTGGACTCCTCGACATTATGATGTCGCCACTGAACACGCACAAACGGGACTATCTTTGATCGTAGTTTCCGTTCACTTCGATCCAATATAGCAATCGGCCCCTCCGCGTGGGAGCTATCAGGCTGGAGATCGATGTCCTCCAAAGCAATGAGAGAATGAGCCAAATCGTCTCTAAGATATTCCTTAGCGAGGAAATATGAAACACATCATGAATCCGATGCAAATGCTCCGGTAACCCAAGTCTATATGCAACAGACCCAATCCGCTCGATGATAGGGAATGGCCCCACATATCTCGGTGCCAACTTCCCCTTCTTCCCAAATCGCATAATCCCCATCATAGGAGATACTCTGAGTAAAACTTGGTCCCCCACTTGGAACTCCCTGAAGAACTTCTTCGCATCAGCATAGCTCTTCTGCCGATCCTGAGCTACCCGAATGCGACTTCATATCAATTCTATCCTCGCCGAAGTTTCCTGAATTAATTCCGGTCCAAGTAGTTTGTTGTCCCCCACCTAAAACCAACATGCTGAGGAACGACAAGGTCTACCGTACAACGCCTCAAATGGAGCCATGCCAATGGTGAACTGGTAGGAGTTGTTGTAAGAAAACTCCACCAGTGGAAGATACTGCTCCCATCCACCCCCGAAATCAATGATGCACATACGCAACATGTCCTCCAACATCTGGTTTGTACGCTCGGTTTGCCCATCGGTCTACGGGTGATACGCCGTACTCAACCACAATTTCATGCCCATGGCCTCTTGAAAACTTTCCTAAAACTGTGAAACAAATATCTTGTCTCGGTCAGACACGATATTTAGGGGCACACCGTGAAGTCTCACTATCTCTGCAATAAAGAGCTGGGCATATTGTCGCGTAGTGCAGTCTGTCCTTACGGGTAGAAAATGAGCGACTTTGGTCAACCTATCCACAATTACCCAAATGGAGTCGTGACCCCTCTGTGACGTAGGCAACCCCATGATAAAGTCCATGGAGATGCTCTACCACTTCCACATCGGGACCTCTAATGGCTGTAGAAGTCCTGCCGGTCTCTGATGATCCACTTTTACTAGCTGACAAGTGGCGCATGTAGAAACAAACACGATAATATCTCTCTTCATCCCGTTCCACCAATACTGACGTCTCATATCTTGGTACATTTTGTCCCCACCGGGATGTACCGCGAACCGTGATCCTTGCGACTCTGCCATCACCTCGTGTCGCAGTTCCTCCCCTTTCGAAATACCAGTCTGTCATTGAAGCGTAATCCCCCATCTGAGCTAACGGTGTAGGACTCGGCTCCCTCTGTTAATAATCTAACTATCTGCTCCTGATAGAACGAGTCATCTGCTTGTGCCTTTACCACTCTCGTGACAATCTGTGGTGTAACAGTCATCACCGACATGAATGATCGGGCCACTGCATCCTGGTGTCCCAACTCCTTCCACTTAGCCTTCCACACCCCTGCCACCTCATCTATTGGCCTACGTCGCAACGTGTCTTCTACCACGTTAGCCTTCCTTGGGTGATATTGGATATCAAACTGATAGTCCTTCACAAACTCAAGCCACCTTCGCTGTCGCATATTCAACTCCTTCTGCGTGAATAGGTACTGTAGTGACTTGTGGTCCGTGAACAATCAAAACTTCTCCCCCAAAAGATAATGTCTCCAAATTCGAAGGGAAAATACCACTGCCGCTAACTCCAAGTCATGAGTGGGGTAATTATTCTCGCGAGGCTTTAGCTTACGGGAAGCATAAGCTATTGCCTGACTCTCCTACTGCAATACACCTCCAAGTCCTTGTAAGGACGCATCAGTGTAGACTAGATACTCAACTCCCGATCTCGGTAATGCTAACACAGGTGCTGAGGTCAACTTATCCTTCAACTCATCAAATGCCAACTGACAGGCATCACTCCAGATGAATGGCACACCCTTACGAGTCAGATGTGTCAAAGGACCCACTATCTTTGAAAATCCTCGAATGAACCTCCTGTAGTATCCTGTTAAACCCAAGAAACTACGGATCTCAGTCGGTGTCGTGGACTGTCCCCACTCCCTAACCGCGGATACCTTTCCTAGATCAACAGATATCCCCCGGTCGGAAATAATATGCCCCAAAAGCTGAACCTCCTTCAGCCAAAACCCGCACTTCTCATATTTTGCATACAGCTCGTTCTGACGTAGCGTCTGCGAAACCTGCCTAAAATGCTCTGCGTGCTCCTCCTCTGTCTGGGAGTAAACCAAAATATCATCAATGAAGACAATGATGAACTGATCAAGGAACTCTCTGAACACCCTATTCATCAAGTCCATAAACACGGCTGGAGCATTAGTCAAGCCAAAAGGCATAACCCGAAACTCGTAGGAACCATATCTCGTTAAGAACGCAGTCTTCGAGACGTCCTCCTCCCTGATACGCAACTGATGGTATCTCGATCGCAAATCAATCTTTGAGAAGAAAGAAGCTCCCCTCAATTGGTTGAATAAGTCATCGATTCGGGGCAACGAATACTTATTCCGTATCGTGACTTTATTTAACTCCCGGTAATCCACACACAACCTCAACGATCCATCCCTCTTCTTCACGAACAACACAGGGGCACCCCACGGCGAAGTACTCCTCCGAATAAACCCCTGTCCCAACAACTGCTCAATCTGATCCCATAACTCTCTCATTTCAGCTGGAGCCATATGGTAAGGTGCGTGGGCAATAGGCCGAGTGCCCGGCGTCAAGTCGATCAAAAAATCTATATCTCTACTCGGAGGTAATCCAGGTATATCCTGAAATACATTGGCAAACTCTCGAACAACCGAAATCGAATCAAGTGGTATCACCACTTCCTTAGAGGTCTCCTCCTCTATGTAATACAAGTGAGTGGACGATCCTCCCTCAGGACGAGGCATCGCCACCAAAAACATCTCCTTCCCGGGAATGGCAAAGATAATACTCCTACCGAAACAGTCAATCATGGCTCGGTACGCAACAAGCCAATCCATACCAATAATGGCATCATACTCGGTCATCTCTAATACTAACATATCCGCAGGTAAGGTAAACCTCCCGATCTCTATACCCACGCCTCTACATACACGTGAAATCACGGAACCCCTACTCAACGACGAATCTACACATGTAATTGTGCTCTCGATGGTGTCTAACAACCCAATGGTGCGTGAAAATCTCATAGCAATAAAACAGTGTGTAGCCCCCGTGTCAAACAAAATACACCCCATAGTCCCCTGAATAGAGAACATACCCTCAATGGCTGGTGGATCTTGTGGGGCTGCGGCCTGCTGAAGCTGATATACTCTCCCATACTGCAGCTGCCCCTGCTGAACTGGGACCACTAGAATGGGTGGTAATGCTGCCATCTGTGGTGGCGCCGAGAGGGCGGCGGGAAACATGGGCCTCTGCGGCTCCTGTCGAGCACCCTGCTGCTGCTGCGGGGCCCTGCCCCTATCCGGACAATCCTGGGGTTTATGGCCAGTCTTTCCACAAATGTAACACTTCCCTGGGAAGTTCCCCCCTCTCTGTCCCTGCTGCCCCCGACCCTGGTGGCCGTTACCATTCCTCCCCTGGCCCTACTGGCCCTGCTGAAACTGTTGTTGACCATTCTGACCCTGCTGGTTCTGATGGCCGTTCGGACCCTGATGGCCCTGCCGAAAACCTCCTTGTCCGTGCCTGAAATTCCCCGATCTGAACCTCTTATAATCCCCCTGCTGGAAACCCAGATCACCCTCCCTCTGCCCCTGAATAGAATGTGCCCAACTGTCACCATTTCCCCCAGTCCTGCCCTGATGGCTGGACTCTCCTGATCTCTTACCTTCAACCATGTGAAAGCAATGATCCTGGTAGTGTAACAGTGCAGCGTTAACCACATCAGAGTAAGTGGCCAATGATAGATTCCCCAACAAATGCTGACGGATCCTCCAAGTCAACCCGTCTGTAAATTTCTGTATCTTCTTCTCTTCTGTCGGTATCTCATCCGGGACAATATTCAACAGATTTGTGAATTTGGCCTCATACTCGGCCACAGTCTTACCTTACTGTCTGAGATTCATCAACTTCCTCCTCATTTCCATGTGAACAGCTGACGGAAAGTACTTGCGGTCGAACCGCACCTAAAACTCCTGGATCGTGAGAGTATCTCTCTCCTCCACAGTGGTAATAGACTCCCACCACAGCAGTGTGGATCCAACTAGCTTGAAGGTAGCTAGTATCTGCTTCTGGACATCGGTGCACTCATACATCCTCAAGTGCCGCTGAATGTCTTTCCTCCACCGACTCGAAACCACAACATCGGAGCTACCTGCGAACTCCGGTGGGTGTGCTTTCTGAAAAGCATCACGTACACGTTCCCAAGCAGACGGGAATGCATGTGCCTGAACTGGAGCGACTATTGGCGCCTGAGGTGGTGCCTGCTAAACTACGGCTAGTGCGACATTTACCGCCTGGGCCACAATGGCTGCAACCTCAGCGGCATTCATTTTGCCCTGAACTGGTGCGGGCTGTGGTTCTGGCGTTGCATCCCTGGGAACCCGTTGTGCACATCGTGGAGGCATCTGAAATAAGAATAAAGTTTATAAGTTCGCAGTTATAAACTTAAAATAGCTGAAGAACGTAGCATATACAAAAGAATACAACAGTCCTAAAATATAGGGCTCTACATCAAAGAAAGCTCAGCGGAAACATAATAAGCCGTACAGATCCTAAAGGACATTAGAACCTGATGCTCTGATACCACCTGTGATACCTCGACTAATTAAATACATACAAAATTCCAAGTTGGTCCAATTAATAGCATCACTGTCGAAAACATTTTAATGATTACTAACCACCTAGTATTTAAAAGTGAGTTGCCAGATTTTAAGTTAACGATTAACATGCAATAAGAGGATAATGAAAGAATAACAACCATTCACCATAACGAAGCAATAGAATAACCAACAAAATAATAATAAGTCCGAAGGAAAACTCCTCACAACAATCCCACAACTGAAGTAAGTAAAACAATGTAACCTGAATTAATTACATGGCAAAAGTCTGAAAATCTGAAATAGGAAATGTTTCTAATAGAAATGGGCGACATGCCCTACAACTGATGAAAGCTGAATATAGAGTCAAGATAGATGAAGTGTCTACTAGAAAATTCATGTAACTTCCACAAACAGCTACAGCTCGTCACCTTAATGAGGATCCTAAGCATGGTGTCCTTGTGGCTGGGCACCTAAAATGGTTTTTACAAAAATTAATTTGAAAGCAAACGGGTCAGAGCCCGAAAGTGGAGAGTATTTTAAAAATAGAAAGTTCTTTAATGACATTAAAACAATGAATGCAAAATACATGTTAGGACGTGCACTCGCATGAGATACTCACCTCTCAACTAGTTGTGCACTCCTAACGAATAGCACCCATCTAAGTGATATTTTTATCTAACTAAACTAACATGAGTTCTATCCTTTCTACTCGGTTCTCATCATACATTCTAATGTCATCAATTAAGTAGAGGTCTTTACTTAAACTCAGATTCTCAATTATTAGCAATACAATTCATTACAGGTTATCCCTTTATAGTTACTCAAAGAGTTTATGTATTTATACTCACAATACCAATATGAAAGTTCTCATTAATTTAAGTGTATATTAGTCACGCCATAAATATACAATACAAGCACCCCGAGACTAAGCTGCGGCACACACATACTCTGCTATCCATCCCGACACATCACGTACATAAGGATCACGCATTCCGAATCTCTCAGGAATCGTTCTCAGATAATAGCAAATCACAAACAATGGAGGCTAACACAGTCACATCACATGGGTCATGCACATACCTACGCTCCCACGATCAGCAGACTTATTAAGATCCCAATAAGTCCTTCTCTGACCTATGTTCTCGAGGTACCACTCTAAATCCGAGCAACACAAGGATTAGATGGCCCTAAGTGAACGTAAACCTCCCGTGATAGCAAGTATGGTAGGTATGTCATACACATAAAATCATATACATATACTAAGTATACACACATCTTAGTAATCATCGTAATTTATTTGTGGTACACTTCTCATTCTCGTACCGACTTATAATGTTTCACAATTCATATGATCCCGGTTAGTTCAATTATTTAATCCGTCAATAATTCTCGCATCGTAATAGTCACTCACGTCCTATTCCATAATTTCCATTCAATTCAAATCACACTTCTATGTTTTACTCCTCAATATATCCAAAATATCCAAACTATATCAATTTATCATCAAGGGAATGTTATCTCTACAATTAAACAAGGTTACGGGACACGCGAAATCAAAACAGGCCAAAAAGCCTAAACTGTCAGCTCGTTAGAAGTCTCGTTCGAACGAGGCTGTTCAAACGAGAGTTCGTTCGAAACGAAGTGGGAATCTAACGAGATCTCGTTCGAACGAAAGGCATTGAACGAACATCCCTCTCGTTAGAAGGCAAACTGTCAACTCATTAGAAGCTCGTTCGAACGAGCTCGTTCGAACGACCTGGCCAGGTCTTCTAAGGAGGGGCCAGTTTCGATCCCAGAATTTCCTTTTTTCGTTTTTCCAACTTTCTTCACCTCTAATCCCATATACAATTCGTCCCAACAACATTTTAAGGTTTATAATACACACTAAATATTCGTAGGTCATAATTAAACGTTTATATATGGCCAAATCTTCCTAAACATCATCAAATCATCAAATCCCCTCAGTTTTCCCCAAATCCCATGAACATGAACCCTAGAAAATTAAATTCATCCATAGACATAACTAAATCCATTTTTTTATGATATAAAAGATGTATTTTTAACTGAATAATCACCCTAACATTGTTCTACATGCAATCTCCTCATAAAATTATAAATCTCTAAATCCAATTCAATGGGTTTTTATCATTCTCCAAGAACAATACAATTTCATAAATTTCCTACGCATGGAAGAAGAATTCTTTGCAATTAACGAAATTAAACCACTTGCCTCTAATCTTTCTCAGAATTTGAGGTTGAATCTTTAAGGTTGAATTGTCCTCTCTCTCTCTCTGCAGAATTCTCTTCTCTTTCTCTCTCTACAATTTCTTCTCTAAGGATGACAATGGAGGTGGAGGTTGGTTTTTGGCAAGTTTAAGGTTTCTAAACTTCTCCCATAGCCCACTAACTAGATTGGGGTTGGAAATGGCTTAGTGGGTTAAGACTAAGTCAGATTTTTAACTCTAATTTTCGTGGGTTTTAATTCCCAAAATTCCAAAATTACCAAAATACCCTTCTAAGTTGCCGGTATGGCCCAAAAATGCCCCGGGACCCAAACTAAACTCCCGGCTAGTGTTTTTTGACTATTTCGACCCTTCCGGACGCGTTGGCGTACTCAAAAAGACCATACGGTTAAAATAAATAAAATTTACTTTTTAATTAAAATAATTATATTCCCGACGCGACTGTCACACGCGTCCCAACAAAATTTCCAAATTGCCGTATTTCAATCTCACGACAAATTTCATGATTCAATATTCATATATACCCATATATACTTATTAAAATCAAATACCAACTCGCATCTCGCTAGTATTTTTATCCGGATTAATTTCCAATTAATACACATTTAATTCAATTAATCTCATAAATAAATATCATAAAAATACGGGGTATTACATCTGTAAGTATTTAGTTTGATTATTAAGTAAATGATACTATATGTATTTGATGAATTTATGGTTGAGGACTGAGGTTATATTCGAGGGGCATTTAGTGTGATGTGTATGATTTAGATTATGTATTATATTCGGTTATGCATATTGGTGGTATATATTCTTTGTGTGCTATTTATGGACATACCATGGGGTTGTGTATTCCTAGGAATTTATCGGTGGGGATTTGATGGGATTGTTTCGCTGGATTGAGTATTACCACCCTAACTAATGATGCAAGTTCTGTATATGTTCTATATCCCGATGCTACGTGGTTGTTGGTCAATTGTACTGTGAATGGTAGATAGAGGAAGATTAATCTATCGGGTAGCCTTGGTATGTGATTACACAATGGTGTAAAGGCATAGTAATTTCCCTATTTCTTTATGTGTGGATGTTCTAAAATACATTGAGAGTGGGTCTTCCTAAGACTTGGCCCACTAGAGGAAGGATTAAGGTCCCCCAAGGTTTGAACCTTTGCGTGATACACACACACACACACACACACACACATATATATATATATAGGCTGGCGATGGACATACTCATACGAGGATTTAGATTGTGACGATATTCTTACTATAACGATGTTATTGATTTTGATTTGAGTTAGTAAATGGTGCAACATATAGTTTATTACTCTTATTACATAATTAGAGTCACATATTATGGTGAATCCTCAGAGTTATAATGTGTATCTTAACTTTTAGTCTTAGGACTGGGATATACACATTGTAACTATGTTTAGTATAATTAGACATGTACCAAGTATATACCTTAAGACAAGTAGGGTGAGGTATTTTGGATGTGAATATAGGAAGGAATACATGAGTCGTAAAAGAGTCATATTTAATATTGTTCAGATAAAGTAAGTTATTTATTAAAAATTATGGAATTTAACCCACTTTATTTTCCTAAAAAACTTTTCAAATGTGCATAAGTCGGAGTAGTAAGGATGAGCATTTAGACTTGCATTCAGTTGATCATTTATCTATCTATCCTTATCGTTGAATTTCGTTTCCATTTAGCATTTCAATTGTATTATACTCTCAAATATTTATTAATTCACTCATAGACTATTTTATGGGCCCATGGTAAGTTCCACGATTATTTATTTCGTTGAGACATTCATTATTATGGAGATTATTTATATATCGATTTTGTTTTTGAGACTCTTATTTTTTTTTATCTCACTTTTATTTTTATCTTTTATATTACCGCTGTGGATGGTTTATTTTATATTTATTCATCTTTTATATTGAGAGTGATATAAATTATTTGACGTCCCCTATCTTATGCGTTGTGCCTTGGCCACCTGATACGTGTGAAAATAGAGGGTGTAACAAATGTAGTTAATGGTAAATTATTGGAGACTCATTTAGGGAAATTCCTAATCCTAGTATGGGAGTAAACCTAGAGAAAATAGATAATAACTTGAGACTCACCTACCATAACGACCATGACTACTGAATTAAAGAGTGCCGACTACTTAAACAATACTTGGATGACCTCAACAAGAAGAGAACCTTAAAGAATTTATTGATTAGAACAAGTCCAGAAAGAAGGTCGAGCAAACAATCCACATTAAACCTAGATAGGATTTCATTGCGCAAATATTTATGTGTGTGGATGTCAGACTTTTTTTAGCTTAAACAAGTATTTTATAGAAAGTCATTTATATGGATGGGTGTATTTTTAATGTTGATTGATGGATAAGGATTGAGATGTAAAGAACACGAGTTTAATACTTTTTACATGACCTCCATGAAAATCACCATGGATCAAAATATCTAGACCTCTATAGGCAAATTAAAAGAGTTGGATTTTATTGTCCACTGATGAGCAAAGAAGAAAAAAAGAAATAAGAACAATGTGAAGGTTTCCAAGAAGTACCATAATGAGAAGAGTACAATATCTCAGAGTAATAGAGGACTGAAAACATCCATTCCAACAATAATTAACAAATGGATCCATACTAGAAGATCAACGAGAAGAAAGCGCTTTACGCCGAAGACCCCATTAATATGTATACAACGAAGGGCAGTTGTTCTTAAAGGTATATAATTAACAAATGATGATTTGCCTTACCAGTAAAGACACATAAAAAGCTATGCACAAGTCTCATTAACCAAGACACATTGGAGGAGAAAATCTATATGAGTCTCTATCACACTTAGTATATTTTTGGCCAACCTTGTAGTTAGACTGTAACATTTTCGCTAAAAATTCATGCCAATCTCATCCATGCTCCATCCATATAACTTCATGCACTATTAACCCCATATCCACTACGCACGTGGGCTTTTGATCGAATGTGAAAGATTTTTACATCTTCAAGGGAAAAAATATAGATATTGGTTGCAACCACATTCTACACAAAGTGGGTAGAAATAGTGGCCCTAATGCAAGACACTAAAGAAGTAGTGGCTAACTTAATTTGACAAAACATCATTTGCAAATTTGGCATTCCCAAAGTAATACTCTCCAACAAGGTGAAACCTTTTAAAAATGAGGAGGTATGATCACTAACCAAACAATAAAACACCGAGCATCAATTTTCATGCATCTACTACCCGGAGGTAAATAAATCAGCAAAAGAAATAAATAAAACCCAAATAAACACTCTCATAAATACGCGTAAAGATTATCCAAGGGCATGGGATGATAAAATTGATTTGGTCTTCTGGGCATACCAACATCCAAATCCACCTTTATTACTAGTCTATGGAAAAAATGTTATATTACCTGTCTAGCTAGCAATTCTATTAGCATAAATGGTCGTTGAAAAAAAATTAATCCCCAAGCTTTGCACCACTCAACTTGAGATGCTCAATGAAAGAAGAGATATATAAGAAAAGAACTCCCTAAATTACTCAAAATATTTGGCTAAGAGCGTATGATGAAATGGAAAAATTGAGGGAATTCAAGGAAGGATATCTTGTTTTCAATATATTCACAATTGAAGATTGAAAATTCACACAAAATTGGGAAGGTCCTTACCTCGTTTGGGAGATATTATCATCTGGATGCTCCCAAGTCTCAAAACTCAATTCTAAGGAAATCCAAACCATCAATTGTAAGTGTCTTAAAGATTACTATGCCTAAATATGTTCATTATAATATATCCCATAGTTGGCTAAAATGTGTTTGAAAGGAAATATACTAGGCAAAGTCCATCGCAAATTCATAATCCATAAGAATAATTTACAGAAATGAAAGGAAAGGCAAAATCCTAGGAAAAGTCCATTATAATAAACATGCATAATCCACGAGAATGAAAGAAAAGGAAAAATGCATAAAAAATACATTACAATACACATGCATAATCCATGAGAATGAAAAGAACGGAAAAATCTCAAGTGAAGTCCATCGAAAATCCATTATAATCCATATGCATAATTAACGAGAATGAAAGGAAAAGAAAAATCCCTAGAAAAGTCCATTTTAATCCAAAAGAATGAAAGGAAGCGTAAAATCCCATGCAAAGTCCATCATAATCCATAAGAATGAAAGGAAAGAAAAATCCCAGACAAAGTCCATAAAAAATTCATTATAATCCACATGCATAATCCATGAGTATAAAAGGAAAGTCAAAACCATCAAAAATCTCGTATAATAAAGGTAAAACTCCAACTAATGGAGGAAAAACCTAATTTTAAAAAAATCTATCCGATGGGGGAAAATCAATCTTCCAAAAAACGTAAGTAATGGGGGAAAACAAAATTCTAGAAAAAAATCTAAACATTGGGGGAAAAACCAACCTTTTAAAAAAACCCAAGTAATGGGAGAAAAACCAAACTTTCGAAAAGTCTATACCATGGAGGTAAAACCAACTCTTAAGTAAATGGGACATAACCAAACCATAAAAAATATCACTTTTCACAAAGGTCATTATTATCGATGGAATTTCCATATTCAGAAAAAGTGAAGCCCTAGTTTACTTATAAATATGAGCAAGAAAAGGGACTTATTTACAGGAACAATCCAACTTTCAAAAATTTATTATATAAGGGCAAAGTCAAACTCTCGAATACATACAACAAATCAATAGTAAAACAAGGAGAGGAAAAAGTAAACCATTATAGAACCAAAGACTGGTGCACAACTCACAACATCTTTCACATACCTTTTTCCCAAAAAAAACTAGTAACCCAAAACAAACTATAACACCCCGCGTAATTTTGGCGTCGGTAGCCACCAAAACTATGTTGGGTATCACTAAATTAAATACCATTCTTAGAATGAGACAGATATGAGACATATAAAATTTTCACCCATAAGATAAATAATCATCCATACAGTAATATAATCCATCACCATGCTAAACTCCAAAATAATCCAACTCCATAATTTAATTAAAACTACAAATGAAATAATCCAATAAGGCAGCAAATTAAAACCATAAACAAATTTGGAACCGAATGGCCCAATAAAATCCATAATGAAGTCTCATAATATAAACGACTAAATAAAGGAAATCCAATCTAATAAAGTGAGTGAATAAATGAACTCCAACTTCACCTCCAAAATGATCTGCAATAAATCCTATTCAGCTACTCCAAAGCTAATAACTGAAATGTTAGTCAACACACAGGGTCAGAGCTTCAAGTATGGATACCATCTACTCCTCTCAGATAGGGTCCTTGAACCCTGACAATAACAATATGCGCAATAAACACGATAGTAGAATATTTTAAATTAAACGAGATAAATTAACATGCAATAGAAATAAATCACTATCTACCCTCAACAAAGTCTATCTAAAACCCAAGTTTCGTTATTTAATTTCCAATAACTCCCTTTCTATTTATTTAATCAATTTACTCGAATTTATCATTATTCTCATATTATTATTATCAGTCGCAGTGCTCCCGCATGTAAGTCTTACATTATCTCAGTTGTGGTACTCCCACTAGGTTTTCATAATTTTAGTGCGGGACTCCCTCTTAAAGCTCTTTTTCATATTATTTGTTTGGTTGCGGGACTCCCACTATTCTACACCACACCTATTCCCCTCACTATGGCCAGTCAGTCCGGTTCACTTTCATCTCTGCACACACTCATGAGGTTCCACGCACGGTACGTCACTATAGCCCGTCAGTCCGTTTAACTTTCTGCCCGCACATACTCGTGACGTCGCACACACCCACAATGATATAGCCATTCGACCCATTTAACTATCATCCCTGCACATACTCTCGCTGCAAATATATATTAATACTCGTTTTATTATCTTAGGTATTAATTCACAATTTCTCATTTGTCTCATTTATCATCTCTAATTAGTCCCACCCCTTCCTATGCAACATGTAATCCTTAAAACACCCTTAGTCCCATACCTAAAGGTCTCCAACACACCATTGTTTCCTAACCTATCATCTAGGAAGAAAACCAAATAACCAACACCACTTAGCCTCACCGCTTGGCTCGCTAATCCAAGAAACAACGTAACAATCAACCCACCCCCAGAATATCTATTCGTAAACCATCACCACTATCCAGTCCCATACCTAGAAAGCGATAACTACCTAAAGGTTTACTAACTACTCCCATACCTAAAAATCAACCTAAATAAAGGTGAGCGCTCTATCTATCCCATAACCCTGTCGTTCCCGCGGTGTCAAACATAATAAACTAAACAAGTGACATAAAGCTAAATTTCCATTTGTCATATTAATTTCACCAATTTTAATCCACACACCGTTAATTAATCAATTAATGTCCGTTTAATCCTAATATTAATTAAACCACACCTTCTTCTCAAGTTATTCAATGAATAATCACATGCACGTTATAGAGATAATATTACAAGAATTTTCTACGATGGGACATCCACAATTTTTCCATTATTTAACATCATATGAATTATTAAATAACAGCCCTACGTAAGAATCTACATCTGAACACGTTAATGTCTACGGCATCCAAATGTCTACTCTAACATGCAAGGTTTTGAGTCTTCATTCATATTTGATTTTTTTTTCTTCCCAAAAATAGTCCCCAATTATCTTCCACTTTCCCAAATAATATTTCTAATTTATTTTAAGAAAAACACATGTATTTAGTGTGTAGGTCATAATTACTATGAATAATAATAAGGGAAAGCAATAGAGGTAACCATGCCTGATATTTGTTTGAAGAAATCTGATTTCAAAAATTGTGTCCCTCGAGAAAAGACAACAAAGTTTCGTTCTTGAATCATCTTGAGAAAACTCAGTTTATCTTGATAAATCTTGAGTTGAAAGTTGTATAAAATGGGACTAGGGTTTGTAGGAGGAAGAAGATGAAAATTATAAGGGTCTACTGCTCTTAGAGGTTGCGAAAATATGTTTGAAAAGTCCTAACGTCGTATTAATTTAAGTGGAGAAGTATTAGAGAATTTAAGTGGCATTAGAATCCTATTAAATCTAAAATAGTTTTCCTGTTAGTCATGGTCCAGAACCGTGACAAACATTTTTCTTCCCTAGAGAGTTTTATGTTATAAGGACTCTTTAAACTATCCAAGACTTGTATATATGCATATTAGGAGTCTTTTAAGCTAGCCTTTCAAATTCTGAACTAATTTAATTAATTACCAGATAAAATTACGAGTTGTTACACAAACATCAACAAAGACTTAAGCAAAACCATACACAATAAATACTATAACATACTTTCACTAGTAAACCTGTGTCAGAAAAAACCATTTGAAAATACCGAGGTTCGACATAATCCTTACACATAAAAATTAAGAATACGAAATAGCCAAGGGAAAAAGATAAAACCAAAGTCATCATATAAACATCTAAAAATATCCGTCCCATGTAAAGTCTACAAATAACTCTTCATCGTGATTTCCACCTTAATCAAAACATTCTGGTCAACAATAACATTCCCAAGTTCAAACTTTTTTGTTCCACCTACTTCAACAAATTATCTAACTGCTCCTTTCAAAAAGCTACTTTATCATTAATGTTTAAAATAATAGAATGATTCTCAAGACAATCATGAAACACATGATCCTATTGAGATTTTAGAGCATGAAGAAAATTCCTCCATCCAAGCTAGGCCAAAATCAATCCCCCGCATAATATCCACAAAATCATGCATATTTTTATTTGCCTCTCCTCCAATAGGGACACTACATATCCCCATTTATTGAACAACAACAATCAAAGTCACGAGAAGCAGGGTATGAACCGTGGCAACTTTAAAAGAATACCTTGCAAAAGTCTATGGATTATAGCGTAGTAACACTCATATTCTGACACGATCTATTACATCAAATATAACATCAAACACAAAAGGGAAGAACATAATGGTAACTTTAGTATACGATTTTGCATTAAAAGAGTTAATAATTATAGTATATTCTGGATGATCACCCTAACTGAAGTAGTGCGTTGATTAAATCGATTATGCAATGTTGTAGTCATAAGTGAAGGAAATTTCAAAGGATAACCAATATCAACAATAGTAGAATTTGTGATGAAATCCAAAGGACAAATACCTTAAATAGGAGGGATCATTGAAGCTATAGGAATACTTGAAGAAGTTAGGGCAAAAATCACACTAAGAGAAGTAACAATACACACACTATATCTAACAATACCAACACCTTAAGAAGAGGCAAAAATTTGAGAGGGAAAGGAATTAAGAGACCCAACCATACTAGCCATAGTCATAACAGTAACAATAGAAAATGACATGGTAGAATGAGAGGCACTCATAGTCTCACTTTTAGTCATAAAGGAGTGACCACCAACTACCCCATCACCAATAGGCAATATCATCATCACTATTGAGCGCAAGGTAAAAATCTCAACATTTCATATATATGAATTATAAAATAATCAATTATTATTATAACATTCAGTAAATTAAATCTTACAGATAAAAAAAATAAAATCAATAAGAAACTCCTTACCCAAGGGCGAAGATAAGGCAGCTAAGAAAGAAAGACCCACGCCAATAGAGGTCGAACCACTCAAAAGCATTAAAGGTACAAAACTCATGCTTAGTTTAGTTACATACTTTGAGGTAGCAAAAAATAAGAAGTCACCTCAACAGCTCTAGGAGACAATTGCGCAACCGAAGGGCTACCCAAAGTAACGGATTTCTTAATAACATCTTTATATATTTTGCAAGAAACAAAAAATGCTTCATTAATAGAACTTTCATCATTTAACTCCTCAAATTCAAAACACAAAGAAATTAACAAAATCATATAAACTAAAAAATCAGAGGGAAAAAGAATAAATACAACAAAACCCATTAACCTATCGATACCCTTCAATAATATTCTCTTGCACTTTCTCATAATCATCACGACTCTCAATATCCTTAGCATCACTAACCTCTTTTTCAGTTTATTCATCCCCTTTATATTCCTCACTTTTATCTTATGCTCACCCTTATCCGATCTGAACTTAATAGGGCTACAACAACTCAAGAAGTTTATTCTAAAATCCTTTTTTGGGTCATAACCCTAGCTTACCTATTAGGACTCGCCCTCTTCCTTTTTACAAGTTCCTTAATAAGTGTTTCCTCTTCCACTTGCTCGTCTTCAAGAACAACCTCAACTTTTGCAATCGTTTCTCGATCAACACCCTTGAAATAATTAAATCTCATCAGTACCTTCAACATTATTCCCTTTCCCAAAACACTAGGTTCACCCTATTTGACGTCCCACTTCTTGTGCCACAAATTCTAATATCCTTAACCGCAACTCTCCAACCAAGTTTCAACTTTCTAACAAAAGGAGATACAAGTGTGTCCCCATTCATCTCCGTGTCTTTATTTGTAATTGTATCATGAGTAGCAAAGGGTTTATTCTTGACATCAGTTTTAGGCAAATGCAATGTCACTTCATCACCCAAAACAATCACCAAACCTGGTCAATTAGGATCCTCATATACAACATACGAAAAATACCCAATTTTCTCCCTCACCATAAATTCTAAAAAGATGCAAACAAACTAAAAACTAATCAAGAACATAAAAACTGACCATTAAGAGTCTTGTCCTTTGGCATTGTTCCCTTAAATGTGAAAATTTTCCAAGCCAAGTTAAAAATACCCCAAAACACTTCAAAGATTTAGAGTAACATTAGCCGAAGTCATTTGATCAAACCAAAACGAATGTTGGCATCTCTAAGGCATATATAACGCAACCCCCTCACTCTATTAAGTAATTAAGGGAAAATGAGTACCCATTATTAGCACTAAAGTTTCTATACCAGAATGCCTAAATGAATCAACACCTCCACCAATAACTAGAGCATACCTCACATCAACTTTATAATAAAAACCTTATGTAATATACCCATACCTCAAGTATATGGGTAAAATCGAAATTCATCGATATCATTAATAAAACTTGCGAGAACATAAATGGGACAAGAACAATCTCAAGAATCCCACAGCTTAATCTTAATCAAAGCATCCCCTTCAACAAAAGATGCTAATTTTGTAGAATAGGGGGAAACTCTAGTAAATCTTTCAAATAAAAAACCCGTTAGAATAATAGGAGGAATAAAATTCACAACATCATAACAGCTAAAAGATATTTCTAGATCCTTATGTAAATTATGCATCCACAAATAGAATTTCCCAAGAACAAGAACTTCGAGATGAATCTTTTGACCCAAAAACAACTTAGTGAAAATTGTAAAAAATCTTTTATTTACACAATCATGGGTCGGACAATGCAATAGAGAATGATACAAAATTTTGATAGAAATGGTGACAAATGAACAACACCTCCTTGATCAACATCATGAGAAAACTTCTCTCAAATCCTCTCAGACCCTATTACCTTCACATACTTAAAGCAACATTTTTTCCACAAACCATATGTGTACTTTCTACCTCCTTTTGCACTAGAAGTCTAAAGGGAACCTCTATAGTGAGCACGTATCGTATATCACTGATGCAATGTCACGATCATTTTCTCTTTCGAAGTACCACACTATTTACCAAACTTAACATTATCGAGAATATCAAGAGAAAATATCTCACAAACATCCTCTAGGGTAATAGTAAATTTACCCTAAGTAGAAACAAATATATGGATTTTGCTGACCATCGAGATAAAAGGGTCATAATTGTGAAAAAAATCTTTGAAATCTTAAAATCCATAAACACATCTGCATTGTGACCCAACCTAATTCTATGCAAAAGACTCGAATGTTTAGTATTTGTAGAACATGATATACCCCCCAAACAGGAACTTTCTAGTGGCATATAAAACTCCATAAGCACCCAAGAAAAATCCCCCTATTTTATATCCAAGACAATAATATATTTCGTGACACACACCGCCATATATTCAATAGTAGTAGCCTCTTAAAATAAAGCCTATGGCTCATTGAATATATGATTAGGACCAATAAAACTATTTGATCTCAAAATTTTATGAAACCTAGCCCTAGGGACAAATAATGACGCACATTTAAAGTATTGTTCAGTCGAAGGAGGGGAACATGCTCGTCCCTAGTAAGAACAATATTTGACAAAGATTTGTGAGGAACAACTTCCATTATATTGAACAAAACGATTAATAATAATGAGGAAAAAAAGTCTGAATAATTTTAAGAAGATAAAGAAGTTAGGATCACAAAAAGTGGACAAAGGTAAGAGACACAAAAGCATAATAATGTTCACTTATAGGCATCTCATATACAAAAAAATGAAAATATAAAGGAAAGTCTCCCCTTGGGGAAACACACAAGGTGATGATTAAAAGTTTCTAGGAGATGTCATATAGGCTAAAATCAGAATTACAAACTAGAGAAACGAAGTATAGCAGATATATTCTTATAAGCATAAAATTAAAAAGGAAATTAATTTGACGATTATGTTATTTCATAAGTGCACACTATATGAGACACACGCGCTCGAGGGGGAAATGTAGGGGGTTGATTTGGTTAATCTATATCACTATTAATAAAGGGATTGATTGGAAAATTAAGTTAAACATCACAAACACTTAAAAATTCTAAAATAAAGTCAAAACTCCAAAATAAAGTAATTAAGAAGAAAATGAAGAAGTAACCGAGAGGAAAACAAAGAAGTAACCAACAGATAATACCATAGCATAGAGAATCATGCAATGGAAAGAAAATTAAGAACTAAATTTAAAGAATAAATTTAGGGTTTCAAGAATACAATATAGCGAATCATGTTGTGATTCGTATGAGGAAACAAAGGTTGAAGAAGATAAAAATCTCACTGCCCTTCAAGGTCTCTAAAAACCTGGAAAGAATGCTTCAGACATCTTGAATCTTCTAGAAGATGATCCATCCAAATTAAACCTTGTGTGTGGAAACTTTTGGAGATGACACCATGGTTATATATGAGAATTCACCTTCTCTCTCCTCACCCCTTCAAAAAATGTTAATAGTATTTTTCCTCTCCCTCTCTAACCCTCCATAATTGACCTACTACTTGAGTATTGAACTATACTAGGGGTCCAAGAAATATAATTAAATTATCTTCCAAAAAAAACCTTAAAAATCCTAATTATAATTACCTTAATTACTTCCTTTATTTATTTAATCATGATTAACTCCACTAAATAATCCCGACTATGCTCCAATTTAATTATCTATAAATTAGTTGGAATAAAGAGGTCTTATTTGCAAAGTTTATTAGGGTACATAATATGATTCTCCATATTAAGTGTTAGATATCTATTGCTAAAATCAATTTTCCACAAATTGAAATTACCCAACCTCTAATCAGTTTATTGATTCACAGGCTTAACTTATTGGCTACTCAACCAGGATTATACAATAATCCACTAACTGGGTTTTACTAGTAAAAAACAAAATATATAAGTCTATCAAGGGGGTATCACAATTCAAGATATCTCCTAGAAGAGAATTCCTCCGAATTATGATCTCAAGCCTACTCTCATAATGAATTCCCAACTAGAGGGGATCGTTTAATTCAAGCTAAAATTGAATCGCACCGATAGTATTCGAATCAACAACTATGAAAGCATTATAATCCTAATAATTCTCGAGATTAAGAATCTATGCACCCTTTGAAAATGGCGTGATATTACTTAAGTCCAATCAAGACAACCATTATACTTAAAATCGCATGGTTGGTCATGTTCAATACATTCTAGGATATACCATTCACAATCCTCTTTTGAACTGTCACACAATTTCTCGAACCATCAGACAGGTTCCCGTAGTTTGAGATAAATCACAAGGACTGCACCGTAACCATTATGATAGGATGTCAACTCCCTATCTTGTTTGTGAACTGTTTAGTTATACTAGAATTTAAATTCTGATCTCATGTGATTAAGATGAATCGAACTCGTAAGATTTCCAACTAAGTACAATTGACCTAGATTTTTACGATATATATAAAGAAAAATACAAGGCATTTTT
Source organism: Sambucus nigra (assembly GCA_949130495.1). Lineage (NCBI taxonomy): Eukaryota > Viridiplantae > Streptophyta > Magnoliopsida > Dipsacales > Adoxaceae > Sambucus > Sambucus nigra. The sequence goes on from OX422212.1 coordinate 501,902,488, forward strand.
ATAACCATGATTCTTATTTCAAAATGAGCTGACACACCTTTACTTAAAAGTAAACTTCATACATGATTTTGAGTATAAAACACCAACAATACCCTACTTAGTCTTAAAGTCATGTATCTAACTCCCAACCAATCTACACAGAGTTTTCTATCTCATGATAGAGGATTAATCACGTGTTATCTGATATAACCATGGTTATAAACATATCACCTTATTGTTTAAATTTTCAAACTAGGTGAAACCTATGCTCAATGTGCTTAACCCTTATATGAGTTATGGGTTCTCTCGAGCTTTGCAATCGTATCACTATGAACACTAAAAGTATAATAGATAATTACACTTGAAGGAACCTCACCCAAGTTATTTAGGATGTAACAAAGCCACAAAGCCTCTTTAGTTCCCACTAAAATGATAATAACTTCGGCCTCTTTGGTGGAGTCAACATTCAAATATTACTTCACACTCCTCCAATTTTCAGCTTAAGCTCCTTGGTTAAACATATATTCTAAAAAAGAAAACTTAGAATCCTTATCTGACTAAGAACCTAGTCTTTGTACCTAAAAGGTATAAGACTATTAAAATCTGTTGACCATGTTGAAGGCATAATATATTATGATCTAGCAGACACCATAGCACACTTTAGGCTTCCCACTGTCGAAACATTAGGTATATTCCTCATTCCTTCCATCTCATCAAGTGTTTCCATAGATTCCTTAAACAAAGTGATTCTATACTTGAAAAGATTTTTTTCATGAAATCTCGATTCTAATCTTGCGAATACAAATTTGATATAAGTGACTTAGGATAAGACTAACACCCTTTTATTTCTGATCTAGCAAAAGTTTGATCATAAGGATGTGCTCGGCTAGTCCCAAGTGCTTTATATCGAATTATCTGAACAACCACACTCTTATGTAAAATAATACTCCCACCCATTCCTGATCAGGCAAGTATTATGGAAAAATTGTATGTTAGAAATGACACGATATTTTTTCCATGCTTCTTATACAAAAAGGTATTATTTGGACTTTGATCAAAATCAAAACTGATTACTTGATCAAACCAAATTATCCAAGAACTTGATGTTAGCATAGATCTACAAATGGATCTCTAAAGCTTACATCATTTTTCTTTCTCAACTTTTTACCATGAAGGTGTCAATACAATTGTTCAATAACAAATTATTAACATTAAAATAATCTCGATAGACTTTAACTTGTCTACCATGAGAAGGTTTACTCAAAGTCGGTCCCTATATTTCTGAGTAAACCATTTCACAAGTCTTTGCCTCGAAGGTTTGCACCTTCCCATCCATCTATATTTTTAAATTCTTATAGGTTCACTTGTTCCTGATGAAACCCCGTTAATAAGTTTACAAGTAGCAAAACTTGATTGGAATACATAGAATCCCTTTTCATAGTCATAAGTCAAAGCAAACGTTCTTATCTTGGAATGCCTCATTATAGTTCTCGGGATCCAATTCGTGTTTTCTCAGGATTTTTTCTGATCCTCCCACTATGATGTGTCAACACTTGTTATCCAGTATAAGTGATATGTGTATCCTGATCATGAATAATACTCCCATTACCATTAGGCAGTGTATTATTAATATAATGATGTATTTCATCTTGTACGGGTGTCTAGTAACATTGATAATATATGTTCCTTTTTAATTTTGTAAGACTATCTTAAAATAGGGCACATTTTTTATTATATAATCCTCTTTCAATAATCAGGAATTGATGCAATCAATGATCTTCTCATGCTTAGGAATATGGTATAAAATACCTTCAAAACATTTGGGATAACGAACGAAGAGACATACCTCTGTCCCAAATTTTAACTTCCTTACCTCCTTCCATAACACGAGCATTGGGCTAACTAAATTCGAACATGCCATAGAATGAGTTTGTGCCCATTCTAATTTTTAATAGGATTTAAATAAATTGATTAAGGAGCTAAATTAGAATTTATATGTTCTTTTGTTAATGAAAAATCCCAACAATAATTTTACAGTCCTAAATAACCTATCATGAACCCTATCATATACAAAAGAGACTTATTAATTTACTTCCGCTACACTATTACAAAGTTAAATACTGAGGATAGAAAACTGGGACAAATTCCCACACCTCCAATAAATGATCCCTTAACTTTCCCAAGAGGCAAACACCTCTACAATCAGATCGTAAAACTTGGATTAATTTACCTCACCTATTCTCCACCTTAGTTGACGCGACTCAAAAGATGTCTTTAGTGCGTGAGAATACGGTTCAAGTATAAGACTGTCATGTAAGTAATAATACGAGCAAGTCGGGTATCAAACTCAGGGACAAAGACATGAAACGTAACCACTACTAAGGAAGGTAACGAGGCCTAATGATCGACTCATAAAAAGAAAAAGAAAATATTATGAGTTTTTGGGAATCTCTACTTAACTAAATCAACCTAACTAACAAATGCAAATGATTAAGATATTCAAAGGTTGAAAACTGTTGAGTTTAACAATGTAAGAAAAATGGGATAGAATACGATCTCTAGAAGTGTCGGTAAATTCATTGTACACAAAGTTTTCAAGAATTATATTGACAATTAGAAGAGAACATTAATTTTTTCAAAGTACCAAACATATGAGGGTTTTACTCCTCACAATATCTAGTCAATGATAGATTTAACATGAATGACAAGATTGTCGATACTCATAAAACACTCTCAAACACTCCGATTACCTAGGGAAAATAAAGTTAAAAGATCTATAATACTCATCTCGACAAATTATCAAGCCTATGAATCATCTCTATAATTTCATCCAATTTTATATCCAACTTATTAACCTAGGTTGGGTTAATCTACCCTAACCCTCTAATTGTCTAGTTGGACATGTCAAATCTAACTATGCATGAATTATTTACGTAGGATGAAGACATGATGATGGATATATAACAATAAAATAAGTAATTATTCTAAATAAAGAATTAAGGAAAGAAGAACAATCACAAACCAAACTTGGAAGAAAAACAAAAAATAAATCTATACCCTTATTGAATTTTCATGCATGAGAATTACAAAGCTTGAGTCTTGATATTTTTATCCCTCTATAGCCTTCAAAAACTAGGTTAAACGAATGTAAAACTAAGTTTAATTACCAACTAACTAAGTTGGGTACGTTTTTACAAGTTTTTTAGTCATACACAACTCTTATTTAAAATAGGCTTAGCAGCAAAATTCGTGAACAACTATTCCAAATCAGTTCGCCTGATGCCCGAACCAATTCGCTTTCCAAATCGAATCCAATAGCCTCCAAACCGGTTCAAAAAAAGGAAAATTACAATACTTCACCTTGATTCTTCTCATCTTTTTTTTGCTTGTAACTCTTCAAACGTAGCTCAAATTTAGACGAAGTTTCTTCTAATGTGCTTGTGGAGTCATGCTCTTTAACGTTTTTTAGGCTCCCCCTCTGAGTTCGGGATGAAAAATTACATTTATGCCCTTGGACATTCTTTTCGTCTTTTCTTTATTCCGATTTCTCTCCCGTATTCACTTGCACGAAATGCCTATAAAATACACGAGATATACACAAAATAAGAAATACTTACAAAATAGGGTCAGTAGCATGAATATGAGATAAATCCATCCTATTTTCACCACACGGGACTATTAAAGTACCTAATATTGTGGGGATAAATATGAAATATTTACACCGAATCAAACCCCTTTAACTTAGAACGTTGCTCATCCCGAGCAATGTAAAATAAAAAGAGTATGTGCTAAATACTTTTAGAATAGTTTATTTGGATAAAATACTTATTTACGGGAAAGAGATTTCATTGAGCATATGCAACAAGTCGTTAAACCCTTAGGCTACCCTAGTAGGATGAGTGGTGTCTTGTGAGGGTTTTTCCATGAATATACCCAAAGAATCCCATTTTTGACTCAAGAAAAATATTAAAATAGTTCAAAATCGTAAAATTTAGATTCCTTAAAAACGATCACTTAAATTTCTATTTAATAAATCTCAATTCATAAGTGTGTGTGTGTACAAAATTGAGAATTTAACCTCTAATTTCAACTGATTGATCATTACGTTACTTTTTAAAAATTCATTTTGATTCAATTTCTCACGGGATGCTCTCACAAATGAATCTCTCAAAATATGGCTATTTTTTATCGGTGTGTATGATACAAAGAGTAAATGTAATGGAACATGAATTCTCACACACAGATTGAAAGACAGAATTTTTATGGGTGCATGATCTCATTAACGGGTTTCAGTTATTGGAAAATAGGAAACATCGTCCTATATTCGCACCAATTAATCTCACTATTTATCTTTTCATGATTTAGGTATTTACGCGGTAATTAATTTCGTCATTCGGAATCGGTTAGGACTTTTCGGGTTAAGCTATTTTGGGTAATAAATAGGAATGTTTGGGAACCTTGAAGTTGGAAATTTTTTTCTCTCGCTGTCCTTAGGTACTTTTCCGAACATTTGCTCTTTTTCTCTTTTTTTTTTGCCCCTTGTTATGCACCATTTTGATTTAATTGATGAATTTTTTATTTTCACAACTCCGGGCAAATTGGATTGTCCGGGTCAACAGACAAAAAGGTTAAATATTATTGGGTTCAAAGTGCTTATTAAAGGGATATTTCTTACAACTTTTTATGGCTAATTTTTTTTGGATAAACAAACGATGTCCTGACTTCATTTATCCGAATTACTCATTATTTTACCATGTGCGTCTCGAGATTGAATTTACTTTGGAAATATTTTTAGTGCATTTTGAAGACGACATTTCACTCATTTTTCGTAATCGATCAAAATAAAAATTTTGACATCTTCAACGACTTATTTAAACACTGAAATGAACGTTGAGTTAACTTTTAACTCGGATTGATTTAAATACTCGCAAAAAAAGATAGGCTTGAAATATCACCGGTTAAAAATCTCCACACTTATTCGTAAAGTCGTCAATTTTCGCTTAATTTCTAACTTTGGCGAATTTCGGCTTAGTAGACTATAAACAAAAGTTTTAATGATATTTTTGAAAATTTAAATTCCAATTTTTATTTATTTTGAAAAAAAATATTTTCGACTTTTTTTTTTGGAATTTTCTATCTTTTTTTTGACATTTTTTCATTTTTGGGCATTTTGAAATTTTAAAAACTCACGTGTACCCCCCCCCCCCCCCCCAACTTAGAATTTTGCAATGTTCTCATACAAAAGGACTAAAATCTAAATAGAAAGAAAGGGGTGTAATAAAATAAGAGAAAATAAATAAAATGCAACTTTTATTGATAAATTAACACAAACGACAACGCAATAAGAAAGGGTTAGAATGTGCTCTATTTTAGCACCTATTTTAGCACCGTGTGCTCTATTTTAGCACCTATTTCCCCCTTTTTAGCACCTATTTTAGCACAAGTTCGGGCTTAGGGAGAACCGATTCGCGCAGTGTGCTCTATTTTAGCACCTATTTCCCCCTTTTTTCCATAGGCTAACTGTTGCTAACCTCATTTTCTCCTCTCTAAGGCTTCCTAAAACTCCCTTAACACATTGGTGCCCCTAGTCACCTCAAGCCCTCTCCATAACACGACGTATGCTATCTCGTGTGTTATGCGACGTTGCAGCCCTCCTAACCTTCTCCTATTTCGGACTCTACGAACCTCTAAATTACCCTAAACCTAACAAGAATCTATATTATACAATAAAAAATCACCCCATATACGTTAGGGGTGAGACAATCTCTAGGGGAAGCTTATTCAACCCCATAAACGGGGTTCGACAACCAAATCGTGTTAGCTTCCTAGAAACACGCCTCAAGATATGGCTTTAGGCACTGCCCATTAACTTTAACGATGTCCCCACCCTTTGAGTTTTCTAATTCTATCGGCGCATGGGGAAACACCTCTTTTATGACGAACAGGTCAGTCCACCTTTAACATAACTTTTCGGGAAACACATGTAATTATGAGTTGTAAAATAGAACTTTTTTACTCGAAAAAAACTTCTTTCGATGGATAGTTTGATCATGTGTGCATTTCGTCTCTTCCTTGGATATGCGGATGCTTTCATACACGTCATTGCATATCTCTTCCAACTCATGCAATTGTCGTTTTCTCTCTTCATCGGCTTTATCGAGATTATAGTTCAACCTCTTAATGGCCCAATATGCTTTGCGCTTGAGCTCAATGGGAATATGCTAAGGTTTGCCACATACAAAGAGAAATGGGGCCATTCTGAGTTTTTTTTATGTGGGGTCCGATAAGCCCATAAGGCATCGATTAATCATGTAGACCAATCCTTTCTGTTACGATCCACGGTCTTTTTGAGATTTTTTTAATCTCTAGATTTGGTAACTCGGCCTACCCATTCATTTTGGGGTGGTAAGTCATCCTAACCTTTTGGAAGACTCCATAATTTCTCAAACGTCCCATTGCAAAAGTTCTTGTCGTTATCACTAATGATTGCCTTCAAAGCACTGAAGCGAGAGCCTGTGTCTTCATGAATGAAAATTATCACTACCTTATTATGATTCATCGTCGTAGCTATGGTCTCAAGCCATTTTGACACCTAGTCTATCGTAATGAGGATGTATAGGCAACCCAATAAGGGAAGGAAAGGACCCATAAAGTCGATGCCCCAACAGTCGAATATCTTGATGACGAGAATAGGGGTCAATGGAATCATGTCTCATTGAGTAATGGCTCCCGTTCTTTGGTACCGATCGCAAGATTTGCAATAGGCCTTTACATCCCAAAAAATAATGGGCCAATATAGGTCGCTTTGAAGAATTTTAGCGGCTATATTTTTCATGGAGAAGTGGTCTCCACAATCTTTCAAATGATAAAATCGGATGACACTAGGAATATGGTCATCCGGTACACATCTCTGAATTATTTGGTTGGTGCAATATTTGAACAAATATGAATCATCATAGAAAAACATGCATGACCATGTAAGAAACTTACCCTTCTCTTTCGGTGTCCCATTGGAGGGGATGACCCCCTTAATAAGATAATTAATGATATCCGCAAACTAGGTAGATAGGAAGTGGAAAATAATTGCTCGTTCGAAAAGTACTCGTCTATAGGTAAAGGATTTTGAGGTACTTCAGACGAGAGCCTTGAAAAATGATCGGCTATGTTGTTTTCTAATCCTTTCTTGTCTTTAATGGAAAGGTCAAATACTTGGAGTAGTAAGACCCACCTAATGAGGTGTGGCTTCACTTACTTTTTAGAAATGAGGTACTTGAGAGTCGCGTGGTCAGCAAATGCATGTGATGGGTAATCCGATAAGATACGAGCGAATACTACCACTGGAAACTATTTCTTTGTGGTGGAGTAGTTCAATTGAGGTCCGACTAGTGTAGTAAATAACGTGGGCTTTCTTGTCTCTTCGTTGCCCCAAAATAGCCCTAAACGTAAAATCATTCACATTACACATAAGCTCTAATGGAAGGGTCCAATCCAGAGACCGCATGATGGAAACGAAGACTAGCATGCTTTTCAATTTGTCAAAAGTGTCTTAGCATGATCCACTCCACTCAAAAGGGGCATGCTTAATAAGTAGTTTTCTTAAGGGCCTAGCGATGGCACTAAAGTCCTTAATAAACCTACGATAAAACCCCGCATGGACCAAGAAAGAACGCACATCCTTTAGTGACTTAGGTGGGGGAAGATCATCTATAATGTCAATTTTCTCCCTGTCGACTTCTATACCTTTTGATGACACAATGTAGGAAAGAACAACACCTTTGATGACTATAAAATGTCACTTCTCCTAATTTAGTACCAAGTTATTTTCCACACATCGGGCTAACACCTTCTCGAAATTAGGAAGATAATGGTAAAAAAGGAACCGAAGACACTAAAATCATCCATGAACACCTCAAGGCCCCTCTCGACCATGTCACTAAATAGGCTAAGCATGCACTATTGAAAAGTCGTAGGCACATTACACAATCTAAATGGAATATGTTTATAGGCAAATGTTACAAAAGGATATGTGAATGTAGTCTTCTCTTAGTCTAACACATCCACCTCTATTTGGTTATACTCGAAATAACCATCCAAAAAGCAATAGAAAGGGTGGTTCGAGACTATCTCAAGTATTTGGTCCACAAACGGCAAATAGAAGTGATATTTTCTAATCCCGACATTGAGATTTCGATAGTCAATCCAAATATGCTACCCGATGGTTGTACATTTTAGAATAAATTCCCCCTTCACATTTTCATCCATGGTATTTCCCTAATTCTTTGGGACGACTTGAATATGACTCACCCATTCGCTATCCAAGATGGTATAGATGATGCTCACATAATTTAATGATCTCTGCTCTCACGACATCTTTCATTGTCGGGTCGAAACGCCTTTGCCTCTTTCTCGAGAATATCACATCCTCCTCGAGATGGATTTTGTTGGTACAAACTAAAGGAATTATACCCTTCAAATCCTCAATGATCCAACTAAAAGAACTTCGGTTCTTTTTCAGAATGTCCATAAGCTTTCCCTCATCTTCTTTACTTAGGCTTGAGGAGACAACAACATGATATGTCTCATTTTCTCCCAAGTAAGCATATTTGACGTTCAAAAGAAGATTTTTTAATTCAAAGGTAGGAAATTTCCCATCGGAGAGAACCGTGTATGACTACCTCAGTGGTAGTTCCTTGAATCGAGAGACCCAGCTAATATCTTTCATATACTCATCGCTCTCACTCACATATAATAACTCTCCTATCTCCTTCACCTCTCTCTTGAACTTGGTGTACACAGGATCGCTCTCACTCATCGTAATAAGACATGCCTCTAACGAATCCCTAGAGTGATTAACCTCAAAGTTTTTATATACTACCTTCTCGATAAGATTCGCCTCGCATAACCAATCCTCATCACCCATTTACTCGGTGATGTTGAAGATATTAGTCTTGAATGTCATATTCCCAAAGGTGAGTTGCATTTTCCCATTTTGCATGTTAATCAACGCATTATTCGGATATAAGAATGGGCGTCCAAGTATTACGAGAACATGATGACTCGAAGGAGATGAGGGATCCATGTCCCAAATGACAAAATCTACGAGGAAGTAGAAAGTATCGATTTGGATGATCTCGTCCCCAACAATCCCCGAGGTATCTTCATGAAATGATCCGCGAGTTGGAGAGTAATTTTTATGGGCTTAAGTTCCCCCAAGTTGAATTGTCCATAAATGGAGTAAGGGAGAATATTAACACTAACCCCTAAATCTAAATATGCTCTCTCCAATGCTGCACGAAATGGTGGGTTCACCCAGATCTTTATACTTTGTTAAGAGGTTGTTCAAAAGTACCAAACTTACGATTTGTGCTAGGAACACATTCTTGTTTACCTTTAGTCTACGTTTCACTGGTAGTAAGTCCTTAAAAAACTTTCCATAGGCATGAATTTAATTTATTGCCTTGAGAAAAGATAAATTAAGCTTTACTTGCTTAATCATTTCTATGATATCGTCACGGGTGGCCCCTTTAGGGCGAGGGACCAACTGGTGAGGGTAAGGAGCGTAATTAGGGGGTTTCACTACCACCTCAGACCTAATTCATCCTCTTTATCACTCTATTCCAAGGGTTATCTTTGTCCTCTTTCGTGTCGAGCGAAACAGCCCTATCATTTTGCTCGTTGTGTGGGGGAGGTGAAAAGACAATAACTCTCCCACTACGTAGACTGGTAACCGCTTGAAATTTGTCTTTCTTCTCATAGGTATTAATGCTAACACAATTTTTACCTTGGGTGAGAAAATTTTCCTTCTCTTGGACACTTAGGTAGGATTGCAACTTAGACAATGATGCCTTTAAGTCGGAATTTTTTTTTGCATTTTGAGAGTTTATCACTGACTGAGTTTGCATGAATTGGGATAAAGTGTCCTCGAGACTCTTTCAATCTGGGATTATATACAGCGCAGAAGGGGGTACTTGCATAGGTGGATCTTGTTGGTAATGTGGGAGAGGTGTCGGTTGTTAAGCAACATGTGGATTTGGGTTCATCGCTACGTTCGGTTTCTTGTAACTAAAACAGGGATGGTTTCACCATGAGGGATTGTATGAATTCCTGTGAGGGGTGTTAAAATTACCCTTATAGGCTCCCACCGCCTCAACTTTATCTTGTGAGAATGATGTAACAAAGTGGAACTGGTAGAGTGGATTAAGTGTGGTGCGAAGGACAATAATCCATATATACATGTACGATCAGAGTAGCAAATAGAAATTTAGTTGGAAGGCTATGGGAAGCCATTTAAAGGTATTCCTTGAGAATGAAAAAATTTAACTATTATGAAAAACACTCGGAGAGGATTTTACCTAGTCAAGTGTGTAAAATGACTTGCGCGTAGGTTGGATGATGATGTCAGTAAGGTATAAAGGTTCAACAGTGAACATTGTGGAGAAAAGTGCATGAGTCAAAACTTTCGGTATACGCTAAGGAACGAAACGTGAGACATTACAAGTAGAAGTCGATGTTGAGCGGGACATAGCGAGTAGTCTCCGCAGGAACCACTCATAGATAGAAATCAGGTTAAAGGAGAGGATCAATCAGATAATTTTATAGCAAACCTACGATTCCTAAAATAGAAAAGAGAAATTATGTGAAATTTCTTGGATGGGGTGCCAACTTCAAGGTAAGGTCACGAGTTCCTTAGAATGTCTGGAACAAGTTAACCTAAAAAAAGTGATTATTATTCTTTTGGGTGGTATACACTATTAGATAGTGTGCCCCAACCTTTATTTGAAAATAAGAATCGCGCCGATAAGAGGTTCTTTCCGGTATTATTCTGAACTAGAATGGGATCATTGAACCCACCTTGAAACTAGAGTTTCAAAAAGCAATGGGGATAACGTTTCGTTTTGAGTAGGTTGTATCACCCTTAGCCGGGGAGTGGGCAAGGTGATTAAAGATTAGTGGAAACACGTGGAAGTAATTTTGAATGCATGGTGATCATTTCATTTCCACAACGGATGTATCTAGTAAGTGACGTTTAGTACAATAGAGTTTCGTGGAAGAACTCGTACCTGTTTATTTTGGATATTCTGCTTATTGAAATTTTGTGTGGAAAAACCATAAATATTCTCCCTCTAGTTGCTTCGAGGGGAGTGGATAATCAAAAATTTTGATCGACCAAGTTAGAGTCTGATGATTGTGGTGGAATTACCATGGCTATTTTAGGTGATTTTTTAATGTCGTAGGAGTTACATCGCCGAAAATCGAGATTCTAAGATCTGACAAAAGTGGTCAAATGTTCACATGGTTTCTCTAAAAAAGGGAGTTTTGTGATTAGATAAATACGAGTAATGGCTACGTAGTGGGGTGCGACCTCCCAATAATATTGAGACAATGGGGGCCAATGATGTGTAGGCTCGTCTTATGCGAATAGCAAAAAATTGGAGCACAATGTGAAGTGTCGTTATTAAGGTGTGATTCTATAACTGATGGTATTGAGAGTGTTTCATAAGCTTATTGTGAGGCGGGGGACTATAAAAATTCGCCTTACCTAAAAGTCCCTTTTGAGTATTTATAAGTATATAGATCTATTTTTACCAGGTATGCCTTAGTTTCTGAATTTCGGGATGAAATTCCGTTATTGGGGGGAAGTATGTAATACCCCTTATTTTTATGGCTTTTAAAATTGGGGATTTATTAAATTTAAATGAGATATTAATTTAATATTAATCCAAAAATTTATTTTTAATATTTACTAGCGTAACGTGAGTTAGTAGTTATTGGGAATTTGTTGTATATTACTGGATGAGTAAATTAATTTATGAGATTAGTTTTATTAATATTGTCACGAGTGAATAATATGACAATTATGAAAATTTAAGTCAGGATGCGCATGTGTCGTGTCGGAACTAAATTATTATTATAAAAGTGAATAAATTATAAGTCGCCCGTATGGTCGTTTAGAGTGGGCCAAAGTGTCCGGAAGGGTCGAGATAGTCATAAAAGTATACCCGGGAGTTTAGTTTGGGTCTTGAGGCATTTTTAGGTCTAATTGACATCCCGAAAGGGTATTATAGACATTTTGTATTTTTGGGTAATTAAACCCACGAATTTTCTTAGTATATATTAGCCATTTGGAGTTGCCTCTTAGGGTTAACAAACAAAAAACCTAAGCCCAACCATTATAGAAGTAGATGAAGAGATTAGAGAAGAAGGTGAAGAGTTTCCAAGCAAGCCAAGGCCTAGAACTCATCCGATTGCACCGGCACCACCACCAAAACGTAGATCGCATGACGAGGAAAGAAACCATATATTTTTCATCAACAAATCAGATCCTTGAATCCCAGACAAGTATCTATCTTGTTGATTCTAATTGGTATTCCTTCCATGTTAGTCTAGGAATGAAAATCATATGTTTTAATTGAAGAATTATATGTTTTGGAAGAGAATTTATATGAGTTATAGGTAGAATCCATATAGTCTGAAAACGTGATCATATGTAAAGGATTACCCACGAATTTATTATGATATTTGGGGAAAAAACTAGATTAAAATAGAGGTTTGTCATTACTCATGCAAAATTTGGTTTTATAAATAAATATGAGATTAAACCCCTTTGTGATTTATTTGTTGAGGATTTATTGATGTTGTTACGTTAGAACGTGTTTATATACATTTGGATAACTTGGTTGGTACTTTGTAATGAAATTATAAAGGTTTGTAGGGGTTAAAATGGTTGAACCCGTAGGTTGAAAATTGCAGAAAACAAGGTAAGAGCTGCTTGATCGATCGATCGACGATCGATCGATCGACCCCATTCCTCGATTGATCGATCCCTCCTGGAAAACTGCATGTTTTAGTCCCTTTTTATTTAATCTGGTTAAAATGCGTAGGAATCCTTGATTATTATTGATAGAGTATAATGGTTATGAAGAGGACCAGTAGGGTCTAGGTAGACTCCGTTAAGTGAAATTTAATGTGGGATGAAATTGTGTGTTAACGGGGAGTTATTCATACATAGGAAATTGTACGTACGTTTACTAAAAGATTGAGACTTGTAAAGGATTTAGACTAGAAGTTAAGTGAGAGTATACCTACTGAAATTATACTTAGTGAGATAGAATACTTCGAGAGATGATAAGTAAGTCTGAAATAAATTATAAATGAGATTAAAAGAGACATCCGTTATGCGAGAGAATTGAGTAAAGTTTGTGATAAGAACGGATGATAATAATTATGGATCGTGGGCACCTAATTTGGAAATTTTGAATACCTATATATATATATATGACTGTGTGACTGTGCATATATTATATATCTGTGTAAAAATCATACCCGGGCTACTTGCTATCACAGAGGTTTCTGCACTACGACAGTCTTATCTCGATTGGTCCTTTATGGGGGGATATTGACTCGTACGCTAGAAGATAGTATTCCAGATACATGCAATCTAAAAATGATAGTAAGATGTTCTAAGAGACGTGAGGGTATGTACTGACCTCTTAGGATTCGAAACTATGCTTCGCCTCCATTTGTATGTGTATTGTGTTAATACAGTTTGAGAGTGATTCCGAACTAGTATTTCCCTTAGTATGAGTAAAACGGGGACTTAATATCAGAGTATGCTAGCACCATGTATTTATGTGGGGTGCCGATAGTATATATATATATATATATATATATATATATATATATATATGGAAACTTTCTATAGTGTGTATAAGTAGTTAAGTAATGAATAAATGCTTCAGCTTTAGAATAAGTGTTCGTGAATTTGTAATGGTACTAAGTGGTTTTAAGTAACGTAAGAATGTGGAAGAGAATGATTTTCTAAAACTCAATAGTTTGGCCTTAGTACTTCTCGGGATAGAACTTTATGGGAGGATAAGTTAAATAGACTTATGTGATCAATAATACGGTAGGCGTGCACACTAGATGAGAGGTGAGAATTTCTCAATACAGTGTCTCGCACTAACATGGTGGTTATATTAGCCAGTAAGCATTTTAAATACTGGCTGAACTATTTTTAAAGCTGTTTTACACTCGGGCTCTGACCCATTTTCTGCCATTTCTCTCTCTTGTATATATATGTATGTATTACAGATGCCCAGCCACAGGGGCGTCATATATAGGTTCTTTGGATTGGATGTGCTTCATCTTATGTGAGGGTTGCAGGCCTTTTCTTTAGATGATCTTGTGACACCCCGCCTAATAAAATACCGAGTGATCAGTCCTATACCAAATTAAAAAAGGAATCCCAATTGGTTCATCCTTAGCATCACTGTCGAAAACTTTTTAAAACTTACTAACCACCTAGTATTCCAAAAACTGGTTCCAATTTTAACTTTTTAACTAAACAAAAACAGTACATGCGGAAATAAATATGAACCATTCACACAACTGAATAAAACTAAACTGAATAATTAAATAAACAATTTGCTGAATAAACCATCGGCCACCAAAATGAAATCCAATACAAACATCCAACACCTGAATAAGTACATCTGAAAACTGTACTGAGAAGTCTGGGTGACAAGCCCTAAATAAAACTGGAACTAATAAATGATTCCTACTCTAGGAATAAATGAACGATGCGTCTAATCCGAACTCCTGCTAGCATCCACATATGTCGCAGCTCCGTATCCCTAGAATAGAATATCAATCCTGGCGTCCCTGTGGCTGGACACCTAAAAGGTTTTGAAAATAGTTTTATAGCAAGGGTTAGAACCCAAAATATTTTGAAAATATTTAGCAAGTGAATTAACTGCAGTAATTTAAAATGCATGAATGAGCTTCATATTTAAGTTAGTGTCTCACTCCTTTGTGAACATTCTCACCCCTCCACTATTGTGCACACCTAACGGTCACCTTGACCCCCCACCTAGTTGCACTACCCCTTTCAACTAGTCCTGGTATAACCTCCCCTTGCCATACTACTCTAGCCCGAGTATAATGATTCTTGAATTATAAGTTATCTCACAATTAACTTAATTAATTCCTTATTAAATAGTAGCATATAACTGTGTCACAAGTTATATAAAGTAAATACATCACACATTGTATTATTACCCGCATATAATATTGAAAACCATTATATACGTACCATTACTAAAACATCCACACATATAACATACATATATCCATCCCTCTGAGTATACCCTCGCCGGATGTTTCCCTCTAAAGTGATATCTCACTAGGTGTGCTCACAAAACCTAGTTCCCCAAGTTGGAATTGCTTATCAACTTGGCCCAAACTATAAACTTAGTGGAGGCGGTCATATTCCTTCCCTGACAATGAGATAAATCCCTCACCCATTCACCGAACGCTATGACCTGGGGATATACTCGCCCTACTCCTCAAGCTAGGGGATTCACCCACATCGCTCAACCTCGCTTGATAGCACTAGAGTATATAAATTGAATAAATATCTACTCACTGATATTTAATATCACACACAATATATACACATATATATATACTATCACTACTCCGTATATATATAATATAAACCCCGACTTTATCGTGTACTCAAAATCCCGTACACTAGCCTGTAATTTCCTGAGTCTGTGGTCCGACTCTAATATATTTAATTCACACTCAATTAATATAATATTTTTCCCGAGTCTATAGTCCGACTCTAATTAAATTAATTAACACACCTATTAATTTAATACCTTTCCGAGTCTATCGCCCCACTCTAATTAAATTAATTAACACACCTATTAATTTAATACCTTCCTGAGTCTATCGTCCGACTCTAATTAAATTAATTAACACACCTATTAATTTAATACCTTCCTGAGTCTATCGTCCGACTCTACCTTCATTAATTAACACATCCATTAATTTAATAACTTGGTGTCACTCAACCATTATCCCCGGACTCGCTCATTTGGTCCATAACTTAATATTTTATGAGTCTATGTTCCTATCACAAGGAAACACACTATAGGCATTCACAACCCAAGTAATCCAATAAAACAGTAGGTATTTACACAACCCAATTATTCAAACTTGTACGTAATATATTTCTCTCTAATATTCACTGTACTTGTTTGCTTTACGAATTTATTTCACTTTCTTATTAATTCAAGTATTCACACAACTCTAAGGGTCCTAGTTACCCCTTGTTATATCAATTCAGTAGTTACCCTTGTTAACCCACTGACCCAACAAATTTAAGCTCTCTCACGCTTTTTCGTAATTATATTCTTATCATCTCTAATTAGAGTACGTCACAATCAAGCATATGAATCTCCACTTTAACTCTCTCACAAAATTAAAGTCCAACACTCAATCATAGACCTACTTCCATATCATTATTCCATCAATATATTTCATCAAGGTTCCAAATACTTCCCTGATAAAATTTTAAACATTTGAGGCTTAAAAAAAATCTCAAATTTTCTGCCAGATTAAACACCCTCTAGTAAAATTTTGATTTCTCCCTCCACAGAAATCCGATTGACCTGATTCCAAGTTCATTGGATAGCTAAGAGAAATAACTTTCCATTAACGTATGGTTCACACTCTAATTCGAAGTAAAATTCATATCGCACACGTTTAAAGGCACGTCAAAATTCTGGAAGATTACTATGTTGACAGATCAAACACCCTGTAGTAAAATGTCGATTACTCCCTATACATAACTCCGATTGACCTTATTCTAAGTTCATTGGATAGATAAGAGAAATAAATTTCCAGGAATGTATGGTTCACACTCTAATTCAAAGTACAACTCAAATGGAATACGTTTCAAATTGTGTCAAAAAGTCTGGCAGATTGACCTCTTGTGTTCATCAAATAAATCGTAAGTCATTCAAGATTCATGTTCTTCATCCAGGAACTCATAAATATTCAATGCTAATGATAAAATATATTCAAATTTAATTTTATCTTTACTTAGGGATATATAATACACCTATATCTTACTTTGAATCTTAGCCAAGTATTCCATTAACAAAACCCCATTTTCACCCATTTATACCCAAAAACGAATTTTGATTTACAAATCACTATGATATGACTTTATTATCATCAATTTAGAAATCACAACAGTTAACCACTTTCCTGAAATCGTTCGTAGGGTCTAATTTCGTTGGTGCAGAGAATTATTGATGAAGAACACCCCAAATTAGCCCCTTGATTTGGCTCCAAAAGATCCCCAAATTGGCTTCTTGATTAGCTTCCTCTAATCCTCTCCCAAACCCTAGGTTTAGGATTTTCTATCTACCATTGTTAGTCTCTCAATTAAGTTGAAAACACTAAATCCCGTTTTTGGCCATCTGGGCCTAATTAAAGCGGCTCAACTCACCCCGTGTGGGCCCGACTATACCCAAAAATACCCCGAGACCCAATTACTATCCCCGGGTACTCTTTTCTGACTATCTCGATCCATCCGAACGCAACCGCGCACTCGGAATTGTCATCCAAAATACTTTTTGACATTTTTAAAATATGACCTCAAAATGCGACACACATTACTTTGGACAATTAAACTTTAAAGTCGCCAATTATAATTAATTCGGCTCACTCAAATAAATTCTTCAACTCATGAATTTAAGTTTCTCCAATTTAAATATTTTTATAACTCCCAAAAATAATTAAATATTAATTCTTCAAAATTACGGGGTATTACAGACCTCTTCATTGATTCAGTTCTTACTTTAGTTCTTTATAGTTAGGGCATGTGTCGCCCGATTTCCTATTCCGTTTGGATTTGTCAGAGATTTATGTTTATTTATATTTCCAGTATTCATTACCCTTCGGGAGTTAACTCTTGTCAGGATGATTTCATTTATAGTTCTTAACCTGGTTTGGTTTGTCTAGATGGTTCAATTCGTATGTGTTAATTGCCATCCTTAGTATGTATATGATTGTTAAATGTTGGGGTATTAAAAAGGTTTTCATATTGGTATTTAATAAAAATGAAAATAAGACTTTAAATTGTTTTGACACTTAGCTTAATTATTTAGGGTGTTCAAATTGGAAATATTATTTTACTACAGTGATGCCGAGAATGAACCAACCGTTCACCTTGATGTTAATTTAAAAATTGGTCTGAGGGGAAAGGCTTCAGCCCTATGAGCCTCCTCCTGATCTTACTCTATCTACCTAATCTTTTCAAAGGTCTTCTCGCGTAGAAATGGGAATTCTTCAACTAGTTTGTACAAAGATCTGAGCATTCAGAGGACGACACTTCACTTTGAGAGTTCGAACTAAAAAAGGACAAATAAGCAAACAACTTGTGCTACTCAAACTAAGATTATTATAGAAGGAAGTTTGTGTCTGAAACAACCTCGGAGTAGCCCGATATGGCTCCAGTTCTACCTAACCACTGCAATCCTAACCCTAAAACCACTTAACAGTGGATGAAACCCTCGCCGGAAAAGGAAAAAAGTCACCAGAAAACCAAAAATATAAATTAAGACCCATAAATGAAAAGCTTGAAGGTGAAGAACAATACCTAGTGGATTTTGAAGGTAGGAATAAGGAGTTAGAAGCAAGAACCTTGAGTTGCAGTGAGGTATGGAGGTTTGGAGAAGAAAGTTGCAGAAAGGCTATAGGAGGGAAGCTAAGGAAGAAGAAAGAGAAATGAAAAGACAAAAGGGTTTAAATATCTTTGCAATGATGAGGCGCGAGTATCGAGGCACTCATCATTGCCCTAGAAAGTCTAAAAGATGCCATCAGAGTTGCATGCCTTGGGGAGAATGCTAGCCACTTCAGTGAATGACATGTGTCTAGGGAACGACTCCAAACCCCAAGACATCAAAACGACCCTTCATTAGCCTGACTCTTATACCCCTCAGTCACCCACTCACATAGTAGACTAAGGGATAAGGGGTGATTGATATTCCCAAAGTGTAACCTCATACTCAGGGTCACTAACCTCGGCTTATCTCACCGTTATTGTATTGAGCATCTATTCTTGTCATATTGTGTACCTCCTCGTATTTTTTCTCTTTAGTGGAAGGTTAGCATGGATTTGAAGGCTACAAATTCTTGGAGGATTCTAGAGCATGAAGTTTGGAGGATTTTATTTTTGTATAGCTTGGCAATGTATTTATTTGGGGAGATTATCATTATTTTCGAGTGTAATTTTAATTGTAATTATTTTGAAAGTGTAAATTTTGGATTCGTTATATTTATTTTTTTTGGAATATAGATGCTCAAAACGAATTGTTCAGGATTTAGTTTAGTTTTAATCGTAGTAGCGCCTCGTGTTATGCCCGGGGTGTTACACCGAACACATGTAACACTAAATTTAAAAGAATTGCAATATATTTTAAAATACCACCTTTCTGTGATTAAAACCATATGGGGGGGGGGGGAAGACGAGCTGGAGCAAGGAGTTAATCAAACCAAAATTTTAAAACACTCATGGAAATTGTGGTTTAAAATAGTTTATTCCCCCTTAAATTAGGACAATGTCCAATAACATTTCTTTCCTTGAAAATTATTATAGTTAAAAATTTACGACAAAAAACAGTGAGAACAAAGTTGAATTAATTTTTGAAATCTTATAATCATAATTGAATAAATTAATTTCCAATTTAAAGGCGAGAATTAAATTGATTAAATTTTAAAGTATCATCCCTCTACTGTTAATTAAAAAATTAATCCCATCAGACATCCTAGTTCCCTTATGAGGTGAGATTTCTCGTTAGGAGCTCAAATCACCACACCTTGAACTACACATATTTGCATTTTTTATTATGATATTCGAACAATTTGAGAACCTTCCGTCCAAGTTAATGAATAGCCGATGACTTTTGGTCCCATAATTAATGACATTGACTTTGTTGGGGAGGATATCATTAATTCCATTTAAGTGTATACCATCGGATAACTTTTTCAATCTGAATCTGCTTATGAAGAACTTTCCCGTTGGGTGAACCAAACTCACTCACATTCAATTCCTGGAACTATTACTTAAAAATCTCGATAATACTCAATGTCTTGATTACATCCATCCATTGGGGCCCAGACTAGCTGACGTGCTAAAATAATCACATCATAATTCTCAAAACACCGATGGAGATCGCATGGGGGTTTATGTGCAAACCCCTGTCCCACTTCATATTTTTGAGGGTTTATGAAAAAAAGCCATTCAATTCTAAATGTCCGAATTTAAATTCTTGGTAATTTTCCATTTACTTGTACAAATTAAATTACCCGATCTTACTATTTTAACTTTTTAAATAAAATAAAACCATTTTAAATTAAATAAAACCCAAAGATCAAAATTTAATTTATACCTTTAAATTAATTACCCCCATTAAATTTAATATAAAATGGATTTTCAAAAAAACGGTGATCTAGACCCATCTTATATATAAATATATATTGTTCATAAAATGAGTATTCCTAAATAATAAATTATCACACCAAATTATGCAGCATAATAAGTAAGAGGCAACATGAAAATATAAACAATAATTGCAAAGAAAAGACAAAATGGCCCTCTCCATCATGGCCATGAATCCTTCTCGATGTAAAAGTCTTGAAGAGCAAGAAACCCACTCAAAGTAGAATTTTTTAGACATAAATGCCCTTTAAAATAAACCTCTTAGAATCTTTAAGTTCCTCATATAATAAACCTCTGGAATTAATCCTCTATAGTGTGGGAAGATGAAGGAAGAAAAACCACTACAAAAGGAACCACTAGCCACACACTAATGTTGTAGAATCGATCCAGCCTGACCATTCAATCGATTCGACCTTCCTACAAATTAATTTGATGGGATCTCGGTCGATCCATCTAGGTAGCATAGCAAATTCATCTTCCATACGAGAATTGCATGCAAAAATGTCATAACTTCCCCGGATCTTCCTGAAACGTCATGAAACTTTATCCAACACTGAAACCCATGTAAATGCATTAATATAAGTTAAATAAACATTACAACCATATTCCAAATCCTCCAAATACATGAATAAAGAAATATTTGCAAAAAAGTTACTTATTATAACCATATTGAATCTAGGAGTGAAAAATAACTATGGATAAATTACTGTAGGGTCCAATCACTTAAAATAAACAGATGTGACCATCATGAAAGAGATATAAACATAGAATCTCAATAAAAAAAAGTTTTTATAATATTATACATAAGATTGTACTATCATACAATATGCAAAAACTAAGGTTTCATGGTTGATAATATGGACCTTGCCAAAACATGATCAATCTCAACCGGGGCTCTCATACCAATGGTTGGAAAAATAACTTGGTATTAAAATTTAAAATGTAAAAATATTTAAGCCCTAATGATCTTTGATTAATTGTGCCATGAACTCACATTTATTATTATTCTTTATGTCTACCCACTTTCATTTATAATTTGTTTAACACTATCATTTGTCATTAATAACTTGTCAAGACTTATCTAAAGTGGATTACATATCGACCCTTAAGGAACATAATTCGGACCCACATTCACTACCCTCCTACATTATGTTACGGGGCCTCTTGGAGGATCTAGGGTAGGATGGTGGTAATAGAATACTATTTACTCACATAACATTTTTTATGAGTAAAATAAGAACAAAGTGTGAAGGACTTAACATTTATTGCATATGAAGTTAGTTTTAGCATGGATATGTGATTCGGTAAAGGTCAGGTCATGATACCCAGGTTGAGGACTTCCCGCATAGGGTGAGGGGCATTTCTTAAGATCCGAATGTAATTTTAAAGGAGTTGGGTTAGGTTTAGGCATGCTCAAAAGTAGGGTGAAGGAAAGAACTTTTCAAAAACCTAATCAAAGTTAGGTTTGGGGGTTCTCTTATCATTGAAAAGTGGATTTATAATTAAGTAACTCCACCCTAATTCTACTCATGGTTAAGGTATTAACTATATAGATAATAGGGGTGTTTAACCACACGATAATTATCTAGTCTTCATATAGGCATAATTTTGTAATCTGTTTAATTTTGTAGTTAAACATGATTATTCATGTATGTATACACAAAATTATATAACCCCCTAAGTCTCTCCTTAGGTCCCTACAACCTCCCCAATTCACTATAAACCCTAGGTCGTACTCTGAGTACCAATCTATAGGCCATCAGGTGCTCTTGGGCCCCATTTAACTTCGGTTAACTCCATCATCAGAGAGAAAGCTCAATGAATCTTTGAAGGGATCTAAATCCCCTTTTTAAGGGTCTACCCCGTGCATGAATCGTCATAACGATTCAAAAAAATGGATTATTTTACTATTAAAAATCGATTTGGAGGCCACCGGGCGCTCCCAGGCCCCGATTTGACCCTAATTAACTTCATCGTCAGAGCTAAAGCTCAATGGATATTCAGAGGGCAATGAAAACCCTTTCCAATGGTTTGAACCATGCATCAAATGGAATAACAGTTTGAACGAACAATCCGTTTACCCTCAAAAAATGATCCAAAGGCCATCAGGCGCTCACAGGCTCCGTTTAACCAAAGTCAACTCTTCAGCTGGAACGAGACTGAATGAATCTTCGAAG
Source organism: Sambucus nigra (assembly GCA_949130495.1). Lineage (NCBI taxonomy): Eukaryota > Viridiplantae > Streptophyta > Magnoliopsida > Dipsacales > Adoxaceae > Sambucus > Sambucus nigra. The sequence goes on from OX422212.1 coordinate 501,924,940, forward strand.
CGAACTAAATACCCTTTCCAAAGGTCTATCCCGTGTGAAAATTAGCCTTACGATATGGACGAATGATCCATTTTACTTTGAAGGGTCATCGGGCGCTTTCGAGCCCCGATTGACCAAAGCCGACTCTTCGTACCAAGCGAATCTTTTTGGAACATCGAAGTAACTCGCAGACCCAAGACATTCTTTTTTTTATTCGTGATTATCTTTATTACTTATTACCATTACCAAATAAAATGACCGAACCAAATACAGATCTTTATACAAGAGTGAGTCTGTTCTTAGGAATCATTAAATCCTATAAATGATTTTTCTAGTGTATCGTGGAAATTCCTCGAAAGGCAAGAATCAAATAATTTTCTACAGTGGAACAAAATTTTTCCCATTTCCACCCTGAATAGATTCTTCTTTTTTATTTCCAAGGGAATGTTGTTATGTTTCCTTGAAGGGTGAACTAATCCTTTGACTCTGGTACCAACAAGTATCATCCCCACCAAACAATGTTCTCTTTCAGGCCTTTCAACCAAATAATATGACCTCGTAGAGCCGCTTTTACTAAAACTCGAGCATTTTCTTGAAAACTCGCTTTGCTTTCCAACGATCCATCACGTGCGCGATTCGGACTTACGATTTGGACGAATGATCCATCATCATTCGATAATCTTCCGTTCAAAGGATTGACGGGAGCTATCGATCCTCGTTTGACCCAAAGTCAACTCCCAAACCTAGGAGTGAGCTAAAGGATTCTCAAAGGTCTCTAAATTATAACGGTATGCCCCATGTGCAATTTAGACTTACGGATTGCAATTTATGACCGTTTTTCCAAAAAATCTGCACCAGACTGCCAATTGGTAGGTCCATTTCCCTGCATATTAGCAGTATGTCTCGGGTTACCTACTGATAGGCAGGGTAAGGACAATGGCTATCATTAGTCCCCCTACCATATATAAGGAGAGCATGAGCTAACCTCGAAAGGAAGTTCAGATTCATCAATATTAGTAATTCTTTCCTTGTGTGAAATTCTTTTCCACCTTTCATTCCCATCACTTTCATATCCAATTTATAAATAATATCCTTCTCTCTCACCCTACATTCATCCTAAATTTCAAGTAAATTCATCAAGGACCAAGGTTAAGCTTCAAGTCTCCAAAGAAGGTCCAAACATCTCTGTCTCTTTAAATTTCTTTATTTTTGCATTAATTGTATAAATTCTTAATTTATCTTTTGGCTTTAGATCATACATATTAAATACCTCATCCTTTATTAGTTATATTACACATAATTTATTTTCTATAAAAAAAAAAAAAAAACAAAGAAAAAAAGGGTTACACCAATAAATTCCGACGGGATACTTCATCACATTTTCTCAAAATTAAAATATATTTTCTACATACACACATATAATAAACTCCCATTTGAATCTATGGGATAAACCCCACCCTTATTCCGCATGTGAACTACGTGAACTTTGATGTCTTTATGAGCTACGTAGGCGTCTTGGGCTAAAACTCGAGACTCGAGTCCTATTTTCCTATTTTCTTATTTTCATATTTCTCCTAATTTATCCATTAATTATTTATATATGTCATACTTTTGATTCATACTCGCGTCTTATCTAACACATATTATCGTTTTGTCATAACGATCGATATCTCGATAAGCGCACAAATTATATTTTTTAATTATTATTTTGGGAGCAGTCCCATGAATGACCTCACTCCATATTTTTCGGGATGTGAGTCAAGAAATTTCGATCTCCACTTATATATACGCACACACACACACTTCATGGATAAATTGAGGAAAATAGTAACATAAGCCCATGAGAGACCGAAAGTGAGGGATGGTTACCTAACACCTTTCCATTCTGTAACTTAGCCCCCGAACCCCTGAACTATTGGTTTCATAAGCATTAGTTTGTCTTTGATACTTCTCTCTTGAGGTGGCAACATGTTCTTTTACCTATTTTGTGCAAAATAGGTTGGTGATTCTATATTTTTACATCACCCCAAAATTGAAGACGGTCAAAGAAACCCTCCCCTCCCCCTCCCCCCCCCCCCCCCGGATGTAGCGAGGGGCACATGACCTTTATCCCCCCCTCTTTCCCCCAAAGCTCCCTGGGGAGGGGAATATTTCGGGATGGCCACTTTGAAAACTTTACTTGGGATTATGTCTTAAGAGGTCTGGAGCCTATTTGAATTGGTGTTATCATTTTATGCTTATGTTCATATGCACCTACCTGTATGTTCCCTTTTTCTCTCTGTTATTTCTTGTATATATCTACCTCATGTTTATATCACCTCTCACTCACTTTTCACTTCACCCAATTATAAATAATCCCCATGTACACCTCACACTACCTACACTTGTATATATATTCACTTATACTCACATTCTTCACACATCACTTAGAATATCCATACTTAGGTGTGACTAGCACCCCCCCCCCCCCCCCCCACTTATACACTTGAATATATTCATGCTCACTCATGCTTATCACACACCATTTATAGTCGATCCATGTTTAGGTTCACTACCACACACTCACTTATAGAAATTCACACATCACTCACTCTCGCGTATCCATGGTTAGTGTAATCATCATTCTCTATGCTAGATTTACTTTACATGACACTTGTACATTCTTTCTTCTTATTATAGTGCTCATCATGCCAAATAAAACACTCTCTTGATAATATACTAATCAAGAATCATGCATTTTGCACAATACATCACCAAGAACATGGTTATTGACTAAAATATTATCCCGTACTAGGGGATCACTTTGTTCTGGGCGTTGGTCCGGTAGTTCGCAATTAGCCCAAACAATATGACTATTACCTTCCATTGTCCAAGTTCCTTCTATGTATATCGAACAGTTCCTCCCGTATCGTACCGCTTGACCGAAGTCATGATGGTAGGTATATAGCAGGTAACTCATTCACATACATCGAGTATATCGAATTCTCTCTCACACGTACTGTCCCCACGAGGTATATGGTGAGACAATTTACGTACACTCGGGTATATCAAATGGCTTGTCCACACGTACCGATTGCCCTAAAAAGCTCATGCCAAAGGGGGGAACCTTTCCACTAACCCAACAACTGCATACCCTCATACAGGCATAAAACCTAGGGCACTCATATTTAGTTTACTGATTACTACCCAAAACTTTGCCAAATTTCCGGGTCATCATGTCGCCCAAAATTTCGTACGATTTCATTTTTTTCCAAAATGGGACCGTGTCCATGAGACTGGAAACAAGTCGAACCATGTTTTACATATTTTTCAAACCCAATTTTCTCAAGATCGGGTCCCGTCCGACATCTCTTTTGCATTTAGGTAAACCTAATACAAGCGAAAGCATAAAACATAATAATAATGATGTTGAGACTTTTCTCTCGTTTTTCCTCATTCCTTACCAAAAGTATCAAAAACATTTTTCCTCTTTTATTAAAATACCCCAAAATATTTTTCCTTCTATTTTATTAAAATACACAAAACATTTTTCCTCCTCTTTTATTAAAATACCAAAAAACATTTTCCCCTCTTATATCAAAATTACCATAAACATATTGTCATCCTCTTTCCAAAAAAAAATATCAAAAACATTTTTTCTTTTCCAATAAAATATTCTTCCCTTTATCTTTCAAAAATAAATTCGAATCATTTTTCCCTCTCAGGTCGATAGCATACCCGATCCTTGGTATGGCTCCCTATTGGCTTCAATCTTTCATCGAACTGCCTTGAATCTTCTTTAGTTCTCCTGCTACTTCCTCTCAGTTCAGAATCCACCTTCACCAACTTTCCATGGAAAATTTAAGACCAACTACCGAATGTGTAGCCTGATTTGACGACGGTCTTAGTCCAACTAATCGCCAAGATTGACAACCTTTAAGGTTCACGAGATACAAAAAAATAGGGTCCCTATTCCCGAGGATCTCGAGGTCCTCTTCCCTCATGCTATGGGTTTACTCGCACTTGAGCCTATTTGTGTCCCAGAAGAATATCAGCATGCTCCACGTGCCCCTCTTGCTAATGGGCCATCACTAACTCATCTCCCTATGCCAAATCTTTCCCAACTAGGGTCTAACTTGCTAATATCTATTGATTTGAAGGAATAAGAGTTGAACAAGGTTAAAGAGTACCTTAAGCTATTGACCAAGAAGTTTGACCTGGACTGAATCTCCGGGAACTACATGGATTACACCCATATGCCTCCATACCCAAAAGAAAGCCTATCAAAAAAATTCAAGATGCCTAACATTGAGAAGTTCATAGGTAGCGAACCCCCATTCATGACTCTCCTAGGAGCCTCCGAGGAAATAATATCCCAGATGTTCTAGCAAACTCTAAAAGAATGTAATCTTTTTTTGTTCCTGTCCCTCGAGGAATCCATAATTCGCAGTTAGGAGGATGTTGCCCGTGAATTCATGTCACAGTACAAATACAACAAGGAATTGGAGGTTACATGCCATGATTTAGAACTTTTCAAGATGAATCCTAGAGAAATTTTCAGCAATTTCATAGCAAGGTGGAGGTAAAAAGCGGCTACCATGACTAACTGAACTTTTGAAGAGGAGCAAGTTAGTATTGTGAAGAAAAACTTCTTACCCCGTGTTTGAGAAACGATGGGAGGATAGTATTACACACATTTTTTAGTCATCCGGTAAGCAGGACTGGAGATTGAAGAAAGTCTTGTCAAGAGAGAAACTAAGCCAAAGAAAGTATCAGAACAATTTACTCACAGAAAATATGAGAAGCCTGCTATAGTTTCAGCCATTAACAACAACTCAAAGCCTACTACCTCTTGAGCGCCAGAAAGTCGTGCCAACCCTGTCAGAAAAGAATACATCGAGCTTCACCCTCCCCTATTAAAGTCTACCAAGTGATGATGCTGGAAATAGCACCACCAGTCAAGGTGTTTGTAAGCTCAAACTTGTGATAAAAATGGCAGCACAAGAGTATACTAAATATAAGAGATTGAGGTGAGGAGAAGAGGATGAACACTTGGATGTAAGTGGTTCAGCCAATTAGGCCTACGTCCACTGTCCAAATGAGTGAGCAAGGTCACTAAAATGAGGCACTAATGTCCATGGATACAATCTCTCAAGCTTTATCTCTCTACTATATAACTGAATAGAGTTTCAGCTAGACTTGATGATCCCAATCCCCCTCCATGTAGGAGAAGGCGAACATATATAGTGTGTGTGTGGGGGGGGGGGGTGTAATGCACCCCCCATGCATGCAATGAGCATGTGTGTGTTGATCTAGCTAATATAATGAAGACATCTGTTACTGTCACATATAGAGAATGATGATAAAATATTCCCCCACGTGAGGGGATTGATTTGTTACAACTAATTTAGCACACATGTTCCCAGTTACACACATTCGAGTAATGGCTCGGCTATCTTCGATTGGTACCAACCTCGGCCTGTAAGAGTACAAGGTTGATGAAGTCTGGCTGCTTCCCAATTCGAGGTTATTCGTGATGGTCTCGGCTCAGCAAAAATCTGAGGTAAGGCAGGTGAGGTTATAACGTCGGCCTGGGCCGGGGTTATGTGGGAGTAGTTAGAACGTCGAATGATTCCCAGCCGAGGTTGATTATGATGATGGTGTAGCCTTGATTCCTCGGCTTATACCCAGTCCAGGTTGATGTATTAAGTAGGCATGATGTCAGCTCCGGACTACCTGATGGGTACCTGCCCCCATGGATCATGTAGACCTCAGTTGTTGCCTGACTATGAAGCAACTACTAACATCGATAATTACCGACCTCGCTTAAGACAAGATCATTGGTTGCCAATCTGAGGCCCTTGTTACCTCGGACATCTTCTGGACCGAGGTTGGTGTCTTTGAGCTGTTAGGTATATTTAGGGCATATCAATCACCCCCTAGCCCTTAGTTACCTATGTGAATAGGTACCTAAGGGGTATATATGCCTGAGGTTGGATTTCTTTATGTGCCAATATTTTCTTGACAGGTGTCAGATTCTGAAGTAGGTTGCGTGCTTGGTAAATTCAATGATGATGGTCTTTTGGGCTCTCAAGGCAATGATGGGCCTTGGGGCGCGTGCAAGTGGGATTTGAGGGTTTTAACCCTTTTCTCTCTTTTCTTCTTCATTTCCTTCCCTTTCTCCCGTCTGAGCCATCTTCATTTTCTCTCTCTTCCAGAGCTTGATCGAGGGTGCATTTTATAAATTTTTCTTGCCAATCTTCCTATTCTTCTCCTCGTACTTCATCAGGTATTACTTATTACCTTTTCTTTGCCATTTTTTTAGCCTTGTTTTTCCATTTGTTACATTTTTCGGTGAGTTTATAAGTTTTTCGATGAGCTGTTCTTGACTATTTTTGGTTGGCTTTCCTTTCAAATAGCCATATTTGATCTTTGACTGTTGTGTCATCCTGATTGTTTTTATCTTGAGTCCATAAGTGTAAGGTCATCCCCATATGCTCAGACCCCTTTATCAACTCTTAGAGGAATTCCCTTCTCTTAGGGAGAAAACCTTAGATAAGATTAGACAAATAGAACGAGCCCAAGAGGAAGCTCGTAGGGCAGAGGCATTCCTTCTTAGGCCTATATTCCCACCCCCTCTGAAAGTGATACACCCTGAGCCATCTGTGTCTATAGAGGTTCCAGTAGAACCCGTTTCAATGTCTGAGTACGAGTCATCAACCTCAGACACTATGTCTGTGGATTCTTTCCAAGAGGCCATGGGCTATTCCGTCCGGATGGACTAAGCCCCTAAGAAAGTTGAGGTTTCCAGTCGTGCCTCGTCTTACAAGAGTTTTAGCAACTCGCAATCTTTCTCTCATGTCGAAATTAAAGGTCCTAGTGTGGCTGTTCCCCCAATCTTTGACACTATTCCCCTGTCGGCCGCCATAGGAGCTGAGTTTGCCCGAAGGTTCCCTGATGGTGCTCCCTCGTCTGCTCAAGCCGATATTGATCAGGATGAGGATGATGGTAGCAAAAGCGATGTTGAAACCTCAAAGGAAGCCGGGATATAGATCACTTTCAGCAAACTCGACCTCTTGGCATTCCCACATCTGTATTCTATAAGTCCATCCATAAAACTTAGGAGACCTCTGAGGGACGAGAGGGCCATTGGCGACCGAGATGGTGAGATCTGCTTATATGACCAGATGTTTAAGTTAGGATTTCGTCTTCCCATTTATCTAATAATTAGGGATATATTGTCTTATATTAACTTAGCTCCTTCCCAATTATCCCCCAATGCCTGGAGGGTGAAAATTGGAGCTATAGTCTTATAGAGGGCAGTTCATCATTCAGACCTTCACGTCCATGTCTTCATAAAGTGCTACGTCCGGAATCATCCGAGTTATTACCACTTTTTAGCTCAGAAGTCCAATAAGAAGATATTGCTGGTTACCCAGACTTCGAACCACAACTGGAAACCACGATACTTCTTCGCCTTAGGGTCATGCGAGTTTGGTCCCTGTGCCCCCTCTTCCTCCTTAGAGCCGAGAATACCCTTGAGATGGGGAAATGTGTCAATGGATACTAGGTCCGACCCTGGGTTAAGACAGAATAACCTTCAGAAGGTTAAAGACCTTTAAGATCAGGGGGAGCATGGTCTGTTGGTCAAGTACGAGCATTTGATGACCCCCTACTACCTCTCTGAAACTGGACTTGGGGGGAGTCCTCTGACCGAGCTCCATAAGTTACTTTATCATTTCAACAAGTCATACCTCTGATTTTGTTATGTCTCTGATCTTTTAACTCAGATCTTTCTATTTGCAGAGCATCCTAAAGGAATTTCGGACGACCTTTGGGAGATGGCAGCCCCCAAACTTACAAAACTTGTGAAGAAAGCAGGTCTAACTGCGCCTCCTCCTCCTCCTACTACTTCAAGGGTCGAGGCCTCTAAGAAGAGGAGATCTACTGAACTTGCCCCTGAGGATCAGATGCAGAAGAATAAAACTTCCAAGGGAGATCGTGCGATCCCCATCTCCTATGAGGACGCGTTAATTACTCGTCTGGAGAAACTAAAGATCGGCGACAATCTTATCGGCCAGAGTCTGTAGGCCTTGGATGCTATCGGCTCCATCATGACTGACTCTGACAAACGGTTCTGCCATTCTCTAGACACCCCTCTGTTGGCAGATTTAGCCCTCCATCGATCAATCCAAGTAAGATTTTTTCTTTTACTGAATAAGTGTAACATCGGCTTTAAATTATACCAAATCTTGAACTGACATTTCTGCACATGCTTTGTAGGGTCTCCTCACCATGCACCATTTTGTTGACTGGACTCTGAGGAAACTTCCTCTGATTGATAAGGTCAAAGAGGCCTAAAAAACTGAGGCTGCTCTGAATACTGAAGTGGAGCATCTGAATAAGTCTGAGGCTAGTGTTAAGCGGCTGGAGAAGGACATGGACAAGCTTAAGAAGGATCATAGCTCTGCCCTGAAGACTTAGGCTGACTCTCTTTAGCACAAGGTCGATGTCGCTGTGAAGGCTGCTTTGGATGACGCCTTAGAGAAGATTTTGGAGGACTACAAGGTCTCTGACGAATTCGTCAGCTTTGTCTTTGAACACCTCGAAAGGGGTGTAAAGGCCACTGGAAAATGGGCTGCAATGAAAGAGAAAGAGTTAGGGAGCTTGGCAGCCTCTGACTTCTTTGTTCTGGGTTATGATGATCCTCGGTTTGCTTAGGCCTTGCAAGAGGTCGAGGAGGAAGGAGGTGCCGCACCTTTCGAGACTTCTCAATAAGAAGACACAAGGACCGAAGATGTTGTTCCTCAAGATGATGGGGTAGAAGTGACCAACTTCGACCAAGGAAGTGTGGGCAAGGTCACCAACCCTGAGACTGCAGATACTTAAAACCCATTTCGTGAAACTCTTAATATTCATTTTTTGTTCCTAATCCATATTGATCTGTAACTTCTGATAACATTTTATTTTAGCTCTTTACTTGTAATTATTAACTAGGGCTTTATTTCTTTTACTGAATGTTCTTTGAATGGTTTTCTATATCATGCAATGTGTTTTTATTAAGGTCTGAAGCCTCAATATAATGGTGTCTCTATCAGCCTTATAACATTGTGATGTTCACCTCAAACCTTATCACCAAGCTATGATGTTTTAAGGTCTGAGATCATCGACTAAGATGTTACCCCCATAATATATTCACCAAATTAATGATGTTTAAGGTCTGAGGTCATCCAAGTGTGATGTTCACCTCAGACCTTGTCACCAAACTATGATGTTTAAGGTCTGAGATCATCAACTAAGATGTTACCCCCATAAAATATTCACCAAATTAATGATGTTTAAGGTCTGAGGTCATCCAAATGTGATGTTCACCTCAGACCTTATCACCAAACTATGATGTTTTAAGGTCTAAGATCATCAACTAAGATGTTACCTCTATAATATATTCACCAGACTAATGATGTTTAAGGTCTGATGTCATACAAGTGTGATGTTCACCTCAGACCTTGTCACCAAACTATGATGTTTTAAGGTCTGAGATCATCAACTAAGATGTTACCCCCATAATATATTCACCAAATTAATGATGTTTAAGGTCTGAGGTCATCCAACTGTGATGTTCACCTCAGACCTTGTCACTAAACTATGATGTTTAAGGTCTGAGGTCATCAACTAAGATGTTACCTCCATAATATATTCACCAAACTAATGATGTTTAAGGTCTAAGGTCATCCAAGTGTGATGTTCACCTCAGACCTTATCACCAAACTATAATGTTTAAGGTCTGAGGTCATCAACTAAGATGTTACCTCCATAATATATTCACCAAACTAATGATGTTTAAGGTCTGATGTCATGCAAGTGTGATGTTCACCTCAGACCTTGTCACCAAACTATGATGTTTAAGGTCTGAGATCATCAACTAAGATGTTACCCCCATAAAATATTCACCAAATTAATGATGTTTAAGGTCTGAGGTCATCCAAGTGTGATGTTCACGTCAAACCTTGTCACCAAACTATGATGTTTTAAGGTATGAAATCATCAACTAAGATGTTACCCCCATAATATATTCACCAAATTAATGATGTTTAAGGTCTGAGGTCATCCAAGTGTGATGTTCACCTCATACCTTGTCACCAAACTATGATGTTTAAGGTATGAGATCATCAACTAAGATGTTACACCCATAAAATATTCACCAAATTAATGATGTTTAAGGTCTGAGGTCATCCAAGTGTGATGTTCACCTCAGACCTTGTCACCAAACTATGATGCTTTAAGGTCTGAGATCATCAACTAAGATGTTACCCCCATAACATATTCACCAAATTAATGATGTTTAAGGTCTGAGGTCATCCAAGTGTGATGTTAACCTCAGACCTTGTCACCAAACTATGATGTTTAAGGTCTGAGATCATCAACTAAGATGTTCCCCCATAATATCTTCACGAAATTAATAAACCAAAAGTTGACACAGGAACTGATCTTCTCATTAATAATCTCCTCATAAGTTGACACATTTACATAGGAATCATTGCAACATCATATGTAATACTTTTTCAAATGATGAGCATTCCATGGATTGGAAAAAGGTTCCCCCTCAAGGTTTTCCAACCTGTGGGTCCTGGGTACAACTTCTTCGATCACTTTGTAAGGGCCATGCCAATTTGGGTGAAGCTTGTTTGCCTTCTGCAATGTCTTCTTCAACACCAGGTCTCCCACGGCTATGGATCTTGATTTCACCCTTTGATTGTAGAACTTTGCTGTTCTCTATTGGTAGGCTACCTGTCTGATCTCTCGTCTTCCCTTCTCACTTTAATCAAATCTAGGTCAAGTCTTCTATCCTCATAATTCTTCTTAGGGTCATAGGTCTGAACCCTGTGAGTGGGGAGTCCTACCTCGGTTGGTATGACAGCTTCTGAGCCATGTGTTAACATAAATGGGGTTTTCCCAATTGGTGTCCTAGCGATTGTTCTATAGGCCCATAATACAGCATGAACCTCTTCAGTCCATCTCCCATTAGCTTCTTCTAACCTCTTCTTGATCCCATCGAGTATTATTCTGTTTGTGACTTCGGTCTGATTGTTTGCCTAAGGTCAGCCCAGAGAAGAGAAAAATTTCTTGATCCCAGCTTTCTCGCAATACTTTTCTAAGGAAGAATTCTTGAACTGGGTTCCATTGTCCTAGATGAGGGTGTTTGGAAGGCCATGTCTGCATATGATGCTCTTTCAAATGAATTGGAATGTCTTTAGCTCTGTAGTCGTGATCATTGGCTCGGACTTTACCCATTTGGAGAAGTAGTCAATGGCAACTATCAAAAACCTGTAGTTGTTCGCAGCTCTTGGTAAGGGACCCACCAAGTCAATTCCCCATACTGCGAATGGCCAAGGAGAACCTATTGACGTCATAGGCTGATAAGGTTGATGGGGGATAGTGGAGAATCTTTGGCATTTGTCACACCTCTTCACAACATCCTTAGCTAAGGTCGGCCATGAGTATCCCTGCATTATAATCCTCTTGGCTAAAGGTCTTCCTCCTATGTGACTGGAGCAAGAACTCTCGTGTACCTCTTGTAGGATGCGGGGGACCTCTGTGGGATGAACGCGCCTAAGGAGGGGTAATAAAAATCCCTTCTTATATAGGATATCTTCTATTATTAAGAACTTTGCAGCTCTATACCTCAGTTTCCTCCTCTCTAGCTTTGATTCCGGCAGCTCTCCCTCTCTGATATATCTGATAAGGGGGTCTATCCATGAGTCCCTTAAGTTCAAATTGAGGCAAGGGTTAGTAACCTCTTCTTCTTCAATGGTCGGCTTGAGCAGGATCTCGACCGGAACTCTCCTTCTAATATCTGTCATTGTTGCTGTAGACAACCTTCCTAGTGCATCTGCGTGGCTGTTGTTTTGTCGAGGTAGCCTTTTCATCTTTACCTCCTCGAAACCTTCTAGCATCATTCTTACCCTCTTTAGGTATTTGGCCATCCTTCCATCCTTGGCCTCATAAACTCCAAACACTTGGTTAACAACTAACCTTGAGTCATTATGAAGCAGGAGTCGTCTTATTCTAAGGGTCTTAGCCAAGGAGAGGCCCACTATCATGGCCTCATATTCTGACTCGTTGTTTGATGCCTTAAAATTAAACCTTATTGCATATTCAACGTTGGTACCATCAGGAGCTGAGAGTATCAGTCCTGTACCGCTTCCACTTTCGCAAGAAGACCCGTCAACAAAGAGGTTCCAGATATATTTATCTAATGAGAAGCTCCCCTATGACATGATTCCTTGCTTGAAGAGGTACCGGTCTTCCTCATTCTCAGTTATTCCGTTTCTGGCTCTGTTGGACATAACCTCTTTCATGTCTCGGAAGATGTTGCTATTTGATCCCTCTACAGTCTCTAGATTATTATCAACCTCGGCCTCTTCCCATGTGAACTTAGCAACAAAATCTACAAGTGTCTGCCCTTTAATGGCCACCCTGGGTTGATAAGTAAGGTTGTACTCACCCAACTCAGTCTCCCAGGTCATCAACCTTCCTGACTTCTCAGGCTTGTGGAAGACTTGCCTTAATGGGGAGTCAGTGAGGATGACCATAGAGTGGGCTTGGAAATAGGGCTTCATCTTCCTAGAAGCATGTATCAAAGCGTACGCTAACTTTTCCATCCGAGGGTAGTTCTGTTCAGACCCGTGAAGGGCCTTACTGTTGAAGTATACAGGCCTTTGGACCCCACCGTCTTCCCGTACTATGGCTTCACTTATAGCTGACTCAGAGACTGCTAGATAAACATATAACTTCTCTCCCACTATGGGCCGAGATAGGAGCAAGGGAGATCCGAGGTAAGACTTGAGTTGATTAAAAGCCTCCTCACACTCTTTATCCCATTTGAAGGCCTTTCTAAGCACCTTAAAGAACGGAAGACACTTGTTCGTTGCTCTAGAAATAAATCTGTTGAGTGCAGTTATTCTTTCAGTGAGCCTCTAAACGTCCTTGATATTTCTTGGTGACTTCATGTCAAGCAAAGCCTTGATTTTCTCAGGGTTCGCCTCTATTCCCCTCTAATTGACAATGAATCCAAGAAATTTCACAGCTCCTACCCCGAAGACACACTTCGCAGGATTGAGTTTCATTCTGTACAAGTCCAGGGTATCGAAGGTATTTTCTAGGTCTGCCATGTGAGTGCGGACCTTTAAAATCTTCGTCAACATATCGTCTATCTACACCTCCATAGTCTTGCCTATTTGATTTTCAAACATCTTATTCACAAGACGTTGATAAGTTGCCCCTGCAATGTTTAAGCTGAAGGGCATGAACTTATAGCAGTATATACCCTTGTTAGTGATGAAGGCTGTCTTCTCTGAGTCTTCAGCATCCAAGAAGATCTGGTTGTAGCCTGAGTACGCGTCCATTAAGCTCATGAGCTCATGCCCTACAGTTGCATCTACCATCTAATCGATCTGAGGTAATGGATAACTGTCTTTTGGCCAAGACTTGTTCAGGTCGGTAAAATCTACACACATCCTCCATTTTCCATTGGCCTTGGGCACAATGACAGCATTTTATAACCACTCCAGATATATGACTTCTTTGATAAACTCAGCCTCTTCCAACGTCCTGACTTCTTCCCGGATGAAGTCGTACTTCTCCCTGGAGTAAACTCTTCATCTTTGTTTGATTGGCTTAGCATCCTTAGTCACATTGAGTTTGTGGAACATAACCTGAGGGTCAATGCCAGGCATGTCCTCGTGGATCCATGCGAAGACACTCTGCCTCTTCCTCAAGAAATTTATCATCTCTTCCTTGATCTCCTCTTTTATGGCTTTTTCGACCTGGATATTTTTTTTCGATTCATCCTCATTGAGGACGATGGATTCTACGTCTTTCGCGACCTCTCCTTTCTTCAACTTCGTTTCATCTCTAGGGTTAAGTGTATCAATGTTATACGTGGTGGTTGCTCTCTTATGGGCCTCTTTCTCTTTGGCCCAGTTGAAGTAGAATTATCTTGCTATTGTCTGGCCGCCCTATACTTTCCCTACCCCAAAGGGCGTTAGGACTTTTAGCATCTGGTGGACCGTCGATGGCACAACATCAAACTCCTTAAGGGCTACTCTTCCTATTATGAGGTTATGGACATAGAAGACGTTTTCGTCCATAACGAAAAAATTGATCTTCCGTGTCAACCTCTTAGGCCACTCATCACCCATTCGCACGTCCATCTCATACATGCCCAACGGATGGACCTTTTCACCACTGAAGCCCATTAAAGGATGATGATAGGGTACCAGCCTAGCTCTGCTAAGACCTAGGCTTTTAAAATAGGGCCAGAACATCACATCTGCTGAACTTCCTCCATCTACAAGAATTCTCTGTACCTCGCATCCAAGCACCGTTGTTGTGATTACCAATGGGTCGTCATACGGAGATAGGATACCTTTAAAGTCGAGTCGGGGGAACTCAACTATAAGATTGTCCATATCCACCTTCTTTCTCTTCTGTTTCATGTTCGAAGACGTCAGATTTACCACTTCTAGTTTGACCACTGACTTGGCCTCTTCCAGTTGAGCTTTTCGGTTAGCCACTTCAGAGCCACCCCTACTAGTCCTCCGCATATGGTGTTAACTCCAAAGGAGATCATACTAACCCTCTTCACTGGGGTCATCTTTTGGTGGGAGGTCTGGATCGTCCTCATTATCACACTCCAAGTCATCGTCTCTTCTTACCGGAGTATCGTCACGACATCTGTCATTTCTCTTCCTTTTAGGGTCATCTCTTCCCCTCTTAGGAGCCTTACCATCAACATACTTTCTCAACTTTCCTGATTTCAATATCTTCTCGATCTCATCCTTTAAGGTGAAGCACTTATCTGTAACATGGCCATGTTCTTGGTGGAACTCGCACCACAAGTTCTTGTTCCTCTTATGTGGAGGAGCCTTCACCTTCTCTGTCCATCTCATAGACTGGTCATTCTTAACCTCAATGAGGATGTGTTCGCAGCTCACAGTTAGAGGGGTATAGTGTGCGAACTTATCGTCAGCTGACCTCTTCTTTCCATCCTTCTTTCTTTGGAACTTCCCGCTGCTACCACCATTCTCATCCTCATATTTTGCAGCCATGGCCTCTTCAGCATTCATGGCCTTCCCCGCAGTTGCTAATAGTTCTGCCATGGACTTGGGAGGGTCTTTCGTAAGTTTCCACAATAACTTCCCTTTCTGAAGACCTCCTATGAGGGCGGTCATGGCTATATTCTCCTCGTAGTCTTCAACCTTGTGTTTTTCTTTGTTAAATCTAGCAAATGTAGTCTCTTAGGCTCTTGTTCTTGCCTTTCTTGACATACAATAAATGGGTGGTCTTCTTTTGAGGTCTTACCCCAAAACAGAAATTGTGAATGAATCGTTCATCCAAGCCCTTGAAGTTATCAATTGAATTCTTCGGAAGAGAAGTAAACCAGATGTGTGTTGCTCCCGTCAAAGTCCCAGAGAAGGACTGACACTTCATCTAATCTGGTATTGAATAAATGTATGCCGCTAAATGGTACATCTCAATATGATGTACAGGGTTGGTGTTACCGTCATACTTGGGAGACACCGTGGGCGGTTTGAACTTAGCAGGGGTTGGAAAGCTCAATATCCTAGCCACGAATGGGGAGCCTTCTTAGAAACCTCTTTATAATAGTTCTCGACTTTTAATGAGGTCTCCTATCTTTTCTTCAAGATGATGGATGGAGTCGTTCCATGGCCTCGCAACGTCGACCTGACTGAGGTTGTCCCCAGCTACCTCTGACGGGTGGACTGAGGGTTCCCCAGCCATAGCACAACGTAGGTTGTTGACCTCTTCCTGGTCTTTACCTCATCCTGTGTTGGGTCGGCCTTGATGAGGCCGACATGGCCCCTCTTCCCTTTGTGAGCCGGTTACACTTCTCGACCTGGGTAACCTCTGTTTGAGGTCATTTATTGGGCCGAGCCTTTCAAAGGCTGACCCTCTGCTCAATCGATCAAAAGATGACCCTCGGCATCTTTACCTCTTCGGCCTCCACAACCTCAGCTCTGTTGGATAGGACACACTGTGTCATTTGAAACCTTATATGTCTCCCAACAATCTTCTAGAACCTCTTCTGCCTCCAAATTATCATACCTATCCTCAGGGCAAGGGTGTCCTTGCCTCCCCAGACATAAACGCCTAGGGTCAGCAACGTCCCTCCTCCGATGAGGTGTAGGTTTGTCTTTTCGCGGTGCCTGGGGTGGTCCCTTGGCTTCAGGATGGGGTTGAGAAGCCGCTGGAGTAATCATCTCCAGTGAGACCCCCGGTGGTCTCATCATATTTTGATTGAGTTGTGCAAATTGCTCCTTCATTTCTTATTGCGTGCAGCCAAAGACCTCAAGGCTACTGCAACCTCCGCATTTCAAACTGAGGCGGTGCTTGGATGGAACTAGGTCCTCCAGCACCAGGCGGTGGGAGAGGTGGCGGTAACTCCGGTGCCATACATTAACACAAAATAGCTTGTGGAGTAGATGAGCTTTGTACCTTAATGGACCTCTTTCAATGGTGAAACATCTCCATACAAGGGGTGAGGCATGGTTCACCACCAGAGTCTCCGGTGAGGTTAAGAAGAAAATGAGGAAGAGATAGCTTCTCGGTTCCTACAGACAGTGCCAAAATGATGATGCTGGAAATAACACCACCAGTCAAGGTGTTTGTAAGCTCAAACTAGTGATAACAAATGCAGCACAAGAGTATACTAAATATAAGAGATTAAGGTGAGGAGAAGAGGATGAACACTTGGATGTAAGTGGTTCAGCCAATTAGGCCTACGTCCACTGTGCAAATGAGTGAGCAAGGTCACTAAAATGAGGCACTAATGTCCATAGATACAATCTCTCAAGCTTTATCTCTCTACTATATAACTGAACAGAGTTTCAGCTAGACTTGCTGATCTCGATCCCCCTCCATGTAGGAGAAGGCAAGCATATATAGTGTGTGGGGGGTGTAATGCACCCCCATGCATGAAATGAGCATGTGTGTGTTGATCTAGCTAATCTACTGAAGACATCTGTTACTGTCACATATAGAGAATGATGATAAAATATTCCCCCACGTGAGGGGATTGATTTGTTACAACTAATTTAGCACACATGTTCCCAGCCACACACATCCGAGTAATGGCTCGGCTATCTTCGATTGGTACCAACCACGGCCTGGAAGAGTACAAGGTTGATGAAGTCTGGCTGCAGCCTAATCCGAGGTTATTCGTGATGGTCTCGGCTCAGCAAAAATCTGAGGTAAGGCAGGTGAGGTTATAACGTCGTCCTGGGTCGGGGTTATGTGGGAGTAGTTAGAACGTCGGATGATTCCCAACCGAGGTTGATTATGATGATGGTGTAGCCTTGATTCCTCGGCTTATACCCAGTTAAGGTTGATATATGAAGTAGGCATAATGTCAGCTCCGGACGACCTGATGGGTACCTGCCCCCATGGATCATGTAGACCTCAGTTGTTTCCTGACTATGAAGTAATTACTAACATCGATAATTACCGACCTCGCTTAGGACAAGATCGTTGGTTGCCAATCTGGGGCCCTTGTTACCTCGGACATCTTCTGGGCCGAGGTTGGTGTCTTTGAGCTGTTAGGTATATTTAGGTCATATCACCAAGCCTTATTGATTTGAAATCTCATCTAGTCATTAGCCACTTCCTAAAAATTTCAAACTCTATGCCCATTGTGATTTCCATCAAAATACCGGCCATACCACTGATCAGTGCTTCCATCTTCGAAATATAATCCAAGGTCTGATTGACTGGGGTATTATCACCCCACTAGCCAATCCTAACCCAAACACCACTCATAATCCACTCCCAAATAATGAAAATTCTATCTTCCTAGAAAACGATCTGGAATTTGACCTATCTACCCAGATTGTACCGAGTAAATCACCTATTATAATCGTATCTTCACCTAAACCCTTGAAAGTTTGCCCACATTTTCTCCTACACCCAACCTGTTTTCTCGACCAAGCTCTGCCACTTCTTACAAAAACATGCATTATCATTGTACTCATTTTGGGGGAAAAGATATGAAATTGCCACCGGTAATGAACCAACTTCTAGATTTTGGGATGAAATTGACCACGAAAATTACCATTAACTGCCAAAAGTTTAGCACACTGTTCATAGAAGCTCTGAAGTGGGCTCGAGAGTTAGATAATTTAGTGGTACCTGTTGATGAATTCAGTTTGGGCGATGAAGTACAGATTATGGCAGACATGTTCCGACATACTAATGAGATTTATAGTATGTTCGAGTTACTCCATGCTTTAAAGCTACAAGGGCGATTGGTCCCTTCACTTATGCATCTCCCCGTTGAGTGGGAGGATTTATATGAAGAAGCTCTTAAGGTTAAGGAATGCATTGACTTCTCATGGAAAGGAAACATCATTGCCACTGGATGGGGGGATGAGTTTGATAGTTCAGATGTATATCCAAGCCAAGAAAATGTCCGTGAGGTAATCAACATATATGGGATGGTATCGTTTGAAGATCTTCTAGGAGAAATCAATAAAGTGTCCATACAACTCGAGATAGATGAAGAAATGATATTTTTGTTCTTTCCCTCTTCCATGAACCATATAAAAAGATCTAGGAGGCACTACAAGAGTTCAAACCCTTAATGACGAGAAACTCCCCATGTCGAAAATGACCATCGAGGATAGCAAGATCCTTAACCAATTAAAGAATCTCAGGCCAACATCGCTTTGTGGGGACCCTTTATGTCTTTCGAGCTACATGAAACACTCTAATAAAATTACTTTTGAGCCAACAGTTCCTCCTTACACCACTCCAAAAGAAGCCCTGAACCTGGTCGGGTCCTTAACCTCTACTAGAACGCTTTCCTTCTCTGAAGAAGAAATCCCAAAGTTTGATCATAATCATAGCTATGCTCTCAACATCTTCATTAAGTTAATGGGGAGGACAGCCGCACTCTCACTCATTGATAATGGATCAGCACTCAATGTTTGCCCGTTAAGAACCTTCAACTACTTGGGTTTAAAAGTAAACGACCTTGTTCTAACTTCAACAGCAGTGCGTGCTTATGACAATACTCGCTGAGAGATAATGGGATCCATAAAGCTTATAATAGGGGTTAGACCTATAAATCCCGTTATCGATGTCTAAGTTATTGACATACCGGCTTATTGTAATCTACTACTCGACCTACCATGGGTTGACAGCATCAAGGGTTATCTTCCTCCCTCCATCAAAAACTGATGTTCATCGCCAAAAGACAGGTCATCACCATCTTGGACGACGATCATAATACCAAGAAAATGAAAGCACTAGTAATCCAATGCTAGAGATACAACATGGGGAAAATGATATGCTTCTTTCTCTTTTTTCGAGTCGAACCACTTCAACTCCGAATAGGGGATGATTTTGAAGATATAGTCTGTCCCGATCACAACCTTCACAATAATATCAGCGATGTTCAAGAATATGCATTTCATGTACGGACTGGGGATGTGAAGATGACAATAAGGGATACTGGAACCCATAGTACTGAAGAAGGCCTTTCCTCTATGTGGCTTGGGTTATCAACCATCATCAGAGGAACTTAGAATGCTCCCCCGACCACGATTGAATTTAAAAAGTGCCAAGGTTGTTTCAAAAGACTCCTTGAATGGAAGATTCATCAAAGAGGGTGAAGATTTTCCCTTTTTTGTCCTTCCCAAACCATGGTATGTTCAAGTGGATAAGAAGATGAAGCCAGGGATGGAAATATTTTTCTAAGATAATTAAAACTGGGTTGAATACTCCCAGCGTTTTATGCAACCGCTCATTGAGAAATCTACAACTATTACCGAGGGAAGTGACTCCGAGAATTTATTTAATCTACAGACACTAGGTTTACCACTATGTATGATCCACTCACGAGATAGGTCATCGGATCCATCCATCCTGATCAAGACATCCCTCCTGAACTAGAATGTTATACCATCTCCCCCCCCCCCCCTCCCCGCGCTGAAATACAACCCAACCCGAATGTTTATCCTATTTCTTCCTCTTTTGCTATTCCTCCCTTTTCTAATAACAATGTAATCGATACCTCCTTCGATAAGGTTTTCAACGTTATTTTTCACGAGAATGAAACAAATAATGATTTTGAGTATCTTGTTGTGACTACATTAATTGTATTGATTCTAATCAATCTCTTGATGATGATGATTTTGCAAATGAATAATTCTTAACTGATTTTAATAAGGTTAATAACAATCAACATAACCGCGTTCAAATTAATGAAGATGAAACTATTGTTATCAACCTCTATTCTAGTTGCCAACTATGCGAGAATAGGATAAGGTCCACCCTTTACGAGCATGAGCACGTGCAACTTGAAGAACTGTTGAAGGAATTTATGGATGTTTTTGCATGGTCCTACGATGACATGCTCAACATGAGATTCTAACTCTCCCAGAATGTAAACCGATCAAACAAGAACTGCAAAAGCTCTGTATCGAATGGTCACTCAAGGTTAAAAAAGAGGTGGTCAAACAGTTGAGCGTAGGCTTCATCCGGGTGATCGAATATACCACATGGCTAGCTAATATTGTACCCGTGCCAAAATTAGGAGGAAAGGTCTACATGTGCATTGATTATTGATATTTGAACAAAGCCTCTTTTAAAGATGATTACCTGCTTCCCAATATCGACATGATCGTGGAGAATATGACCAGTTACGCTCTTAAATAATTCGTTATCAAGATTGTGGGACACAACTAGATCAGAATGCACCCTAATCAACAAGAAAAACCGCATTCATCACTACTTGAGGAACCTTTTATTACAAAGTTATGCCATTCGGTCTAAAAAATGTAGGGGCTACCTACCAAAGGGCTGCCACAACCATCTTGCATGATTCAATACACAAATAGGTTGAGGTATATGTGGATGATATGATCATCTAGTCTAAGACTCGAGGAGGTCATGTTCTCACTCTCCAAATTTCTTCGAACGGCTGCGGCGATACTAGATGCTACTTGACTCACATAAATGTGTTTTTAGTGTCACCAAAGGAATGATTTTTGGATTCATCGTTAGCGATAAGGGGATTGAAGAATATCCTGCCAAACTGAAAGCCATACATAAAATTCTACCACCCCGAACTGAGAAGGAAGTGCATAGATTTTTGGGAAAGTTACAATATATCAACAGATTCATCAATCAGTTGACTTCTATTTGTGAACCCATATTTAAACTCCTCCGGAAGGATACCACCAAAGTCTGGAATGAAGCTTACCCTACCTCCATTACTCATGCCACTGCATCCTGGCCTCCCTCTACTCCTATACTTAATCGTAATAAACACTGCAGTTGGGGCTTTTCTAGCTTAATACCATGAAGAATCCCGTAAAAAGAGGTCCATCTACTATGCCAGTCGTAAATTAGTCGGGTAAGAACTTAACTAAACTACCTTAGAGAATGAATGTGTCGCCCTTGTTTGGGTCATTCAGAAACTACGACACTACATGCTCACTTTTCCCATTAGACTCGTGTCTCGAATGAATCCTATCAAATACCTTCTTGATAAACCAATCGATCCAGATGAATAACTCGATGGTTGAAGCTTCTATCCAAGTTTGATATTGTGTATTTTATGCAAAAAGCCATGAAAGGGAGAGCCGTATTTGACTACCTTACTGATTACCCCATGGAACAAGATGACGTTTGGATATCTAAATTTCCAGATGAAGATATACTTCTCACCTCTTAGGAAGGCCTCCGGTGGCAAATGTTCTTTGATGGCACTACCAACAAAAAAGGATACGACATTGGGATACTCTTAATCACCCCTAATGACTCTCATACTCACATTGCCATCAAGCTATATTTTCCCTACACTAACAACATGACTAAATACGAGGCATGCACTATAGGCCTTAAAGTCGCTCTCAAGAAAGGAATCTAGTGCCTATATGTTTATGGGGATTCTGCCCTCATCATCGTCCAGGTCCTTAGAAGATGGAAAGTTAAGGAAGAAAAGCTCTTATCCTTCCACACCCATCTAGAAGAGATGGCCTCCCAGTTTTGAGATTTCACCTTCCACTACCTGCCTTGAGCAAGAAACAGCTTGGCCAATGAACTTGCTACCATGGCCTCCATAGTCGCCATGCCCGAGGGAATAACGATGCCCCCATTAAAAGTCCAAAAGAAAGCTAAACCAATCCACTGCTACCACGTTCAGCTATTCACAGAAGAGGATCCTGATGTGACCGAATGCTGGTTCTACGACATTTGGTGCCTCCTTAAGTATGGTATGCAACCCCAAGATGGAAATAATAAAAATCGAGTAACCCTCCGTAAACTGGCTGCCTAGTACATTATATGCGATAAAAGATTGTTCAAAAGAAATTTCGATGGAACCCACTTTGCGGAGGGTTGCCCCGTGTGACTGCAGAGTCACACGGGGCAACCAGGACGAACTCGTGCCCATTGGAGGCTTTGGGTGTGACTTCCCCTAAGATATCGATGCCCCATGTGAGTGGGTTCCATCGTAGGGGAAGTCACACCCAAAGCCTCCAATGGGCACGAGTTCATCCTGGCTTCCATTGATTACTTCACCAAATGGGTCGAAGCTGAGTCATACACAGTGCTGAATGCCAAAAAGGTAGCCAAATTCAACAGGAAGAATCTTATCTGCCGATACGGGGTTCTGCACAATCTAGTGTCAGATAACAGGTTACATTTTGAGGAAGAAGTCATGTAATTAGTGGACACGTATGGGATTCAGATATACAAATCTTGTCCTCACCGACCATAAACCAATGGTGCAGTTTAAGCCGCTAATAAAAACCTCAAAGAAATCATCAGTAAGATGACCATGAGTTGTTGATATTGGGATGATCGGATCCCTTACACCCTATGGGGATCCCATATTTCAATCAGAGCATACACCGGGGCTACCACTTACTCTTCAGTATACGACATGGTAGCAGTCCTAATCATTGAACTATAAATACCTATATTACGTGCCATTATTAAAAGAAAAGTCAACAAAGACTATTGGTAGATGTCTCGATGAGTTGTCGCTTTTGGACAAAAGGAGGCTAAAAGATCTATATCATATACAGGGATATCATCATCGGATAACGCGATCATTCAATAGGAGAGTCAAGGACTGTGGTGTCCGAGAAGGGGACTTAGCCCTCAAAAAAATCATAAAACCCTTCTGGTACCCCAGAGGGAAATTCAAAGCAAACTAATATGGACCCTACATCTGGAAGAAGATCCTGTCCGGTGGCGTTGCTATGCTAGCTGACCTTGATGGTGAAGAGATAATGCGTCCAGTTAACCTGTACTGCCTCAAGAAATTTAACCCCTAGTCCTAAATCTCGGCGGGCTATGACTCCTCTCATCCCCCTTCTATTAAAAAAAATCTTCATTTCCCTCGACTCAGAACTACGTGGGACCCGATGCTCTAAAAAAACCTTTTTCTTGCAAAAATGAAACTCAAAAAATTTTCAAAACCCCAGAGGTATGTAGGAAGATCATATGTTTTACACTGGCACGGTCCCCTTCTTTTTCACAAAATACTATTATTTTCTTACCATCGAGAATGACGGTTAATTTTATCATTTACATGAACAAATGGATTATGTGCTATTTAGAGATTGGTATAGATAATTCAAATGTAAAATTCATTAAGAGTCACAACAATATAATTAAAATCCTTTTTTATTCCATCGTGGGATAGTTCGACACAGTTATAGAATATATTACCAGAAGGAGTCAAACAATTACCCCCGCCAAGCTAACTATCCTAAAACAAATCAAACCAAACTACTCCTAAGAAAACTAACCAAACCTTCCCAAATTTTTTCCCACAACCAAAAATAACCATCACAAAAGCTTGAAAAATAAACATCAGCTTCACAAAAAACCTACCCGCAGCTACCAAAACATCTAGCCCCGTCATTATCTCCTCTTTGAGGCCCCCAAACTTCCCCTGCCTGGATGGTATGCCGAAGGAGCTCCACCAAAATGATAAGCCCGGACCAGCCTAGAGAAAATAACTACGTCCCCTCCATAGTGTCAAAAATGGCAAACCATCTATGCTCGGTCTCCTCTACCAAGATTTTAGCCACTATGTTCTTCCACAGCCATTACATATAGTCTCCAGAAACATTCCAAACCCTGCCAATATATTGGGAAGGATGGGTTAACAGTCGACGACTTTCCCACAGAGAGCTCAATCGTATGTGTATGCCTTTAGTAGAATCCTCTATCAAGAAGACACAATTTTCTCCCATTCAACTTGACACATGAGTTGCCGTGGAAAATAGAAGGAGGTCTGTCGGAGGCTAACTTATCGAACATACCGAT
This sequence comes from Sambucus nigra, assembly GCA_949130495.1. Taxonomy (NCBI): domain Eukaryota; kingdom Viridiplantae; phylum Streptophyta; class Magnoliopsida; order Dipsacales; family Adoxaceae; genus Sambucus; species Sambucus nigra. The sequence continues at coordinate 501,949,264 of OX422212.1, forward strand.
ATTCCCCTAATTTTAGAATGAGCTACAACTCCCCCTTCCAGGACACCGACCAATGCAGACATCGAGATTCATGCTCTACAAACTAGTTTACCCAATTCTCTACAGTAGGGTCAAATCATATAAAATATCGAGTGAATAAATTCGGCACAGCTGTTAAGGGATAGTCAAGAGGGACCGATAAACAAAATCTCTCAGACAACCACGTGAATGGCATGATCGAGATACCTCTCAAAAAATCATAACAACCTTCCCACCAAGCATCTATATTTTTTAGAGTGTGAGGATATGACATCCACATAGTAATGGCAGCCAGCTAGGGGTCCACCATCAAGTCCTCGATCACCAGCAATAACTTCAAAGTTAAGCCAATTATAATGGCTCTAACATGGCCTAAATCATTGACATCTCGTAGACGCACATAATAAAGTATAACTGGGACAGAGATTATTTCCCCAGTAGCCAATGGTCGAATCGCTAAAAGAGATATATGGATAAGTAAGATTTACTCCCAAACAGCGAAAAACTCCACATAGGTCGGGCATACCTAATCCAAGATAAAATGGAAAAGATGATCCTCACGGTATAAAAATTGTGTTGCCGCCGCCAGCATGTTCCAGTTAATGGGCCGATTGTGCCACAAAGAGACCCGACGTAGGTTAAAAGCGTCAAAGTCTACATTGTACGGACACATAGCCTTTAAATTCTTGAGATAAGAGACAAATTCCAAACTCATGGGAAGTGCCATTTTGGAAAATATATGACAAAAGGCAAGAAATAAGTAAGAGAAAGAAAACGTGAATGGGCGAAGAAATCTCATCACCTTACCCCCCTTTCATACTTGACAATTTTGGCCAAAAATAAGGAGTTTGCAAAATCTGAATGAAAGACTACCCCATCAAGTACTAGTAGCAGAAGAAAGTGCGATCAAAGCCTTGGGGTGATTTGACTGGATTGACCTATCGATAGGCATGACAAAGGGCATGACGATCAGCATCCTCCTATTTTTAAAAAATTCCATCTTTCCTTCTCAGAAAATAATCTTTATTTCAAAGGATTCAGGATTTTTCTTCACATATTTTTACTCATCTTGTCTCAAAATAAATTTTCTATTGAGCAATTCTAATCCCTTTTACGATCTTAGCAAACAAAGTAAAAAGTGCATGTAGATTAAGTTATTTAAACCAAAGATAAATAAATAAAAATCCTATTCATTTCATATATATTGCCATCATTACATTTTTTGAAGAAAAAAGAAGAAAAATAATGGGGCTCAGCTCAAAACCCCAAACTTTTTTCTCTTTCTACCTCTCCCTATGATCCCTCGTCCCTATGATGAACACGCTTCCCCCATAGATTAGTTGAGGAGGCTCCACTACGTGAATGGGCACAAGGAAGGAAGGAACCGAAATCAAATCCCGTATATGAGCCGTTATAAAATCTAACCAGCCTCGGATGCCCTTCAGCCAAGTAGTCAGCACCTGAACATGCTACAAGGAAAATAAAAAGGTAAATTAGTCACTCTAAAGAAAAAAGAGAAATCAGAAAGACCAAGGATAAAGAAATGAAAAGATATACCTATGGCTAAAGGACGTCCTCCGTTAGCCCCAATACCGTAGGGTACATCGCATTAGGATGTTGTTGCATACTCAACAATCCCCCTCCATCCAGTCGTATATTATAGGATGGAGGATCAAGCTGTAGAAATAGAACCTCCATCATCGTTGTCTCCATTGACGACGATACACCACCAGTGGTGTGGACAAACCCCACCGGTCGACTCGTACTCCTACCTGAAGCCATAGGAGGAGGCATATTCACCACATCATAGATATATGACAGCATCATCCAACTCGTCACGAAGTCAAGGTAGTTGTAAGTCGCCATCATGTCCGTATACGAAGAATATGGATCTCCAAGCATCTCCACTACCCTGGCCTCTTTTGACATCTCTCGCACTCACCTCATATATCTCAGGGCATCGTCGGTAGGACCGTCACCTCGTCCTCCATGATCTAGCAGACTATCTCTCCCGGATACCAAGACTATCCAAACTCGTGCTCTAGCAATTGGTGCATTTTCACATTCATCCTGATCACCCCTGTGTGATGAATAGCTGTCCCCCAGGGATAGAAAGTCACCTGAATTTTTCCAAGATAAAGTCAATACTCCCACAAACAAAGAAAACACCAAAGAAAAGGATTCAAAAGAGAAAAGAAGAAATAACCTGGTCGCTCGTCAGGATATTCAAGACCTGATGTGCTGTCAATATGGAGAGCGACTGCTTCCATTTTCAGTTGGACTTCCTCCATCGGTACATTCGACAGAAGTTCCCCATTGACTTATCAGGCAAACTAATCAAATGGGCATTGAACCCTATCATCTCGTAGAACCACGTCTGCAAAAGGACAAAAGTCAGCAATCAGAAGAAATCAAAAAGCAAATGCAAGAAAATGTATCAAGGAAAAATGCAAAAAGAAAATTACCTCCAGAAGATACGTGTCTCTAGTAAAAGTCTACCGGCAGCACCGACTAAAATCATGCAAAGAAAAATAAAGCGCTAAAGTTAGGCTCCCCTAGTCAAAGAGAAGGATATTCAAAAATACCCTTAAATATGGTAAAAACCATAAGTGGACAGCGTTGTCACTCAACGCCATCGAAAACCCTCCCAACAGTAGTAGAATAAATAAGCGAGCCATTTGCCTCACTCGAAGCTCGTCGGTCTCGTCAATCTTCTGACTCAGCAAACCCTCCCAGAGAATAAAAATATAGATTGAGTCCCCCGAGACTATCTGCCCCACATCGCTCAGTGCTGTATCCACTGTCATCGATGTCACCCTTAGAGACTGACCCACCTCTATTTGCGTACCCTCACAGTCGATCCCCAGCAGTTACTAAACATCAATTGGGGTGACATTCATCTCCCAAAATTCTAAGTGTATGGGGTTGGTAGTGTCCTACCGCCTCTCTTCTAGAGCATATAAAACGGTCGGAGAGCGCGACGTCTCATCCAAAGAAGATGCCAAATGAAAAAAATCCACAGACAAAACTACCCAGTGCACCACCGTAGGAAGTGATCCCACACATCCCTAAATATCATTGTCCCTCTGGAGCAGAAGCTTGTAGCAACAATGTCAGTCTGCCAAAATTGAAAAAAGCTTTTATCAAAATTCAAAGAAATAAGAAAATGCAAAGAAGGAAAAGAATGCCAAAATTCATGCGATACTTATATAGCCATTAGGGTTCATCACCCTAGATGAACAGTGGTACGAAGGCTCACACAGAAGAGTTCGATCATTGGCAACAAGCTCAAACAAGTCGAAAGCATTCTTGTTGCCACAAAGCTAGGGGAACCCTAGCCCACCATTCCAGGCTCGTCTAATAATTAACACCCAACCATGCCATGTCGATCTCGCTACTTGAGAAATCTGCCATTTTTAAGTCTCAAACGAGGAAAGAATGCAGGATCAGAATGCAGAAGAGAGAAGCAGAAGGTAGGAAAACTAGAAGATGTGAAAAATGAAGATAATTCTCCCCTTTTTATAAGAGCCTAAGGGGCATGCCGATCGACAGTTGCCTGACACCCACTGATCAATACTATCCCTTACCCTTTCAAAGGCAGCCCAGAAGACCACGCCCTTGCCGATTGGCAATCCTTACCACCATCTGATCGACAATTCCTCTTAAATTTCGTACAAAAATTCCCTGAAAATTCTAAAAATTTCTCAAAAAATTCCTAAATTTTCCAAATAAATATTAGAACATTTCTTCACCAATAAAACACTTTTTTCAAGTTCCTGAATCCCTAGACGGATTAATACCACATTTTACCCAGCTTAAACCCTAAAAATCAGCGCACCCGCGTCCCAAAAACTCACTACAACTCCCCTGCATCTTAAAAACCTCATCCTTGTTAGAAGTCAAATGCTTCCCAAGCAGGGCTATGTAACATCCTACCCGTTTCCCTAAAAGTAATTCAAAAATTAAACTTTTTCCTAGAAAAAATCCAATTATCCCCAAGCAAATCTAGAAGCCCTAACCTGACATCTCTCCCCAGTAGAATCCTAAAACCTCCAATTATTAAATTTTTCCCGAAGTGGACTTTCCATACTAACATTGTTATCTCTTCTAAAAAAGACTTATGTCACTTCCCCAGTAGAATCTCAAAAAAGGTAAATTTAAATTTCCCTACGAAAGCTATTCCCCATGCCCCAACTTAAGATCCTCAGAATTGGTCACTCCTACTTATGGTACTCAGAATTGATCACTCCTACTAAAGGTCCTTAGAATTGACCTCTACCCTTAGAGTTGGTCCTACTTAAGGTCCTTGAATTGACCTCGACCCTCAAAATCGGTTGTCTCCTACTTAAGATCCTCAGAATTAACCTCGACCCTCAGAATTGGTTGCTCCAACTTACGGTCCTCAGAGTTGACGTCGACCCTCAGAATTAGTCCCCCCCAACTTAAGGTCCTTTGAATTGACCTCGGCCCCCAGAATTGGTTGCTCCAACTTAAGGTCCTCATAATTGACCTCAACCCTTATAATTGGTCTCCTGAACTTAAGGTTCTCATAATTGACCTCGACCCTCAGAATTGGTCATTCCCTACTTAAGGTCCTTAAAATTGACCTCGACCCTCAAAATTGGTTGCTCCAACTTAAGGTCCTCATAATTGACCTCGACCCTCAGAATTAGTCGCCCCAACTTAAGGTCCTCAGAATTGACCTTGACCCCTAGAATTGGTCGCTCCAACTTAAGGACCTCAGAATTAACCTCAATCCTCATAATTGTTCTCCTCAACTTACGCTCCTCAAAATTGACCTCAACCCTCAGAACTGGTCGCTCCTACTTAAGGTTCTCAGAATTAACCTCTACCCTTAGAATTGGTTGCTCCCTACTTAAGGTCCTCAGAATTGACCTCGACCCTTAAAATCGGTCCTCCCAGTTATAGAACATTAGAATCGTCCATCCCCAGCATTACCTTAGGTCCTCGGAATTAACCTCGACTCTTTGAAACGATTATCCTTATCATTTTGGTCTGTAGAATTGACCTCTTTCCCAAAACATCATATGGTGTCTATTCGATGGCTTTACCTTGTTCCAAGATCACCCGTCAATGATCCCTATAGAAACCATATTCTAATACCCCTTACGTCTCTCCTTAGTTCCCTAGTTACTCCTCAATTCACTATAACCCCTAAGTCATACTCTGAGTACAGATTTAGAGGCCACCGGGTGCTCCCAGTCCCATTTGACTCCGATCAACTCCATCATCAGAGTAAAATCTCAATGAATCTTTAAAGGGATCTGAATCCCCTTTTTGACAATCCACCCTGTGCATAAATCATCATAACAGTTTGGACAAAAGGGCTATTTCACTATCAAAAGCCAAATTGGAGGCCATCGAGTGCACTCGAGCCCCAATTTGACACCAATCAACTTCATCGTCAGAGAGAAATATCCATGGATCTTCGAAGGGTACTAAAACCCCTTTCTAATGGTCTACCCCATGCATAAAATGGCATAACAGTTTGGACGAATGATCTAGTTTCCCTCAAAAACTGATCCAGAGGTCACCAGGCACTCCCGAACTCTATTTGACCAAAGTCAACTCTTTAGCTCAAATGAGACTGAATGAATCTTCAAAGGGCACTAAATAACCTTTCCAACAGTCCATCCCGTGCACGAATAGACCTTACGGTATAGACGAATGATCCTTTGTAATTCAAAGGGTCACTGGGCACTTTCGGGCTCCGTTTGACCAAAGTCAACTCTCTGAACCTAGAGAAGCTCTTTGGAACATCGAATTACCTCACATAACCTTTTCAATGGCCTACCCCATTCATGATTCGGGCTTACAGTTTGGACCAACGATCCATCGTTGTTCAATGATCTTCTGTCCAAAGGATCGACGGGTGACTTCGAGTCCTGTTTGACCCAAATTTAACTCCCAGACTTGGGAGAAGCAAAGGTCTTTGAATTAAATTTCTAACGGTATGCCCCATGTGCGATTTGGACTTACGAATTTTGTTTTACGATCATTTTTTAAAAAAAATTCACGAGACTACCAATTGGCAAGTCCATTTCCCTGCCTATCGAAAGTGTGTCTTGGGTTATCTACTAATAGGTAGGGAAAGGAAAATGTCGATCGACAGCTCCCCTGCCCTATATAAGGAGATCATGGTCTCACTTCGAAAGGCACACCACATCCATCAATATTAGTGATCTCAACAACATTTTTCTACAATCAGCGAGGTTTCCTTGTGTGAAATTATTCTCCACTTTTCATTCCCATCACTTTTATACCAAATTTAGAAAAAATCTCCTTCTCTCTCATCCTAAATTCATCCCAAGTCGCAGGTAAGTTCATCAAGGATCAAGTTTAAGCTTCAGTCTCTAAAGAAGGTCCAAATATCATTCTCTCTTTAAATTTCTTTAATTTCGCATTAGTTATATAAATTCTTAATTTAGTTTTGGGCTTTAGATCATACACATTATATACCTCATACTTTATTAGTTATATTGAACATAATTTATTTTCTATAATTTTTTTATTAGTTATACCCACACATATAATAAAGTATGAGAGAATGAACATAATTTATTAGTTATACCCACACATATAATAAAATCGCTTTTGAATCTATGGGATAATCCCCACCCTTGTGTCGCATGCGAATTACATGGACTTTGATGTTTTTATAGGCTATGTAGGCCTCCCGAGCTAAAACCTAAGACTCGAGTCCTATTTTCATCCTTTTCCGATTTTATTCATATATATCATACTTGTGATTCATACTCGCATCTCATCTAACACATAGTATCGTTTCATTATAACGATCAATATCTCGATAAGTGCACAAATCATATTTTTTAATTATTGTTTTGGGAAGATTCTTATGAATGACCTCACTCCATATTTTTCATGATGTGAGTCGAGCGATTCCGATCTCCACTTATATATATGCGCACACACCCTTCATGGAGAAATTAAGGAAAATTGTAACATAAGCCCATGAGATATTGAAAGGTCGAGATGGATGCCTAACACATTCTCATTCCGTAAATTAGCCCCCGAACCTATGAACTATTAGTTTTTCAAGCATTAGTTTGTCTTTGATGCCGCTCTCTCAAGGTGGAGACATGTTATTTTGCCTGTTTTGTGCAAAATAAGCTGGCGACTCTATCTTTTTACATTGCCCCCAAACCGACGAAGGCCACCCCCTGATATAGGAGGGGAGTGAGACCTTTATCCTCCCTCTTTCCCTTAAAGCTCCCCAGGGAGGGGAAGATCTCGGTATGGCCACAGTGTGACAAATTTATTTATCTCACAATTGATGGTGATTCCTCTCTCCTCCTTGGTTGATGGGGAGTTCTCTAAGGGACCCTTGTGTGTCATTTAGGAGCTTTATGAAATTGTCATGGGTAGGTTCTTGGTCTTAAGCATGCTTTAGTCCTTGATGCGCAGTCTACATATGTGAATGGGTGAGTGTACGCAATTTTCTAATCTCTATAGAGCCCCTCAACAAAGAGTGTGTCCGTAAATTTTTTATGCAAAAAAATGATATTTAAAATAATTCTCGGGTTAAAAGTGTGTATGTGTGGTTTCATAGATGTGAGTGGGGTTGTCCCTAGTTGGTGGTTAATTAATATATCATAGGGGATGTACTTATTGTGAATATGCAGGGTTTGTGGTTTGGAGAAAACTGGAATTTATCCCTCAATCGCATGGTCAAAGGATTAATTGCATAGTTGAATGGGACATTTGATTGTGCGGTTGAATGGTTTTGCTTTCATTTACTGTAAAATTTCACTTCATTTAACCACATGGTAGAACATTTAACCATGTAGTTATTTACGTGATTAACTGTGTGATTAAAGAGGCCTAATCAAAAGGTGTAAAAACTTTACGTTGTCCCGAATATTTCACTTTTCATATTTTCTTCATCTCTCTCTCTCTCTCGACTTTTCTACTGTAACGACATGGTTTATTTATTTTTCTTCCATTTTTTTATTTATCTTTAAATATTTCAATGCTATGGCTTTAAGTGTGAACGTTGGTGGGGATGGGGGACAACGGATAAGATGAGGAGTGGGACCAAGTGGTAAGGATCGATTTGAACAATGATGCAACTGAATTTGATGTCGGGCCCGAGGTGGGTGCAAGTTCAGGAGGAGGATTTGGTGCAGTGGAGGGTGTGGAGGATAAGGTGCTGACACTTCCATAATTATTTTATATAGAGGGGTATAACCACTTGATAGGGCATTTCTACACATGGTTGAATCGGAAGGGGGCCATTTGTTGGTACCCGTTTGATGCTGAGGGGAGATGAGGGGTTTTTTCGGGATATCAATTTATACTTATCAATTGGTGCATTTATGCTAGGGTGTAGCTTTATCACAAGTGATACTCGTTGGAGACATTTTCAATTGTCATGAAAATAGTGATTAATTGATATACGAATTTTGAACTTTGACTAATTGAACTAATTTAACCATAAGAAGTAAAAAATGGTTTATCATAGCCTCGAGGCTCGTATAACACGCGGTTTGGTATTTTTTAGCATATAAACTTTAAAAAAGGGTAAAAATGTGGAATATCCTCCTTTTTTTATAAGGTTAATTTTCCCAAGGATGTGAGAAATATATTTTCCCTTTAATGTTCCTTTATCTTTTCAGCCAATGGTAACACGAATCTTCTAGATCATGCCTTTTTGGTGCCTTGACACCTCTCTTTTTAAGTATTATTTAAAAAGTCGGTGTCTCATGAGTGATTTTTTTATAGTCTTTAAATGAAAGAGACGGTGGTCTGATACAAGGTTTCATCACCTTGGTGAGGCAGTCATGGTATCGTACATGAGGGGATCAAGGTGTTTCATTTATGGTGGTTGACATTTTTTATGGGAATCTCCAAGATAAAGACTTAGGGTAGGATGGGTCTATCGGATATGTACCATTCCATGATTTTTTTTCTCACATTAATGTTTTAGCAGGTTCTCTTCGAATTATGGTACGTACCTGTTCACTATATTTTGTGTTCAATAGTTTCCTCTTAGTGTTCTACTTCTCGCTTTTTTTTTATATTTGGTTGATGACATTTTATCCTTTTCTTATCTTGTATCTTTCATTATCTATATTTATATCCCTATTATTAGGAGTACTTGACTTCGTTTCCCAATGGAAGACACTTTCCCTCTTATGACTCAATATGTCCATTCCAACCTTTTAGAGGACGATTCAATGACATTGAGGTTGACGAGGAGGTTGATAATGTATATGTGGGTGGACATGGTATATCCCTTTTCATCTTAGTATATTTCCCGTGTTTTCCTCTTAGGTTGTATATTTTTTCTCTTTCTCGTTCATTTTCATTTTAGGTGCGCTGGGACTTAACTCGTCACATTGTGTCTTTGGACACTATGACCTGGTAGCTATCGATTCATCGGTTTTTGCTAACTTGTTCAAAATGGTTCTATGTTAGGGTTTGAGGGTGACATAGTAATTTTGGTGGGATATTTCATATGGGGTATCGTTACCCCCTCACTACATGATGATACCTATGAGTATGTATGTTGATGAGTTGCAGGCGTGGTTGGAAGATCTGTCAGTAATGGTCTTTCTTTAAATAGACTCGGGATACGATTTCTTTGCCCAATAACATATAACGGCAATGGTATCCCTAATGTGGCTGGAGGTACTTTTATTAGGCATGTAGTGGTTTCAATGGCTGATGAGAGATTTAGATGACAGAGGGTTTCCTAGGGGTGTCTAAAGGAGTGCAATTGGTGGTGGTAGATTTTTTATAATGAGAGGATAAAAAGAGTGAGGAGTTTAATGGGGGATTTAATTTTAAGGAGGAGATATAGAGAAAGTAATAGAGGATCAAGGATTGAAGTTAGTATTTTGTTGATTCATTGGAGGCATGAATTTAGGACCCAAGTCTGGTCATTGAGGTGGGTAGTAGATCCCAAGGGACGGGTGCTCAAGGTATCTCACAAATTCCTCTTGTGGACTCTATGGGGAAAATTAGTGTCATGGTCATCTCTTATCAGTCTAGTATCATTAAAGGAGGAGTTCTGTAGTACCCACTGATGATGCAAGCTCAATACAGGTGTAACAATGGAAACACAGCTATATGAATAAGGTAAAAATGGGGTGAGGATAAGAAGAATGACACCTGAATATAGGTGGTTCAGCCAATCTGGCCTACATCCACTGTGAGTGTGCGCGAGTAATATCACAGTAAGAAGGCACTAATGGCCATGGATACAATCTCTCAAGCTTACTCTCTCTCCTGTGTGTCTTTAGACAGAGTTTCAGCTAGGGTTTTTATCTCTGGATCCTTTTACAAGGTAGGGATGATCCCTATATATAGTATCTAGGGGGTGTAATGTACCCCCCATGCATGCAGTGAGCATGTGTGTGGTATCCTCACCAATGTGGGAATGCCACCTGTCCTTGTCACATGTAAGCAATGATGATGAAATATTCTCCCACATGTGGAGAATAATCTTGTTATAACTGATTTATGCCTAGGTGTCCTTATCCAAATGTCAACAAATGCTTCGGCAGTCATGTTGGTGAATGGCCTCGGCCTAGGAGAGGCCGAGCTATAAAGGTTGGTCGTCCGATCAACCCGCGGAGTGACATGAGGAGTCTCGGCCTGATGTAGGCCGAGGTGTATGCTGGTGTCGGCCAGAGCCGGGACAGGGCGTGCTGGTGATAAGTAATGCCTCTGGTAACCTCGGCCTAAGCCGAGGTAAGGTTCATTTTGAAGATGAATGTAGAGTTTCTTGTTATCTCTGCCTACTGATGATCGGGGTTACTATTCCTTGGTACCTGGGGTTGATGTTGACATCTGTGACATGAGAAGTGTCCTTGGGGAGGTTCATGTGGTAGTGTCGGCCTTGGCCGAGGTATGATATCGTGGACCCCGACGCACTGGGGGGTCGGTCATCGTCTCGGCTCTCATCATGGCCGAGGTAGGTACCTCTAGGCCGAGGTCATACTTGGGTATATCAATCACCCCCCAGCCCTTAGTCATTTGAGGGAGTAGGTGGCTAGGGGGTTCCTGCCTCCGAGGTCTATTCACCCCAAAGTCAACACCTTCATGACACGTGTCCTAAGCCAAGGCGTGCCCATTTGGTTGGCACATGTTGTCAGTTGTCCCTTGGGTTTCCCAAAGCATTAATGAGCCTTGGGAATCGTGCCCAAGTATTTAAAGGTTAAAACCTTTCTTCTTCTTCTTCTTCTTCTTCTTCCCCTTCCTCATTTTTCTCATGTTCAAGCGTCCAGCTGTTTTCTGCGACTTTCCATTTCTCTCCGAAGTTAGCCCTGGTTCCAGTGATTGTTCTGCAGGGGGACACCTCACTTTCTGCGCGATTCTCTCCACCTTATTCATCAATCGCACCTTCAGGTATCCTCCCTCTCCATTTCCTTCGTTTTTGATACTTTTTATCTTGAATTTTCCGACGAGCTCTTGAGTTTTCCGGTGAGCATTTGAGTTTTCCGGTGAGCATTTGAATTTTTCGGCGAGCCAGGTTTCCTGCATAGGTTCCTTGGTTTGATCTTTGATTACCTTAACTTTTCAAGCCACATTTGTTTGTAGTTTTTAGGATATTTCTATAAGTTTAGGGTCTGCCAAAGCCTTGGGTCGTCCCCAGATGCTCAGACCCCTGTACCAACTTCTTGAAGACTTCCCATCTCTAAAAGAAAAGACCTTAAAAAAAATTAGGCAAATAGAGAGAGCTCAGGAAGAAGCTCGTAGGTCACAAGAGTCCCTTGTCAGACCTCTCTTTCCTCCACCTCTCAAGGTGGTATACCCTCATCCACCTGAAAATTTTTACCAGACAGACGTCTCTGCCAACAACTTGCCGATGTCTGAGTCTGAGTCTTCCACCTCTGACCCGATGTCAGTGGACTCTTTCCAAGAGGCCATGGACTTCACTACCCAGGCTGATCAGAACCCTGACCATGCCGAGGTCTCCAGTCGTGCCTCGTCTCAAAATGGCACAAGTACCTCTAGTTCTTCTTCAGAGGTTGAACTTGTAGAGCCAAGTGTGGCCGTGCCTCCCATTCTGAATGCTATTCCCCTATCTGCCGTCACCGAGGCCGAGTTTGCTCAGAGGTTCCCCGGTAACCCGTCCACGTCTGCTCCAGCCGACGTTGAGTCTGATGATGATGAGGATGCCAAAAGTGATGTAGACACATCTGAGGCGGCCGAGTATGAAAGCACAATTACTGAGGTGGATCTACTGCACTTCAGGTACTTATACTCCATTAGCCCCTCTATTCACTTAAGGAGACCTCTGAGGGAAGAGAGGGCCTACCACGGCAGGGATGGTGAAATCTGCCTGTACGAGCAGATGTTCAAGTTAGGTTTTCGTCTTCCCTTCCACCCCGTCATTAGGTCCATTCTATCATTCATTAACTTGGCCCCCTCGCAGCTCTCTCCCAACGCATAGAGGGTTATTATAGGGGCCATCATCTTGTGGAGGGCGGTTCACCACTCTGACCTCCCAGTGCAGGTCTTTGCTGGCTGTTATGTCCCTACCTCGGCCAAAAATCATCCGAGCTACTATCACTTTGTGGCTCGGAGGCCTGAGAAAAAGATGCTCCTGGTCACTCAGACCTCCAACCATAATTGGAAACCCAGGTACTTTTTTGTCTCAGGGCCGTGGGAATTTGGTTCTTCCACTCCCTCTTCCATCTATGAGCCTAGAATACCCCTGAAATGGGGCAAAGTCACCATGACTGCCAGGGCCGACCCTGGACTAAGTGTGCAACATGGCAAAAAGGTGAAGGCCCTGCAGGACCAAGGGGCCCATGGGATGTTTGTCAAGTTTGAGCATCTGCTGACCCCCCAGTATCTCTCGGGGACGAGCCTGGGCGGAAGTCCCCTAGCTGACTTTGGTAAGGATTTTTATTTTTATTCCAAGTGTAACCTCTTATCATACGTACTTTATTTCTGACTCATATCTCTTTACTTTTGCAGAGAAACCACCAGACATTTCAGACGAGTTGTGGGAAATGGCAGCTCCAAGCTTGTCCATACTTGTCAAGAGGACTGGCATGAATGCTCCTCCACCTGCTCCCTCAACATCCAAGTCCAAGAAGAGGGCACCCGAGGTCCATCCTCCTGAGGATCAGAGGCCGAGCTCCAGGACAAAGAGGGCCTCAGACACTGCGATCCCCGTCACGGCCGACACGTTATCAGCCCGTCTGGACCAGTTAAAACTTTCTGATAGCGTGGTCGGCCACAGCCGACAGGCCATGGACGCTCTCAACAACATGATGACCGAGGCCGACAAGCGTTTTTCAGGGCCATGGAGACCCCTATGATGGTTGAATTTGGCCTTCATAGAGTAGTTCAGGTATAACTTGTTCTCTTGTCCAAAGTACAGCGTCTGATTTTGCTCTCATCTAACTTTTTCATTTACTGTGCAGGGTGCGGCTGCCATGTATCAGCTATCCAACTGGGCCCTGAGGAAATTGCCTCTCATTCAGAAGGGGCAGGAGGCTGAGAAAGTTGAGGGCACCCTGAAGGCCGAGGTTACTCGTCTGAGGTCAGAGTTACAGGAGGCTGAGACCAAGGCTCAGACCTTTGAAAATAAGGCTCAAGCTCTAGAGAAGGACATCTCTGCACTCGTTCAGAGCCATACCAGGGCCCTGAAGGACAAGGACGATGCTTTGCAGAGGAAGGTTGATGTTCCTGTGAAGGCTTCTCTTGCAGATGCCTCGGAGACAATAATTGCTGACTATAAGGTCTCCGAGGAGTTTGTAGGTTTTGGTCTGGAGTACCTTGAAAGGGGTATCAAGGCCACCTCCAAATGGTCCGAGGTAAGGGAGGCCGAGGTTGGCACTATTAAGGCCTCAGATTTTGTGGGTCTCGGCCTTGCCGACGCCCAGTTTGCCCAGGCCTTGCAGGAGATAGAGGATGAAGCTGCTGCCCCTGGTCAAACTGTTACTCTAGAAGGGACTGAGCTCGGAGAGACTGACCCTGCAAACGAAGTAGCTGAGGTGACCAATACCGAGCAGGCTAACCCAGACGAGACATCAAATGTTCCTCCTTTCGATGTTTGACTTGTATTTTGCCTTAAATTGTTTTGATTTGTAATCCTGAACGTTATGTACCTCTGTTTTTTTCTAAGACATTTAAATGTTGTAATTTCTTCTACTGAATGTCAAGGTGTTTCCTTCATCTTTATTTGTGAATGTACATGAATTCTATGCACTCTCTGAAGTCATTACTGAATAATGCACCACAACCATTACTTAAGAGTCTGAGGTCCTCACCTAAGAGGTTAGCCCCATGTTAAATCACCAAATGAATGGTGTTAAGAGTCTGAGGTCCTCTAGCCGAGGTGTCGGAGCTCAGACCTCGTCACCACCGAGTGATGTTATGAAGGTCTGAGGTCATCACCTAGGCCGAGGTAAGCCTCATAATGTCATTAAATTAATGATGTTAAAGGTCTGAGGTCCTCACCTAAGAGGTTAGCCCCATGTTAAATCACCAAATGAATGATGTTAAGAGTTTGAGGTCCTCTAGCCGAGGTGTCGGAGCTCAGACCTTGTCACCACCGAGTGATGTTATGAAGGTCTGAGGTCATCACCTAGGCCGAGGTAAGCCTCATAATGTCACCAAATCAATGATGTTAAAGGTCTGAGGTCCTCACCTGAGAGGTTAGCCCCATGTTAAATCACCAAATGAATGATGTTAAGAGTCTGAGGTACTCTAGCCGAGGTGTCGGAGCTCAGACCTCGTCACCACCGAGTGATGTTATGAAGGTCTGAGGTCATCACCTAGGCCTAGGTAAGCCTCATAATGTCACCAAATCAATGATGTTAAAGTTCTGAGGTCCTCACCTAAGAGGTTAGCCCCATGTTAAATCACCAAATGAATGATGTTAAGAGTCTGAGGTACTCTAGCCGAGGTGTCGGAGCTCAGACCTCGTCACCACCGAGTGATGTTATGAAGGTCTGAGGTCATCACCTAGGCCGAGGTAAGCCTCATAATGTCACCAAATCAATGATGTTAAAGGTCTGAGGTCCTCACCTAAGAGGTTAGCCCCATGTTAAATCACCAAATGAATGATGTTAAGAGTCTGAGGTCCTCTAGCCGAGGTGTTGGAGCTCAGACCTCGTCACCACCGAGTGATGTTATGAAGGTCTGAGGTCATCACCTAGGCCAAGGTAAGCCTCATAATGTCACCAAATCAATGATGTTAAAATGAAACAAGAATTTGCCATGGAATCTGATCTTTATTCACAACCTCTTCTCAATAAGATGGTACATTTACAATTGACAAAATAGATGCAACTTTATATGAAATATTTCTTTAGGTGGTCGGCATTCCATGGTTGGTGAAGGGTTCTCCCTCTAGGTTCTCTAACCTATACGTGCCAGGCACAACCTCTTCCGTTACTCTGTAGGGGCCATGCCAGTTCGGGTGTAGCTTGTTTGTTTTCTGTAGGGTCTTCTTAAGCACTAGGTCTCCTATCGTAATGGGTCTTGTCTTCACCCTTTAATTGTAGAATTTTGCCGCCCTCTGCTGGTAGGCTGCTTTCCTGACCTCTGCATCTTCCCTTCTTTCTTCAATAAGGTCCAGGTCTAACCTCCTCTTTCCCCATTGCTGTCATTATCATAGGTCTGAATCCGATGAGTTGGTAGGCCTATCTCCGTTGGTATGACGGCTTCTGAACCGTGTGCCAGCATGAATGGGGTTTCTCCCGTTGGTGTCCTTGCTGTGGTCCTGTAAGCCCATAGCACAGCGTAAACCTCTTCTATCCATCTCCCCTTCGCGTCTTCTAACCTCTTCTTGATTCCATCCAAGATAGTCCTATTTGTAACCTCAGTCTGGCCATTAGCCTGAGGTCGACCAGGAGATGAGAAGAACTGTTTAATCCCCACACTTTGGCAATACTTCTCCAAGGAGGCGTTCTTGAACTGGGTCCCATTATCTGAGATGAGCGTGTTTGGTAGGCCATACCTACATATGATGTTCTTCCAGATGAACTGAAAGGTCTTCTGCTCCGTAATTATTATCATGGGTTCGGCTTCTACCCATTTTGAAAAGTAGTCAATGGCAACTATCAAGAATCTATAGTTGTTGACTGCTCTTGGCAAAGGTCCTACCAAGTCAATTCCCCATACCGCGAACGGCCATGGAGAAGAGATTGATGTCATGAGCTGATGGGGTTGATAAGGGATAGTGGCGAACCTCTGACATTTGTCGCACTTCTTCACATAATCAGCAGAGTCCCTAGACAAGGTTGGCCACCAGTATCCCTGAGTGATGATTCTCTTGGCTAAGGGTCTTCCTCCTATATGGCTAGAGCAAGAGCCTTCATGGACCTCCTGTAAGATCCGGGGTACCTCCAAGGGGTGAACACATCTGAGGAGAGGCAAGAGGAAACCTTTTTTGTACAAGACATCTCCTATCAATGAGAACTTGGCAGCCCTGTATCTCAACTTTTTCCTTTCTATCTTGGACTCAGGTAACTCCCCCTCCTTTAGGTATCTGACAATCGGGTCAATCCACGAGTCTCCCGGGTTTATATTGTGACAAGGGTTACATACCTCGTCCTCCTCGATGCTTGCTTTTCCTAGAACTTCAATTGGGATGGTTCTTCCCAAATCTGTCTTCATTGCTGAGGCCAGTCTTGCCAATGCATCAGCGTGGTTATTGCTCAGTCTAGGCACTCTCTTCAGTTTGGCCTCTTCAAAAAACTCTAGCAATCCTCTTACCTTTTTTAAGTACCTGGCCATCCTCTCATCCTTGGCCTCATATGCCCCCAACACTTGGTTAACAACCAACCTTGAGTCGCTATGGAGTAGAAACCGCTTTACCCGCAGAGTTGTTGCCAATAGGAGGCCCGCTATCATGGCCTCATACTCAGACTCGTTGTTTGAAGCCTGGAAGTTGAATCTTAAGGCATACTCAATGTTGGCGCCATCTGGAGCTGAGAGTACTAGCCCCGCGCCGCTTCCACCATCACAGGAGGATCCATCCACGAAGAGGCTCCACACGTCTTTATCTGAAGAGAAGACCCCTTCTCTCATCACTCCTTTTTCGATGAGGTATCGATCCTCTTCGTTTTCTTCTACCCTCCTCCGAGCCTTGACTGGGACTACCTCTTCTCGGCCTTGGAAGATGTAAGGGTCTGTCTCTTCCGAATCTCGGGAAACAGCTCGGCTCTTCTGTTCGTCGCCATACAAGCTCCTCTCTGACTCAGTCTCTTCCCAAGTGAATTCTGCGACAAAGTCTGCAAGGGCCTGCCCCTTAATGGCTGTCCTGGGCTGGTAAGTAAGATTATACTCTCCTAGTTCAATGGCCCAGGCCATCAATCTCCCGGACTTCTCAGGCTTGTGAAGAACCTGTCTTAGTGGGGAGTCTGTAAGGACTATCATAGAGTGAGCTTGAAAGTAGGGTTTCATTTTCCTTGAAGCATGGATAAGAGCATAAGCCAATTTCTCCATTCTGGGATAGTTCTGCTCAGACCCTTGTAGGGCCTTACTGTTGAAGTATACAGGCCTCTGAACTCCTCCTTCCTCTCGTATGATGGCCGCGCTAATAGCCGACTCAGAGACTGCCAAGTACACAAATAACCTTTCTCCCACAATGGGCCGGGACAGCAGCAAGGGAGATCCTAAGTAGGACTTGAGTTGATCAAAGGATTTTTCACACTCTTCATCCCACTGGAAGGCCTTCCTTAGAATCTTAAAGAACGGAAGACACTTATCCGTTGCCCTGGAAACAAACCTGTTCAGGGCAGCTACTCTTCCCGTAAGTCTTTGGACATCCTTGATACTCCTAGGAGTCTTCATGTCGAGCAATGCTTTGATCTTCTCAGGGTTTGCCTCAATCCCCCTCTGATTAACAATGAACCCCAGAAATTTCCCAGCTCCTACACCGAAGACACATTTCGCTGGGTTGAGCTTCATTCTGTATGAATCCATGACATCAAAGGTCTTCTTAAGGTCTGCCACGTGAGTACATGCCTTCAGGCTCTTCGTTAGCATATCGTCCACGTACACCTCCATGGTCTTACCTATCTGTTCCTCGAACATCCTATTGACGAGACGCTGATATGTTGCCCCCGCATTTTTCAGACCAAAGGGCATCACTTTATAACAATACGTCCCCTTGTCAGTGATGAAGGCTGTCTTCTCAGAGTCTTCGGCGTCCATGAAGATTTGGTTATAACCTGAATAAGCATCCATGAAGCTCATGAGCTCGTGCCCTGCTGTTGCGTCCACCATCTGGTCTATCCTAGGCAGGGGATAGCTGTCCTTCGGGCAAGACCTATTCAGGTCTGTGAAATCTACACACATCCGCCACTTTCCATTGGCCTTAGGCACGATCACTGCATTTGAGAGCCACTCTGGATAGGTGACCTCTCGTATGAACTCGGCCTCTTCCAACTTTTTCACCTCTTCCCGAACGACCTCATACTTCTCTCTGGAGTAAATTCTTCTCCTCTGCTTGATTGGCCTGGCATCCCTGTCCACGTTGAGTCTGCGAGTCATGACCTTAGGATCTATACCAGGCATATCGGTGTGGCTCCAGGCGAAGACACTCTGCCTCTTCCTGAGAAGGCTTACCAGCTCTTCCTTAATCTTTGGTTCTAGGGACTTACCGACCTGGACGGTTCTTTCCGGCTCGTCCTTATTGAGGACGATGGATTCTACCTCTTCCGCGGCCTCGCCCTTCTTTAGCTTTGTTTCATCTCTCGGGTCAATAGTATCTATGCTGTAGGTGACGGTTGCTCTCTTATGGGCCTCCCTCTCTTCAGCTGAGTTGAAGTAACACTCCCGTGCCGTGGTCTGATCCCCCTACACTTCCCCTACCCCATAAGGAGTCAGGAATTTTAGCATTTGATGGACCGTTGACGGCACGGCTTCAAACTCCTTGAGGGCTACTCTTCCGATGATGAGGTTGTAAGCCGAGAAGACATTCTCATCCATCACAAAAAAGTTTATCTTCTTAGTCAGCCTCTTAGGCCACTCATCCCCCATACGCACATCCATCTCATACATGCCTAATGGGTGCACTTTCTCACCACTGAAGCCTATCAAGGGGTGGTGGTATGGCACTAGCCTCGATCTGCTAAGACCCAAGCTCTTGAAACAAGGCCAGAAAATTACATCTGCCGAGCTTCCCCCATCTATGAGGATTCTCCCTACGTCGTACCCATGCACCCTTGTCGTTATGACCAAGGGGTCATCATGGGGGGCTAAGATGCCCTTGAAGTCGAGCCGGGAGAAACCCACCACTAGGGTGTCCATGTCCACCTTCGTTCTTTTCTGCACGGCGTCAGAAGACGTCAGGTTCACAACCTCTGGCCTGACCACCGACTTGGCCTCCACTACATGAGCCTTTCTATCAGCTACCTCAGAGCCACCTCCTGCGAATCCCCCACATATGGTGCCAACACCAAAGGAGATCATTCCTACCCTCTTCACTGGGGTATTGTCATCCCTTGGTGGGAGATCTGGGTCATCTCCATCATCACCCTCTGAATCATCATGTGATCTGGCTGGGGCATCGCCACGACACGTGTTATCTCTTCTCTTCCTAGGGTCTTCTCTTCCAGCTTTCGGGGCTTTGCCATCCACATACTTTCTCAGCTTCCCAGACTTCAGCATTTTCTCAATCTCATCCTTTAAAGCGAAGCATCTGTCTGTGACATGGCCGTGATCCTGATGGAACTCACACCAGAGGTTTTTATTCCTCTTATGTGATGGGGCCTTCAGCTTCTCTGACCACCGCAGAGCCCTGTCAGTCTTGATCTCATTAAGGATGTGCTCACAGCTCACAGTCAGAGGAGTGTAATGAGCGAACTTGTCCTCTGCTGACCGCTTCTTCCCTTCTTTCTTGCCCTGGGACCTCCCAGCGCTACCACGATTCTCCTCCTCGTATTTGGGGGCCATCGCCTCTTTCGCATTCATCACTTTCCCTGCAGTGGACAACAGCTCTGCTATAGACTTGGGGGGGTCTTCCGCTAGCTTCCATAGTAGCTTTCCCTTCTGGAGGCCTCCTATAAGGGCGGTCATGGCTATGCTCTCCTCGTAATCCTCCACCTCCAACTTCTCCTTGTTGAATCTTGGTATATAGTCTCTTAGGCTTTCACCCTTAGCCTGTTTGACATATAGGAGGTGGGTGGTCTTATTTTGGGGCCTTACCCCAAAGCAGAAGTTGTGGATGAACTGCTCGGCCAAGCCTTTGAAGTTTTCGATCGAGTTCTTTGGAAGAGAGGTGAACCAGCTATGCGCTGCCCCTGTCAAGGTGCCCGAGAAGGCCCTGCACTTCATCTCATCAGGTATCGAGTAAATATCTGCCGCCGACTGATACATCTCGATGTGGTGCACAGGGTTAGTGCTGCCATCATACTTAGGAGTCACTACAGGAGGCTTGAATTTAGCTGGGGTTGGGAACCCCACTATCCTAGCGACAAACGGTGAGCCCTCCGAGTACCCCCTCTGTAATGGGTCCCTGCTCCTTATGAGGTCCCCTATCTTCTCTTCGAGACGTTGAATCGAGTCATTCCATGGTCTTCTCTCGTCCACCTGGCCGAGGTTGTCCCCTGCCACCTCTCTGCGCTGGACAGAGGGTTCCCCAGCCACGACCCTCTGACTGTTGACCTCTTCCTTCTCCCTGGCCCTTCTCTCTATGGGTCGGCCTTGATCTGGCCGAGCCTTCCTATCCCTTCTTTGGGAACCTGCTGTGCTCCTCGACCTTGATAGTCTTTGTCTTAGGTCATTAACCGGGCCCAGCCTCTCAAAGGTCGAGCCTCGGCTCAGTCTGTCAAAAGCGGACCCTCTTGGTTGGGCCTCTTCTCTTCTTCGGCCGACACATCCTTGGCTCTGCCTAAGAGGCCGTACAGTGTTATCCGACACCTCATATGGCTCCCAACAGTCTTCCGGGGGCTCTTCAGCCTCCAGGTCATCATATCTATCCCCTGGGCAAGGGTTTCCTTGCCTCTCCAGACGCAAGCGCCTAAGGTCAGCAACGTCCCTCCTCAACTGGGGTGCAGGTTGGTCCTTCATCGGTGCCTGGGGTGGTCCCCTGGCGTCCGGTTGGGGCTGATCTGCCGCCGGGGTGATCATGTCCGGTGAGACTCCAGGTGGCCTCATCATCATGGTTTGGCTGAGTTGGACAAACTGCTCCTTCATGGCTTGTTGTGTTGCAGCCAGGTATTTCAAAGCAGCTGCCACCTCCGCCATTTCGGACTGAGGAGGAGCCTGACTGGAACTAGCCCCTCCACCCACAGGCGGCGGAAGATGTAGTGGCAAGTCTGGTGCCATGTGTTACCACTATAGAGCTTTGAGTAGCAGGTGAGCTTAATACCTCACAGGATCTCTTTCAATGGTGAAACAGCTCCACGCAAGGGGTGGTTTCTGGTTCACCACCAGAATCTCCTGTGAGGCTAAGCGGAAAAAGGGGAAGAGATATCTTCTCATTCCCACAGACGGCGCCAAAAATGATGATGCAGGGAATCAGCACCACCAGGTGAGGAGTTTGCAAGCTCAATACAGGTGTAATAAGGGCAACACAGCTATATGAATAAGGTAAGAATGGGGTGAGGATAAGAAGAATGACACCTGAATATAGGTGGTTCAGCCAATCTGGCCTACATCCACTGTGAGTGTGCGCGAGTAATATCACAGTAAGAAGGCACTAATGGCCATGGATACAATCTCTCAAGCTTACTCTCTCTCCTGTGTGTCTTTAGACAGAGTTTCAGCTAGGGTTTTTATCTCTGGATCCTTTTACAAGGTAGGGATGATCCCTATATATAGTATCTAGGGGGTGTAATGTACCCCCCATGCATGCAGTGAGCATGTGTGTGGTATCCTCACCAATGTGGGAATGCCACCTGTCCTTGTCACATATAAGCAATGATGATGAAATATTCTCCCACATGTGGAGAATAATCTTGTTATAACTGATTTATGCCTAGGTGTCCTTATCCAAATGTCAACAAATGCTTCGGCAGTCATGTTGGTGAATGGCCTCGGCCTAAGAGAGGCCGAGCTATAAAGGTTGGTCGTCCGATCAACCCGCGGAGTGCCATGAGGAGTCTCGGCCTGATGTAGGCCGAGGTGTATGCTGGTGTCGGCCAGAGCCGCGACAGGGCGTGCTGGTGATAAGTAATGCCTCTGGTAACCTCGGCCTAAGCCGAGGTAAGGTTCATTTTGAAGATGAATGTAGAGTTTCTTGTTATCTCTACCTACTGATGACCGGGGTTACTATTCCTTGGTACCTGGGGTTGATGTTGACATCTGTGACATGAGAAGTGTCCTTGGGGAGGTGCATGTGGTAGTGTCGGCCTTGGCCGAGGTATGATATCGTGGACCCCGACGCACTGGGGGGTCGGTCATAGTCTCGGCTCTCATCATGGCCGAGGTAGGTACCTCTAGGCCGAGGTCATACTTGGGTATATCACCCACGTTCATGTCATGGTGTAGGTCTCTAGGTATGGTGGTGGTGCTGAGGAGATGCACTAGGTGAAGGCGGGGATGGTGACCCCTGTGCGAAATATAAAAGCTTGTATACAAATTGGGGAGGCCATGGTTAAAGAGGCTAAGTCAATGATAAGAAAAGATATGGAGGCCCATAGGCTAGATCTATATAGGGCTGGGGAGTTTGAGGGGCATCATGAGAGGGTGGTCCTTTCTTCCCACCCTAACTCTCTCACCGCGTTTCGAGTCGAAGTAGACGCGGTCTTATAGATCCTTAGAGATAAAAGGGCCATAGATTGTTTTTGGGGAGGTATACGGGTAATTCTCAACAACCATGACGAATAAATTTATTTTTCATTTTCCTAATTGCATTTCACATATCTTAATGTTGGTTTCTTATTGATAACTTTTGACTTTTGCATTTTGTAGAGAGCATAAATGAGTGAATCTTTATGGATGGATGTGCTTGATTAGTGATGTTCCTACTACAAGGAGTTGTGTTAGAAAATTTCCATCTTAAGAATTAGGGATTAGGAGGTTGTTAAGTATTTATCACACTTATCCCTCTCACACACGAGGACAAATAAGGTACGGGGCATACCCTTGGACTCCGAGGCATTATTGGTGAACTATCATATCCATCACTTGATGTCTTCATCAACTACGCATTAAACTCCTAATTCTATATTGAGGGTGGGTACTAATTATGGTGGTGATAATGATAGTGACAGTGGAGTTGATAGGTACAAGATGTCTAGTGAAAATTATGTTGCATTGGTGGTTGATTTGATTTTTGCTTGGCTACGTGGGGTGCCTATACCTGTTAGACATTTGCCTTTACTTTTCTTGTGGAAATATTTTTGGTATAGACATCTGTACATGTTTTTATGTATGGATTCAATTTTATTAGTTATTGGTCATGTCGGTTCTCTCTTTAATGTGTGGATTTACGAGACTAAAAAGCATAAGAAAATTGAACTCCTAAACAAAAAAATGGCCATAACTCTTACGCAATTACTTAAATTATTTAACTAAAAATGATTGATAATTTAATATAGGGAGTGAGACTTTAAAATGTATAATCATAATGAGTCTAAGTGGGGTATACAATGGTTTCAAAACATAATTACACAATAATAGGTTCCCCGTAGCTCATTTGAGCAAGTGCCACTTTGGAAGATGGGGAGGATTCCGGTGATTTATATTTTCTTTGTATGAGACTTTGAGTAATTTCTTCCTTAGATGCTTGTTCAATTGTCCTACTTGGAGGGGTAATTTTGTGATGAGGTAGGGGCCAGGTGAAGGGAATGTGGGTATTTTAGGAGGGGGGTGTTTAGGATGTTTCTTGTGGTTAAAGGCTCCTTTTGCACATACTGGGTATTTTTTTAGGGATGCATCTTCTATGATTTTCTAGTTGAGACCCTAGAGCACTGACACCCATCTTGTCTATAAATAAGGAGAAATATGTGGGAACTTTTTTTTATTACTTAGAATATTTATTTTTACTATGTAACATCTTTAGTGATGAAGAGACAATGGTTTTTTCTTTAGTACCCGAGGTGGGGTATTTATGTTTAGTGTTAGATCGAGCTCGAAGTAATATCTTGGGTTGTCACTACACCAAAATACGCCTTTAATAACGAAATTTTACCGTTACTAAAAATATTAGTAACAGAATTTTTTCGTTACTAATTCTGAATTTATCAACAGTATTTTACCATTACTAATTCTGATTTAATAACGGACTTTTCTGTTATTATTTCAACCTTATTACACCTTTTTTTATAACACTTTTGTCTGATTTTGTAACGATAAAGATCCATTAGTAATATTAATACATATTTTAAAACAAAATATATTTTTAAGATCCAATATCTTGAATTTAAACAAATTCAATTATTCTTACCACACTATTCAAATCCTAAGAACATATACAAAAATAGTCCACATAAACAAGATCATTAGATTCAACTTTTTCATTGGGTTGTCTACATGAATACCTCTAATTGAATGACAATGATGCTTTTTTTAAATTTTATGGTAACATCTATATTGGATGATCAGGTCTACATAGTTCTATCAAATGAAAGTATGGGGGCTTAAAGGTTTTATACGATTTCAAGCGAAAAGTTAGGGGCCCAAAGTTGGCTTGAAGTGGGAATTTTATTAGGGGGACGGGTTATATCCCTAGATTTTTGGTACTCTAAGAAAATAATTTATTTAGTCGGTATAAGTTAGAGGGTTGTGAGAAGCTGACTCCCTCGAGGTCATCTAGGGTGGTAGCACAACTAGAGTTTATTCTGGTGATGAGGCGGGTCATCTTCAATTAGGTAAGAATTTTCTTCTAGGGGTTTCAGACGGGTTCTCTTTTAGGATAACTTCTCATTATTTTATGTTCCATCATTTAACTTGTCAAACGATTCAACAAGACGTTGTTGATAGACCTAATGGTGTTATACGACTTAGCTATGTCTACATAATGTAATACATTTTCCTTTACAAGGAACCAAATTTCTTCAATCAACTTAATAATAATTTCGAACATTAGAACCTAGCTAATATAATCACACATATCATAGAAATTTAACCAATTCGACTGTTAGTTAGAGATTGGCAAGCTGCTAACTACTAGCCCATTGGGAGTGTCATTCCCTCCCATTAAGGAAACCCCTTATCTATATTTTATGGTTTGACAAGTGATGTAAATATGTTCGTTCCATTGTATTATCTAAAATCAATGTTGAAATGAAATTTATTTTGAGTATCCCTATTTTTGCATCCTTAATGTGATGAAAATGACTTGATAAGCAAAAGTGCCCCTCATAGTGAGGATAATTAATCCCTGGCCATCTAAATAATATATATGATATTTTTAAAATCCAAATAAATTACGTACATTCATGTGAAAAGGAGAATATCATCCTGAATATCAATTCCATTGGCGATCCAAAGATAATTAGAGTAGGTTCCGATCGTGATATATTTTAAAAACACTAGCTCACATAACTCCTCATAGAATTCACCATTGTCTTTGCATTGTCATATATAGTCTTGCTCAGGGTTGATCCTGAGCTCGACACGCATGAAATTCCCATATTCTTAGATTCTTGTCCTACCATGAAAAATCTCCATGAGATCACACCATAATAGTCTCTCAAGTCAAATACAAAGAATAAAAATATCTCAATGTAAGGTTCATTAAGGTTGTGGAACAAACCATGTGTATACCAAACATAATATTTGTCATAAAAGGAAATGGGAAGGTTATAATGTCCATTGATTACTTGGATTTCAACCGAGCCAAACTAAAGGATGATTTTTCTCTCCCCAGTGTCGACTTGATTTTTAAGAGTACATATATACTTAACTGCCCTAACTTTGTGTATTGTCTTATTCCATTTGACCAAAATATTATTTGAATCCTAGAATAAGAGGTCATATCGAAAAGATACATATCCAAAAATCATTAACTAGAATTTATTGACATCATTCACTATCACAACCTTGATATTTCCAATTTAGGATGAAAGTAAATTACTGAGATGACATAGTTCACCTTGGTTTAACATAATTAAAATAATATATCCTTAAATTAAAAAATTGATAAACTTGGGTGGATATGGTTGAAATAATGGTGATATGCATATTCCATATATTGCTTCTATACATAACTGTTGTGAAAATGAATATGAGTGTCACTTGAAGTTTTGATTTAAGGTCCAACACTTTAAACTCAGTTGTATCCCATTTTTTGTGTCGAAGAAAGCTTTACTGCTCGTGAACTCTTTTGCATCCGAGCCAATATTCTTTGGCTAGTTTATATAACCATATATCTAATATCTATCAACAATAAATATTCTTTCTCTCTAACATAGAACTTCTTATAAATTGTGAAAATTATCTAGCTTCTTATTAAGTTATATCATAACCTACTTGTCGTTGCTTCATTACAACGAATTAAAATTTAATTCCATTGAAGGTTGTATGCACTACCCGCGGGCTATTATGAGTATTGGTATTTTCAAATAAACTATTCATTTCTCCTAGTAATTCATGAAAAGATTATTGTTAATCAATATCTTTATACTCAGTTGGATGATCGTAATGTAGGTGAAAAATATTTACATGGATCGTACCTAGAACTTATGTTGTAATTTTTAAAGTATAAGAGAGAAAAATACTTTTCCTGAATTATTATATTCAATACTTATTTTCTTCAAGGTTTTTTGTGTTCATTTGACAATATAATTTTTACATCATTGTGGATTCAATGTTTTTTTTTAATTTTCATTAATTAATGTCAAGAAAAGGAACATATCATTTTTAGTTATTATTCTTGAGAGACATAGAATCACTTGATGTCACAAAGTCACAATTTGTGATTTTTAAGAAGGAAAAATAGTTAAACACTCTTTTACCCCATTAGGATATCTCACATCCTAGGAAGTTACATTTAAAACCCTATGTAAATATTTTGATCATGATTTTCAATAATTATGTTCACCACATTTCCTTCTTCACATTGAGATTATACTGATTCTTAATAAGTGGATGGTGATCCAATTTATTTTATGAAATTTAAGTTTTTGAGGACTATGAGTAAATATAAGGGAATGGATGCGATGAGTAGTTGGAGGAGAATTTTTATAGATTAATCAATGAAATAATTTTAGTTGGTTTTCACATTCAGGATATGTTAGAAATTTACTACATTGACATGCATTCAAGAAACATAAAAATTTCCTTTTCCCATTTCATTTAAAACTTGAATTTGTCACATAAGGTGATGATCCCTTATTAAGTAGGGTGTGAGTGGGTTCGGAAGAGTTTCCTCGTGCGATTAATGTTCTGAATTTTTGTGTGGACGCGACTAATGTAAACAAAACACTTTTTATGTTTTGGATTTTTCATAAATTTTGTTAAAGTAAATGTAAAGTGAAGTGAAGTTACCCTAAAGCATAAAGACTTTGTCCATTTATGATTCTTTATAAATATTCTTTTTTCCTATTCTTCTTGGACTTTCCTTGTACAAGCATTTAACTTTTTATTACTCCTTAATGATGCCATTTTTTTGAATAAGAGGTTTGGATGATGTTTATTCACTCTTCTTTCGAAAAGAGTTTTTAGGAATTTACTACTTTGATCAAATTTTCAAAACACATTTCTTAATGAATTAACTTTTTTTTCTTAATTGATTATTTTTTACTTGAAGACTCGAGGGATATCGATTTTCCCCTTTTTAAAATCATTTTATTACTTAATTTAAATTTTTTATTCTCCATGAAAAGATTTTCTATTAAGATGTATAAATATTTATTCTCATTTTTTATCACTAGTTTTTATCACAAAGTTTTCTATAAGTCATAACTCATATATCATAATATTCACTTAATATATCGAATCTAACAAGATTTATTTTTCTAATGAGAAGTTATCGATGTTACGATTATTTGGTAAGTTTGAAATTGCCTTATGATCCATCACATCTTTCTAATGAACTATTTGAGTTTTTTATTCAGCTGTGATTGATGAACTTGAACAATCCTCCATAATTACATCTTCCTTCGTTTCTGTGAAGGAGCAAAGTATTTCCTCATATTTTTCATTATCTTCAAATCAAGGAGATTAATAGTGATAATTTCTAATTAATACAACCTTTGATTCTTGTAGTTCCTAATTTATTTCCTCATTTTTTATCGGGCCATCTCTTTGTACGTATGCTCCCTTGGGAGAAAGTCCCAAACTTCATAAGTTTCATTGTAGCAATCAATTTTTCCTAAAACATTACTATCTATACATGCACGTAAGATCTTTATAGCTTTAATATTAAAGTTATTTAACTTTTTAGGTTTACTCCTTATTACTAAATTTTTTCACATGGTAGTAATCAATAGGCTGGAATATACAAGACATTCGCTTTCCATATTTCGAAATAGTCTATTGCAAAAATTGGTGGATAATTGTTAGCAATATCGATTTGTGAAATATTTTCCATTTGCCTATGATCTTTAAACTGAAAATATACTTTAAAATCAAATATATATGAGCTAATATCTAATACCAATTATTGACCTAAAAAGTAATTACCCAAGAGAGATAAAGGAATTTAAATAATGGAAAATTGAAAATGACTCTCTTAGTTTGCTTGAAATGATAATTGTTAAATTAATGTATAAAATCAAGTAAGTAAAAATATATACCAGAGATAAAAATTTAGGAGACTTTGCAAGCTGATAATTTACATGGTTTGGCTTTGTCTACATCCATGTTACGATGGAACTTGGTAACTTCACTATATACCTCTCACTAAGGTAGATAAATAACCCCATAATACACCTCGCAACCACAACTAAAAAGAGTTACTTATCTTGATCAAGCATACATGGCCAAGATCAAGCATCCATCCTTTACTTCACGTGCAAAGGCGCTACTGGCCTTGGAAATACAATGAAGTTATAATGTAAATAAAAAAATCTAAAGAAGTAATATAAGAGCTTTGTTAAACTAATGCAATATTTTCAATCAATAATTACTTCTCTGTCTAGAAGTGTAAAATCTTTTATCTTGTTAAAACTAAAAGCTCAACGTATAGTGTGAGATTTTCCTTTCTTTTTCTTTTGAAATCTTAATGAAACTTTCTACAAACGTGTTCCAATGTATGTTTGATGTGGTATGTAATTTCTTGTGCAAGTAAAAATATTGTTTATAGGTGCATTTATAGTGTGGAATGGGGAATTAATTATGATAAGCAGTTGGGAAACATTTATGAGGTAGTTGGGAAATGTTATATTTTGTGTTTCAAATAAACTAGACATTGTTTTTTGGTTAGACTATTTAGGTTGACTTAAATTAAGATTGAGTTGACGTAATAAATTTAAGTCGACATGACAAAATTGTTGACTCGACTTAAAGTACCATTATTTTGTCCTAACCATGCTATATGCCATTTAACATGTTTGATTCGAATTATACCCTACAAGTTATTGATTTTATTTTTGGAAATTTTGTTTTATTGTGTGAAAAGTTTTGTGAGTTTTTGTGTGTGTTTCATCCAATAGAATAATAACATTAGAAGAATAAGAAGATATTAAAAATAATAATTAGTCAATCAATGTCTTTTGGTGAAGCTTTCGTGTATTTCTTGAGACTTTGATTGATGATATTCTTTATTCTTATCTTACTTGATTAATGAGAGTTTTTCTTTTTTGTGATTTCCGATATAATCTTCTTTAAACACTATCTTCCTAATATTTAAATATTTATTTGACTTCCTTTGGTTGCAAAAGTGAAGTTGACATTTTCTTGTGATGAAACTCATTATGTTTTGAATATGATGTAATGAACTCAAGAACATTAGAGTGAATATAGTTAACTTTTCAATTTATCTATCTAATTGTTGTCGTCAATAGATATTTAGTTATTCTTTTGAAATCCTTATGATTTGCAGAGTTTTTACAAATGAAAAAGATTTAGATATCTTAGAAATTTCATTTTTTTAGCTTGATAAACACTTAAAAACATTTTCATAAACCTTAACTATTTAATGGATACAAAACTCGCATACAACCAACTTCAAAGTTTTGGAATAAGATTTCATATCCCCTAGGTTATTATAGTCCACGCAAAAAATTCATATGTTAATCAATAAAAAAGATATGGAAAAAAGTGAATGTACACGTCATATGATGTAATCAATCCACTAAATATCTCAAAATTGTGATAATAAATTATTTCATTGACAAAGTCATAAGTAGTTGGCTCCAATGAAGATAAGCTTTGCTGGAGGCAACTTCCAATGAACAAAGTCGCGGAGTCAATCAAAGATTTTGGAAGGGAACCATTAAATCTTTCGTAGGGTAGTGAAGTTAATTTTCACAGAAGAAAAGACAACCTTCACTATAATGATGCAATAACAATCAAGGTCATGAAAGGACATAGGGATTTTGGTAAGTATTGCAATAAGATAAAATGTATAAACTAAGAAGGACTTGTTCTAACTTATTAACCAAGTCTCCTAAAGACACAAGGATGAATTATCAGAAAAATATATTTCATCATATATTTTACGAATCCTCAGACCTCATGGTTAAATTAAAATCATAAACTTGAATACATGGATACCTCTTAGACTAAGACATAAAATGAGTGTTGTCAATAGAATAAGACAACTTAAAAACCTTATAGGCAAATGAGGATACATATACTCTTTTTAGGAAAATCTAGCATTTTTTATTTAGTGGATGCAATGATGGGTATTTACAATAATTTTTTTTTCTCTAAAGACTTTAATTGAACATGTTTTAAAAAGTAAGATAATAAGAACTAAATTTAGGGTTTAGATCACCATACCTTTGTGGATTTTGTAGGTGATCCTATATATGAGATAAAGTTAATGAATAAGATAGTGATTCTATTCAACCACCTCGAAAACCTCAATTAGATGTGAAAAAACCTTAGATCTTCTAATATATGATCCATTCAAGTAAGCTATGTGCATGGCTACTTTCAGAGATGAAAACTTGGTGAAATAATATAAAACTAATTTTTTATTTCCTTGTCCCTAAAAAAACGTGAATAGTCCACTATCGTCGTCGCTCGCTCTATTGCTTAAATCCTGGGAGTGTTAATGTAGTTTATACCCCTTCTATAGAACCATACATATAGGTACATGAAGTTGGTTTAGACCAATTATGGATTTCAATGGGTTTTGGGATTCCACTTGGTATATATACTACATTAAGGACACAAGACAAATAGTTAAATTGGTTTCCAAAAAGAATTATGAAAATCTCAAATTATGCTCCGGAGTTTATTTTATTTTTTATTTAATTATATAATTCCACATAATAATTACAATTCCACTCCAGCTTAATTATCTCAGATTACTCGAATAGTGAGGCCTTGTTTGCAAAGTTATATAGCGCGTAATATGATTCCGTGTGTTAAGTATTCAATACCGAATTGGTGAAATTCAATTTAGTGTGAATTGATTTTCAATAATGTCTTGTATATTCATTCATCTCAAACTTAACTTTTGACATTCTATCGGATATAAATCTACGGGCCAAGTTTAGTAGTAAAATCAAAATCTATAAGTTTATGACTGGGTATCACAATCCAGAATATCTCCTCGATGTGAATTCTTACATAATATGATCTTAGACATATTCACACAATTATTTCTCAACCTATAAAGATTATTGACCCAATAAATGTAATCTCACACATAGCAAATCAAAGCACTAATTGTGTAAATATTTTAATCCTCGTAATCCTCGCTATTAAGAATATATGAAAATTTTGCAAACTTGTAAGATTGTGCAAGTCTAATCTAGTAAACACCTAGACTTGAATATCACTATTAGTCCAATTTAATACATTCTCAATGTACTAGTACAATCCTTTTTTAACTATCAAATAAGTTATTGAACTATTCGACAAGTTCTTGTGGTCAAGATAAACTACTAAGATTGTGCACATAACTTTACCGATAGGATGTCGACTCCATATATATTATTTAAACGGTTAAATTGTACTAGAGGTGAGAAATCCTTTATAAAAATGAATAAATGTCCTTTAAAAATGGTTTCAAGGATAAAACACCAACGCACTTCCCCATGCTTGTGCCTGTGACACCCCATCTAATTAAATATCGGGTAGCTACTCCTTTATTAAATTAAAACAGAATATCAAGTTGGTTCAGTCTTAGCACCACTGTCGAAAACATTTAATTAGTTATTAGCTAGCCACCTAATATTTAAAAAGTGAGATGCCAAATTTTATTAATTAAATTAACTTACAATTAAGTAATGAATAACCAACCATTCAACATTCACATAAACAATCTCATATGAACAACTAATGTAATGAAATAAACTGACTCTGGAGTAAACACTCCAATAATTGTCTAAATGTCAAAATATTCCCAAAACACGAGTCTGAATAAATAATCCAACAACTGAAATAAAATGAAAGGCAAAAAACTGGTGTCTCTGAATAAGAGTGGGCAACATGCCGTAACTGATATGAAAGACTCTGAAGGAAACAAAGATGGATGTGGAGGCGTCTAATACCGAGGTCCTGTAACTTCCATAGCAGCTACGGAAAGTCAATAGAATGGAACTCCTATGCTTGGCGTCCCTATGGATGGGCATTTAAAATGTTTTTATAACAACAAAATAGATTTGGAAGCAAACGGGTCAGAACCTGAGGTGAAAATATTTTTAAAAAAAATGAAAGTGTTTAATTGCATTAAACAGTAAATATTATATACATGTTAGTCACGTGCTCTCACTTGAGATTCTCACCCCTCACTATTGTGCATGCCTAACGCATTCTTTTAACCCATTCTAGCTATGCGACCACCTAACTAGTCTGTACCAAATCTGCCTATACAGACATCTTTGCGATGCCTACTCGTATTACCAAAAAAAGACATAATTACATTTCAAATAGTCATCACTTATATCAATTATCTCATGAATTATTTAAGTTCCCACATCTTTAAGTCATTTAAATATCTTAGCCATTCTCATCTACTAAGCAACAGTGAATAATCAGAAGTATATATATATATATATATATATATATATATAAACCACTCTCAGTACATATACATACATATGGCACCATTGCGGTGCTCACATACTTTGTTATCGAATTCCGGTACATCGTGTACATAAGGATCATGAGTTCTGAATCATTCCGTAACCGTATCAGTACAAATCACACATATTGGAGGCGAACATAGTTCACATACCCATGGGTCACACACATACCTACGCTCCCATGGTTACCTGAGTTATCAACTCACAAATAAGTCGTCACAGTCCTATGTTCTTGAGGTACCAAATCTAAATCACCCTGAAGGTACACAAGACAAGATTGTGATCTTCCTATAACCTCCCGTGATAGCAAGTATGGTAGATATATCATATACATAATAATCTATATATTAGGTAATCACACAACCTGAGTAATCACTATATCAATATAGGTATACTCCCTCCCTATATTATTAGTCTCATATGTATAATAGTATTATCTCGATTATTCCACGTAATATGTTTAGTGCGATAACTCTCGTCGTATATTTCGAGTACTTAAACCTAACCCAAAAGGTTACTAAGTCTCCCACTTGTCTCTAAGGTTAAGTTATGGTTTATGCAAATTAAATTCAAGTTCTCACAATTTTCAATCGTAACTCGCTCGTCGAACACTCCTAAGTTTATCATTAAATCCCAAACTAAACTAATAATTTTCTGGCCTCAAATACACCCTTACTGACCTTCCCTAAGTCCCAATATGTTCAAATAGTCCATACTAACAGTTTTTAAAATTAGAATTTGATTAAACCTTAAAAAGAAATTTTACCACAACTGTAGAGGAGTCGATCGATGGACTCAAGAATGTCGATCGATCGACTATGAATGTCGATCGATTGATCGACCAGTTACAACCCATAATTTCTTTCATTTTTGGCCATCGTTTTATCTCCAAAATCCATTACATAATCCCAATCTCCAAAGTAAACATATATGATGTAATACCAACCTAAAATCATGATTTCTAACATTCTAGATGTAACAAGCCGTGTAATTTTGGACTATTTTAATTCATTTTTGGAAAAAGGAGGAAAATAAAGTTTTTGATAAAATTATTTTTATTGCTCAAATATGTTGAATATTATTTTTAAAGGCGAGAATTTCAAACGGTTTCGAAAACGGAGTTAAAACGGATTTTAAAATGTTTTTAACTCTTGGAGTTATTTTGACTTCCAAGTCTTCATTTCTTTGCTTTATTTAAAGGAGTTTTTTGGCTTCCAACTCTTCATTTCTTTGCATTATAAAAGGAAGTGCTGGGCAACCCTTTTAACCTACTTTTGGAACAAATTTTGGCAGCAAATATATTTTATATTCCTCTTCTTTTTATATACACATTAGCCCTTGAGATTTATGAGTTCCAAAATTAGATTAGAGTTGTTCTTGAGGCTATTTTGTTGGAGGTTCATAGAGGAGCTTTTTTATATCTTTTGAGTTGATCTTGAGTATGATCGTTGGTTTCTCATCATGGTTTGAGGTATGGGATTTTACACAATATGCTCCTTAAATCTCGTGAGTGTCATTTTCTTTGAATTCTTGTTAATTGAACTCATATTTGAATTGATAAATTCATTGAAATCTGGAAAATAATTGTTGAAATTATTTTGATTCATGTGGTATCATTATATTGTTGATGATAACATTGTCATGAGATTTTAATATGGCACGGATGTTGGGCACCCGCCAAAATTCCTGTTTCCCGGGCTATAGCTTGATAAAGCATATACGGATGTGGTGAGGCCTGGTGACCCAATTAAAGTGTTGTTGAGAAATTATATTGATAAATGCTTTGAGATTTGCATTTTTATTTGAATATTCGTACTCGTTTTGTTACGCTTTGTTCAACGTTAATATAATTGTTGAGCATCTTTCTTGTCGTATTGTGTACTTCCCCATATTTTCTTTTAGTGGCAGGTTAGCGCGGATTTTAGGGCTCTATGGAGATTGATTTTAGCGAGGATTGTTTGGGAAAGATTTGTATTATTTTGATGTATAGAGCTTTGGAGATTTGTATTTTATTTTCGAGTTAGTTGTTGTATGTAATTCGAGAGATTTGGTATTTAATTTGAAGAGATTGAGATTTGTAGTTTCTCTTTTGTTGTTGTGGGACTTAGATGCTCTATACCTTGTCACTTGTGGATTTGGATTTATTTTATCGCATTAGCGCTCCGTTCTCTCTCCCCGGGCGGGCGGGGTGTTACATTTGTAACACCCCGCCCGCCCGAGGAGAGCGAACGGAGCGTTAATGCGATAAAATAAATTTAAATCCACAAGTAACAAGGTATAGAGCAACTAAATAAACCCACAATAATAAAAATCCACTAATCTCAATCTCTTTAATTACAAAAAGTCTCTCGAATTAAAATTACAACTATCTAACTCGAATAAAAATGCTCTATAATTAATACAAATCTTCCAAATTGTATTAAAAATTCTCCCCAATATAATCCACGCTAAAAATCATCTCAATTGGTCTGTAGCTTCCCAAATCCACGCTAATCTGCCACTAAAAGAAAATATGGGGAAGTACACAATACGACAGGAAAGATGCTCAACAAATATATATGTTAGCGATGAATAAAATGTAACAATACGAGTACGAATATTTAAATCAAAATGCAGATCTCAAAGAATTTATCAATATAATTTCTCAACAACACATCAATGGGTAACCAGGCCTCCCCCCATTCGCATATGCTTTATCAAGCCATAGCCCGGGAATAGGTATTTTGGAGGGTGCCCAACATCCGTGCGATATTAAAATCTCATGACAACGTGCTCATCAACAATATAATGATACCACATGAATCAAAATAATTTCAACAATTATTTTCCAGATTTCAATGAATTTATCAATTCAAATATGAGTTCAATTAAACAAGAATTCAAAGAGAATGACACTCGCGAGATTTAAGGAGCATAATGTGTAAAATCCCATACTTTCTTTTAGTGGCCGATTATCGTGGATTTGGGACGCTACGGACCAATTGAGATGATTTTTAGCGTGGATTATATTGGGGAGAATTTTTAATACAATTTGGAAGATTTGTATTAATTATTTCATTGATGTATATAGCATTTTTATTCGAGTTAGATAGTTGTAATTTTAATTCGAGAGACTTGTTGTAATTGAAGAGATTGAGATTAGTGGATTTTTATTATTGTGGGTTTATTTAGATGCTCTATACCTTGTTACTTGTGGATTTGAATTTATTTTATCGCATTAACGCTCCGTTCGCTCTCCCCGGGAGGGAGGGCTGTTACAAATGGTATCAGAGCTTAGGTATACGGCAACCCTCGGGGCTTGAGTTTTGGATTCATTGCGTGGTTAGCAATTTTTGGAGATAGAAAATTTTAGGTGATATTCGTGATAAGTTTCGAGATTAGAGGTGAGGAATTTATTTTTGGGAGATGTGATTTATTTTTGGAGATTGTTAGCCTGATTTTTTAGAGTTAGGCATTCGGCGAATTTCGAGGGCGAAATTCCATTGTTAGTGGGGAAGTGTAACAACCCGCGTAATTTTGGGCTATTTTAATTAATTTTTGGAAAATGGAGGAAAATAAAGTTTTTGATAAAATTATTTTTATTGCTCAAATATGTTGAATATTATTTTTAAAGGCGAGAATTTCAAACGGTTTCGAAAACGGAGTTAAAACGGATTTTGAAATGTTTTTAACTCTTGGAGTTGTTTTGACTTCCAACTCTTCATTTCTTTGCCTTATTTAAAGGAGTTTTTTGGCTTCCAACTCTTCATTTCTTTTCATTATAAAAGGAAGAGTTGGGAAACCCTTTTAACCTACTTTTGGCA
This sequence comes from Sambucus nigra, assembly GCA_949130495.1. NCBI lineage: Eukaryota > Viridiplantae > Streptophyta > Magnoliopsida > Dipsacales > Adoxaceae > Sambucus > Sambucus nigra. The sequence continues at coordinate 501,986,135 of OX422212.1, forward strand.
TAAATTTTGGCAGCAAATATATTTTATATTCCTCTTCTTTTTATATACACATTGGCCCTTGAGATTTGTGAGTTCCAATATTATATTAGAGGTATTCTTGGGGCTATTTTGTTGGAGGTTCATGGAGGAGCTTTTGTAGATCTTTTGAGTTGATTTTGAGTATGTGATCGTTGGTTTCTCATCATGGTTTGAGGTATGGGGTTTTACACAATATGCTCCTTAAATCTCGTGAGTGTCATTTTCTTTGAATTCTTGTTAATTGAACTCATATTTGGATTGATAAATTCATTGAAATCTGAAAAATAATTGTTGAAATTATTTTGATTCACGTGGTATCATTATATTGTTGATGAGAACATTTGTCATGAGATTTTAATATGGCACGGATGTTGGGCACCCGCCAAAATTCCTGTTTCCCGCGCTATAACTTGATAAAGCATATACGGATGTGGTGAGGCCTGGTGACCCAGTTAAAGTGTTGTTGAGAAATTATATTGATAAGTGCTTTAAGATTTACATTTTGATTTGAATATTCGCACTCGTGTTATTACGCTTTGTTCATCGTTAATATAATTGTTGAGCATCTTTCTTATCGTATTGTGTACTTCCCCATATTTTATTTTAGTGGCATGTTAGCGCGGATTTTGGGGCGCTATGGAGATTGATTTTAGCGAGGATTGTTTGAGAAAGATTTGTATTATTTTTATGTATACAGCTTTGGAGACTTGTATTTTATTTTCGAGTTAGTTGTTGTATGTAATTCGAGAGATTTGGTATTTAATTTGAATAGATTGAGATTTGTAGTTTCTCTTTTGTTGTTGTGGGACTTAGATGCTCTATACCTTGTCACTTGTGGATTTGGATTTATTTTATCGCATTAGCGCTCCGTTCGCTCTCCCCGGGCGGGCGGGGTGTTACACCAGAATCATCAAATCAATACGAAAATGCATACAAATATATATGTTCATCAAGTTCTCATGTATAAACCCTAGGATAACTTCTCTCAATTTAAGATAACCAAATACTCAGATTTAATCAGTGATTTATATCATTACGGTTCTGATTCAAATCTCTAATCTTTCCAGAATTTCTCTACATGCAAAACCTACCCATATTCAAGATTTAGTTCTCCCAATTCATGAAATTATCAAAATATTAAGTTTAGTCTCCAATTCTAAACTACCATGGATAATATATTTGCTGAATCTTAACAAGTTAAATCACGTGCCTGGAAATAGAGGTTCTGATCCTTTAGAGAAGATGGTAGGGTGGTGGTGTTCTTTCTCCGGTCACAACTCCGGTGATGATGGTGATGCAAGGTGGTTGTTTAGCTCTAGCAACCCTTGGAAAACCTTTCCTTTCTCTCTACTTCTCTCTCTCAAGTTTGTAGCAGCCAATGAGCCTAATTACCCTAAGAGTTGGCTGATACAATAGTTCTAAATTTCGTAGGTCACTATTCATCAATTAATAAAAGGACTAAAATACCCTTCCGGGTAGCCGATTTGGCCTAAAATTATCCCGAGACCCAAACTAAACCCCAAGTAGACTTTTCTGACTATCTCGATACTTTCGGACACATTGGCACCCTCAAAATGACCATAAGGATGATATAAAAACAATTTACTTTATAATCCATTAAATTAGTCCCGACACAACTGACACAAGCATCCCAACTAAATTTTTAAAATTACCATATTTTCTACTCGTGATAATTTTTATAATTTCATAATCATATATAACTATATTCGCTCAGTAATATTCAACAAAATGATCATAATCAAATACTAACTCTCATCTCGCTAGTATTTAAATCCAGATTAATTACTAATTAATTTCCCATTTTAATTCAATTAATCCCATAATTAAAATCAGTAAAAATATGGGGTATTACAGTGCCTTATGCACAATGATGCTTTGGGATGTGCATAATGGCTTTGCACGTAACCTTAAGACCTAGGTATTACATGTATAAGATTTTTAATCATTGCATTTCTACCACATAATAGTGATACATGTGCCACCAATCAAATTCACAAATCCAACTAGATGGTATTAAAGTAGAACCAACCCTAATTTTCCAAATGAATATCAAATTAACCCTAATCTAGGGGGGAGTGAAGGAGAGTAAATCAAACTTTTAATAAGGATGTGACACACGACTAATATAATTAATGTTTATTATTTTCATAGGAATTCACCAACCTTCATATATATAGTAAACCATATAAAGATGACCAACTATTATTTGGTTAAGGCCAATCCCCGAATTTTGAGAGGAGAACATGAAAGAAATTACTAGCAAGAAGTTTAGTCCACTAAGGATGAGTGTTGTAGCCACATCATAGTATATAATTAAAATTGACAGTAGAACGCATTGTCGACACTTGTCACTTTTTCACCGTGCCACGTGTACAATTCTAATTAACGTTATTAATTAACATTCTTCATATAATGATACTCACCTTCCCAATTTTTTTTATTAACAAAGAAGAAACGGAATGGGTGCTTTATATTGTGACTCCTCTAATAACCCTTCCCATCCTTCCAAATAATAGCTGCCAATTTACAGCCATAAATTCTCCATTCACCCAGTCCTAAATACATGACTTCATTTCTATGCGTTCAAACAAGATGCTATTTCTACTCGTCATCTAAAGAGGAAAAAACTCTCATTACTCAGTTGTCTTTTTGTCTTCTTTAATCCCATCTTTATCTTCAAACGTTTCTGATCCTCCTCCACCTCTCTCTCTCTCTCTCTCTCTCTCTCTCTCTCTCATACACACACACACACACAATGGTGGGCTAATAAGAATCGGTGTATTCAAGGAAAAATCCACCACCAATACCACAAGATGGTATTCCCCACTCTGTTGAAATTTTCGATTTGCTTTACAATATTTTTTGATGGTCATTTATAATTAGGATTGTTGTCAATTCAAGTAAAAAAAATATGTAGATTTAATTTTTTTTTCCTCCTTTCCATCTGTTTATCTATTATTTCTTATAAGATTCATTATTCCAAACATTATGGCCCCCTTTTGGTTGTTCCAAAATTAAGATTCTCAATATTTCATGTTCGATAAAAATGAAATAAGTAGTTTTTTTATACAATTCGAAAATTGAAAAATAATAATTTTTGAATCGATCATTTAAATTAACACTTATATAAATGATTTCTAAAACCTAAGAAAATATTCATAAATTTCATGTTATAATTGTTGGTTGTCTTTTAATCTAACCACTGAGAATCTGCCAATCGTAGTGTTTGTTTGAATTTATAGTTAATTGTTGCGTTGATTCTGAATTTTTTTTAATTATTTACAAAATTTATAAATGCCATTCTATCGACATTGTTGGAAATTAATGTTAAGTGACGAAATTAATTATTTAATTTCAATTGTATTAAATTCCGAATTTCCCATTTATGTGGTTTTAATAAATGTCAGATAATTAATTAGGAATGTGATAAATAAAGATATTAAAAGATTGGGTAAACCTTATCCGTTAGTCACATGATGGTTAGTGGCATTAGTGGGAGACTTGAAAGAGTCCCACCTTGACTAGGATTCCGGCCCTCTTCCCCTTATAAATAGAGACCTCTACACCATCTAGAGTCATCTCAACACACACTGTTTCTAAGGAGGGAGAGAAAATCCGAAATCCGTTTTTCTCATTCCGGGCTGTTCAAGAAAGGAATTAAAGGAGCATTCAAGTCACTTTAATCCGTTCAACAACAATGGACAAAGGTCAGTTTTTAAATCGTATTCATTAAGAAATTTTCAATTATGTGAAAACATGAAGATATAAGATCCTTTTATTAAAAACAATTGTATGTTAAACTTTAATCATATTAATGTGTTCATGATTAATATTAGGGTGTTCTTAAGAATGATTTTACATGTGGTATCAGAGCTAAAGTTTAAGATCTCATGATTTTCCTTATTGATGTTCGTCTATAATGAAATATGTGCCTGAGACTTTCTGCGACATTTTTATTTATGTCATTAAATTGTTTTTGTGCCTGAGACCTTCTGCGACGTCTTATTTCTGTCATTAAATCTGCTCTTAATGTGTGTCTGAGATTTTTTGTGAAGTTTGTCTTCTGTCGCCAATACTCACTGGTGAGAATGAAAGGTCAAAACTTGCTCGGAATTTTATGAAACTGACGTGGTCGACTGGAAACGTCAAAATAAACAAAACCCATTGTAAACAATGGGCACCACCTTACTTTTGCGTTTTGACGTCGTTAAGGCCCTCAAAACCCCGTTTTTGCCATTTCAGGAAATAATCTCGGTGCTTATAACTCTTTACAGAAAATTGATATTAACGTTCCGCAAAAAGTTTTGATTTTCTGGCATGTTTTACTTCAATTCCATGGTGAAAACTCATTTTTTCCATTTTTGGCAAAATTCATGTATTACGTGTTTTTTATACCTGGGCAATTATGTTTTTGAGGCATTCGAGCTACTATTGGTATCTTTGTGATTACTGATAGATTACATATTATAGTTAATATTAATGCATGATTAACTATATTTAAGTTGAGACATGTAAACAATTATTCATTTGAGTTAAGTCAAAGGCCAAACACAGGCTGAGACTGCATGTACGAATAATATACTTACATTCATTAAAGACTTATTCTAATGTTAGTTATAAAATTGGATTGAGGCGCAACACATGCTAATATCTGAATTAAACAACATTAGAACTAGTTTTGTAAAAACAGAATAGTTGACATTAAGTCCATTAATCATGGTATTAAATGAATTAGGCAACAAACACAGATGCCAAAATTATGGGACTATGATAAATGAATTATAGGGTAATATATCTTTACAATCTGAATATTATGTGATGATTAACATAGATTCCGTGATATTCAGAATGTGGATGAAATATGCCAAAATTTTAGTCAACAATTCAATATTCGACCCTTGCAATTTTTGTTGTGTGTGAAAATTTAATCTGTGAACATTGTTATTAATTGCAGTTCCCCTTAACCTGTATTCGCAAGCTCAGTCCTATTCCAAATTTGATGGAACTAATTTTTTTGAATGGAATGAGCAAATTGAGTTCAGCCTAGGGGTTCTTGACCTGGACATGGCAATTATGTGTGATGAACCCGCTGCTATTACTGATATCAGTAGCGAGGATGAAATTACTGTCCATGAAGCATGGTCTCGATCCAATAGGTTGGCCCTAATGTTTATGCGAATGTGTGTTGCTGCTAACATTAAGACCTCCCTACCTGAAACTAAGAAAGCGAAAGAGTATTTGAACAACATTAAGGAACGCTTTCGCACTGCTGATAAATCCCTTGCTGGGAAACTGATGGTTGACCTGACCACTATGAGGTTCGATGGTACTCGAACCATGAATGAGCACATTATAGAAATGACCAATCTGGCTGCTAGACTTAGAGTTTTGGGCATGACAGTGGACGAGTCTTTTCTCGTCCAATTCGTCCTAAACTCCCTACCTCCTGAGTATGGGCCTTTCCAAATCAATTACAACACTATAAAAGATAAGTGGAATGTAAATTATTTGCAAAGCATGTTGGTACAGGAGGAAGGAAGGCTTAAGCAACAGAATGGCCATGTGACTAAAGGACAGGTGGCAAATCTTACAGTCAAAGGAGCTGGTTTTAAGAAGAAGTTCGGCAAAGGCATTAAGAAAGGTCCTGGGCCGTCTCATCAAGCTGAACCATCAACTGCTGTTGTGAAGAAGGAAAAGAACGACAAGTGTCACTTCTGTAAAAAGAAGGGCCATTTCCAGAGGGATTGTCATAAACTAAAGGCTTGGTTCGAGAAAAAGGGTAAACGCTTTATTTATGTTTGTTTCGAATCAAACTTTATTAATGTTCCTTCTAACACTTGGTGGATTGATTCTGGTTCTATGTGTCATGTTTCTAATTCGATGCAGGGCTTCATTTCGATCCGCAAAACAAATCCAAATGAGCATTTTCTCTACATGGGCAATAAGGCAAAGGCTAAAATAGAAGCTGTTGGAGTCTTTCGCCTAATTTTAAGCACTGGATTTATTTTAGATTTGCAAGAAACCTTTTATGTTCCCACAGTTTCTAGGAATTTAATTTATGTTTCTAAACTCGCTTTAGATGGTTTTGCAATTGAATTTAAGAACAATGGTTTTGGTTTGATTAAAAATTCTAATAATGTTGGTTCTGGATTTTTATTAGATGGTTTATATCGATTGAATCTTGAAATGAATTTTTCTGAAACTCTTGTGGCCCTGCATCCTAATGTTGGTACGAAACGTACACTTGATGATGAAAAATCTGCTTATTTGTGGCATAAAAGATTAGGGCACATATCCAGGCCGAGAATTGAAAGGCTCATTAAAGATGGAATACTCCATAACCTGGATTGGGCCAATTATGATGTATGTGTGGACTGTATTAAAGGAAAACAGACCAAACATACAAAGAAAGGAGCTACAAGAAGCACCCAGCTACTTGAAATAATACATACAGACATATGTGGACCTTTTGATATTCCATCCATTGGTGGAGAGAAATACTTCATCACCTTTATAGATGATTTTTCACGTTATTGCATTTTGTACATGTTGCATGATAAATCTCAGTCTGTGAACGTCGTTGAAATATACATTAATGAGGTTGAGAGGCAACTAGGCAAAAAGGTGAAAATTATTAGATCAGACAGGTGGTGAATATTATGGTAGATATGATGAGTCAGGGCAACGCCCAGGCCCATTTGCTAAACTCCTTGAGAAATTAGGTATTTGCGCCCAATACACAATGCCAGGATCACCTTGGCAGAATGGTGTAGCTGAAAGGCGTAATCGCACCCTTATAGAAATGGTTAGGAGTATGATAAGTAGGACACAATTGCCTACATTTTTGTGGACACATGCGTTAAGGACCGCTGTACACATCTTAAATAGGGTTCCTAGTAAGTCAGTTTCAAAAACCCCTTTTGAACTGTGGAAAGGATGGAAACCCAATTTAAGGTATTTACGTGTGTGGGGCTGCCCAGCGGAAGCTAGAATCTATAACCCTCATGAAAAGAAATTGGATCCTCGGACATTATCTTGTCATTTCATCGGGTATCCAGAAAAGTCGAAGGGATATAGATTCTACTGTCCAAATCATACAACTAGAATCATAGAAACTGGAAATGCTAAATTCATTGAAGAATGTGAAGTAAGTGGGAGTATAAAAGAGAGGGAGGTAATCATTCAAGAAGTCAGGGTACAAATTCCTATACCCAGAGTTCATAACATACCTGTTGTTCCTAATGAAGTTATTGCACCGGTCTTTGACCCAATCAATAACAATGAACAACAAGTGAATGATCAACCGACTGAACAACCACATAATGAGATTGTAACCGATGAAACTTTTGAAGCACCACAGGAAATGCCATTAAGAAGATCTCAAAGAGAAAGGAGATCGGCAATTCCGGATGATTATGTGGTATACCTTCAAGAGACCGAATTTAACATATGAGATATTAATGATCTAGTTTCTTATGAACAGGCTGTAGCTAGTGATGATTCAGATAAATGGGTCAATGCCATGAATGAAGAAATAAAATCTATGAATGACAATAAAGTTTGGGAGTTGTTCGAATTGCCAGAAGGACAAAAACGAGTTGGGTGCAAGTGGATCTTTAAGACCAAACTTGACTCACAAGGCAATATCGAACGACATAAAGCTAGACTTGTTGCCAAAGGTTTTAATCAACGAGAAGGCATTGATTATAATGAGACCTTCTCTCCAGTTTCAAAGAAGGACTCACTAAGAATCATATTAGCGTTGGTGGCTCATTATGATTTGGAGTTACACCAAATGGACGTAAAAATAGCTTTTCTAAATGGGAGTTTAGAAGAAGAAGTCTACATGGCACAACCACAAGGCTTCATAAAGGAAGGAAAAGAAAACATGGTCTGTATGTTAAAGAAGTCAATATATGGCCTAAAGCAAGCTTCTCGTCAATGGTACATTAAGTTTCACGATACCATTACATCCTTTGGGTTTAAGGAGAACACTGTTGATCGGTGTATATACCTGAAGATCAGTGAGAGTAAGTTTGTGTTTTTAGTACTATATGTTGATGACTTACTTATCGCCAGCAGTGATCTTGGTTTATTAAGTGAAACCAAGAAGTACCTTTCTAAAAACTTTGAAATGAAAGATTTAGGTGAGGCATCCTTCGTGATCGGGATAGAAATATCTCGGGATAGATCACGAGGAACGTTGGGACTATCTCAGAAAGCTTACATTAACAAAGTTTTAGAAAGATTTAGCATGCAAAGTTGCAATCCCGTTAATGTTCCACTTCAAAAAGGGGATAAGTCCAGCTTAAGTCAATGCCCTGGAAGTGATTTAGAAAGGGAGCACATGAAAGGCATGCCTTATGCTTCGCTCGTAGGGAGCTTGTTATATGCACAGGTCTGCACTAGACCGGACATCAGTTTTGCTGTTGGGATGCTAGGCAGATATCAAAGTAATCCGGGGATTTACCATTGGAAAGCTGCAAAGAAAGTGCTGAGGTACCTGCAAGGGACCAAGGATTACATGCTCACATATCGGAAGACTGATCACCTTCAGGTGATTGGTTATTCAGACTCAGATTTTGGGGGATGCCTTGACAGTAGAAAGAGCACTTCGGGTTATGTCTTCCTTATGGTTGGAGGAGCCGTTTCATGGAAAAGTGCTAAGCAAAGTGTCATTGCATCATCTACTATGGAGGCTGAATACGTAGCTTGCTTCGAAGCTACAAATCATGGATTATGGCTGCGAAACTTTATTTCAGGACTTAGAATTATGGAGTCAATATCTAAGCCGCTGAAAATTCATTGTGATAATGTCACAGCAGTCTTCTTCTCGAAGAACGATAGGTATACTAAGGCTGCTAAGCATATTGAGATGAAATACCTATCAGTTAAAGAAGAAGTTCAGAAACAAAGAGTGTCAATTGATCACATCAGTACGCGTGATAACATAGCAGATCCTCTTACGAAAGGACTATCTCTGAAGACCTTTATGGAACATGTCAAAGAGATGGGTCTCGATTAGTTAGACTATGATTGCTATTTTGGCTTAGTTGTTTGACACCATTACTTGAATTCAATAAAAGTGTTTCTGATTTCTATTATTTCTGTCTTTTGAGAAAGCATGCATAAAATTATGAATTATTGTTGACAGAAATAGTCCTTATTCCAAAGGACATTATGAGGCCATTATGATACCCAATATTAAAGGCTTAGTTGAATGAAACATTGGTGTTGTGGTACATGGAAGGAACCATGCTCTTGAATAGTATGGAACCGCCATGACTCGCATCCGTGAATCATTTGATTCAGCAAAATAAATTTATCAATGATTGTGCACCTTATGATACCTAATCTAATTATGCGAATTATTAAGACCAAGTGGGAGACTGTTGGAAATTAATGTTAAGTGACGAAATTAATTATTTAATTTCAATTGTATTAAATTCCGAATTTCCCATTTATGTGGTTTTAATAAATGTCAGATAATTAATTAGGAATGTGATAAATAAAGATATTAAAAGATTTGGGTAAACCTTATCCGTTAGTCACATGATGGTTAGTGGCATTAGTGGGAGACTTGAAAGAGTCCCACCTTGACTAGGATTCCGGCCCTCTTCCCCTTATAAATAGAGACCTCTACACCATCTAGAGTCATCTCAACACACACTGTTTCTAAGGAGGGAGAGAAAATCCGAAATCCGTTTTTCTCATTCCGGGCTGTTCAAGAAAGGAATTAAAGGAGCATTCAAGTCACTTTAATCCGTTCAACAACAATGGACAAAGGTCAGTTTTTAAATCGTATTCATTAAGGAATTTTCAATTATGTGAAAACATGAAGATCTAAGATCCTTTTATTAAGAACAATTGTATGTTAAACTTTAATCATATTAATGTGTTCATGATTAATATTAGGGCGTTCTTAAGAATGATTTTACAGACATAAGTTTCTTTCCATAAACAGACAAACTTTGATCTTCTTATGCTTGGTGATTATGTTTAGTTCTGACCACACTTAACTATTATTTATCGTTTAGTTGATAATTGTAGGTTATATACCCTTTAGCAGGACCAAGAAGCAACAGGGAAATTTTTCTCAATGATGCGAAAAAGGAATATTTCTCATGCCCAGATAGGACATTCTAAACCCATCGAGGATGCAAACTTCATTAGTTAAGCAGGAATCATTGATGGACGTCGAAACCCCTCCACAGTTTCCAGCATTCTACCATCGACCAACTATGCCTTTATCTGTCCAATATATATCTCTCATCCCCCTTTTTCTCCTTATTCTGTATAGATCATCTTTAGTAAATAATTTTGGTGACATTGATGATTCATATTTCTACAGAGGAACGAGAGACAGGGAGGCCTCCACTAACAAAATAATATTGTACGATGATTTAAGATTCGATTGAGATTGTGTCTTTATTTATGTTTTTGTTTGTCCTACATTGTTTTCATTAATAAGAGGTTATCTTCTTGTGTTATCTATGTTTTTTACAATAGATTGGATAATGTGTACTAATTTTAGCTAAATCTCATATATATGACGTTTATTATTGTTTCTATATATGTATCGGATTAACTTAATTCATATGGAGAGCCTCAACAAGACACCATTTATGTATAACCCACAACCTTATTTTACATCCCACAAAGCCGTGCTATAATTATTGAACAATATTGCAGAGGAATATAGCTACAATTTTGAACTCAGTCCCATTTATAAATGGATCCTAATATTATTTTTTGACAATTATTCTCCAATTTTGCTCTCATGTTAAGAATCATCATATTTTATTTTTGTTGACCGAGGAAAAATTGATGTTAATATTTGTGTCCGAAAGGTATCAAATGACGAGAGTGTTGATGATCAAATTGTTAATATGTATAATCCATATTCTTTCAACTGAATCCAATACCTCTCATCAAGGCGACACGGACCACGGTAGATGCTATATCTTTTGACAACATGTGTATTTTGCTTGAATATTACATATCTAACCATATTTTGTTTGATTTTTGGCTTTATTTTGGTTTACATTTATATTTTATAACCTAATTCGTTCACACCTTTTCATTTTTTATTTTTACAGCTATTATCTTTGTTTTTTTAATATATCTCCCTCTAACCATCATTCAAGGTGTATTATCTTTGATATTGTGGATCTCTCTCTTTTAATCTTACTCTTATAGGTGCTACCTTCTTGAATTGCCATGCAATAAGCACCGTCGGTGATAAAGGAAAAAACATAACTCACTCGGTGAAATTTTTTTCATTCCATAATTATAATAGCTAAATCGAAATCATAGGAATCATTAGATTTAAGACGAAAATTTATTTTGTATGAAAAATAATGAAAATTAGTGTAAAACACTACGACGTGTTAGAATTCACTTAACACACAATTTCACAATTTATTCAATTTATCTACATCATGGTTACACTAATTTATCAAATGAATTTATTATTTAAATGGAAAATATTTTATCTTTAAAGAAAGTGTTGAATTCAAAGTCCTTAATCAAAATGTTTGCAAATTACAATTTTGTTTTGCTACATATGTGTATTTAATTATAATGGTAAAAAATACTATACGCTTCCGTGCATCGCGTGAGTTGCATGCTAGTTAGCATAAAAGGGGAGGCGAGAATGAAATTGAATTTGTAAACTTAGGGAACGACTTGTACATATAAAGACCCCCTATTTATGAGGGGAACATAAAATTTTGATTATTGTAACCTATGGCTTCTCTCCTTGTTATAAATTCTAGTAACGAAGTCCATACTTAATAAAGGATCTCTCACCTCTTTCCCTGCAGACGTAGGCAAGTCCTAACATATTAAACCAAATACATCTTGTGCCAATTGGCATATTGAATTGTGTATTCATGGCTAAAGTTATCTCTTAATATTATGGAGGGTTTAATCCCCACACATAGACCATTTTATAATGCATTGTTAGCAACCACATTCTAAACACGAACAAACTTATATGGTAAATGAAAAATAATAAATGATTGTTCTTGAGTAGTTCAATAGACTGTACTGTTGGCTCATGTGGTGGGGTCCAAACGGTTGAAAGTTGTTATCATGTTTATTTCAATGATCATGTTATAAAACATTAAGTAAGTTTTCATTGTTTTAATCGACCCATCTTTACAACAAAACCTAGTCACACCCTTAATAATTCCAAAATGCTCATTATACATCATTTTATGTTGACTCTTGGCACTTAGAAAACTACTTTAATTCCTGACCAGATATTGTTTGAAAAAAATTGTCCACTTAGGATGTATATTGCTTATAAAGTAGTATCCCAAGTACGGATGATTGTTTACGACATACCCACGCTTAGTGGTTTCACCATTAATAACTCTTAAAAGGGACATAAATGTCCACCATATTTAATTCATTATACAAATAATCCATCCCAACAAAGGCATGTCATATCCAGAGGTACTGATCAAGAACTTCCTCTAAGATGATGGCCGTGATAAGCCCCTGCAATATACAAGACAATTCTTAAATTCTCAATGCATGCAATTAATGCACTAATAAATAAAATCCTTGTGAGCTTAAAGAAATTCATAGAAAGGAATAGAAGAGAGAAAATGAATGTATTATTTTGAATTTTCATTATTGAATTACTCAAGCTATCTCACTCTTTTTATAGTTGTAGAGAAAGTTAGTTATAAGATTATAGCTCATTATCCTAACAATTTATTGATAATAACTCCTCATTTAACTAACAAACGGAATTAAGCTAATTGATTCATTTATAACTGACTAACTGAACTAACTGTATTTGATTCTTAACAGTCCACCCTCAAGCTGATTCTGATGGAAAAGTTGAGGCAACAGATTGATCACTTGCATCTTTATAAGTAAAAGGAGATAGAGGCATGATTTTGTCCCTGAGGTATTGAAATCTCAATGGAAATAACATTTGTAAAGACATCAGCTAATTGATCTATTGTAGACACATGGGACACAGGAAGTTGCTTAGAGACCACCTTTTTGCAATACCCCGTATTTTTATAGCTTTTAAATTATGGGATTTATTAAATTAAATTTGAGATAAATTAGTTTAATTTTAATCTGGAATGTTGTTTTAAATATTTACTAGCGTGACGAGAGTTAGTAATTATTGGAAATTTGGTATTTGTTGAATGTTACTGGATGTGTATAGTAATATATGAGATTCATTTTTATAATATTGTCACGTGTTAATAAAATGACAATTATGGAAATTTAAGTCGGGACGCGCCCGTGTCGTGTCGGGACTAAATATTGTTAAATAAAAGTGAATATTTTATAAGTTGTCTATATGGTCATTTTGAGTGCGCCAACGTGTTCGGAAGGGTCGAGATAGTCCGAAAAGTGTACCCGGAGGTTTAGTTTGAGTCTCGGGGCTATTTTAGGCTTAATTAGTACCCCGGGAGGGCATTTTAGTCATTTTGAATTTTTGGGTAATTAAACCCACGAAAATTAAAAGGGTTATATAAGATATCTAGGTTGTCTTCTAGGGTTAGAACAACCAAAGACAATTGACGGCCATAAGAGAGGGAAGGAGAGAGCTTCCAAAGCAATCCAAGGCCCGAAATCCATCTGATTGCACCGCCGTCACCACCAACGCGTAGATCGCGAGACGGGGAACGCAACCACACCAATTTTGGCACCAAACCAGACTTCTGAAAATCCCAGGCAAGTGTTTATCTTTCTTATTTCGTTGATGCATCTTTCATATTGGTTTAGGAATGATTAGGATGAATTATATGGAAGAAAAACCCAATTTGAGATAGGAAATTGCATGTAGTGATGACGTAAATGATATTCTGGAAACCCTTTGTCATGTAAAGAATTAAGAGTTTGATTAAGAAAAGAGTTCTAATTAGATACTTTATTCCGGATGATCGGACCATTGGAATCTCTTGAAATTTTAGTCTGTTGTAACGAACGGCGAGACAGGACTGCTGACAAAAATTCAGCTTGATCGAACGGTCGAATTTCTAAAAATATTATTTTTACTAGAGAGTTTTATGTTTTGAGGACTCTTAGAGAGTTTTATATTTTGAGGACTCTTCTAAATAAAAAAAAATTCAATTAAAACTCCATTTTAATTCCGATTTCGAAACCATTTGAAATTCTCATCTTTGAAAATAAAATTCAAAATCCTTTAATGTAAGGCGAAATCTATATTTTGGGGATATTTTGCATAAGGGATAATGTAAGTATATATTAAAGGGGAGAGACACGTAAGAGAGAGTTACGTTGGAACATAAATGGATATCTACTGAATTGTACATTTGGAAGAATAGAGTCCATGAGGGTTACGTAGTAAGTTGGAAAAACCCTTCGAATTAAAGTGAGAAACGAACCATTATACGTGATAAATAATAATGGGAAAATAAGGATAAAATGTTGTGAATATGGGTTATGAGATAAACCTAAATTGATATAATAAAAGTAGTATATTTATATGATTGTTTATGCATATATTATATACTTGTGAAAATCATGCCCACGCTACTTGCTATCCCTGAGGTTTTCGCGCTGGGACAGTCTTATCTCGATGGGACCTTTATGGGGGATATTGACTTGTACCCTAGAAGATAGATATCCTTGGTACAGGCTATCGGAATGATAGTTCAGACGGTCCTAAGAGATGCGGGTATGTGCTTTCCTCTTAGAGACTTGGAATCTATGCTTCGCCTCATATTGTTTGTGTATAGGTATCCTTGGTACAGGCTATTGCAGTGATAGTTCAGACGGTCCTAAGAGACTTGGAATCTATACTTTGCCTCAATATTGTTTGAGTATGTGTTAATACAGTTCGAGAGTGATTCCGAATTTGTATTCCCTCAGTACGAGTGATACGGGGATTGGATAGTAGAGTATGCCCGCACCATAGTTATTATTTGGGGTGCTGTTATGATATATATATTTTCGAGTAGTTAATATATATATATATATATATATATATATATATATGAAATTCTGAAATCTGGAACTGCCTACTGTGATTTGATATGTAGGACATGGGTGATGACTCAAATTGTAAATACTTGTGTTGAGAAAGTATAATATGACACTGGAAAACTTTATTGATTAATAAAGTAAAAAGGAGAACTTTGGTTACAAATTGAAATCTTACGTTTTAAATACTTGTGTTGATCAGTTGTACATTCTGCGAATAACCTAAGATAAGTTAAATCGTTGGGGAAAGATAGTGTGGTATATGACGAGATAGACCATTGGAAAGGTTAGTGCGATAGGTGTGCACATTAGAAGAGAGGTGAGAATTTCTCAAGAGAGTGTCACACTAATATGTGGTTGCATTGGCCTGTAATCAATTTAAATACTTGTTAAACTATTTTTAAAACGGTTCTACATTCGGGCTCTGACCCGTTTGCTGTTACTTCTTCTCTCTTGTGTCTATATATATATGTATTACAGGTGCCCAGCCATAGGGGTGTCTTACCTAGGATTCTTTGGATGGAACGCGTTGTAGCTTTTGTGGGAGTTGCAGACCATTGCTTAGACGACCTCATTGTTGACTCTACTTCTAGTTCAGCTTTATCCAGCAGGGGTATGTGTCGCCCTTTTCCATTATTTAGTTGGTATTGTCAGAGATTATAATTCTTTTATATTTCAGTATCTTTATTTCGGGATTGTAAATGTCAGGATGTTTTCCTTAGTATTTTAATGTTGGAATTTATCATTGTTGGGTAAACTCTTGAATGTTCATTTTATTCTTCTACTTATTGTGTGACTCTTTAGATGTTAATGGTTTAAGGTTTTATAACCGGATTTAATAAAATGAGAATAAGGTTTTAAATGGTTTTGACACTTAGCTTAATTATTTAGGGTGTTTAAATTGGAAAAGTATTTTAACGACAGTGATGCTAAGAATGAACCAACTGTTCACCTTGATTTTAATTTAATAAAGGAGTGATCGCCCGGTATTTAATTAGGCGGGGTGTCACACTTTTCTCTAATGAAATGAAACTCAACTTCAATGTCTTTGCTTCTAGCATGAAATACAGGGGTTGTAGCTAATGATAGAGCCCCAATATTATCACATAGAATTGTGGGAGGAGAGGAAAAATTTATTGAGAGATCCTTGAAAATTTGTTGAATCCAAACTATTTTAGCTGCAGTAATATATAGAGCTTATACTCAGCTCCAGTACTTAATTTGGCAACTGAAGAATGTTTCTTTACTGACCATAAGATGAGTTAGTACCAAGAAATACACAGTATCCAGATATAGATCTTCTATCATGAGTATCACAGCCCAATCAGAGTCAGTATAGCCTAATAGTTGGAAGGGACTAGGTTGGATCATAATGCCAAGATGGACAGTGCCTTTAACTTACTTCAAAATTTAGTTGATAGTAATAAAATGACAGTTCATAGGGGAATGCATGAATTAACACACCCAATATACTGTATAAGAGAGGTCTGGTATGGTCATAGTCAGGTATTGTAATGATCCAGTGATGCTTCTATAGAAATGAGGATCAGTGAATGGTGGAGGTCTGGGGAATGAGAGACTTTAGAGGATATAGGTGATAGAGAGGGTTTGCAATTTTGCATTCCAGCTTTTGTCAGTAGATCAAGAGCATACGTGTGTTGGAATAAGAACATACAATGAGAAGAAGTGTGAACTTCTATATGAAGAAAAAAATGAAGCACCCCAATTTCCTTCATTGCAAAAGCCTCTTTCATAGTGGAAATCAACTTTGTAATTTCAGAGAATGAATTACCAGTTATCAAAATATGATCAAAATAAACTAGAATTAACATGACATGACTTGAAGTTTGATAAACAAACAATGAGGTGTCTATAGTGCTATTAGCAAATCCATAGGATGTAAGAAACTTGGAGAAAGTCGAAAACCATGCCCTAGGTGATTGTTTTCGCCCATATATAGCTTTAAGTAATGTGCAGACAGTTGTGGGTTGAGTAGGGCAATAAAGCCCGGTGGTTATACCTTATATACTTACTCAAAGCCATGCAAGAATGCATTTGAGACATCAAGTTATTGAATTGACCAATTAAAATGTAAGGCAAGATATAAAATGATTATGATGGTTATTTATTTGATGACTGGACTAAAAGTTTCAAAATAATCAAAACCTTCAGTTTAAGCGATTCTTTTTGCCACTAGTATAGATTTGTATCTAGATAAACTTCCATCAGTATTGAGTTTAATTTTGAATATCCATTTGCATTCAATGATAATTTTATCAA
The DNA here is from genome assembly GCA_949130495.1 of Sambucus nigra. Lineage (NCBI taxonomy): Eukaryota > Viridiplantae > Streptophyta > Magnoliopsida > Dipsacales > Adoxaceae > Sambucus > Sambucus nigra. The sequence goes on from OX422212.1 coordinate 502,003,436, forward strand.
TAAGAAGAGGAACAAGTTCCCAAGTGTGCTAAGACAATAGAGCATTGAATTCATTTGACATGGCTTCTCTGCATACTAAGAAAGATTGGGCTTGATAGAAGCAATCAGGTTCTTTAGTTAGATAAGGATCAGGAGTGGTAGGGGAGATATGAGCTGAGGGATCATAAGGGACTTTAGGTTTATAAATGCCAACTTTATCTCTAGTTATCATGGGATGAGAATGAGTATGTGAAGTATATTAATTTGAGATTGAGGAATTAGAATGATAAGAAGAAGAAGAAGATGGGGAAGATAAAAGAATAGATGATGTGTAAGGTAAAGGCAAAGATGCAGAAGATGAGGATAAAGAGGGTTCAGTTCTAATAGAAATTGGAGAGTAAGGAGAAAATATAGTGGAATGAGTAGGAGAATTTGATGTAGATGAAGATGTGGATAGAGTGGAGAGGGGATGCAAATAGTCAGAAAAGTTAGAAGAGAATGGAAATTGAGATTCAACAAAATGAACATATCTAGAATTAAACATTTTACCTGAAATCTTATCTAAGCATTTGTATCCTTTTGAGGCAGAGGCATAACCCATGAACACACATGCTTTTGATTTTGGTTTAAGTTTTGAAGACCTATAAGGAACAAGCCAAGGAAAACCACAACACCCAAAGACATTCATATGGGAGTAATATGGAGGGATTTTATATAGAAGCTCATAAGGAAAGATGAGATTTATGGTAGGAGAAGGTAATCTGTTGATAAGATAAGTGGCAGTGAAAATAGTGTCTGGCCAGTATTTTAGAGGAAATAATGAGTGAGATAACAAAGCAAGAGTGGTTTTAACTAGATGCTTTGTTTTCTTTCATCGAGACCATTTTGTTATAGGGTTTAAGGATAAGAAGTTTGGTGTTTGATACATTTTGAGACCATGAATTGAAGCATAGTTGAGTTCAAGTATTCTATACCATTCTTTAGTTCTTAAGATTTTGATAGGTAGCTTGAACTGAGTGTAAACCATGTGAGTGAAATGAACAAAAGGTAGAGAAGCATTAGCCTTTGTTTTGAGAGGATAAAGCCATGTGAATCTTATGATATCATTACAAGGATGATATAGTATTTAAGGCCAGTTGGAGAAACATTAGAGGTAGGTACCCAAACATCACTGTGAACTAGATCAAATGGTTGTTTAGTAATTGAAGTGGATAAATAAAATGGTAATTTGTGACTTTTAGAAGTTGAACAAGTATGACAATCAATTATTGCAGAAGGGGGTGGAATTTGGTGACTTTTGAAAAGATGAAATTGAATGTGGGATGATATATGGCCTAGTCTAAAATTCCATTGACAGTTTAAGACATTGACAGAGACTAGTGCCTTAGAGTTGGATGGAATGAAGGATATAGAAAGAGAATATAAGCCTTTTGAGCAAGTACCTTAAAGAATGACTTGATGTGTTTTCTTTTCTTGTATAAAGAAGTGATTATAATCAAAACTAACTACATGGTAATGGACATAGAGTAAGTTATGAGTTAGACTAGTGACATGAAACATATTCGATAGAGTTAGAGTTTTAGAAGATGTAGGTAGGAAGTCAATTCCTATGTCAAGAATAGGTAACTTGTTTCCATTTTCCATAGTAACTGATTCAGTCCCATGATAATCTTGAAATATTTGCAAATGAGCTAATGTGTTGGTTAGATGACTAGTGGCACCTGCATCAAATAGCCAACCAGTGGGGTGAGGAGTATTAACATTGGCTATGAAGGCATGTGAAGATGATTGGTCTATAGGCATAGGGATAAAATCAGGTGAAAGGGAGAGTGTTCAGTGTACCATTAGGTTGTACAAGAAGAATTGGATGGAGGAGGATAAGAGGGAGTTGGAAGGAGAGGTGGATTTGGCATAGTGATTGTGGGGGAGTAAGAAGATGTTATGTGTGAGGGAAATGGCTGTGCAAAGTAAGCTTGTTGTTGATAAGAATTGTGTGAAGAAGTCATAGGAGGTGGATTTGCATGGTGTGAATGAGTGGTGTGTGGATGTGAAGAAGGCATATTAGATAAATTTCCAGTGTTCTGATTGCCTGTAGTTGGAGATTGATAGGATCTGTTGAATCTGTGATAACACTGAGAGGCAATGTGATTGTTCTTTGCACATATCTGACATTGAACACTGAAGTTTGTGTTCCTCCCAAAATTCTTTCCTCTATTGTTTTTGTTTTTGTTATTGTCTCTGTAATACTCAAATTGATTTGGTGCATATCCTGCAAAACTTTGCATGTTGGAGTATGCATACTGTGGTAAGACTGAAATGATGATGAGGTTTTGGATTGTTGAGATGTAGGAGTGATTGTTGTGAGTGCAGTTGTTTCAGAAATTGAGTTTAACTTGGAGTATCTAATAACATGTAATTCCTCACACCCTAGTAATGTTTGCAAATCAGTCAATGAAATAAGTTGTGATGAAGCCCTAAGTGTGGTTTTGAGAGATGAATACTCATGAGACAATCCATTAACAATGTATAATACAATATCATCTTAATTTATTTCAACAGCAGATGCAACTAGTTTATCAACACAGTCCTTGATTTTGTCAAGCAATTCATCCATTGAGTTTTGATCCTCAGATGCATTTAAAAAATTTATCTTTAGTTCATGCACATGAGACTTAGATGCGAAAAAATATCATTTGGAAAGGTAATTCCAAATGTCTGATATATGTTCAAATCCAAGAATTTGGGGAAAAATTTAGGGTAATATTGTTGTTAAACAACTCACCAATTGGCAATTAATATTGTTTCAGCTTGTATATTCAGGATTGGGATTCAAATTTCCTTCAGAATCAACAATCCTTGCTGTAGGACAAGGTATTGCACCATCAACATATCCAAGAAGATGATTTTCACGTAATGTATTCTTGACTTGAAGATTCCATATCATGTAATTTGATTGATAAAGTTTGATAGTAACAAGTGATGAGAGATTAGAGACAAAGAAGATTATATGAGGTGGAATATCAAGACCAATTATGATTGCCATTGATGACTGATATTGAATCTGAGTAACAAAAGAATGAAATGGAGATGATCAGAAAGAATTTGCAGAGGTAAAGATAATGAAATAAGAAGATGACAGGATAATGACGAATTAGAGAGTCAATATCGACTGTTTTGATACCATAAAGAAATTCATGGAAACAAATAGTAGAGAGAAAATGAATGTATTATTTTGGATTTTCATTATTGAATTACACAAGCTATCTCACTCTCTTTATAGTTGTAGGAAAAGTTAGTTACAAGATTACAACTCAACGTCCTAACAATTGATAGATAATGACTCCTCATTTAACTAACAAATAGAATTAAGCTAATTGATTCATTTGTAGCTGACTAACTGAACTAATTGTATTTGATTCTTAATAGAGCTCCCCATAACTAGTAAATGTCATATATCTTCAACCTCATGCGTCTTACTTGTCCCTATACATCGCGTATATAACATTGCAGAAGTGCTTCACACATTCAATGTAAGTTCTCTCCATAATCAAAGAATAATCGTCAACTCTATAATTGTACCCTAACATTTGAAAAGTTATTGTAATTTGTTTGCCAAAAAAATTTCACATTTTGGTAGTATCCGCACTCCTATGATATAGGGGTTATAAAGAAAAAAATCCCCCTAATATGCAATTGAATATTTCAGGCCTCGTATGAAATCTACGATGGTAAAAGAAGAAAGATACATTAGTGTGGGTAGTTTTCATCTTCCACACACCACTCGATAGTTGTCCTACCAGGAATGAAAAACCCAATCATTAGGACGATGTAGCCTCTCTCCTGATAGTGTATGAGTATAGTGAAAAAGTTGATACGAAATATCAAATTACTTTCCTCTTCATACTCATTACTACTCGAATCCTCGTCATCAAGGATTTTATGTATCGTATTATTGGATGAGTATTTTTGGATGAACAAGATGAATTTCTAAAATTGCAGTAAGGCGTGGAAATAATGTCTAGCAAATATTTATATTTAATTCATAAATATAAATTCTTAGTAAATTTTAATGGTATAAATATAAATTGGGATTATAGCCATTGGGTTTACCTCATGAACACATTCAAGCAGTATTAAAAGTGCCTCCCAAAAATTAAAATTGTTTTACTATATCCGTGAAACATCTTCCCTAATAAAATGAACAAATGAGATCAACAATTGCTTGTTTGCTAAAAGGATGGAAATTTTACTATTCTATGATAACATATCAATTATATTATGATTTTTTTTATTAAATAGAAAGTGGGTTCATGCATAATAATAAATTTTGTGAAACATCAAAAATAACAAATGAATACGTCAAATAGAAAAATGTAGATTAGATATCTTCAATTTTCTACCACTCTCGTAAATTGTAAAAGACTAATGGCAAGTTTGATAGTCCAAATTTGTCATGATAAATATTGAATATATCATACAAATATTTACTATGAAGTAATATTCCACCTTCCCCTAAAGCACAACTCAATAAAACATCGGAATTTACATTTTTAATATTGCTCTATTTCCCATTTCGTCAAAGATTTTTATAATACATGTTTCGCTCGATTTAACCTAAATAAATTTAGCACTCTTAATATTTTTACACAAATATAATCACACACATATAATAGCGTTTTTATTTTTTTAATTCCCTGATTGGTAAATGTTTTGGGGGCTAAAGATACCATTAGTGTCTACCCGATTTTTAAAAGTTGAATGTAAAATTGTACAATATATACGAATTTTGTAATATATAGTGTTAAGTTTGTGTATACTTTAAAATATAAAGAATATATTAAGAGATGTTGACTTTAGTGCGCAACAAATATGTAAATGGAATAGAGTCAAGAGTTATCTTTGATCGAAAAATTAAAATAAAAAGCTTCCTAAAAATAATCTCGCTACAACTTTGACCTTTATTTAATTTATTATATATACATAAACATGTTATTATTATTTTTCTTTAAAAAATTACTCAAAAAAATCTTTAAATAATATTACTTGGTATTCATATTTTTTTTCACACACACATTTTCACATGAGTTCTTTTGCATCGACTTATAAACGCGACACATTTGATATGACACATTGACGTGTCGCATTCGTATTGACTCGTGTTCGAATCCAACAAGAGTGAAATTCGAATATAATCCAAATTAGGTAAAACATGTCATTATATCGTATCATTGTGTGCATTGGCAGATAGAGGGGGGGGGGGGGGGGGCTGGCCCCTGCAAAAGTTTCTCAAATTTTTTGAATAGCACGGTAGTTTCGTGCCATTTAAGTTTAAGTTGGTCAATTGTGGCCCCCATAAAAGTAAAAAAAATGTGTATAAATGAGGGATAGAAAAGGCATTTTCAGGTTTAGCTTAAAAACAAAAACAAAAGGCACGAAGGAAAAAAACAACACGAAACTAAGGGGCTTAGGGGCGGTAGACAGATTTGACGTTAGTGTTCACATAGTTAAGGCTTTGGCAATTTTTTTTTCACAAATCTTTACTAAGGGGCGGTGAAAGGGAGGAAAACACAGAAAAGGTAAATTTTTTTCTTTGCGGTTTTCTTTTTTCACAAATGTTTATGTTATTGTTCAGTTTTTGTTCTGGTTTTTTTCAATACTGCATGTTTAACATTCAATTTTTTATTTTATTCTTTCTTTAATATTCAATTTTCATTTATGTCAATTTATTTTAGGTGATAGATTGAAGGATATTTATTTATGTTGTAGTATTTATTTTATGTTTCTTAATTAGAATATGATTTGATTAAACTTCTATTGAAAAATGTTTACAAGTTGCTAAAATATTTGTTGTTTACAAATTGGTAAAATTGTTCGTGTATTAAATTTTTGACAGTTCATTATGGTCAAGAGAACAAGTATTGATGCATTTTTCAAGAAAAATAATGTTAAAAATATAGATGTTAGTGCACCGATTTCTACCGATCAAGGACAATCCGACTCCAATGTTGAAGCTTCATAACCAGAACATCGACCCTCAAAAGTTTCCAAACTCAGCCCGATTGAAAAATATCCAAATTCTTTAGAACGAGATCCGGGATTACACCAACAAATATGGGAATATCCATATAATCAACGTGATGAACTCTGCCTATCTTACATTAAAGCTGGTACATATCAACATCATCTTTCACAATACCCATTTAATGAAGATAAACATCCTCGCCGATTTCAATCTTGGTTCAAAATGTTTCCAAATTGGTTGGAATATTCTCCAACTACAGATAGGATTTATTGTCTTCCTTGCTTTCCTTTTACCAAACCATTGGGTCGCCCTGAGTCTAGTGCATTCATGGTGGAGGGATCTCGTTAATGGAAGAAAGTTAATTGTGGTGTCAATTGTGCTCTTTTAAATCATGTTGGTAAAGATCCAAATTCATTGCACAAGAATGCTGTGAAGTGTTGCCATGATCTCATTAACCAATCGCAACATATTGAGAAGATTGATGAAAAACAATCTTCTGAAATTGTGAAAAACAATAGATTGAAATTGAAGACTTCAATAGATGCAGTTAAATGGCTCACGTTTCAAGCTTGTGCTTTTAGAGGTCATGATGAACGGTCAGAGTCGATAAATCAGGGAAATGTTATTGAATTGATAAAACTTTTGGCGTCCTATAGTGAGGAGTTTGCTGCAGTGGTCTTAGATAGAGCTCCTCAAAATGCTATATATATTTCTCATGCGATTCAAAAGGAAATTTTACAAATCTATGCAAGGAAAATTCGAGAGGTCATTTGGGAAGAAATTAATGATGTTAAATTTTATATTATTGTGGACGAGTCCCGGAATGAAGCAAAAAGGGTGCAAATTGCCATTGTTCTCAGATTTGTCGATAAAGATGGATTTATACGAGAGCGATTTTTTGATTTGATTCATGTAGCTGATACCATGTCATTGACTTTGAAGAAAGAAATATCACTTGTCCTTTCTAATAATAATCTTAGTATACAGAATATGCGAAGTCAAGGATATGACGGTGCTAGTAATATGCGTGGAGAATGGAATGGGTTGCAAGCCCTTTTTTTAAATGAGTGCCCTTTTGCATACTATATTCATTGTCTTGCTCATCGTCTGCAATTAACACTTGTGGCTGCTTCGCGAGAGGTTTTTCCCGTTCATCAATTTTTTAATTATTTTCCCCTTATTGTTAATGCAGTTGGTTCCTCTTGCAAACGGAATGATCAATTGAAAATTGCTCAAGCGGGAGAAATTGTAAAAAAACTTGCCATTGAAGAAGTTGAGTCTGGTAAAGGTTTAAATCAAATTGGCACTTTAAAACGGACCGGAGATACCCGATGGAGCTCTCATTTGGGATCTCTTCGTAGCTTGATAACTATGTTTGATGCAACTTGTTCAGTCTTAAAAAATGTTATTGCTGATGGAACAACTTATGTTCAACGTGGAGATGCAGATGGAGTTTATGATTTGATCACTTCTTTTGAATTCATATTTACCTTACATCTCATGAGAGAGATCATGGGGATTAGTGATGATCTTTGCCAAGCCTTACAACGTAAATCCCAAGATATAGTGAATGCAATGCATTTGGTGTCAATAACAAAATCTCTTATGCAAAAGTTGAGAGAAGATGGGTGGGATCCTTTATTTGATAAAGTGAAATCATTTTGTGAAAAACGTAAGATAGAAATTCCTAATATGAGTGCTTGTTATAATGGTGGTCGGGGTAGATCTCGGGAAAGGGACATTACAATTGAGCATCATTTTCGGTTTGAAGTGTTTACTACTGCAATAGACTCTCAAATACAAGAATTGAATCATAGATTTAAAGAAGATGTGATGATGTTGCTGATTCTGAGCACGGCACTTGACCCTTATGATTCTTATAAGTCATTCAACATTGATGATATTTGCAAACTTGCAAAAAAATTCTATCCTAATGACTTCGATGAATAAGAGAATTTGTGTTTGAGGTCTCAGCTGCAGCATTATGAGCTTGACATTCGTATAAATACTGAGCTGCAAAGGGTGTCCACAATTTCTGAGTTATGCCATGTTTTGGCGGAAACAAGAAAAGCAACAATTTATCCCCTTGTTGATAGGTTGATTCGTCTAGTGTTAACTCTCTCCGTTTCAACCGCAATGACGGAACGTGCATTTTCGGCCATGAGTCTCGTTAAGACTAAGCTACGAAACAAGATGGAGGATGGCTTTCTTGCAAATTATTTGATTACATATATCTAGAAAGAAATTGCTCGAGATTTTGAAGTTTATGACATTATAGATGACTTTTATGAAATGAAGGAGCATCGATCACAATTTGCAATGCCAAAAATTCGTATGTAGTTAGGGTCATTTTTTTTAATTATCGGTGTCAATGGTGTTTATGTCAATAAAGATCTACATAATGAATTTTTAGGATTATTTATTCATTTGTTTTTGTTATTCATATTTATATTTTGTTTACTTAATGCTTTGATCCCTCAATATAAAATTTCTGGTTCGGCCACTGATTGTGTGTCGCATTTCGCTTAGAATGATTGTTTTCACGTTTGGATTGTAAATGGTAAAAAGACAAAATAGCATATTTCACACTTGCAGCGTGCTGTTTTAGAGAGCGTTGGTGTGATGCTAATGAACTCGGGAGGTGAGTAGAAAAGGATGAGTTCGCATGGGACCCAAACTTTCTACTAATGCTCGCCTTTACGAGTGATGTGAATTGACAGATAATGCAGTAGGGCTAGAATAGAAATTTCTGTCCCCAAAACCTCACTGCTGTTGTTCTGAACTTATGGTGACAGCAATACCTTTTGTGGCCCTCTTTCCATGCAAGACTGTATAGTAAATACCATTGATTTGTGAGTACATTTGTTAGTTGTACCTACGCTACGCCTTTACCCAGGAGGGGATCTTTTTATCTAGTGTTGTACAGATTGCCGTCCCTTGTTAATGAAGCGGGAATTAAAGGAAATGAAGGTCAGTAGGGCTAGGGATGTACTCACTAAAAAGATGAATGCTAAAGCAAATGGAACGAATAATTGGAAATGTAAGTGGGTGGGCCTTTTCTCCTCTTATTAAGTCAACTCAATTAATATTCTCCATCCGCCCTGTCTATTAATTTTTTTTTTTTTTTGGTAGAACCCTGTCTATTAATTGTGTTCAGATTTGATAACTGAAAAATAATGACATTGATTTTATGTGTTATGTCTTGATCCTTAAATATTATAAATGCGGATTTGTTACAAAATTAAGAGTAGTACAGGGTGTTTGAATTATTTTATATAATTCTTCATTATGTATTTTATAATTATATTAATTCTAAGAGTCACTTTGGTAAATGAAAGGGTACTCCAAATATCAAGAATTAAAATGACTCTTGGACATCTACCTTGATGGACGGTTGATATTTAAGTGACTGTTGGAGATTTAAGTCATGCCCCTACCTATAAATAAGTGACTGACATAATTTAGACACTAAAAAATGATAACATAATGAATTTATAAAAAAAGGAGAGAAACCTAAATTTTCAAGGAGAGTAAATTTTCAAATACCTTTTTGGTCATACTGAGAGATCTGACCGTTGAAATACGTTGAAATTGGAGTATGTTCTTGCTATATACAAGATGACGCTGTGTTCCATAATTCAGGCCGATCAGACATCGTTAAGGTTGACTGCTTCGTCAATATGTTTAATTTTGACAATTATGGAGGTATGTTATTTTAACATCTTTTATGTTCCGCATAATGCTTATATGTGATAATCATGAAGATCCAAGATCCTTTTATTAAGAACATTTGTATATGAAAATTTAATCAAATTAATGTATTATTGATTAATATTATGTTGTTCTTAAAAATATTTTTACATGTGGTATCAGAGCTAAAGTTTAAGATCTTATGATTTTACTTTATTGGTGTTTGCCCATAATGGAGTCTATATTAAATTAATTTTTTTGTGTGCCTGAAATTTTTTTTGTAACATTTTTTTTGTCGCCTATACCCACTAGTCGGAATGAGAAAGGTCAAAATATGATCGGAATTTTCTGAAACTCTTATGGTCGATTGAAAACGTCGAAATAAATAAAACCCATTTTATACAATGCGCCCCACCACAGTTTTGCGTTTTAACGTCGTTTAGACCTTTAAAAATGCGTTTTTGTCATTTTTAGTAATAATGTCAACGTTTATAACTCTCGTTTAAAATTTGATTTTGTGATTTCGCAAATTGGAGAGTGATCCTTGAGTAATTCTTTACATCCCTGGGGTGCCAACTCAAAATTTTCATTTTTAGCAAAAAATACGATTTTTCCAAATATTATGTATTTTTTCATCATGGGTGTTGATACCAAAATTAATATGCTGATGTGGACGAATAATACGAAGACACGTGTCAATCTACGTGGCACAATAGCAACGAGGAAGATCATTTCCCGACCAACCATGCTCCTTTCCGAGCAACGAAACACACCGAGGAACTCTAGCATACCGAGGAACTCTAGCACACCGAGGAACTCTAACTCACCGAGGTACTCTAATGTTCCGAGGAACTCCTGATCAGCGAACAGCTATGGCGGTCCGAGCTGCATCTCGGTCGTATCATTAATTGCCAGATAATCAACAGCTCAGATATTCATTGAATGCTTATATTCTTGGCACGCACTCTGCATTAAATGTATTACCCTTTCATATGTATAGCATTTAATGTATTGAACCTTTCATGTACAGCCTCAAGGCTATAAATACCATGTATCATCCTCATTCAAGGGGACCGGAATTTCTTGAGAGAACTTGTAATCAAGAATTCCACAAACACTCAGCAATAATATAACAGTGGACGTAGGCTTTATTCCTAGCCGAACCACTTTAAAAATCTTTGTCTTATTTATTTATCTGTGATTGAAAAAGTAGAGCGATCTAGTTTTTTACATCAACAGATTGGCGCCGTCTGTGGGAAACGACTGTTATTATCGTTTTTCATAAAAATCATTTATCACCAATGGCAGATAATCCAGAATCCAGTAATCGAAATGTTGAAAATACTGGAAATCTTCCAAATCCATCTGCATCCCCAGATCTGGCTGGAATTGTGACGAATCTGGCTCAAGGACAAACCGCCATGCAAGAATCTATGAGGCAACTCATTCAAACTCTTCAGGGCGGTGCACCTACCTATTCAGGGCAAAGGAGTGATCATAGGCAATCGCAATCTAGACGTACTGGGTCATATCGCAATGAGGAGTCTAATGATTCTTCTTATCAACCTGGGCGAACTTCATCGATACGGGCTACGGATACAGATCAACGTATCACTCTTTCTCCGGAGAGAACTAGCGCTTTGGAAAGATTAAGCAGGGTGTCTCCTTTCAGTCGGTTAGGACCAAGGAGGAACATGAGTCCACCTAGGGCTCTATCAAGAAGTTTTCGACCACCACCAGGTTTGAGAGAAGGGTCTGCACAATCACGACCAACTACTCGTCGAGATAAATCTCAGGAAGCTACGTCAGAGCAATCAGCTGCTCGGACTAAGCGGCCCGAGGAAGGGAATGAAGCCTGGAAAGGTTCCATTCAACGGTTGGAGGATAGACTGGGAGAAATGGCTAAGGCGAGGAACCCCTTACAGAGAACTTTTGTTCAAGGAACACCTTTCATGCAAGCCATTGTGGATTTCCCTACACCGTCGAAATTCAAAGCACCCGTAGTGACCCCCAAGTACGATGGAAAGACAGATCCCGTACTTCATATAGAACAATACCAAGCTGCTGCAGATATCTACGCTGTCCCCGACGAGATGAGGTGTAGAGCATTCTCGGGAACTCTTACCGGATCTGCACAGATATGGTACAATAATCTTCCTCGGGGTAAGATTTCAACTTTTGTTCAGTTAGCCGAGTTGTTTATTGGCAATTTCTGTTTTGGAGCAAAGCCGGTAAAGCGAGTAGCACACTTGCTAAGTGTTAGACAAAAATCAGGTGAAAGTACTAGAGATTACATAACTCGTTTCAATAACGAGAAGTTAGAAGTCATAGATTATGAAGAAAAGACAGCAATCACTGCTCTGATGAGTGGTTTGCTGACTAACAAGCTGTACTACACTTTGGCCAAAGATCCACCTAAAAATATGTCGGAGTTGATGGCAAAGGCGGCCAAAATCATGAATGCCGAGGAGGCTATGGCTGCGAAGAAGAATATGGATAAAGAAGTTAAAGTGGAGGTCGACAATTCTAAGAAGAAAGATCAGAAAGGTAATGGTGGTGACAAACATTCTAGGAATAACAGGATGAAGTTGGAAGCCCTAAAGAAGTATGATAATTATACTCCATTGAAAGTGGGTATTAATCATGTTTTGGAAGAAATCAGGAATAACGAGGAAATCAAGTGGCCAGAGAAACTGAAGACAGATCCGGACCTGAGGAATAAGGCCAAATATTGCGAGTTTCACAAAGATCATGGTCATATGACCAAAAATTGTATAGCCCTTCAGAACGAGATTGAAACACTCATCCGAAGAGGAAAATTATCAAAGTATGTAGATCGCAGGAGTGAGAGGAAGAATGATGATAGAACTAGAGAGAGATCTAGATCTCCTCGTCGTGCAGAGGAGAAAAAGAGGAGGGACCATGAAGAGGATCCAGATGATGACCCCGATCTTCCCAAGAAGCCAAGGAAACCTGAACGAGAGGTATTTTCTATACGTTTTGGGTCATTTGATTGTAATGTTATTACAGGAGGAGATGCAGGAGGAGGAGACCTTACTGCAGAAAGAAAAGCTTACCTCGGAGAGGCTCAAGCTTGTTCATACATTCAGCGAATAAACCTTGCCGAGGATGATCGTCCGAGGAAGGTAAACAAAGAGAAGCTAGTGATTGGTTTTTCAAAAAACGACTTGGCAGGTGTTCTTTACCCTCATGATGATCCTTTGGTGATCAAAATGAGGATGAAGGATGTGGTCATTTCAAGGGTGTTAGTAGACAATGGCAGTTCGGCAGACATCATGTACTATTCATGCTTTGATAGCCTGAATTTAAAATTATCTCAATTGGAACCTTATCACAGACCCCTTCTGGGTTTTGCTGGCGAGAAAGTTTTCCCACTTGGGACGATCAAGTTGGATATACTCATCGAAACTTGGCCTGCTTGTCGAACAGAAAGAATACGTTTCTTTGTGATGGATAAGAATGTGCAGTCAGCCTACAACATCATCATGGGAAGAGTTGGATTGAAGAAATTCGAAGCAGTTCCATCTATAGTACATCAGTGTTTGAAATTCCCAACGAATTTTGGAGTAGGAATTATGAAAGGTGATAAAAAAGTAGCTCGGGAATGCTATTATTCGTCTGCCGAGCAAGAATAACTTGAAGAATCAAAGAAAAAGACTACTACTTACCAAGTGGAGGAAGGTACAGAAATTGAAACTCTTGACCCTAGGGATGAATCTCAACTCGTAAAAGGGCAGGTTGTGGAATCTACAGAAATTGTTATCCTGGACGACGAGCATCCTGAACGAATAATTCAGATAGGATCGTCGTTGGATGTTTCAATAAAACAGGAGTTGATAACTTTCTTGAGAAACAGGAAGAATACTTTTGCTTGGAGTCATGAAGACATGCCAGGAATAGATCCAAACTTCTTATGTCATGAACTCAATGTGAATAAGGAGATCAAGCCTGTGAAGCAAAGAAGAAGAGTGTTTAGTCCCGAGAAGAACCAGGCCATACAAGAGGAGGTTGAGAAACTCCAGAAAGCCCAATTCATTGAAGATGTGAAATATCTAGATTGGTTGGCGAATGTGGTGATGGTAAAGAAGAAGAACAACAAATGGAGAATGTGTGTTGATTTTACTGATCTCAACAAGGCATGTCCAAAAGATCATTTTCTATTGCCCAGAATTGATCAACTAGTGGATGCTACCTCGGGACACGAGCTACTCAGCTTCATGGATGCTTATTCCGGCTACAACCAGATCAAAATGAAACCTGAAGACAGGGAAAGTACTTCTTTTATTACCCCAAGGGGAACTTATTGTTATAATGTTATGCCTTTTGGTTTAAAAAATGCAGGTGCAACATATCAGCGGTTGATGAACAAAGTTTTCACCGAACAAATCAGCCGCAATATGGAGGTCTATGTCGACGACATGCTCACCAAAAGCAAGAGAGCTGCAGATCATTTGGTTGACTTGAGTTAAACTTTTGATCAACTGGATAAATACCAGATGAAGCTTAACCCGACGAAATGTACCTTTGGAGTACGAGAAGGAATGTTCCTCGGATACATCGTCAACCAACGAGGTATTGAGGCAAATCCAGAAAAGATCAAGGCTCTTTTAGGGCTGCGATCCCCGACGACGAAGAAAGAAGTGCAGAGTCTTACCGGACGAGTTGCAGCACTCAACAGATTTGTATCCCGAGCAACTGATAAATGCCTCCCATTCTTCAAAACACTACGAAAAAGTTTTGAGTGGACTGATGAATGTGAGAAAGCCTTTCAAGATTTGAAGAAGTATTTGGGAGCCCCACCATTGTTGTCTAGGCCAATAATTGGAGAGAAGCTGTACTTGTATTTGGCAGTATCAGAAAATGCAGTTAGCTCGACGTTGATCAGATTGGAGAATGAAGTCCAGAAGCCAATTTATTACACAAGCAAGGCCTTCCGAGGTGCGGAAATCAGATACCCAAAGCTGGAAAAATTGGCACTGGCATTAATTGAAGCAAGTAGAAGAATGAGGCCATACTTCCAGGCCCATACCATCATTGTGTATACCGACATGCCGTTAAGACAAGCCCTTCACAAGCCAGAAAAATCAGGAAGATTGATGTGCTGGGCAATAGAGCTCGGTGAATATGATATTGTGTATGAACCCAGATCATCGTTGAAGGGGCAAGCCGTGGCAGATTTTATAGCAGAGTTCACATACCCTGATACCCCCGAGGAGCAAAAGGTGCTTGCTGACCTAACTGTGGACGATACAGGATCAACAGACACAGATCCAGACCAACCAAGGTTGGTAAAAGGATTTGTGGATGTAGAAAAATCATCATATTCAAACCCCGACCAACTCCGGTTGGTAGAAGGGCGCGAACAAATGACCAACGAGGAACGAAGGATACCCGGGGATGATGAAAGAAAACAGATGATATTTCACCGAGGAACTCTAACAGATAAGAAATTTGAAGACGAGTTACATACATGGAGATTATATATAGATGGATCATCTTGCACGGCTGGTTGTGGAGCAGGGATTGTTTTAAACTCTCCAGATGATATTGACATGGAGTATGCCTTGAGATTCCAATTCAAAGCTTCCAATAATGAGGCTGAATATGAGGCTATGATAGCAGGTTTTCATTTGGCGAAAGTTATGGAGGCACGTCAAGTAATTATTTTCAGTGATTCTCAATTAATTGTGAATCAAATGATGGGAATATATGCAGTGAAGGGAGAGTTAATGGTGAAGTACCATGCAAAAGTGATGGAGTTATTGAAAGAATTTGATGCTATTCAATTGGTGAGGATACCGAGATTGGAGAATGCTAGAGCAGATGCATTGGCCCGACTAGCGTCAGCTACGCGCACCGAGCTGCGAAGAACAATACCAATTGAAGTATTAGAAAGTCGGAGCATAGAAGAAGATTTAACGGTGAAGATTATTACCCTTGATTTAGGACCATCTTGGATGGATCCTATCAAAGCATACATTGAAGAAGGAGTGCTACCGGAGGACAAACTAACTGCCAAGAAATTGAAGTATAAAGTTGCTCGGTATGTGTTAACTAATGGTGTTTTGTATAGACGAGGAATTATGGCAGGTTTGCAAAGATGTGTGCATCCATCAGAAGTCAAAGAATTGATTGAAGAAATCCATGAAGGATCTTGTGGAGCTCATGTAGCAGGTCGGACTCTTCTGCAAAGGGTGATGATACAGGGATACTACTGGCCGACGATGAGGGCTGATTGTATAGCCTATGCTAAGAAGTGTGACAAGTGCCAACGTTTTTCCTCCATCCGAAGAACTCCACAGGCATTGTTGACACCCATAACATCACCTTGGCCATTTGCCATGTGGGGGATTGATCTGGTTGGACCACTGCCGACGACCCGAGGAAGGTTCAAGTATCTCGTCGTGGCAGTAGACTATTTTACTAAGTGGGTGGAAGCTGAACCACTAATTAATATGACGTACGAGAAGGTGTATCAGTTCATATGGAAGAATATTATTTGTCGATATGGTCTCCCCCACGCTTTCATCACAGACCATGGAACGCAATTTGATAATGAAGAATTTGCTGCCTATTGTCATCAGTCAAACGTCTTGAAGTTTCATTCAGCACCAGGCCATCCCCAAAGCAATGGACAGACTGAAGTGACGAACAGAACATTACTAAATGGGTTGAAGAAGAGGTTAAGTGAGGCTAAAGCAAATTGGATTAATGAGTTACAATCAGTTTTGTGGGCTTACCGAACAACTCCCCGAGCAGCAACAGGAGAATCACCATATATGCTGGCATTTGGAAGTGAGGTTGTGATACCTGCCGAGTTGGGCCTACCAACACACAGGGTGTTAAATTTCAATTCTCCGATCAGTGATTTGATGAGAAGACTGGATTTGGATATGCTCGAGGAAGTCAGAGAAGAGGCAGCCATTAGAAATGCTGCTTATCAACAACGAACAGCTCTGTTTTACAACAAAAGAGTAAAGAAATGTGATCTAAAAGAGAGGGATAGCAACAAAAGTGCTCTAAGGAGCCAACCTCCTTTGGTTAGGAGGACAGCTCTACGGAGCAAAAGTGCTATAAGTAGCCAACCTCCTTTGGTTAGGAGGACAGCTCTACGGAGCAAAAGTGCTCTAAGGAGCCAATCTCCTTTGGTTAGGAGGACAGCTCTACGGAGCAAAAGTGCTATAAGTAGCCAACCTCCTTTGGTTAGGAGGACATGCTCTAAGGAGCCAAAAGCTTTAAGGAGCCAAAAAGTGTACACTACACCAGCATGATCAACTACGGTTGGTAAGATAAAAATATACTCTCATATTACAACTTATGATGGTCGGGAGGTAATATTATTATAATGAGTTCTTTGAAGAACAAAATATTCAAAAAATACACCAAGTATAGTTGGTCGGGGATAAAAACCCAATAACTGTAGTTGGTCGGCGAGGACAAATTATCGATCTTAGTTGGTCGGACGCATTTTATAATTGAACCAAGTATAGCTGGTCGGGGATAAAAACCCATCAACTATAATTGGTCGACAAACATTATTCACCCACCCTGGTTGGTTGGAAACAGTTTAAACATTTTTACTCATTACTTTATTATTAAGTGATCGAGAAACATTTTTATTAAGTTGCTTATTGAACAATAATATTGTTATCTTTTTAACAGATACATAGATACATATGTACAAATATAAAGGTGTTTGATAAACACAAGACTAACAAAATTGGCAAACAGAAAATGAAAATCTTTTCATTAATTTAGAATAAATTACAAGTTACAAGAATGTACTAATTGTTACATCGATATTACTATTCTATTGGTTTCTTGCCCTGTGCTTTAGAGACAGGTTCCTCGCCGGCAGGAGGGTCTTCTAGGCAAAGGGGAGAATTGATGAAATTAACATCTCTGAGCATTCTGACGTTCATAACAGAAGGTATATCCAAAAGATGCTCAGGACGAGATAATTCAACTTGGGAGTGAAGGCTATAATCACCAAGGTATTTTGAAATTAGGTTGCGAGGAATGGAACGAGCTGGTATCCATGCCATATCCAATTTGAAAGGTGGTACAGGCAGGTCTAATAATGATGGAGCATGATAGTCCCATAAAAAATGCCCTTGCTCCAACTTTAACACCCCCAGTGCATTTAACCATCCTTGCTTGTAACCTTCATTGTTGGCATGTTCAATACGAGCATCCAGGTGAACAAGGGCTTTATTGTATCCTGCCATCCAGAATTCCCTTGGCTGTTTATGGAATTGGAAGGTTAATCTATCCAATTGTTCATGAAGGCTTTTGGCAAAAAGATCCTTATTATGTAAGGCATATTTCATCGATGTAAGCTGATCTTCCAGAGACAGATTTTTATTGGACATCTCATTCAGAGCACGGTCTTTTACTTTCAACTGGAATGCTTGAGTTTCTAGAGTAGACTGAGTGCGAGCCTCTTCAACATTTTGACTGAGGACTCTTCCTCGTCCCCGAGAACCTCTTCCTCGTCCCCGAGCAGTTCCAGAAATGGCAGATCTTCTTAAGTCCTCCAGCTCTTGCCTTAATCTGGCATTTTCAACTTCTAAGAACGAGACACCTTCATCAGTAGCTGG
This sequence comes from Sambucus nigra, assembly GCA_949130495.1. Classification (NCBI taxonomy): domain Eukaryota; kingdom Viridiplantae; phylum Streptophyta; class Magnoliopsida; order Dipsacales; family Adoxaceae; genus Sambucus; species Sambucus nigra. The sequence continues at coordinate 502,021,748 of OX422212.1, forward strand.
TACTAACGCAGTGGAAGATGAAGCAGCAGATTCATATTGAGCCAACTTTTTCTGTAGATTATTATTTTCCTGTTCCAGGATCTCGGCAATCTGCCTACAAGCTTCAACTTCACCTTTTAGGGTTCTCTCCCTAACGTCATACCCAACAATGATCTTCTTATGGCCTGTTTCTGAAGAGAGCTGCTGGTATCTATTTTCATAATCCTTATGCAACGAAGCCATTGATTCGTTGTGTTGATTTTGAAGATCCTCTAAGGAACCATGAAGCTCTTCAATCAACTCATAGTAAGCGACATTGTTGGCCACTGCTCGGTCGAGTAAAGCTTTCAAGTACTGATAAGCTTCAATTGCCTGTTCTGAGGCACCATGACCAAGGATATCAGCAATTTCCGATGTACTAAGGTCTGTATGACCAGCCTTGTAGTATTGATGACATTGCTGCATCAGCTCAGTATCATGTGAAGAGATCAATTCCATTCTAGCAACAAACTAAAGACGAGAAAAAGACAACAATCAACAAAAACAAGTTATCAATAACAGAGATGAGCAAAGATATATTTTATTAGATCATCAAAAAGTTACATTGTTCGATTACAAGTAAATATAGAAATGATATCGAACAACTTCACACCTTTTCCTTGTCTCCCAAGACTTTCTCGGGAGGCTGGGACGAGGAGCTCGGTTGCTCGGTGGTAACAACAACTTGATCGGTAGGATTCTTCTCGGGAGGAGGAGGCATGGAAGAAACGTCCTCGGTGGCAGAGGGTTGAGAGGCAGAAACTTGATCGCCCATAGCCATAGAAGACTCATCTGAGACAGGCTCATCTTCTTCTTCTTCCACAATTGGTGGAGGAGGACCAGGGAGATGCCGTTGGAATAGCTCAGAATCGTCTTGGACCTTTAGCTCTTGCAGAGCAGCTACCCAGCCATCATGGAAGTATTTCAACTCCCCATATTGAACTTGGGATGTCATTGCAGCTATCCCTCTCTCCCATCCTTTCTCCCAACCAACGCTGAAATGTTTCTTGATTGCAACTTTTCTCCTCGACTTCTCCGAGGAGAGCTTCACTTCCAATTCCTCTTTCTTGACTTTGATATCTCGCAGAGTAGATAATTCTTCCTCTGCCCTTTTCAACTTATCATCAGAATCCTGATGTTTAACATCCAAAACTTTAACTTTCTCCTCCAAATTCTTGGAGGTTTCAGCCATCCTCATCTTATCAGCCTCAGCCACAGCCAACTTTTTCTCCCAAACAGTTTTCTCCTCGATGTACTGTTGGCGAGATTCCTTCACAGATTGGGCTAAACCCAACAAAGCATCGTCAACATCGGACGAGGAACTGGAAGCTTTAATAACTTGATCTTTCTTCACGATGGTATTGAAGCAGTTCACCAGCTGAAAGATAAGAAAAACAATAGAGTCAACATAAATACAAGAATTAAAAAAAAAAAAAAAAGAAAGACCAAAGGTATGAGAAATTTACTGAAGAAAGATGACGAGCAGCTAGGGATGTCAGTGTATCCCTAGGAATTTTTTCATCAACCCCGAGAACCTCGGGTATAACTGAGCTCATTGAAGAACTCGGAAGAAAGATGTTTGAAACACTACTACCACCAGCGGGTAGAGAAGATGCAGTTCCAGCAAGATTAACTGAGGATGATTTCCTCAATCTCTTCAAAGGACGGTCAGCAGCATCAACCAAGGAAGAAGTCTTGGTCGGAGAGATGGCAATTACATCAGCAGGAGCATTTTTCTTGCTCGGGGCCACTGGGGGCTTCTCGGCAACTTTGGAGGAACCAGCATCTACTTTTTTAGTCCCCTCTGGGACATCAATTTTGCCTTTCTGGGCTCCAACAGCAGAAGAAATTTCACCAAATAGAGCAGGAGGAGCTCTCTTCTTGCCCATTCTCTGAGATAAGGGGATATGAGAATCTGAAGATGAACTTTCTGGTGTTGAAGCTGGTTCAACTGGGCGAGCAGTATAAGAGGTTGTGTAACTCTTATACTGTAGTAAATATGAAGCAGATCTGATATGTTCGTCAGCAATCGTCTTATGCAAACCCCAGATAAGTTTCAGATGTTTAATATTCACTTCTGATTCCTTTGGAGTTTTTCTTTTGCTATCAACTGCAAATAGATACATAATGAAATATCGGTCATACATTTTATCAAACATGATGAAAGCATAATTTCATAAGTAAAATAAAATGAAAAATAAACCTATCCCATTGCCGTATGGGGGGCATCTGGGACCGTTGTATACTTCATTCCCAGACAAAGGCGCATGTTGCCAATTTTTTATGACCAACCCATGCTCAAAATAATCCCTATTTGAGTCAGGGAGATTAACTACAAGAGCCCTATTCAGATATCTAGTTTTTAAATAATAAATATTATCCAGAGTGGCCCATTTATAACAAAACATAATTTCAGGGATCCCAATACGAGTCCCATGCGTTAGATTTAATTTGTGCACCCTGTTAATTATTCTCCATGAATTGGGGGCTATTTTTGCAGGAACAAGATCAAAATATTGACAAAACTCAAGACATAATGGGTTTGGTGGAAAGGAAAAACCGCATTCAGCAACAAAAAGACTGGGGAACCAATGTCCCTCAGCCAATCGAAAGTAATCTAAAGGCTCAGAAAGAACCTCTAGAGTTACCCACGAAGGAATGGAAAAATCAGAACGGAATTTCTCAACAGACTCCACAATATAAACCATATTGAATAAAAGAGATACAGAAGAAAGGAAGAAGATCTTATAGAAAGAAAGGAGGTGTGTTGACAACGAACGGAAACAAGGATGAACGCACAAGAGAAGAAGATAATAGAAAAATTGAATGCAGAAAATGGAAAACGTAGACGACGGTATGGTTACCAAAGAAGTTTAAATACTTTGCATTGGGAAGCGGCGAAAGAAATGATTACCAAAAAGAAACTACTGAACTTCCGGCGGCTAAAAGGACAAAAATTGCACGAAGATCGAAGCGCTTATGAAAAAGGCGGAAATTGCGAAATAAGAAGGAAATTTGAATACAATGTTCCTGAAACCCAGGAAGGACATTTAATATTGCCATATACCGAGAAAGAATGTTCCATACTCCTCAAAGTTCAAAATATGAAACATTGGGGGCTTCTGTTGATACCAAAATTAATATGCTGATGTGGACGAATAATACGAAGACACGTGTCAATCTACGTGGCACAATAGCAAGGAGGAAGATCATTTCCCGACCAACCATGCTCCTTTCCGAGCAACGAAAACACACCGAGGAACTCTAGCACACCGAGGAACTCTAACTCACCGAGGTACTCTAATGTTCCGAGGAACTCCTGATCAGCGAACAGCTATGGCGGTCCGAGCTGCATCTCGGTCGTATCATTAATTGCCAGATAATCAACAGCTCAGATATTCATTGAATGCTTATATTCTTGGCACGCACTCTGCATTAAATATATTACCCTTTCATATGTATAGCATTTAATGTATTGAACCTTTCATGTACAGCCTCAAGGCTATAAATACCATGTATCATCCTCATTCAAGGGGACCGAAATTTCTTGAGAGAACTTGTAATCAAGAATTCCACAAACACTCAGCAATAATATAACAGTGGACGTAGGCTTTATTCCTAGCCGAACCACTTTAAAAATCTTTGTCTTATTTATTTATCTGTGATTGAAAAAGTAGAGCGATCTAGTTTTTTACATCAACAATGGGGTTGTTTTCTTTGTTAATGGTTTGTCTAATATTCATATTATGTATTATTAGTATTGACCAAAAGGTTCAATATAAATATTTAAATATTAGATGTATGATTATGGGTTTGACAATAATATTTCGGTAAATTAAATTATTGTGCATAATCTATTTTTGGTGGCTCAAATGTCCGAATTGATGTTTCTCTCGCCTCACCCGCCCGTTTGACTTATGGCATCATCGACTTGCTTTTCAATCTAAGCGATTTCATAACCAGAAAGAAAGGCCTCTCTTTTGGGATCAGTCCCGTCCCTAGATGTAGTAGGCAACCTTTCTTTCTCCCCCTTCTTCCAGCTTTTTCCAGATAAAGGGCTAATAGAGTTGCGCTTTCTTAGTACATTGCCTTTCATTACCAACCTGTCGTTTTACAGCACAAAGTTACCTGATGTTCGCTACTACTAAAAAGGGAGTATAGATGTTAACCTTTCGCTAAACAATAATATTTATATAATGTTGGACGGGGAAGAGATTAAAGTGTCTTAATCTATAATTGTAAATATAAATATTCCATTATTGTGTATGCATCTATATTTGGACCCTTAATTATACATTAAGTTTTGAGTATAATATTTTTGAGGGCATTAATTTTACATAATGTTTACGACAATTTATCGCTCCAGAAAATTGATTTTTGAATTCCAAAATTTATTTTGAGATTTTTTTAGTAATTATCTACATCCCATAGTGTCAACTATTTTTTGGGGGGTAAAAGTTACGATTTTGTCATATATTATGCGTATGCTTTCACTATGGAAATTATTTTATTTATTCATGAACGTATGTTTGTGTTGGATTAGAAACCAAACATATGTTATGATCATTTCGTGAATATTGAATGTATGAATATATTTTTTAGACTAATATTCATATTTTACGTGTATTTAAATGCTAAACACGAGTCAAACATATTTCATATGGTCGGATATTAGACTTGTGTTATTGTTAATATTCATATTTTGATGAATGTCGTGCCAAACACAGGGCAATGATTCATATAATTGAATATTATGTTATAGCTAATATTCACATTTTTATGAGTCTCATGCAAAACACATGCAGTGATTCATAGCAATGAATATTAAGTATATTATAATTTAATATTCATATTTTATGAATCTCGTGCAAAACACGTGCTAATGATTCATAACATTGAATATTAAGTATATTAGAATTTAATATTCATATTTTATGAGTCTCGTGCAAAACACATGTCAATGATTCATAACATTGAATATTAAATATATTAGAATTTTGTATTCATATTTATATGAATCTCGTGCAAAACACATGCCAATGATTCATAACATTGAATATTATTTTTTTTTAATTTTATAAGTCTCGTGCAAAACACATGCCAATGATTCATATTATTGAATATTATGTTATTATTAATATTCGTATTTTAATTAGTCTCGTGCCAAATACAGGCAAATGATTCATATTGTTGAATATTATGATATTCATATTTTAATTAGTCTCGTGCCAAACACAGGTCAACGATTCATGTAGTTGAATATCATAATTATTATTTATTCTAATGCTAGTACTCCCATTAAGTTGAATTAAATGTCAAACCTAGGACACAATTCATATGTGCGGACACTAGACTTGTGATTTCATTGCATGCATGCATATTTGAAAGCATGGCTTGCAATTTTGAGACTTATAAGTATTCATTCAGTTTAATCAAAGTCCAAATACAGGTCGAGATTACATGTGAAGATATTATACTTGTAGTTATTTCAGATTATCCTAATGTTTGTTATAAGATTAAATTGAAGCGCAACACATGCTGATATTTGAATCAAATAAACATTTTAATTTTTTGTGAATATTAAATAATTGACATCAAAAGTTATATAGTCATATTTAAAGATGCCACTAGTGTGGTAGTTGTGATTATAACCGTATTGTGCATTAGTATGACCATGAATGATTTGGGTCAATATTTCTGATTTGTTACTCATACATAAGTAATAAAGCGAAAGTAAATGATTCATGTTTTTCATTTACTATTATTCGTGTAATATCTCATTTGAATTCCTTGCCTATTTGATTTTCACATTAAGTATAGTTTTTTTTGTGAATTTGAAATTATGAAATAGACAATTATAAAATTTATTCATGTATTCGGGTATTTTAGACATGTATGCTTATCTATAATATTTATACAATGTAAGGATTGGTGTTCGTTAAAGTACTCCATTCCATATTAGATAAATATTAGACTAATGCGTTGATATCATGCATATTTTGGATTGCCTACGGGTCCATGTATGATATTGAATGCTAAGATTTATGATGTTGCATACATATTATTGATTATTCAATTATTGTGATTTAGTAGCCTACAGGTCCAATTATAATTATTGAGCAAAATTAAGTGGTGATATATATATTTTGGGAAGGCAATAATGGTCATCAAATGCAGATGCCATTATTTCTTTCATCATGATATCACCAATTAAGTGTTTGAGCCCAAACATGAATAATTTGACTTGTGTATGTAAGTCTTTACTTAATGTAATATTCATATTATGAAATATTTGGTAGTCACCACAGTGACCCAACTATAATGAAAATTAATATTAAATGTAAAGATGATAGCAATAGTAACCTCTGATGCTTATAAATGTGGAGTATATTGAGTTTAATCATCACACAAGATTATTCCTTACAAGGAATTGATTCTGACTGATTAAATGAACCCTACATATCATATACATTATTAATGTATATATCATGTATATTTAATACTCTAGTATCTACAAGCATTATATAATTGATAATCAATGGTTACTAATGAGTAAAATAAAATGCACATTAGGTTTTAGCGAGGTATTAACGTATGTGTTGTCAAATCAAAGCATTAATGTAGTGAGCAATTTATCTCATATCTTTCACATGTTATGATATAGTTTTGTTTCTCTTGATTGTGGAACGGGGTGGTCCTTTATGTGTGTGTGTTTCAAATCAAACCAATTTTCTTTCAAAAATTATCCAACTTTTAATTACCACCAAACCAAGTTGTGAAAACCCAATTCTTACTTTAAACCAATTTTATCTTGATTAATCCTAAACACGCATATAATGATTAAAGAAAGTAAAGTAAAGTAAAAAATACTCATAACGCCGGATGTACGTGACAAAAACCCAAAATGGGAAAACAACCTCGGACGACCCAAGCCAGACATTCACTATGAACAAAGGTTTTACAAAGACAGATTAGCCTTACTCAATGACTCGATCCCCACGGGTCTTGATGCTCCTTATGATCTTTTACCGTTCTTCAATAGTGCACATGCAGAAATTCCGTCTTCCACGATACCTGTCCACAACACACGCGTCCACGTATGTCTCGGTGTCCACCGAATGACTTTGATTCGTCTACAATATCGAACAACAAGTCCTTCTCTTTTCATCACTGCAAAACGCTGATATTCAAGTGTAGAACAAACTTTCTTGGTGCAACAAGATCATGTAAACATATAAGAATGATAACTTGGATCTTTACAAACTCTAAGGATGTGTTTAAGCTTTTTAAACCTTAGAAAACATGTGCAAAACTCATACTGGAACGTAAACTGTTTTTCCAGAATGCACACATTTAATTCTGACGAAAACACACTTTAAATAGGAATTAAGCGCCGCCTTGAAAACTGTGTCGTTCGAACGACATAGCCACGTCGTTCACGTGACATAAGGATCTCATTCGAACGAAGGACATATGTCATTCGAACGACCGTCCTGTCAGTTTAACTTTTTGACTTTCTGATTTAAAACGTCTCTTCCAAAAGAGATCCAAATAAGTCAAACTCTTTTTTGAGCTTAATAGAATAAAAACGTAGTGTAAACATTTAAAACACTTTTAAAAACATTTTAAAATATTTTCTTTATAAAAATTACATCCTTATCTTTTATAAAAACAATTCAGAGCACCCTTAATTATACGCATTCATACCCGTGTGATCTCAAAATGCAATTAACTTTGAAGACGAGTAAACTTGCACCAATTAAACTTCTGCATGATTAATTCTTTGAAGCTTTGCCGCAATTTCTTTAATTTCTTCAATACGTCATAGACCAAGTGGGATTGTGACAAAATAAAATCTCCCTATGACATATTACAAACACAGTTTTGTTCATGAAATTAAGTCAAAACAATACAGGGACTCAATTGAAAATTTATGTCCTTACAAATCTCCCCCTTTGACTATTTCGGGACAAAATTATACCAGTGAAATGCCTAAGCCGGGCCGACAAGCGGTATGACGCCTAAATCCTATCCCATAAATCCCAAGTAAAAAATTACAGGACGCGGACTAGAATATGTAGCACCAACAAGCATGAACTGTTTGAATGTGATGTAAACTTGAAATCTCGAATCGCAAAAGCATACCTACACACATGAAATGGACAAACAAATACCCAGTGAAGTATGGAGGAACAAATGAAACTAATATATATCCAAATGAACTCTTAAAATCATTTATTAAACAATTGAGCAACAAAATGATACCAAATTTCAACTACCAATTTGAAATACCAATTTGTAAAATATGTAATCAACAAAACATGCTCAAATTTCCCCCTACATCACATACATCTCTCCCATTTCTTGTCTCGAATAGACAATCCGGTGAGAAGATAAACTAATCAAAGTATCTAGCATGAAAATATACCAATTTGAATCAATTTGAAATCGCTAGATAATCATGAAAATACCAGTTAAATATGATCAATAGATGACAAATATGTAGCTAGTAAACCAATGGATCACATAAAGAATATAGTAATCTAATCAGGTGTGATAAACGGACTATATGAAAAATATTAATATGAGACAATATAACCTGCATATAAACGAGTCAGTCCAGAAATACTTCCAGCAGTACCAAAAATATCACCAAAATAAACCAGTGGACTGCAAACCAATCAAAAATAAGAATTCAGGTTACCGTTCGAACGAGCCAGGGACGTCACTCAAACGAAATGAGGACGTCACTCGAATGAAGTATAAATGTCATTCGCGTGACATGGAGATGTTGTTTGAACGACTGCTCACGACCTGCCAAATTTTCCCAGATTTCCAAAAATATTATATATTATTGCCCAGTGAAAATATTTCCAGAAATAAATCAGTGGAAGGTCCCGACAGCAGCAAAAGAGTGCTAAAATAGAAAGCTTTTAACACAAAACGTATAAAACTAGCAATGCGAGTTACATGCAAACATAGTATCGATGTGCTCAAAAATGGATATGGAATGTATGGACGTGAAACTACAACAAATGAGTCATAAGTTCAACACATCAAAACGATCAAGAAGCTATAATTGATAGCGATAAATTATTAAACTTTATCATAGCCATATGACAATTAAAGACTGAGCTTAATGAACTAAACATAATACATGCACACAAATCCAGAATTTTGACGATTCTACAAACAATAGCGTCAAATTGTAATGTTTCAACATTAGGATTAGTTATGCAAACCCGTTTAAATTTTCTCCAACCAAACTCCCTCATAAACATATACTTTTTCAAGTTCTTTTGAGGTTTCTAGCATTCTCAACTTAGAGAAAATCTTATTGGCCCTTTTCTTAGTATATTGCCTTTTCTTTTGGGCTCTTTTAAGCGGTGGCTTTCACGAAGAGTCAATTTTGAACTCTCGCAGCCCTTTCCCTTGAATCAATCATCATTTTTTCAATTTTGATATCAATTCAAATCCTCACGGTAAACGATTCTTACATGCACACTTCTCTTTAAGTCTACTTACGCATAGATGACAAGATTCCGATAAGAACGCCTCACCAAATTCAAATATGCAAGAGAAGTCAAACATACATATAAACTCGTACATGTGTGCAATGTTGGCATATATACAAAGTCGAATCAAGATGCATATCAACTTTGAAACAACCCCATATAAACAATGGTTAAGATCATTCTAAGCATCGATAATAATGACCAAATGTCCTAGCCACATGGATAATGAAACAATAGGGGGGTCCAAGCACACCAATATGCCACATCAAACGTATAAACTCAAAAACAAAAAGCAAACAAGAAAATAAAACTATTTTCGATTTTTCAAAAGTTTTCTCAAAAATAAAATCTTTTTGTATTTTTCAAATAAGACTCAAATAAATGAAAAATATAATACAAAGAGATAAACATGTCATAACACTAGCAAATTATAAACATGATGCAAGGGCTAGGGTATGACAAAACATGCAAGCTACTATCCATAAGAAATAGCAAGAGATGAATCATGTGCATGTATGTGAGAATCAACCAACGAAACATTTAGCATCTCCAAAATAGATATCGTAACCCAAACATGTGTATACCTAACAAAAGGGGTTTTGGGAACCAATGGGACACTACGTTTAAACTTCCTAGGGTCTTTTCTAAGATCAAAATAGAAATTCCTAAGGTAACCTTTCCTACCACAATGCGTACATATGAAAACACGACGAGGAACGGGACCTTTAGGTTGACCTTTTCTGATACCCACGGATATGGTTGATGCTCTAAAACAAACTATGGTTTTGGCTTTTACATTCGAACCACTAGAACAAGATAAGCCGTTACCATCACTACTCGAGTCATTTAAATCATTTTTTAACTTCAAAACTTTCAACTCAATCAAATGATTAGACTCCTCAAACTTTCGGGACTCCTTATTTAAATTTTCAATTACCCCTAGAAGTTTATCTCGCTCCCCCTCAATATGAGAAAACTTATCCCTTAGAGTCTTCTCACGTGCCAAAGAATCATTAATCGAATTATTTTCCTCAACGACACAAATCCTAAAATTTCTCAAATCCTCAAACTCTTTTTTTAAAACGAGGACTCTATTATCACTCTCCTTTTTGCCCAATTTTAACATATTAAAATATTTAAACAAGAAACTAAACTTCTCACGACAAATATCTCTTTGAATTTGAAACGTTTGCATATATTCAATCCTATTTTTAAAACCGGAATTTTCTTTCTCCAAAACTTCAATACGTTTTGCAAACTTTAAATTCAAACGATGTAAATCGTCAAAGCTTAGTGAATCCATTGAGAGAAAACAAACACAGGAGAGATAAACAAACACACGGGATCAAAAAACAAATAAATTATATTTTCTAGCTCTGATACTAATTTGTGAAATGGGGTGGTCCCTTATGTGTGTGTGTTTCAAATCAAACCAATTTTTATTAAAAAATTATCCAACTTTTAATTAGCACCAAACCAAGTTGTGAAAACCCAATTCTTACTTTAAACCAATTATATCTTGATTAATCCCAAACATGCATCTAGTTATTAAAGCAAGTAAATAAAGAATAATCACAACACCGGATGTACGAGGAAAAAACCCAAAATGGGAAACCAACCTCGGACGACCCAAGGCAGATAATCACTATGAAAAAAGGTTTTACAAAGATAGATTAGCCTTACTCAATGACTCGATCTCCAAGGGTCTTGACGTTCCTTCTGATCTTCTATCGTTCTTTAATAGTGCCCACGCAGAAATTCCGTCTTCCACGATACCTGTCCATAACACATGCATCCACGTATGTCTCGGTGTCCACCAAATGGCTTTGATTCGTCTACGATGTCGAACAAGAAGTCCATCTCTTTTTTTCACCATTAAACCCTGATGTTCAAGTGTAGAACAAACCCTCTTGGTGAAACAAGATCACGTAAACATATAAGAATGATAATTGGATATTTGCAAACTCTAAGGATGTGTTTAAGTTTTTTAAACCTTAGAAAACATGTGCAAAACTCGTACTGGAACGTAAACAATTTTTCCAGAATGCACACACATTTAATTTTGATGAAAACACGCTTTAAATAGGAATTAAGTGCCACCTCGAAAACTGTGTCCTTCAAACGACATAGCCACGTCGTTCGCACGAAATAAGGATCTCGTTCGAATGAAGGACAGACGTCGTTCGAACGACCATCCTGTTAGTTTGACTTTTTGACTTTCTGATTTAAAATGTATCTTCCAAAAGAGATCCCAATAAGTCAAACTATTTTTCGAGCTTATCAGAATAAAAACGTAGTGTAAACATTTAAATCACTTTTAAAAAAAATTTAAAATATTTTCTTTATAAAAATTACATCCTTATCTTTTATAAAAACAATTCCGAGCACCATTAATTATATGCATTCATACCTGTGTGATCTCAGAATGCAATTAACTTTGAAGAAGAGTAAACTTGCACCAATTAAACTTCGGTATGATTAATTCTTTGAATCTTTGTCGCAACATCTTCAATATGTCATAGACCAAGTGGGATCGTGACAAAAAAAAATCTCCCTATGACATATTACAAACACAGTTTTGTTCACGAAATTAAGTCAAAATAATATAGGGACTCAATTGGAAATTTATATCCTTACATCGATTATAATGTTGGTTTTTTTAAGCCCACTAATGATGATCAATATTGTGTGGAATACCTTATATAAAATTTTAAGTAATAAAACAAATTAAGTTTGTTTACCTGTTGCACACTCGGACTAATAATGATAAAGATAATATGTATCTTTTATGATTTGAAATGAGTTTTATCTTCATTGAGTTTGCCAGTTAAACTTATTATGTTACATAAAGTATTTAATTTTTATGCAAGGATTGTTTACAAAACAAACTAAAAATGCAAAAAAGATTTCGTCTCTTTCATTTTTGGGGAATCAAGTCATTTATCTTTTCATAAACCCTCAATACTTCCAATTTTCTTGAAAAATATTTGTCTGGACTTGATTATGAGGGATATTATTTGAGGCATCTTTCGGTCCTTCTCAAAGGTTATGGTATTCCTGTGATGTTTTGTATAAAATAAAGTTTTGAATATATTTATTTTAAAGATTGCTTTGCTCCTGCATCATAATCACAATATTTTTGTATGAAACTCTTTAATCTTGTTCCAAATTAAATCTAGACTATGGACAAGATTTTTGCAATATCTCTAATAAATATTGATCAGTGAGTTACGCACTTAAGGTATTACAATATCTAATACAAGGATGACTTACGTGGTCCAAGTGGGAGACTTTTAAGATTTCCTTAAAGTGGACCTACATAGATCATATAATCGTCATTAACATGTACTTATTGCATTATAGAAAACCAAATTCATTATGAATGGTGAAATTAGTGGGAGTTGAAAATCATGAAATATGATTATAAAGGAAGGTAGCGTAATTATACCATTACTGATAACTTTCTTCAATATTTGTTCTTTTAGTTATTGGATTGCTTAAACAAAAAAGAACAAATAAATGATCGACCACTAAATTATTGTATTGTCACTATGAGACAACTGTAGATAAAATCATAAGGAATATTATTACGAAGATCTTGAAAGGAGTGTACTATTCTACGTGATTATGTAGTATATCTACATGAATACGAATTTGGCATAAGGATAAATAAATATTTGGTTTTGTTTTCAAAAATCATAAGAAGTAACTGGACTACGAGATCTCATTGAATTACATTTAAGCTGAGTATGAAGAGGTCATAAAGAATTTGTAGTCAAACATTTTATGTGTAATGAGAAAAGGATTATAAATGAACCTTCTCACCTTTTCAAGGACGTCATTTTTTTTAAGGATGTACAATTCTTATGAGGTGAGTAAATCATTATGATGAGAGTTACATTTAGTGTATGTGAAAACTATTATTCTTATTATATTTTACACAAATGTTATATAGAAATGATTGTATAAACTTAATTATGTTTCCCACCTATGGTATTTTCAGAAGTAATACTATTATATTTTCTAATCATTGTATATTCAATTTATACAACTTATGATCAGTGGGAGTAAGTTTATATATTCAATTTATTGTAAAGTAGAGAAACAAAATGTTATATAAATTTTCTATATGTAATGGATGAAGTTATGAGATACTAATATATTATATGCTCACATTAAAGTTGACTGTTCATTTTTGGGCGAACAGTTATTAAAATTTAGATTTACTGGTTTTGTGGAAAATATGAAGTTCACTCTTATCTACTTATGTTTATTTTGGTTTAACGACCAATATAATGAAGTAGTGCAACACAATTCATTGACTATTATGAAAATCTGAATCTGTAGCATTCTTTGATGATATAACTTATTGATTATGGCAAGGTAATTTAAATTTTAGGACTTTGATTTGTCGACACAATTACCAAGTTACTGAAATATTATGATACTGTCGTTGCAATCTTCTTTATTAAGATACATTAGGTATTATACAAGGAACTAAGCACATTGAATGTAAATACCTTTTAAAGAAGAAATTATTAAAACAAGTGTCAATTAACACATTTGTATAAGTGTTACTATAGAAAATCCACATGATTAGGCTATCATGAAAGACATTAACGAAGCATGCTTAAGATACGAGTCTTTAAAGTATAGCCGATAGGATCTTGATGTGGTGGATTTTTTAGTGCTTACTTTGACACTACCATATGATATCATACAGTGTTTTAGAATCATTTATTTCTGTTGTTATTGTACACATGCATGTGAAGGAAAGAATGTAACAGAAATAGTCTTTTACAAAGACAATATTAGACCATTATGGAATAACCCTATGTATACACCTTATTGGATGAGTTGTTAATGTTGTGGTACATGGAAGCGATCATGAACCTGAATTAGTGTGTGAGCGCCATGACTCGAATTAATGGAAAACCATTTAAGGATGACTCAAGGATTATTGTGCACTTTATGATAATTATGGATCAAGTGGGAGACTGTTAGAATTATTTTATATAATTCTCCATTATGTGTTCTATAATTATATTAATTCTAAGAATCACTTTGTTAATGAAAGGGTACTACTCCAAATACCAAGAGTCAAAATGACTCTTGGACATCTACCTTGATGGACGGTTGATATTTAAGTGATTGTTGGAGATTTAGGTCATGCCCATGCCTATAAATAAGTGAATGATTTCCATCATTCTGACACTCAAAAATGACAATATAATGAATTTATAGGAAAGGGAGAGAAATCTAAATTCTCAAGGAGAGTAAATTTTCAAATACCTTTTTGGCCATACTGAGAGATCTAACCGTCGGAATACATTGGAATTGGAGTATATTATTGCTATATACAAGATGAAGTTGTGTTCCGAAATTCACGCCGATCAGACAAAGATATATATAAACATGTTTCAATATATATTAAGTATACATATTATATATATATATATATATATATATATATATATATATATATATATATATATATATATATATAAAATAAAAAAATTATGTTTCGATTTAAATATTATATACGACGTTCAAATATTTAAGGGGACCCATATAAAAATAGTCAACTCAAAATAATTTTTTTTGCTATTTTAAAAAAAATCGGTCAAATTTTTGCAACTTTTAAAGTACTTTAAAAGATGCGAAAATTTGACCGATTTTTCTAAAATAGCCAAAAATATTATTTTGAGCTGATTTTTTTATGTGAGACCCCTGAAAATTTTAAATACCACAAAAAAAATTCAATTCAAAAATATCTTTTTTAATATTTAAAAAAATAATAATTTGCCCTAGCGATATGTATACTTTATATATACAGAGAGAGAGAGAATTGAGCGCCGCGTGATGCACGAACATTTTGTATATTTGTTGTACTATTAATATAATAAGAGTAAAAAGAAAATAAGTTTAACAAGCACGTAAATACAATTCAATTAAAATTAGTTGTAAATAAATAGCATTAAAATGTGTCATATAAAAATGTCATAGGTTGCGCAGAAATTCAATATTTCAAAGAGCTAAAATCAATACCCGTAAGTGAAGGAATAGAAATAAGATATAAGAATGAGTTAAATTAAAACGTCCTAAAAACAAATTCTTGCGAAAAGTATTATAGGCCATAATTAGTTGGTTCAACTTGTTGTCAAATTATAGAATTATCACAAGTACACATGCTATTGTAGTATAGCGAGTGTAAGTACGGGTAGATCCCACGAAGATTTAATGAATTCGTATAAATTATCGATGGTTTAACTAGATAATATTGGTGTATAAATATGATTAAGATCTAAATTAAACTAAACACGAATGAATAGCACAACCACGAAATATGTAATAAGGTATGGAAGAAAATTAGGACGTTGGATCCGTTTATTATTTTTAATTAGTGTCTCATATTAATTTAATTCCGTATTCCCGAATTTATAACTCAAAATGCACTGACTCTCACTATGTACATTCTAGAAAATATAACAATAAATATTCATGAAATTTTTTAACGTCTCTAATTTTAGACGCCTTAAGTCTCTATTCCCTTAAAATTATCAATTTTAAGTTTTAGCATTATATTTAAGTATGTAATATCAAACAATTTAATGTAAGTATAACCCATCAAAAATCACACTCCTAAATTCTTAAAATATGAATTAACAAACAATTTCGAAGGTATAAAACACACTCTCATGTAGTTTTAAGTGAATACCAAAATTTTATTTTAGTTAAAACATGACGGGAATTATAAGGAAATTAAACTAAACATGTAATGTTAATTAATCATGATAAACTTTATCTAGTCCTAATAATAAAACTACGCTAGCAGAATAATTAAAATACAAATTTTAGGAGATGAAATAATAATTTTCATGAATAAGAATCAACTTACAAAAATTCAAGTCCAAAATTTTAGTACTAATACACAAAATTCCTTCTAACTTGCACACAAATTATCTCACAAATATTCAAAAATAAAACACAAAGTTTAATATTTTTGGTGCTCCAAAAAATTTAACTCTCTAAAATTTTCTCCCTATAAAATTTTATCTAAATTTGTGTCTTCACACACCTTCTCTTCCCTTCTAAAAATGGTGGATTATACCCTATTTAAATAGGAATCACTATCTGTAATAATATTATAAAATGTTATCTTACCAAACATCTACCCGATTTTTCGTCCTAGTTTTCTGCACATATCCCTTTATTTTATCTCCATGCTTTCTTCCTCTTTCCCGAGTATGCATATAGAGAGAAGGTGGGTGACACAAATGAGTTTGTGTGGTATGTGGGGTCTTGGCTCGTAGTATGTGAGTTGGTATACAAGAGAGAGAGAGAGAGAGAGAGAGCTGGTTGCATTGGTGATTTCAAGTTACGGGTTAAGTGGGTTTCGGGTGTATATTTTTTTTTTCTGTGTGTTTGTATATATATATATATATATATATATATACACAAACAAATGATATGGGATATGGAAATTGTTAGGTTAATGGATTGGGAAGGAATTTATTGGGAACTCGCGTATCGGAATTAAAAATTTTTAAAACTAGAATTACGAACTGACCTACAAGATAATTTTTTTTTATATAAATATGGAAAGTATTAACAATAACTAATAACTAAAATGAGTTTATTTATTTAGGGTATAAATATACCCCTGGTTTTACTAAAATTGCATTATTAACTCGAATTATTTTCAAACTCGTATTTTTCTTCTAAAGAACAAAAACGACTCTAAAAGCTGTTTATTTATGATACAACGACACTAATAAGGCCCAAATTTGGGTATGAATTATACAAAATTATGCACTCATCAAATATCCCTAAATCTAAACTTTGTTATCCCTCGAGCAAAACTAAAATTTTAAAATCTAACTTACTTTCGTAGGAATCACAATTACCCTTAGCATGTACAATAAGTCGTTAAAACCCTAGGTCACCCTAGTGGACGAATTTGTCTCGTGAGGGTGTGCAGTGAATATACCCATAAAATTTAAAAGCTTGACTCAATTTACAAAAGACACAAAAGTAATATAATCAAATCTTAAATTCAAACTTCATAAATGTAGTAAAAAATTCCCTTTTCAATCTCAACTTATTGTGCATGTGTTTCAACAGATTTGATGATTCAGTCTCTTATCGGAAAGTTCATTTTAGTCAAATTCTCACCGGATATACTCACAATAGAATACTAATATATAATTAATTTTCTCGTGGTATATATGAATAAAAGAGTAAATTTCATGAATAATTTCACATATACATAACGAAAGAAGGACTGCTTATAATAGATGAATATGATCTCGAGAATGGAAAATCGATTACTTTTTGAAAACTTTGAATCACATCATAAATACTATTCATCTTCTATCCATACTGTAAATAATAATACTTGATATTGATTATGATATTTTCTCGATTGTATTGTAGGTTCGAATTTTGGTTAGAAAGAACGAATTTTGGAGTTTTCAAAATTTTCTGAGAATATAGAGGTTATCGGTATTTTGACTCTTAGGCACTTTTTTTAACCTCTATTTTTTTCAAGCTAACACTCTTTTTCTTAATCTTTCTTTCTTCCCCATTTCCTTATTTTATGTTCGAGCATTATTCTTGTAAACTTTCTTTTTTTTGCCTTTTTTTTCTACCATAATTTTACCTTGATATTCTCAGAAAAATGGGTATAACTTCTTTTTATGGGATTTTAAACTCCTAGTTGTTTGGGTTTTCAATAATAAATGGTCATTTTTATTTTTGGAAAAAATTGGCGTGCAACAGAATAATGTGAAAAAGGTCAGTTTAGACTTAAATTTGGGCTTCCAAAATGATGGCTTAATCTCATTTCTCATGTTCCGTTTTATGTCTCAAGTAAAATGATTAAGACTTACAGTGCTTAAGATTCAAATGTTGACCTTTTGTTTTCAATTCTCGAACAAAATAAAGAATTTGAGGTCATTAATGAATTTATAGTTGAAGGAAAGTTTGAGTTATTCTAACTCGGATTGATTTAAATTTCTCAAAAAATGACGAATGTCACAAAGATATCACTGGGTTAAAATCTCCACATGTTATTGATAAGCTATTAACTTTCGCCTCAATATCCATTTTCGATCATAATATATGGCTAATGTGTAAGAATTTCATAAGTTGAGAGACTTGTGAATTAATTCTATATTAAGAAAGCGTTTCAAAACTCAATTATATTGGAAATCTTTTTGGATTTTTAACTTTTTTTTTAGTTTTTAATTTTTTTTAATTTGCAAAAAATGACCTCAATACCCCCAAACCTGATTTCTACATTGTCCTCAATGTATAAGACAAGTTGAAAAAGTTATGAAAGATATTAACACAATAAGGGAATTTCTTCAACACACATTTCCTTAATAAAAAACAAAAACAAAAATAAAACTATGATATATCGGGTCTTGGAGGAGAATGTCCTCTACTTTTCAATGTCGCAATTCCAGATATGGCTTCAACCTTTGACCATTGACTTTGTAAATTTCACCATTTATAGGATTCTCTTTCTTAACCGCTCCATATGGGTAGACTGTCCTACGACAAATGGACCAGAACACTTAGACCTCAACTTACTAGAAAAGCGATGCAACCTGGAGTTATACAAGAGAAATTTTTATCCAGGTTCGAATGACTTCATTTGGATATGCTTGTCATTGAACATTTTTATTTTATCTTTGTACAATTTTGTGTTCTCATATGCATCATACCTAATCTCTTCAAACTCATTGATTTGGAGTTTTCGGACCTCTTTCGCAGAAGGTAAGTCAAAATTGAAGTCTTAATGTCCTAATAGTCCTTGTCCTCTAACTCTATTGGAAGATGACAGACTTTTCCATAGACAAGACTATACGGGGGTATACCAAGTTGTGTTTTATAGGAAGCGTGATAAGCCTACAGTCCATCTAATAATTATAAATACCAATCCTTTCGATTCGAACTCACTATTTTCTCGATGATTTGATTGATTTTCCTGTTGAAAACTTCTACTTAACCACTAGTTTGAGGGTGATAAAAACATCCTACTTTGTGCGTGACTGAGTACTTTTTCTTGAGACTCTCGAAGGATCGGTTACAAAAATGAGTTGATTGATCCCTAATGTTGGCTTAAGGTTTACCGAAACAGGATAAAATGTTCTCTCAAATGAATTTTACTATCATATGATGATCGTTGGTCCTACTCGGTATAATTTCTACCCACTTAGACACATAATCAATTGCCAAAAGGATGTAAAGATTACCATAGGATTTCGGGAATGGACACATGAAATTGATGCCCCAACAGTTAAAAACATCGATAATTCAAATGGTATTTAAGGGCATCATGTTCCTACATGTGATATTTCCTAACCTTTGGTATCAATAACAACTCCTACTATAATCATTTGAGTCACAAAAAATGGTGGGACAATAGAATTCACACTATAAAATCTTCACAATGATTTTCTTGGCATTGAAATTATGAACTCTTTTTCGTCCGTGAATTTTTCAATTGGGCATCATTAAGAGTCCTACTAACGTAGTATATGATGTGAGGAAGTTTCTCATCACGCTGACTAAGAACCGAAACTATGACATAGTCGAAAGCATCACACATGATTTCAACGGGCTAACTCTTGTCGAGATGTCGCATAATGGGTGCAGAAGTCAATTCCTTCTTTACCCTTTCAAAGGCTTGAAGTAAATCATCGATAAAATCAAAGGGTGTGTACTTGGAAAGAAGATTGCACAAATGTTCAGGAATTTTTCTAAAATCCTTAATAAATCTCCGATAGAAACCAACGTGTCCTAATAATGATCGAACTTCACATACAGATTTATGGGGCGGGATATTAGAAATTAGATCAATTTTAGCTTTATCGAACTCGATACCCTTTTAAAAAATGATGTGACCTAGCATTATGCCATGTTTGACCACGAAATGTCACTTTTACCAATTAAACACGAGGCTCTTTTCCTTACACCTTTTTAGAACGAGGGTGAGTCGTGAAGGCAGCCATAAAAATAAGACCCAAAGACTGAAAAATCATCCATAAAGACTTTAAGAAACCGTTCCACCATATTCGAAAAGATACTCAACATACATCATTGAAAGGTAGCGGGTGCGTTGCATAACCCAAAGGGAATGCGTCGATAAGCAAAAGTACCAAATGGACAAGTGAATGTGTTTTTTTCCCTCATCCTCAGGAGTGATGGGAATTTGATTATAGTCAAAATAACCATCAAGAAAATAGTAATAGGGATGAATGGCTAATATCTTAAGAATTTGGCCTATAAAAGGAAGAGTAAAGTGATCATTTCTTGTGACGACATTCAACTTCCTATAATCGATACATACGTGCCAACATATTTAAATCCTAGTGGGTAATAACTCATCTTCATCATTTTTCACCACAGTAACACCGGATTTCTTTAAAAAAACTTGAATGGGGATGACCCATTGGCTATCAGAGATGGGATAAATGATACCCGCATCGAGCAATTTGAGTGCCTCAGCTCGGATGACCTCTTTCATATTGTAATTAATTATAGGTTGTGCTTTACTAGAGATTTTAGCATTGTTTTTTAAGTGTATCCTATGCATGCACACCGACAGACTTATCCCCTTAATGTCGATTATGGTCCATCTAATAGCCTCTTTGTGTTCCTTAAGAACATGCAACAACTTACCTTCCTATTATTTGTTCACGTTAGAGGCGACGATAACTGACAATGTGTCAAAAGGTCCTAAGAACTTATATTCAAGCATTTCAGGCAGTAGTTTCAATTTAAGATTGGGAGCTTTCTCAATCGAGGGCGGAATGGGCGACGTGGAGAGATAAAGTGGCTCAATATTATATTTACAAATTCCTACTTCCATGACAGGGGTAGAGTCGAGGAGGGCATTGAATTCTTAAATTAATCTTTCAACATCAAATTTGGACCAAAAACGATGAGACATTCCGCCAAAGGATCGTCATTATGAGTTTGCTCCAAAGTCTCTTGTATAATACTATCAATTAAGTCGACGTCCACTGTTTCATTATTATCGAGTGGTCATTTAGACTAACTGAACACATTGAGGTTCATAGTTATGTTCCTAAAGGATAGGTTCAATTGTCTGCTACAACACCTTATGACAATATCAGACGTGGCGAGGAAGGGACGACACAAAATAACCAAAATTTATGCAATACAATTATGCACGTATTGGGTATCAAAAAGAACAAAATTTATGGAAAATACAAAGTCATCCACTTTAATTAAGACATAGTCAACGACACCTCTCGCAATTTTAGCAGAACGGTCGGCTAAGGATATGGTGATCCTAGTTGGCCTCAAATCCTGGGGGCTTAGTTTCTCATTCACGGTGTGCGACAAAAGGTTCATTCTAGATAAATGGCTTTCTCAATGATGTTCTCGCCTATCTTGATAGAGATCGTTAGAGTCCCAAGATCCTTATACTTAACGGGAGTTTTATAGGAAATGATTGAGCTTTCTTGGTCGGCGAGAAAAGATTTCTTGGGTACGTTGGTGATTCTATTGAAAGTACAAAGTCCTTAAAATATTTGGCGTAAGACGGAACTTGTTGTATAATGTCAAGTAATGGGATATTGATTTGTACTTTCTTAAACACTTCCAATATTTTATCCATTTGAGCCTTTTTCTTTTGTGGAGCCAAACGTTGGGGAAACGAAGCTTTTGGAACATAGGTTTACATAGAAGGCTCAAAAGATGGGGCAGGGAGGAAGTAGTATCCATGGGTGTCTATTCCTTATCCTTACATTTCTTAGATTCACTCTTAGTGGGTGGTGAGACATTATTCTCAACTTCCTTGCTGTACCTAAGTGTGATGATGGCTTTCGCATGCTCTTGGGAATGTTATGTGCTCATGTTGTCTTGAACAACATATTGACCCCTAGGCATGTTACCTTTTGGATTAGTCTCGGGTTGACTCGAGAATGTTCCCTTGTTTCTCTTTCTCAGTGCATTGTCTAATTAGCTCATTTGAACCTCGAGTTTGGAAATCGATTGACTATTCACATGTAGGCATTGCTGGGTGGATTAGAGGACATTTCAGGTTGTTTGATGGAACTGAAGGGTGCTTTGGGCATGCCTGTTCATTATATCCTTTAAAGAATAGTTCTTTTAGGATGAAGGGTACAACGGTACGAGGAATTATTTTGTAAACCTAGGGGTGAATTACCTTAAGATTGACCTCTAATTCCATGGTATTTCCCTTTAGACCATGAAATATTAGGGTGATCTCTCCATCTTAGATTGTATGCATTGGAACATGGGCCGTACTTTGACCTATTTTGGGAGAGGTCATTTGCTTGCTCAGTGAGTGCTTTGTGGGCCAAAAGGGTGGGGAAATTGTTGACTAAATGGTCGAAGTTATCACAAATCAAACACATAGGTGAACCTACATATTGCACAATCGCAGGTGTGGCTCGATTACCCTATTTGATTATCCCTAAAGCTTCTAGACGCCAGGCTAATATGACCATTTTGACATTTAAACTAAAACTTTGCTCGACTTAGTGAGTTGTTCCCTCGTTGAATGTGGTGGGCCTAGATCCCCAATGGGGTGCCCCTCGTTGGGATTTTTTCTCTATGGATTCTAGGAATTTCAACGCGTTGGCCTCACTTTTCTCGGTAAAATCACCGTTACACATTTACTCAAGTATCGACCGAGTAGTAAAATTAAATCCCTCATACCAAGTTTGGACTTGATGTCCTAAGTCAATCCAATGGTGAGGATATTGTAGTAGTAAGTCATTTAATCTCTCCAAATACATCCACAAAGCTTGTCCCTCTTTTTGTCTAAATGTGTTAATGGTGTGACATATAGACGTCGACTTTCGATTGGGGGAAAATGTTTGCAAAAAACTCGATGCTCCGTTGATTCCACGTAGTATGGAATTCAGTTCAAGCGAGAGTATCCAACTCTTGGGTTTGTCTTTCAAAGAAAATGGAACAATTTTAGTTTAACAATTTAGTCGGTGAGTTGTTGTAACTTAATCGTTCCACAAATTTCTTCAAATTCGTGCACATGAAGGTAGGGGTCCTCTTTTTTCGTACCCTGAAAGATGGGAGACAATTGAATTATTCCCGACTTGAATTTAAAGTTTTTTGCGTTATGTGGGGAAAGACATATGAACAGGGGTTGACTCGACCTATTGGGATATAGGTAATCTTTAAGGGTGCAAAGTACTAACTCATCTTCCATCTCGATAAATATCAAAATTCTACCTATGGAAGTAATAGGAATGCTAGACTTCACACTTGATAAACGACCGGTAGGATCTCGAAACTAATTTCCCATACACTATGCTCACTCGAATTTCTTTATCTTTTTTTTCCTTTGGATTTTTTAAGGAAAGCAAATGCAAAATAATTTGACTTAAAATAACGTAATTCCTAAACTAACACAAAATAATTTGAATTATCTAATTTAGGTAAGGTAAATTTTAATTTTAAAATCTAGTTTTTTCGAGATTAATCGATAACAGCCGTGGTCTCCGAATTAATCTCCCTACTCGGACAACTTATACTCTTTGACAAAGGGAGAATTTAAAAGATGAATAACTACAGTTATCGCCTTTAATCTTAATTTTACCTCTAGGTAGATAGTCGGTACGAAGACGCATTAAAGATCACCAATCCTAGATAAAGTAAAACCGAACCGATTTTACAAGTATGCATTAGTTTAACTTCTAATTCTAACCTCATTCATAATTTTCATATGAACTATCTAATACCCTAACACCAATGTCTGTTTAATTTTAAATTAAAAATGGTGGCTCGGGCTCTGCAAATGCTCGGGTGGTTAATGATTTTCGAGCCAAGGAAGTGTGATCAAATCCCCACCTTATCTTGTAAATTTGATTTTTTTCCCTTCAGTCAAATTATGCAACGTTCTAGTTTAAATTTGCAAAATTGAAATGCCGTAAGGAGCACACAAAAATGTACCTCCGGCGTGGACGTTTTAGGGTTACTTGCTTATGTCGGGCCGAAGTTTAAGTTGATGTCGATAGGGAAGAAACATCGCATATGTTTTAGTCGTCCTTGAGAGTTCCTTGTGCTCATGGAAAGATTGCACAAGTGTCTTGAATATTCGCACATCGTTACATGCTTTTACGAGATGTTTCTTCATTTTTTTCACCCTTTTTTTTATGTACTACTAACAAATCACAAAACAAAACAAAACCAAGCATGAAATATGACACACATAAAAAATAATAATAAAAACACGACACAAACACTAATGGTGTATTTAGCACTAAAAAGATGAAAATAAACAATAAAACAAAAAAAGCACACTAATTTTTAATTATTATTTTTTTATATTCTAAAAATAATACAAAAAATGCTACTGGAATAAAAAAATATTTTTTTTGAATTTTTAAAATTTTGATTTATTTAGGTAGTAATTACTAAAAATATGAAATCGGGAAACTTAAAAAAATATATTTATTATTTTTGGATTTTTCCAAATTTAAGGTATTTTTGTATTTTTATGAGAAAACTAGTGTCAAAACTACTATTTACAAACAAAAGACTTAAATATTATATTTTTAATAACTAGAAAAAATAGTTTATGAAAATATTAGCTTCAAAAAAATAATCTTTTTTTATTTCTATTTATATGGGGTTTTAAAGTTTTTTTTTTTATTAAACTAGTTCGTAACTCGATAACTTTAAATTGAAAAAATTTCCCAGCAACAACGCCAAAACTTGTATTCAAATTATAAGATTATTGCAAGTATACGGACTATTTTAGTATAAGGAGGATATACAAAATTTCTTGCATCTTAGGCTAAATACCCGAATTCACTTTTTACCAAATTTTATATTGATTTAATTTAAAGTGAATGCACAATATAAATTTAAGTCAAAATCCAAACCAAAACAGGAAGAAAAATTTGAGGAAAATTCCTTTCAGGCAAAGCTAATATTCATCACTGTTTAAGATGAGGCGTACACTTAACGACTTGAAGACTACTTAGAGATCCACTAAGTATAAAGCGATAGAGTCTTCAAATCTTCAGTAAAAAAAGGTACAGTCTAACACTGCCCATAGTAAGCAGATCTTGCCTCGGTATCTACCGATCAACTTTTAGAATATGCGATTCCCTTCTTCTTCAGCAGTAGAGTCTCTACTCCACAAATTAATAGTAGAGAAAATATTTACAAGGGCTTCACAACTTTGATTGTGCTCTTCTTGATTTGAAAAAATGATATTCAAAGATCCACGGGGTTTGGATGAAAAAAGTATATAGTTTGATCACAAAAATAACTCTAAAATGGCTTGTTGAAAAGTTTAATCCTACATCTCTATTTATAGGGAAAGTTGTTGCAAAGAGATAAGGATTAATGATTAGAAAATATTTTTTTTCAAAAAACAAAAACATGCGTACTAGTTCGAATGAATTTCCGTGTTGTTCGAACGATGTACCCAATCTCATTTGAACGATTTCTAACGAAACTTTGAATGGAATTCTAGAACCAACCCAAAAGGCGACGCTGCAGATCTCGTTCGAACGTGGGAACCTCTTTCGAATGATCTACTGAATCTCATTTGAATGACATGTCAGCTCGTTCTAATGAGCCACCGAGATTTTTAAAAATTCTTTAAAAAAATCATTTTAAAAATATTTTGAAAACTTCAAATGAAAATTCTTTTAAAATGTCGTTTTTATATTTAAAGTCTTTACCAAATAACTTCATAACTCTTCTCGGGTAAAGTTGTGATGAACGATCTTCAATCTTACAAATTTTACTAATGTTTATTCTCTTTGAAGACTTAAGAACAATCATGAAGGTACAGTGGGGTCTAACGGGATACAGCAAATAAAAATTAAATGAGAAATTATAAATTTTGCTTTTACAAATCTCCCCCTTTGGCTATTTATGTACAAAACACAAACCGAAGCCAAATTGACTCATAATCCTAATAGAACTGATCCCCTCCCTAACCAAGAAACGAAAATGTATAAATGTATAAGTCTTTATTTTGTGTAGTCTACGAAATCTTCATCATGGAAGAATGACCTACACACATGAGACAAAACAAATATCTTGACGTGTACGAGTTTAAATGAAAAAATAAACTCCCCCTCAATTTGTTCTCCCATTTTTTATCCGTAATAGACAAAGAGTGAGAAACTAATCATGAAAGCGTTAGCATCACCCGAAGAAGCAAAGATATCATCATAAAGATAATCAATAAAGCACATGCAATGAATTTCCAAAAGAGGCTTAAGGAGCAATGCAAAAGAAGGAATCCGAAGTTGGTATGACTTTTGGAAATTTTGAAATTTTTAATTTTTTTTCAAATATAAAAATAATTACATGTATAAAAACTACATATAGGTACAAATACATCAGACAATGGAATAACACTAAAATATTCGAGTCCTGAATGTGAAATATAATTGTGTGAATATTTTTCATAGGCATTCATAACCAACGTGTATGAAGTCAATGAGATACTTAGAAAGAAACAACTTAATTTCAACTTTATGTGTAAGAATGTTGAACCTAAATGAAATTGATTCGACTTTGGAAACATTCCATGAATTTAAATGCTTCTCAAATGAATAATGCCAAACTATTTAATGATTTTCAAAAGAGTCTTTTGTGCAAGCTCATTGATCTTATCCTTTATAACACCCTCAAAATCTCACATATTTAAAAATTCACTCTCAAAATTTTAAAGATATCATAATGATCATATGTAGTGAAGCATCAATGAAAATAAAATTGGCCTTGACACTTCGGTTTTTATGTGTCGGTAATCTTTTAGGCTTTTTTTGCAAATGGTGGATTTTAACGCAAAGAGAATTTTTCCTTCATATCACCTTTCCATTTCTTAACATATAACAAATTTTTTGGGAAACAAAATCTGAGCAATGGTTCGTACAACCACAACTAATCTCTATTATATTTGGTTTTGCTAGTCCTCGAGCAATAAAATAGAGAGAAAGAGAAAGATAAGAAACCAAAAGTGTACCACTTTCGTGGGCACTTGCGATTGCACTTAGCATGTGCAACAAGCCTTTAAACCTATAGGTTGCCCTACAGGACGAGTTGTGTCTCGTGAGGGTTTGCAGGGAATATACCCACAAAATTCTTTATTTAAAAAGATTTATTGAAAGGAAACCAATCTCTTATTAGACATAGAATAATCGTACCATCCATCATGAGGTAAATATTTTGAGAAATACAAGCTAGAATTGTGTAAAAATATTAGTTGTGTGAATACTCCAGGCACATCCTTCCTAGAACTCAACGTGTGTTGTGTGAATCAGTAAAAATGGGTCGAGTATCATAAGAGTAATTCCTAGATTGCCTTGTCGAAATCAACGCTTCAACTTTAAATCTCACTGGATATCTCTCTCTCAAACGAATTCTCGAGATTAGGGTCAGTGTATCGCTCTTGTGTGTGAGGAGGTGAGTAAATGTAAGAAAGTTCAAACGTCTCAGACACACATAAGAAAGAACGTACATTAAGAAATAAAATGATCTCATGAAAGGATTCTAATCACTATAGTGATAATGTCGATTTATTCACCACATCGACTTTCATTTGCTTGAACACCTAGGAGAACATGGATGATAATGTGTGAGGGGAAAATGAAATGAGAAGGATGGGATGATTTGAGGTAAGATAGGATGGATGCGTGAAATGATGGATGTATGATGGATGAGCGAGAAAAGTCTACTATGAAGAACAATTGTCTTTATTTCAAAACTAACTACTAACTGCAAACTCTCTTTCTTTTCTCTCTTCTTTTCTTTTTGATTTTTCTTTTCTTTTTCTCTATTTTTTTTCTTTTCTATTATTTCTATTTCTATTTTTTTTCTTTTTCTCTCTTTCTTTACTCTCAACATGGAAGACATTTTACATTTGAAAAACACTCTTTTCTCCAAATGATGGATGATGTATGAAATGAGTGGGGAATGTATATGGATGATGTGGGAAATATATGGAAATATGGAAGAAAATGGTGATGTAACAGGGGAAGTGAATGGGTGTAAACCTAGTGATCGGGACAAATTTCAAGACATGCATTTCTTACAACTCGAAAGTGGTGTCGTTCTCTGTGATCAAGCCAAAAATTTAGTGAAAAATAATGAGATCATACAACAATTAAGTGCGGACCCAAAGGAAGTTGAATCAACCTGTGACTCGGAGATTGCGTAAAACTCTCTGAAAGGTGAAAGGCACGAATCTCACAAGTTAAAGTCTCTACTAGTGATCCTAAAGGTTCTCTTCGGAATTGTAATACTCTTCAACTCTAACCGTAGGGACGTGATAAGTGCGCAAATTTTGTTTAGTCTATAAATTCATAGTGCAAAATTCCTAGATATGTATTACATAAGACATTTAGAAAAATATAAATCCTCTAGCTTGATTCCTAAACTTAAAAAGATGGATGATTGAAAATTCACATCAATAAATGAGATGAAAGAAACTGCACGAAATTTTAAAAATCATGTTTAAAAAATCAAAATTTTTCAAAAGAGGTATGATTTTGATAAAATTCCCCAACCCCAAACAAAAAGGAACATCGTCATCGATGTTAAGTAAAATGATATTTAAAATTGAGAGCAAAAGGGTAGGAAAGAGATTACCATAATCAACTGCTAATGAAATGGACAGATGAATCCAAAAAGAAATCTGAATAAGAAGTGAAAATATAACAAATTTTGTACAAGTCTATAAGCATGATAAAGCATTGGGTGGTGTGATACACCACCCCCAAATAGGATGGGACTCATACAAGAAATTGCGAGCTGCCTCCCGGTAGCGCTAAATTTAATGTCTTCAACCAGACCGAAGGGATCTCACCCTAAAAATAAGATCTATGAGAGCACGGGGCGACAGAAAAATTGGGTGATGAGAATCACCTCTAAACAAGACTGAAGCGTCAGTCTTGTTGGATAATTTGACAAAGGTGAGGGTGAAGAAAACATCGATCACGGCCTTATTTTTTATTTTCAAGATGTTCTCTTTTTTTGTGGTTTTTGAATAATTTGAAAAAGAAAGGAAATATTTTTGGGATTCTTACAGAATGAAAGGAAGAAAATAGGGGGAAAAAAATATTTTTGGATTTTTTAAAATTTTTTCAAAAGGAAAGAAAATATTGTTTTGGATTTTTCTGAAAAAAATAAAGGGAGAAAATGCTTTTGGATTTTTTTGGAAGAAAAGAGTGGGAAAAAAATATTTTTGGATTTTTAAATTTTTTTCAAAAGGAAAGAAAATATTTTTGGATTTTTCTAAAAAAATAAAAGAAGAAAATGTTTTGGGAGAAAACCAAGGAAAAAAATATTTTTGGATTTTTTTGGAAGAAAAGAGTGGGAAAAATAGGTGGACTCTTTGAATTTGCACGAACTAACTAAAATCGACTACCGAAAATTTGAATTGAACACACACACAAGGCAAGGATAAATCTTAACGAGCATATAGCCAATTTTTATCTCGAAATTAGTGAAAGGGGCAGTCAAATTTTAATTAAGTCCGCGGGCGATAAAAAATCACGGAATTTATCTTAGTGATCGCCTTTGCAAAAATATTCTCCTATTGGGCTAACTAGTTGATTAATTTTAAATTTAATGATGGCTAGGGTAGCACACAATGGTAAGCGAGTGAGTCGGGTGATGAAATCCCTTCTCGTGAGTGACCGAGTGTAGGTGTTAGCAATTTAATTCATCACACTATTCGAAAATAAATGCGAGAATAAAATCATACAAGAGCACGTAATCACACATAAGAATTTACTCGCTCACGGGAGAGGCACGAGGGTTGAGAAATGTACCTCCCACGGTTTTTACGCCGTGGGGTGCTGAAAAATTTGAGTCGCCCGGGGGGAGATCACGACTATCTCAGTCGACCCTGGGAGTCCGACCGACCTAAGGTAAAGACGCTTCTTTTCCTCGCCTTTGGACGCCCTATCTCTACCTTGTTAGGTTTCCCTATCATGCTTATCTTCTTTTTATTACAAAATTAAAATGAAAAATATGGCGTCTCTATACACAGCAATACAAGCCAAGAATAAAAATCCTAATACAAGCCTTCTAAAAAAGTGAAACATGGTACGAAAAAAGTAAAAATAAACGTAATACAAATGAATCACAATAGAAATCCTCGCAAGTGCAATGAGCTCCAAATAATGACAACGACGCCATTTGATAGAAAGAAAATTGCTTCTCAATTTTATTTGTCGTTGTGCAATTCCACTTTCCATAAAAAATCTTCACAAACCTATAAAAGTAGAGCAAAACTAGAATATAGCGGTAAGTGAGGTATCAATCCACATCTAAGGGTGAAACACAAAATAAGCAAAGCCATATGTGAAAATTCATTTGCATTTTATTATTATTTTACTATTTTTGCTATTTATATTTTTTATGAATTTTTCAAGGGATTTTTTTTACTAACTAACTATACTAATTTTTATAACTTCTAATTAAGAAGTAAAAACTAATTTAAAAAAAGTGAGGTAAACAAAATTGTCCTAATAAGTAAACTAACAAAATTGGACTCATGAGGGCTTCAAAATTTCATCCCATAAATGGGAGATTAGCCCTCAGTAATAGCATGTGAGGATTAAACTAAAAGTAATCAAGAGGAGGAGATTAAACCCATTTAAGCCTTGAATTGGAATGGAATCTTCAATTATACACCAAAAATCTCTCAATAATAATCCCTCACTAATGTATTTATCGAATCTAAAATGAAAATTACAAAATAAAAATAATAAAAAAAGGATAATGGATGAATTCATAATGAACAATTAAATATTAAAAGAGATTTGCTAAAAATGCAAATCCTAATATTATAAAATTGTACATTAGAGCTCATCCAAAGAAATAAATTCTAAATCATAACTTTATGCTGAGATGAATGCTAAAAATGCAAAATCTCAACATAAAGGAATGGATTAGAATTTATCTCCCATAAGGGATGAATTTAACCACATCAATCTATTATGAAATAATTAGTAAAAATACAAAAATTCATTATAGAGGGGTGGGGTTGAATTTATCCTAAAGATAAATTTCACTACACACCTCTATATTGAGATATTGCTAAAAATGCAAATACTCTCTAAAGAGGAGCGTAGAGAAATTTATCACACAAAGCTTAAAAACTAAATTTGAGATCCCTCTGAAAATGGCCAAAGTCTTCAATTTATATGGGCAATGCGGCTAGGGGTAAATTGGGTATTGGTAAAATGCAAGAGCATGGGGTGTGTGAACATGAGGTTTGAGAGGTGTGAGGTCATGTGGGAAGTGGAGTAATGGAGATGAAAACAAATCATATTTGGGTGAGGGCATGAGGGTTATTTTTGAAAAGGGGGATAAATGGTTAAATGGAGTATGTTGGGGGTTATTTTGGGAAAAAGGGAATAAAGGGGTTTTAATTGATTTATATAGCATGTGGGATAAATGGGTTTGACTTTGGTTTATGTTTACAACACGATTTTGTCTTGGGAGCTCACACGGGTTTTGACTTGGATGTGGGTTAAAGATTGAAATGGTGCAGGTGGATAAAATCAGCCAATGGAATTGAAGTGGAAACTGGGCATTGGAGGTGGGGTCGGCAAAAATAACAGACTCGGGTTAAGGTCCGGATTGGGGTCGGAACTTGGCGATTTGGGGTGGCTCCGATTTTGGTGCTGGTTCAACATGGGGTAGAACCGAGTTCGATTTTGTGCAGATCCGGTTTGGGTCAGGGAAGGAATGGCTGTGTGCTGTGGTCGTCGGTTTGCTAGTAAGAGGGAGGTTCGGGTAGGAGTCGGGTTGAGGTCGGGATGGGGTTTGTCGTCGACGGGTTTGGGCTGCTGGGTGCCGGGGTTCAGGTTATGGGCATTCGGGTGTTGGGTCTCATTTTGGTTTAGAGAGAGAGAGAGAGTATGGGGTGTGTGTGGTGGTTTGGCTATGGAGTTTGAGAGAGGAGAGAGAATGGTGGAGGAAGAAGATGAAGAGGTGTGGGCTATGGTGTGTGTGGGTGTTTGGAGAGAGGAGGGACAGTAAGAGATGATGGGAGTGTTTGGTTATGGTGGAAAGAGGAGAGAGATGTGGGAGGTTGAAGATGAAAGTGAGGGGGTTAGTGTGTGAGGGGGTGTATGGTAGTTAGGTAAGGGTTAGGGAGGTGTTTGTGTGTATGTGAGTATATGGTAGGTGGGTGTGAGTGTGAGTGTGAGTGTGAGTGTGAGTGTGAGTGTGAGGTAGAGTTTTTGTATATGGGTGTGTATTGAAGTAGGCTATGTGTGTGTTAGTTTGTGACCCTTAAAAAATATGGACTAACTAACTAAAAAAAACTAACAAAATTAAAAATTAAAATCTAAAAAATAAAATAAAGACTCAAATAAAAAAGAAACTAAAAAGAAATAAAAATCAAAATCCATTAAACTAAAAACTAAAATCCTAAATAAATGTAAAATCTGATAAAACTAAAAAATAAATGAAATCCTAAAAAAAATCTAATGCTAAAAAAACTAAAAACTAAAAACTAATAAAAATCAAAATGAAATAAAATTATATAAAATTAAAATAGAAAACAAAGCCTAGAAAATACTAAATAAATAAAAAATAAACTCTAAAACTAAAAATCTAAAAAAATTAAAAAAGCACAAACTAAACACACATGGGGTGCGGGGTAGGTTTAGGTTCGATTTAGGCTTGGGTATGATTACAGGAATGAGGAATTAGCTCCATTTGACTGCAAATTGCCTTGAAATAATGCTTTTGACACCGCAACTAGAATCAAACCTACACATTGAATATTTACGCGCATAAGACCGTTATTGTCGAGAATTAGCAACTAAAATATATCTATTCGGGGTATAAAATGTACACTTTTGGGTGCTTATCGGGTTTGTTATTAAAAATTATTGAAATGAGAATACCGTATTCGACACATGATAAGCAAGCATAATGTTTAAAAAGTTTGTGCATTTGTGCAATAAAGGTGATAAATAGTCTAACATGAAGAAAGTAATCATCAATCAACAATGAAATGCTAGCCACACTTTATTAAGTACATTAAAAAAATAAAGTCATGTCTCAAAACACCATAAAAAAGTCACACGAATGGATGGAATGTAGGGGTAATTCGAATATCTTAAATGTAAATCCATATATGGTGAAAAAGAAAATGCAATAATCTTTTTGTCTTTTTCCAAAAAATTATCAAAAATAAAATATTTTTGAATTTTTTTACAACTTTTTCAAGAAAAATGAAGATCTTTTTGGATTTTTCAGGACATATCAAAAAGCGTAAACGTGTATAACAATAGAAATACAATTTGGCAATAGGGACAAATGATATGAGCATTATAATCACCGTATATTAGACAATGTACCAAGAGCTCAATCAATGGAATAATAACCAAAGATTTTCTAAGATTCTCGAATCTAAGTGCATTTAAAAGTTTCATGAAAATATCGGCTAATTGTTGTTCAGTGTGCAGAAAGCTCAAGGGCATGACCTTATCCTCAACGAGATTATGAATAAAATGCTCACGTATCCTAATGTGCTTTGTGCGAAAATATTGAACCGTATTACAAGATATATGAATTTCACTCGTGTTATCATATGAAATAGTCATTATGCCTTGGGAAATCCCATAATCTTCCAACATTTGCTTCATCCATAAGAATTATGTGAAACAACTCTCGGTGGCTATATACTTGGCCTCTGCCCTGGATAGAGATATAGAGTTTTCCTTCTTACTGAACCAAGAGACAAGATCAATCCTAAAGTAAAAACACCCACCCGAGGTGATCCTATAACCATCAACATCCCCGACCCAATCGACATATGAATAGGCGAATAAATGATCATCGGTATCAAAGGAATATCAAATACCGAAATGAAGAGTGACACTTACGTATTTGATGATACTTTTAAGCATAAGCAAATGAGACTATTTTAGGGACACTTGGTAATGCGCAAAAACTCCAACGCTAAAGGCAATGCCTAGGCGACTAGCGGTCAAGTAGAGAAGGCTACCCATCATACCCCTATAAAGGGTTTGTTCTACTTCCTTTCCTAAAGTGTCTTTGCTAAGCTTAGTCAATTTACTCATAGGGGTGCGTGAGTGCTTAACGGAGTCTAAACCAAACTTCTTGATGAGGTCCCTAACATATTTAGATTGAGATATGAATACCCCATCATTAAGTTTACGCACTTGGAAACCTAAGAAGAGCGTAAGCTCACCTATCATGCTCATCTCAAATTCACTCCTCATCTCCTCCTCAAATGTGTAAGTATGTCGGCAGCAGATGGATCCAACTACTATGTAGTCCACGTAGACTTGGGAAACCAAGATAGCACCACTCTCTTTCCTTATAAACAATGTCTTATCTACTCCCCCTCTCTTGAAGCTACGAGCTAAGAGATAATAAGTGAGCCTCTTATACCAAGCACGGGGTTCTTATTTCAAACCATACAAGGCCTTATTAAGATAAAAGACATGTACCGGGTGTTGTAGGTCTTAGAACCCTTTTGGTTGTTCCATGTACAACTTTTTCTATAGAATGCCATTAAGAAAGGAACTCTTGAAATCAATTTGGTATAACTTGAACCGTAAATGATATGTTATGGCAAGTTCTAAGCAAATAGACTCAAGCCTAGAAATAAGAGCGAATATATCACCAAAGTCTACCCCCTCTATCTGTGTGTAGCCTTGAGCGACCAACCTAGCCTTATTGTGAACTACAGTACCATTCTCATCCAACTTATTATTGTAAATCCAGTTAGTACCAATCACATTAGTCTCGCTTGGTCGGGGGACTAACTCTCAGATATCGTTCTTACGAAACTGAATCAACTTATCTTGCATAGAGCATATCCAATGCTTGTCCTTGAGTGCTTCTTTCACATTCTTTAGCTTTACTAAGGAGGTGTAGTAAAAGTAGATAATTATATTTTCAAGTTGAGCATGAGTCTTGGCACCTAGTGTGGGATCACCAAGTATAGAAAAAGGATCATGACTCTTTCAAACCCAAGAGGGTGGATCCTCTAAATCAAGTACGAGGTCCACTAGGATAGTATAAGGAATAATGGGATCATCACCGGGGGTTCATCATTCTCGTACTCGGGGTTATGGTCAATAAACATAGGCGACTCTTCGTATCTAATCATGACATTTATTGACACCATAACCTTAGAACTTGCAATGTTAAACATCCTATAAGCCCTACTTAATGATGAATATCCTAAAAATATCCCCTTATCACTCCGGGAGTCAAACTTGTTTAAGTTCTCTTTATCATTCAAAATGTAGCAAGGACTCCCAAAGACAAGAAAATACGATAGGTTGGATTTTTTCCCTATCTACAACTCATATGGCGTGTGTAACGTGTGTGGATAAAGATATACCCTATTCATCGTATGGCATGCGATATTAATTACCTCTGCCAAAAAATTTCTAAGCACATTTCTCCTAAGAAGCATGGATCTAGGCATCTGTTGAATTGTTCGGTTCTTCCTCTCAATTATTCGATTTTTTAGGAGTATAAACGATCGAAAACTCGTGTTTGATGCCCATTCCATCACAATAGCTACCCACTCCGACTTTTTAAATTCGGTGTCGCTGTCACTATGCATCTGATTAATAGTAACACTTATTGTTTTTGTAAGATAGACACTTGGTTATTAGGAACTCAACCGCATCAGACTTTTCTCTAAGAAACTCTACGATAGAGTATCTAAAAAAGTCATCGAACATATCGAGAATGCATCTCTTACCACCAATGCTCTACGCACAACTAGAACCCATAATATCCATGTGTATCAGCTCTAACACAAGAGTGGTGGTAATGGTATTCAATTTTTGATGGAGACTTCGAATTTGTTTTCTTTATTGGCAAGAACCATAAATCAAGGAAGTTGGTTTCCTAAGCAATGGTAAGACATGCACAAGGTCTTTCTTCACTAATCTCTCAAGATCTCTAAAGTTCACATGACTTAGTCATTAATTCCAAAGGTCCATAGAGGAGATCGTGGCATTTTACAGATAAAAGATTACTTAGTAATTATCCCATAATAATTATCATCGGTTCTCACTCCTTGTAGTGATAGTTCACCAAATTGATCATATATGTTACACTTGGACAGGTTAAACCTTACTGTAAATTTTATGTCGCACAGTTGGTTTATTCTAATTAAGTTCTCTTTCAACTCTTCTATGTACAACATATTGTCTAGTTTATGAAATTTGGGTATCTCAACACAACCATTTCCTAAAATGCAAGATCTACTCCCATCTCGAAATATGACTTTGCCTTCTTTGCGATTCACAAGGTCGATAAAATGTAACTTTTCACTAGTCATGTGCCTAGATAACCCTCTATCAAAATACCACTGGGAAGTGTCTTGAACCTTGAGAGCAACGTGAATAACAAGGGCTTTGTTGTCTTTCTTAGGTACCCAAGTGAAGGTAACCTTTTATTTACCCTTATCGTGGTTGGATCTAGTCGTAGTGTTAGAAGCATTCTAAAAAAGCATAGAAATCCTTTGAAATTCTTTCATTAAGCTTTGAGAAGAGGCGAATAGGAACTCAACTTGGTCTTTAAGATTAGAAAAGTTATTATAAAGGTGACCAAGAGTATGTGTACGTGTAGTTCTTCCTAACTTATAGCAAAATTTTCTAAGGTGACCTCTCCTTTTGAAATATGTGCAAACATAGACTTGTTTGGGTCTACTTTTGTTAGCTTATTTGTGTTGAACTTTTTTTGGTTGGTTAGGTCGATGCCCATAAGGATCCACCACAAACTTAGGAATCAGTTCTGGTGCGGAATTAGAAGGTGATGCACAATCATAACCTATTCCTTGCCTCCCCCTAAAACATAAATCAGGACCAAGGAGCATCTTCCCTACCTTCTTTGATGTATCCTCTATAGTAACCTTGACCTCCCCGAAAAATTTGAGATCTTTCTCGAGTTAGGATACAATGTCTTCAAGTTTCTCATGAGTCTCCAATGAATCTTAAATATCTCTCATAAGACTAGACACTTTGTTGGTCAAATCACCATTTCCCTCTTTACTAAAATGTCTCTCTATCTTAAAAAACACCATCAATGAGGACATGCCCTCTTTTGACTCTTTTAACTCTTTTTCTAGCGATAACACCTTAAGAACCAAATTTTTATTTTTCCTTTTCATTTTAAAGGACTAAGTGAAAAGCTTGGCATAGGCTCGATGAAGGCCACTTTCTCCCTCACTCAAATCATCATCTCCCTCACTCTCTCAAGAATGACTACACAAACTGTCAAGATCATCATGTTTAGTAACTTCCTCATTAGTGTCAGTGCACTGGATGTTCTAACATGACTGACCATGAACGCGATGAAGTTATGTCCATGAGTGATTCATCCCCGAAATCCACCAACTTGACTTCTCTATCGCTAAGAGGGGCATTGTAAACTGATTTACCATTGCCCCGTCTCTTTAACCTCATAGCACGCTCGTGAGCTTTTTGACCTTTACCTTCACACTTATAGTATCTCTCCTCATTTTTTAGGGTAGTCTCCTCTTGATTTATCAAAGTTTTTCTTGCCCATTTTAAAATTTTTATTTTTCTCAAAACTTTTTTTTTCTTTGAAAGAATTTTCCTTTCTTAGTTCGATTTTTTTTTAAAATTTTTTCACAAAAATGGCAAGATCATCGAGATTAAAATAAAATTCAGAGTTAGAAGAGACCTCCTCTTTCATTTTAGATTGGTCTTTCAAATAAATCCCTTTTTCTTCATGGTTTTTGAATTTTAGGAAAATATCGATTTGGTAAGTTTGAAGATCTCCTATGAGTTTTTCTAACCTAAGCGTATCTAAAATTCACAACGAAGTAAGGACCGTGAATTTAGGGATAAAACAGAATGGCAAGGATCTCAAAATCTTTTTTAACAACGTGCGCCTCAGGAATTTTTCTCACCTAAATTAAAGCTAGAATTGACTATATCAGATAATCTAGCATACAATTCATAAAAAGTCTTAGAAAAACCAATTATGCGGATGACCCGAACTGCAGGTAGAAGTAGACGACCGATTTTAATCATATGAACTTCAAATGACTATTTCAAATCAATGACATTACTTGGTAATTTCATACAATTACATTATAATTAAAATTCTCATGTATTGCATATTTTCATATAATACAACAATGGTTATGACATAGTTTTTGTAGAGTTTCTTTCAGAATACCCGATTATAAAATAAACATATCATGTTGTAATGAGGAAAAATATGAGAAAAATGAAAATATGAAGTATATAGCTGAATAGAATCATATGAGCTCCAAATAATTGTTTCCATTCAACAACATTTCCTAGTAATTTCATATAGTTACAATGTAATTCAAATTCTCATGTATTGCCCATTTTAATGTAATGCATCAATGGTACGACATAGTTTTTATGTAGTTTCTTTTAGAATACCCAATTGAGAAAAAACATATCATGGAAAAATATTGAGGACTACGAAAATATGAGGGAGGGGATGTTTCAACCTAGATAACAACCCGAAAAATAGTGTTCAACCCTAAAAATTAACGCAATCAAATTACAAAGAATATAACATCAAAATTTGAAATATAATAGTAAGAGGATATGTAACACCTCGTAAATTCAAGGACCTTTAGTTAAATAATATTTTGGGAGAGAAAGAATTTATTTTATTGGGAGAAATTACATTCGTGATTTGGGATAATTTTTCATTTGAGGAATTCATTAATTTGGCAAATTCAAGATTAATTATTTGAACTATTTTGTATCGCATTTTAAGGTAAAAAAATTGGAGAAGATTATAGATTAATTCAGATGGAAATTCGGAGTGCACGATTGAGTCCGAATGGGTCGAAATAGTTGGAAATGAGTGGCCATAGGTATAATATGGGTCTCATAACTTTTCTAGACACATTTGAGCTCCAAAATTAGTGTTTGATCCCTTTTTAGAAGTCCCATAGGCCCCAAAACGGGATTGAAGTTAATGA
This sequence comes from Sambucus nigra, assembly GCA_949130495.1. NCBI lineage: Eukaryota > Viridiplantae > Streptophyta > Magnoliopsida > Dipsacales > Adoxaceae > Sambucus > Sambucus nigra. Next base: position 502,061,291 of record OX422212.1, read on the forward strand.
CCCTAATTGTGAGAGGGTGAGGGAACTTTAATTCATTTTTAGAAGACCAAATTTAGGAGAAGCAAAGAAGGGAGAAATTAGAGGAGATTTTGGGAGATTAAACCAAGAACAAGATAGGAGACCATTGAATCAACCCATCATCTTCATCAAAGAATCTAATTCTACAACCCCTAAGACAAGTGGTTTAACTAGCATTTTGACATAGTATAGAAGGTGTGAATTGATTAATATGTTAGGGTTAGTTCTATATTTAAATTTGGGGATTTCATGAGTGTGATTTAAAAATCTGTAGAGATGATAAGAATATGTGGATTTTAATTCCCCAATTTGTGTAGATGATGTAGTTAGATTGAGAAAATAAAATGGGTGGATTTAGGATGAATCTTGGAAGATTTTGAGGGAAAAATCAGTATAAAATCGAAGGTTTTAAAGCTTTAATGGTGGACTGGGTTTTCTGGGCGACAAAAGAGGAGAGAGAACACCAGGGTCGTTTGAATGACCTAGTGTCTCATTCAAATGACATCCAGAGTCGTTCGAACGACATGGCTGGTCACTTGAATGACGTAATGGATTCTGACAGATTTCTCCCCTCCCCTGATTCAGGCCAGATTGTTAATTTGTGATGAATGGTTCCTGTTTTGGGTAAATATGAATTTGGGACAATAATTTAGGGTTTGAATTTGTAGAAATTACCCATGGAATAGTAGATGATAAATCTAAATAGAGAATTAATGTTTATGTTGAGTAATTTGGAATCTTATAAATTAAGTGGGTGAACTTAATTGAAAGAAATTTGAATAATGAATTGGGAATTTTGAATTTTAGGCCAAGCGAGATAGTCCGGGTATATATGGTAGAGTGACACCAAGATAATGAGATTAAGTAGTTGATGATTAATTGAAATTTTAGGTTGGATTATAGACTTAAATATGTTAGGCTAGTGTGACGAATATAGTACATGGGTAGCTTGGATTTATTATATATATATATATATATATATGTGGTTGTGTAGTATAGATATATGATTTATAACTATTTGTGTGAATAATATTTATAGGAAATCATACCCACTCTAGTACTATCATGGGAGGTTGTGCGATGTGGGTGAATCCCCTGGCAGGGAGAGTATAGTCCCCAGGTCATAGCGTTCAAAATCAAGAATGAGATGCTTTGGGTATGATTCAGTCTCATTCTGGGGGAAACTATGGCCGCCTTCAATATGTTTGTGATTTGTTATTTTTTTGATGCGGGTAGCTAACCGTGTCAGGATTTTTGGGTGGATGAGTATACCTGTAGATGATAGCATTTTAGAGAACATCCGATGAGTGCCTACTTGGGAGGAGGTTTGTATATCTACAACATGTATGTGTGAATGTTGTAGTATGATATTACGTATATATGGTATAGATTGATATACGGGTAAATACATGATGAGAATTGTATTAATTGTATAACTTGTGAGATTGTTATATGGTATTAAATGATAAATGATGTAAATAAGTTAGTGAGATCAATAACTTATAAAAATGTATACTAAACCCACTCGGGATATATATATATATATATATATATATATATATATATATATATATATATATATATATATATATATATATATATATATATATGAAAATACTAGTTGCAGGGTAGATAGCTAGATGGGTCATATAGAGGTACGTTAGGTGTGCACATTAGTGGAGGGGTGAAGTGGTCCTCAAGAGAGTGTGCGGCACTAACTTAAATATGAAGAGCATTCATACATTTTAATTTACTGCAATTAAATTCACTTGCTAAATATTTTCACAATGTTCTGGGTTCTAACCCATGCTATAAAATATTTTCAAAACATTTTAGGTGTCCAGCCACAGGGACGCTATATTTGTTCTATTCCAGGGTTACGCAGCTGCAGTACATGTGGATGTTACGGGATTTTGACTTAGCCGCTTCAGTCATTTCAATCCAAGAGTAGGATGAAGTTAGTATTCCATTTGGGCATGACGCCCTAATTTTTCCATTTTATTTAAGTTAGATGATGTATTCAGTTATTCCTCTTATGGTTTATTTTTGTTATTTGATTTGTAGCCGGTGGTTGTCTCGGCAAGGATTATAATTATTCCTTTTCTGTATTACTATTTTAGTGATTGTGTGAATGGTTAATTATATATTCTTTCTCATGTTGTTAGAGATGTTAAATAAAAACATAAAATTTGGCACCATGTCTTTTGAATACTAGGTGGTTAGTAAGTTTTAAAAGTTTTCGACAGTGATGCTAAGAATGATCCAGATGAGATTCCTGTTTAATTTGATATGGGACTGATCACCCGGTATTTTATTAGGTGAGGTGTCACATGATACCATATTTTAAGTTGTAGACGGTGGGAAAAACAAAATTCATTCATGAAAATAAAAGAGATGAAAACATAGTAATTGGGTAAAACTAATTAAAAAATTACATATGGAATCCATGAATTTATATTTAACATATAAAAACCAAAGCTACAATATTAGCCTAAAAAGGAACTCTTACATTAAAACCTAAGTTGATACATACAAATTATAAAGCATACCTTCAGGATCCATATAGTAGAGTAGCATATGGTAAATACATCAATTAAGTTATAAAGAACATGTCTTACAATAAGAGAAACTAATAAGGAAAAAGGGCATCAAAATTTGAAAGTACATAGTATGGATAGGAAAAAAATTATTTATGCATTAAATTTTACAAAAATAAAAAGTTAGTTACAGAAAAAAAATTATAACATTTTTACGTTGATAATCCATAAAGTAACTTGTTAAACCATAATTATAACAATAACCAGCCACCATGTGCAAATAAACTTAATTTTCTAATCAAAAAGTAAAAAATTAATTTTTATTAAATCGAAAGCCCATTTTCTCCTACCTTTTTATGTTATGCCACCAAAACTAGATATACAAAGAGAAGAAGCTTCATATTCCTTTTGACCACTTAATTATTGAAATAAAACCCACAAAACCAAACAAGCATTTATTACATTTTTACATAGACATCAAATTGACATGGATAATAGAGGGAACTTAAGTTTACTTTGCATTTGACTGTTACAATTCATGCCATTTATGTTATTTAAACTATTTCAAATTGAAAAAAATACTATAAATGATTGTACCACGTAATGACATATTAAATTCATAAACAATCCTAACTCTAAGACCAATCCCCTAGTATTCTTTAATTCCGTTTCATAATAATCATAAAATAAACCCCAGATGTGACTTTAAACCCATTTTATAACAAATAAAAAGAACTAATATCACAAACCCCATAATAAAAAGAGAATGTGCCTTTTCTGAGAGGAGTTTTCAAGTGAAATGTATAAAAGAGAAGACTCCTTAAAAGGTAAATATAAATACATACATTGGTAGATAATATATAAGATAAAAAATATAATGTAAAATTGCAATACAAGAATATGGATATGTATTTGGTAGTAATTATCACTATAGGTAATATCAATTAATTTTTTCTATTACTCAAATTAATAAGCTAATAATTCATGTGAATGTAATTAGTTTTGAGGTAATGTCGTATTTCTTATCAATATTATGTACTCGGGTGATAGAATATTTTCTCCATATTCTTATCTAGAGTGAGGAGAAATTAGTGACACTATCTATAAATAAAGAGGTGCATATGGTGGTTATTTTTTGTCCTACTTTCAAAAACTCTATTCTACCCTTTAACGATTGAAGTTATTACTTATTTATGAAAAATTAAACAAAATTTCTAGTAACACAAATAATATCTTTAATACTCACAACAAGTCATATAATACCTCATAATACTATTATATATTTTTAAAAATTAATTGTTCTATATTTTTAATATAAAATATATTTTTTTAAAATTGCCCTTAATTTCCATTTTTGATTAAATCATCACTACCAATGTCAATATTTATCAAATAGTAATACAATCACTAGACCTAGATTTATAACTTTTCCAAAGTAACAAAAATAATAGAACTATTGGATTTATAATATATATTTAATCTCAAATAAAAGGTACCCTATTGTTTGACTTTTCACATATTTTAATACGGTTAATGATTATACTGTTGTTCCTTTTATATATAAATGACATTTGATATACTAAATAAATGTTAAAACAAGAATTACATAACAAAAATATTTAAATAATATGCTATTTCGGAACATAAATAAAATAAAAAATAATAGAACTTACAGTTCGTGATTTATTCAGTCACATATCAGATTAAGATCGATTCAATTGTTGTACAACCTCTCCTTAAGACAAAATTCACCCTGCTACGATGCTTACCGCAGGAACTTGAAATGGTCATCAATAACCACATGAAACACAGAGATGTGGCTATTTCACGAACCAACAATGGTGATAAACTCTCTAATTTAAGGAGAAAAGGAAGAGAATTGTTTTCAGCATGTAAAATTGGGAAGGAGGGCTTATATTTATAGCCTTGAAATGGTGAATTTTCCTTGGAAAAGGTGGTTGTTCGGAACAGTCATAACCATTCGTAAACAACTAATTAATTCGCAATTTAAACTAATTAAAAAAATTAAAACAACGATGTTTTAATTAGCATAAGTTATTAATTATTTAAAACTAATATGGGTTGAAAAAAAACTGGCCCAAATAATAAGCCGCAAACCCAAATTAAATTTTATCCAAAATATTTAATATTTCTTCAAGAAAGACTAATGACCCACGACCCTCAAACGCGAGCATGGGCTCAACCGAACGACGGCAGCGCATGCGCGCGTGCGTGGGCATTTGGTCCAAAGTGAAACTATGTATAGTGTAAGACATTTTCCCTTAAAAGAGTTGGAATAACCCAAAGAATTCGATGTTTTGACCCAACTTTAGGGTATATTAACTTTAATACTTTCTCACATTTTTCTAATGTGGGAGACCAAGTAGCTTGTATTCAGGAGGGCTTTGTACTACCCTATACTGTTACATGATTTAAATTGGTAGAATTACAACAATTGAGATCTTGGATATTATTGTGTATGATTATGTGATTTAGTCATACTGCATGTATTGCATTAGTAGAACAATTAAATGTTCTTATTACGTGATACATTTATACTGCATGATTAGTGTAATATTTATGTGTGATTTAATGTATACCTCATGTGAGTAGGTTCTAGAGTGATTTAAAAGCTTGTTTACGTGTTTTAAACATCCTAAGATGGGCCCGGAGGTAGGTATACCCTTAAGGGAGATTTTGGGCTATAACGAGTAGCATTTTAAGCTTTTCTGGGGGCTCAAAATTAGGACTTATGGGAAGATACAAGTTTAGGGATGTTATTTATAACAAACGCCTCCCAAATTAGGTTTTCTCACACTCTCTTACACACCATAACATCCCTAAATCATTTAGGAAAAAATTACAAGCTTAGGGAGGAGCAAAGTAGAGTAAAGGAGGAGATTCAATGGGAAGAACCCTTAATCCTCTTCTAAGGCAAGAATTTTCTTGAAAAATCTTTAATAATATGTTTTTTAATCTATAAGAATGCTTCTCCTACATTTTTAGGTTTATTAGTATGTTGAGAGATTGATTTACATATGGATTTGGAATTGGGATTGTTTATAATTAATTGTGATTCATCAAGCCTTGAAAGTCAAGACTTTAGTGGCGAAACCCTTAATTATGATTAGAAATCATTAGGATTCTTGACCGTAGGTGTTAGTTTTAGGTTCTGGTGTGATGGAAATTCGATTGGAGACCTTAGTGGGGATTTAATGGAGGTTTTTGACGAGTTTTGGTGCTGATTCTCATAGTTACACGTCATCTTTCTTGTTCGAACCTCGTCCGAACTAATTATCTTTTTCGTTCGATTAAAGTGCCTGTATTATTTGAACGACTTTGAAAATTTATCTAAGTTGTGTAGAATCAAAATACGAAGGTGTAGGCACTAGTTTCATATTTTTTTTATTTTTATTTTTTGTGTATTTGATATGACTTTTCTACTAAAAGGTGCACGAGACTGAAATTGAGAATTGATTCAACGCCTAGAGATGGTTCGGGTCAGATTGGGGAAAATGATCATGGGATTTCCTTTTATAAGTTCATCTAAGTATGTGGGAGGTTGTCCAAATAAGGGGTGATTGATATAATTGAGGACATTACGTAACAATTTTATTAATTAACCAAAGAGTTAACAATGGAGATTGGAAATTGTATACTGAGGTTGTGAAATCAAGTGGAGTTGGATTAACGCATGAGATGTGCGATAGCTTATGGGGTAGCTATATATTTATTATGTGTTATATATATGTATCCTAAGATTTTGTGGACATACCTATGCTCAAGGTGGGACTATCGGTTGGGGTTGCGTTCGATATTGGGATTGCGCACCGTATGCCAGCTATGATGTGCTAGGCGTATTAGAGGTCGTTATATTGGATCATGTGTTCAGGTGCATCCCTTTCCTAACAAGAGAAGGTTATTTGGACCGAAGCCATTAGTCGGGCTGGTTATGGACCCGTTAATAATGTTACTGCATATTGATCACTCCATTATTATGTGTGTTTTGCTTCAGCCATATGGAGATGGATATTCCTACGGACTTGCTGATAGAAGCACGAGATGGCCACCGAGGGTAGATGACTCCATGTGTCGTATATATATAGAAGAACTAATGGAGTCTAATAAAGTAAACAATGGTTAATGGATCCAATGCTACATAAAACCACATAAGGGAAATAATGATCTTCAAGTGGAAATAATGATCTAGGTGATGCTCTCTCTCTCTCTCTCTCTCTCTCTCTCTCTCTCTCTCACTCTCACTCACTCACTCACACACACACACACACACACACACACTCTCTCTCTCTCTCTCTCTCTCTCTCTCTCTCTCTCTCTCTCTCTCTCTCTCTCTCTCTCTCTCTCTCTCTGTATCACACATTAAGACACATTCACACATACACACGGGCGATCGATTAGGCTCAAAATACATGAAAGAGCTCGAGGATTTCAATTTTACACAATTAAAAATATTTAATTTCCTTTTGTATGCGGAAGCGTAAGATGGTTCACAACACAAACAAAGCCAAACTTTAATTTTCTTAAACAAATTAAAATTACAGCAAGAAAAGTAAAATTAATCAATTAATGTATTCACTTAAACCAGTTTGTTTAATCCAAGTCCTAGAATTTGCCTAAGTCATATTTATCAATATTATCAAATTAGGCGAAACCAAATTTTAGCAAATGACTTGAATTAAATAAACATTACCCAATATTTAATATAAGTCCAGATTAAGTGAGTGTGATAATTTAAACCGAATTTATCTTGAATTATTCTAAGCATGTGTTATAAATTATTTAAGCAAGATAAAATAAATCAATCACACTACGCCGCGATGTACGAGGAAAAACCCAAGACGGGAAACAACCTCGGACGGCCCTAGCCAAAAATCCAGTAGATACGGAATTACAATTACAAGACAGATAGACTTATAACACACGACTCGATCCCTCTCAAGCCCCGACGCTTCTTCTTGTAGAAACCTCTTCCTAGCGAATAACCTTGGAACACCACCGCGGTCTCGGAATCCACCGATAGGACTTTATATGGTCACCATCACCCGTACATGAAGCCTTTCTCCAAACGGGTAAAACAACATAGAAACACTTCTTCTTTCTTTGTGGGAGGTAGAAGCAAAACCCAAAACTTCTCTTCTTCAATTTGGTAGAGAAAAACCGGTGCCAAGCTCCAAGAAATTAATATGTATATAGGTGAACTTGGATAAACTCATTTGGGTGTAAGCACTGGAGTGATGGACATTTTTCTCTAAAAAATCTCACTCAAAACATGAACATTTTCCTTAAAACAATTTGCTCTCAAACTCTCTCTAAGAGATGAAAATGGAATGGAAAAGTTAGATTGGAAAATGATCTTCCCGCACATATTAAAGTCTGAAAAAGTTGGTTAAAAACCAAGTGGGGAAGTGGGTGCAAAACTGCCAAAAAACTGCCAAAAACTGTTCTCGCCTGGCATCTCGTTCGAACGACATTTCGTTCGAACGAAATCTCGTTCGAACGAGACTTCTAACGACGTTCCAGATTGAACTCGTTAGAATCTCGTTAGATATCTCGTTCGAACAAAAGGTTCGTTTGAACGACATATCGAACGACATTTCATAGGCCTATACTGGAACCTCGTTGGCAAACTCGTTCGAACGACATCTGGTTCGAATGAAACAAACTCGTTCGAACGACATATCTAACGAACCACCAGAAAGTTTGAAAAATTCATTTTTAGCCCAGAAAACTTTATAGACATTTATTTAAAGTTTTAATTAATTCTTTCTTAAAATAAAAACGCAGTTTTTATAAAACCTAACACCCAATAAACTTGTTCCAAGCTCCAATATATATATATAAAGCATTCATACCTTGGGAGCATGGAACTATGATTGATGACGTAGAAACGAAGCACGCAAATCGGCACATTTGATGAAGCTTTATACTCTTTGCCGCTACGTCTTCAACAAACACTTCATAGGCTTGAGAGTATTACAATAACATACTATCCTATGAATAAATGTTTTAGTCCGGAATTGAGCCAAAACAATGTATGGACTCAATTGGAAATTTGTGTCCTTACAAATCTCCCCCTTTGGCTATTCCGGGACAAAAACCAAACAAAAATCCTAAAGGGCCGTCAAGCTCACTAGACTCAAAACATAACCCACCCAAACTTGACTCAACCCAAGGATCAAACGCTTTTCCATTAAACAATGCCGCTTTAGAAGAAATCCCGCACACTTAAGCAAACTCATCAAATGCATAGGGAATATCAAAATATTAAATGCAATTAATTAATTACTCCCCCTAAATTAATTCTACCCTTTATCACACGCATGACCTACTTAGAAAGACGTCTCCCCCTAAGATAAATCTTCCCAAAACTAATATATGCCACATGGGAGCGTAAAGGATGGGATTCAAACACAAATATATGCCACATAAAGTGTGTCAAACTAAAATACACACAAAATAAAATCTTTTTGAGTTTTTGACATTTTTAACCAAAAAAAATATATACTCAAAAGAATAAACAAAAATCATTTGTATTTTTCATTAATCTCAAATGAAACAGATAAAACACAAATGATAAACAAAAATCTTTTTATATTATTCAGTTAATTCAAACAAAAATATAATACAAAAAGATAAACAAGTCATAATTTCTAGCATATGATATGAAATGAGGCAATGACTAGAAAATGACTAAACATGCATACATCTAGCAATGACATATAATATGAAGCACAAAAGGCTATAGTATGCATAAAACACTAACACGTTCAACCTTTAAATTTAGCAAAGGAAGTTTCATGTGATAGTAAATGAGAATCAAAAACCCTATTTTGTAAGGCAACCAAGTCGGATTTCCTAACCCAAATTAATGAAGAATGACTATCATGGGGTGTTGGAACGTTAACTACCGTGGTTACTTTACTATGAGAATTTCTAGGAATTTGTTTAAGATCAAAACAAAATTTCCTAAGATGACCTTTTCGACCACAATGAGTACAAGTAAAAGCATGTCGAAAAGATTTACCTAAGGAGTGATCGTTAAATGCATTCCTAGTAGATTCTCCTAAAACATTGGTTTGGGAATTATGAGTAAATTCATTACAAGTATTGAAGCCTAAACCACAAGTATCATTTTTAATTTGGACCGTTCCTAATATTTTATCAAGTTTTTCCGAACGACAATCCAAATCAAATTTGACATTACTAGAGTCTTTTAATTTATCTTGCAATTCTAAAATGTTAGACTCTAATAAAACATTTCGCTCTTCAAAACCAAGAAGCTCCTTTTTCAAGGATTCCATTAAACCCCTAAGGCTATCTCTTTCGCCTTCTACATATTCTAGCTTCTCTCGAAGAGTCCTCTCACGTGTCCTAAGGTCTTCTATTTAAGCATTTTCATCAACGACCTTGACACTTTCTCTTAAACTAGCTTTTAACTTCAAATTAGCTCTTTTTAATTTAATAGATTCTTTATAAAGTTCTTGAAAAGCATTTTGAAGTTCACTCACATAACCTCTTCTTCATTTTCACTCTCTCTTTCTTCTCCACTCTCACTATCATTAAAAATAAGAGAATCATAAACTATGACCTTGGAAGTGTCATGTGTTGAAGTTTCATCAATCGATGAGTTCTCACTATCACTCACATGACTAGTCGTAAAAGCCACAAAATTTTTCTTAGTGGAGGAATCAGGCTTCTCTTCCTTATCACTATCACTAAGGGTCGCATTATATGAAATGGGTCGCTTACCCTCTTTCCTTAGTTTAGTGGGGCACTCATAAGCCCTATGGCCATAACCTTCACAACCCAAACACTTATTAGACTCGTCCCTATCTGAATGTTCATTACTAGGTTTAGGGATCTTCTCGGCTTTAGGAATCTTCTCAGCTTTAGAAATCTTTTCGCCTTTATCATGCTTAGAAGATTCAAATTTCTTAAAATCATTTTTAAATTTATCTTTGTTAATTTTAAGAAATTTTCTAAATTTACGAGCAAATAAAGCCATGTCTTCCGAGTCACTATCACTCTCGCTCTCTACTACTTGTTTGACCTCTTTTCGAGCTCTTAAAGCAACACCCTTTTCGATTTTCTTTTCATTTTTAGAGGGAAACATATCTAGTTCATAGGTTTGTAAATCACCTATAAGCTCTTCTAATTTCGTAGAGGCTAAAGTTGGTAAAGAAATTAAAACGGTCACCTTTGGAATAAACTATCGGGTAGGGACCATAAAATTTTCTTTACAACACGGTCGTCAGGTATTTTCTCTCCCAAGTTAAAAGATGAATTGACAATATCAGAAAGTCTAGCATAAAATTCATCAAAAGTTTCTTTTTCATTCATTTTGATAGTTTCAAATTGAGTGGTGAGGTTTTGGAGTTTTGAAGCTTTAACGATTCTCGTTCCTTAATGAGTTAATTGTAAAATATCCCAAGCTTCTTTAGCGGTTTCACACGTCATAATACGTCGAAATTCATCCGGTGTGACAGCGCTAAACAAGGCATTTAAACCACGGGAATTGAAATTACCATGTTTAAACTCATTTTCAGTCCATCTATCGGTGGGTTTGATAACACGCTCATTTTCAACTAAATAAGTTGGGGGGGACCACCCGTTAACAACAGACATCCAAACTCTCTCGTTGATAGACTTTAGTGCCGATCTCATACGCGCTTTCCAATACGCGTAGTTTGAATCATCGAAAATAGGAAATTTTGAAAATGGGGAAAAATCCATTTTAGCCAAAAATTATTTAAGGATCTTTAACGAAATAATTTATCGTTTTTGGCTCTGATACCAATTTGAAAGAGCGCGAGGATTTCAATTTTACACAATTAAAAATATTTAATTTCCTTTTGTATGCGGAAGCGTAAGATGGTTCACAACACAAACAAAGCCAAACTTTAATTTTCTTAAACAAATTAAAATTACAGCAAGAAAAGTAAAATTAATCAATTAATGTATTCACTTAAACCAGCTTGTTTAATCCAAGTCCTAGAATTTGCCTAAGTCATATTTATCAATATTATCAAATTAGGCGAAACCAAATTTTAGCAAATGACTTGAATTAAATAAACATTACCCAATATTTAATATAAGTCCAGATTAAGTGAGTGTGATAATTTAAACCGAATTTATCTTGAATTATTCTAAGCATGTGTTATAAATTATTTAAGCAAGATAAAATAAATCAATCACACTACGCCGCGATGTACGAGGAAAAACCCAAGACGAGAAACAACCTCGGACGGCCCTAGCCACAAATCCAGTAGATACGGAATTACAATTACAAGACAGATAGACTTACAACACACGACTCGATCCCTCTCAAGCCCCGACGCTTCTTCTTGTAGAAACCTCTTCCTAGCGAATAACCTTGGAACACCACCGCGGTCTCGGAATCCACCGATAGGACATTATATGGTCACCATCACCCGTACATGAAGCCTTTCTCCAAACGGGTAAAACAACATAGAAACACTTCTTCTTTCTTTGTGGGAGGTAAAAGCAAAACCCGAAACTTCTCTTCTTCAATTTGGTAGAGAAAAACCGATGCCAAGCTCCAAGCAATTAATATGTATATAGGTGAACTTGGATAAACTCATTTGGGTGTAAACACTGGAGTGATGGACATTTTTCTCTAAAAAATCTCACTCAAAACATGAACATTTTCCTTAAAACAATTTACTCTCAAACTCTCTCTAAGAGATGAAAATGGAATGGAAAAGTTAGATTGGAAAATGTTCTTCCCGCACATATTAAAGTCTGAAAAAGTTGGTTAAAAACCAAGTGGGGAAGTGGGTGCAAAACTGCCAAAAAACTGCCAAAAACTGTTCTCGCCTGGCATCTCGTTCGAACGACATTTCGTTCTAACGAAATCTCGTTCGAACGAGGCTTCTAACGACGTTCCAGATTGAACTCGTTTGAATCTCGTTAGATATCTCGTTCGAATAGAAGGTTCGTTCGAACGACATATCGAATGACATTTCATAGGCCTATACTAGAACCTCATTGGCAAACTCGTTCGAACGACATCTGGTTCGAATGAAAAAAACTCGTTCGAACGACATATCTAACGAACCACCAGAAAGTTTGAAAAATTCATTTTTAGCCCAGAAAACTTTATAGACATTTATTTAAAGTTTTAATTAATTCTTTCTTAAAACAAAAACGCAGTTTTTATAAAACCTAACACCCAATAAACTTGTTTCAAGCTCCTATATATATATAATGCATTCATACCTTGGGAGCATGGAACTATGATTGATGACGTAGAAACGAGACACGCAAATCGGCACATTTGATGAAGCTTTATACTCCTTGCCGCTACGTCTTCAACAAACACTTCATAGGCTTGAGAGTATTACAATAACATACTATCCTATGAATAAATATTTTTGTCCGGAATTGAGCCAAAACTATGTATGGACTCAATTGGAAATTTGTGTCCTTACAAATCTCCCCCTTTGGCTATTCCGGGACAAAAACCAAACAAAAATCCTAAAGGGCCTTCAAGCTCACTAGACTCAAAACATAACCCACCCAAACTTGACTCAACCCAAGGATCAAATGCTTTTCCATTAAACAATGCCGCTTTACAAGAAATCCTGCACACTAAAGCAAACTCATCAAATGCAGAGGGAATATCAAAATATTAAATGCAATTAATTAATTACTCCCCTAAATTAATTCTACCCTTTATCACACGCATGACCTACTTAGAAAGACGTCTCCCCCTAAGATAAATCTTCCCAAAACTAATATATGCCACATGGGAGCGTAAAGGATGGGATTCAAACACAAATATATGCCACATAAAGTGTGTCAAACTAAAATACACACAAAATAAAATCTTTTTGAGTTTTTGAAATTTTTAACCAAAAAAAAATATATACTCAAAAGAATAAACAAAAATCATTTGTATTTTTCATTAATCTCAAATGAAACAGATAAAACACAAATGATAAACAAAAATCTTTTTATATTATTCAGTCAATTCAAACAAAAATATAATACAAAAAGATAAACAAGTCATAATTTCTAGCATATGATATGAAATGAGGCAATGACTAGAAAATGACTAAACATGCATACATCTAGCAATGACATATAATATGAAGCACAAAAGGCTATAGTATGCATAAAACACTAACACGTTCAACCTTTAAATTTAGCAAAGGAGGTTTCATGTGATAGTAAATGAGAATCAAAAACCCTATTTTGTAAGGCAACCAAGTCGGATTTCCTAACCCAAATTAATGAAGAATGACTATCATGGGGTGTTGGAACGTTAACTACCGTGGTTACTTTACTATGGGAATTTCTAGGAATTCGTTTAAGATCAAAACAAAATTTCCTAAGATGACCTTTTCGACCACAATGAGTACAAGTAAAAGCATGTCGAAAAGATTTACCTAAGGAGTGATCGTTAAATGCATTCCTAGTAGATTCTCCTAAAACATTGGTTTGGGCATTATGTGTAAATTCATTACAAGTATTGAAGCCTAAACCACAAGTATCATTTTTAATTTGGACCGTTCCTAATATTTTATCAAGTTTTTCCGAACGACACTCCAAATCAAATTTGACATTACTAGAGTTTTTTAATTTATCTTGCAATTCTAAAATGTTAGACTCTAATAAAACATTTCGCTCTTCAAAACCAAGAAGCTCCTTTTTCAAGGATTCCATTAAACCCCTAAGGCTATCTCTTTCGCCTTCTACATATTCTAGCTTCTCTCTAAGAGTCCTATCACGTGTCCTAAGGTCTTCTATTAAAGCATTTTCATCAACGACCTTGACACTTTCTCTTAAACTAGCTTTTAACTTCAAATTAGCTCTTTTTAATTTAATAGATTCTTTATAAAGTTCTTGAAAAGCATTTTGAAGTTCACTCACATTAACCTCTTCTTCATTTTCACTCTCTCTTTCTTCTCCACTCTCACTATCATTAAAAACAACAGAATCATAAACTATGACCTTGGAAGTGTCATGTGTTGAAGTTTCATCAATCGATGAGTTCTCACTATCACTCACATGACTAGCCATAAAAGCCACAAAATTTTTCTTAGTGGGGGAATCAGGCTTCTCTTCCTTATCACTATCACTAAGGGTCGCATTATATGAAATGGGTCGCTTACCCTCTTTCCTTAGTTTAGTGGGGCACTCATAAGCCCTATGGCCATAACCTTCACAACCAAAACACTTATTAGACTCGTCCCTATCTGAATGTTCATTACTAGGTTTAGGGATCTTCTCGGCTTTAGGAATCTTCTCAGCTTTAGAAATATTTTCGCCTTTATCATGATTAGATGATTCAAATTTCTTAAAATCATTTTTAAATTTATCTTTGTTAATTTTAAGAAATTTTCTAAATTTACGAGCAAATAAAGCCATGTCTTCCGAGTCACTATCACTCTCGCTCTCTACTACTTGTTTGACCTCTTTTAGAGCTCTTAAAGCAACACCCTTTTCGATTTTCTTTTCAGTTTTAGAGGGAAACATATCTAGTTCATAGGTTTGTAAATCACCTACAAGCTCTTCTAATTTCATAGAGGCTAAAGTTGGTAAAGAATTTAAAACGGTCACCTTTGGAATAAATCTATCGGGTAGGGACCTTAAAATTTTCTTTACAAGACGGTCGTCAGGTATTTTCTCTCCCAGGTTAAAAGATGAATTGACAATATCAGAAAGTCTAGAATAAAATTCATCAAAAGTTTCTTTTTCATTCATTTTGATAGTTTCAAATTGAGTGGCGAGGTTTTGGAGTTTTGAAGCTTTAACAATACTCGTTCCTTCATGAGTTAATTGTAAAATATCCCAAGCTTCTTTAGCGGTTTCACACGTCATAATACATCGGAATTCATCCGCTGTGACAGCGCTAAACAAGGCATTTAAACCACGGGAATTGAAATTACCAAGTTTAAACTCATTTTCAGTCCATCTATCGGCGGGTTTGATAACACGTTCATTTTCAACTAAATAAGTTGGGGGGGACCACCCGTTAACAACAGACATCCAAACTCTCTCGTTGATAGACTTTAGTGCCGATCTCATATGCGCTTTCCAATACGCGTAGTTTGAATCATCGAAAATAGGAAATTTTGAAAATGGGGAAAAATCCATTTTAGCCAAAAATTATTTATGGATCTTTAACGAAATAATTTATCGTTTTTGGCTCTGATACCAATTTGAAAGAGCGCGAGGATTTCAATTTTACACAATTAAAAATATTTAATCTCTGAGTGATGGACATTTTTCTCTAAAAAATCTCACTCAAAACATGAACATTTTCCTTAAAACAATTTGCTCTCAAACTCTCTCTAAGAGATGAAAATGGAATGGAAAAGTTAGATTGGAAAATGTTCTTCCCGCACATATTAAAGTCTGAAAAAGTTGGTTGAAAACCAAGTGGGGAAGTGGGTGCAAAACTGCCAAAAAACTGCCAAAAACTGTTCCCGCCTGGCATCTCGTTCGAACGACATTTCGTTCGAACGAAATCTCGTTCGAACGAGACTTCTAACGACGTTCCAGATTGAACTCGTTAGATATCTCGTTCGAACAGAAGGTTCGTTCGAACGACATATCGAACGACATTTCATAGGCCTATACTGGAACCTCATTGGTAAACTCGTTCGAACGACATCTGGTTCGAATGAAAAAAACTCGTTCGAACGACATATCTAACGAACCACCAGAAAGTTTGAAAAATTCATTTTTAGCCCAGAAAACTTTATAGACATTTGTTTAAAGTTTTAATTAATTCTTTCTTAAAACAAAAACGCAGTTTTTATAAAACCTAACACCCAATAAACTTGTTCCAAGCTCCTATATATATATAATGCATTCATACCTTGGGAGCATGGAACTATGATTGATGACGTAGAAACGAGGCACGCAAACCGGCACATTTGATGAAGCTTTATACTCTTTGCAGCTACGTCTTCAACAAACACTTCATAGGCTTGAGAGTATTACAATAACATACTATCCTATGAATAAATGTTTTTGTCCGGAATTGATCCAAAACTATATATGGGCTCAATTGGAAATTTCTGTCCTTACAAATCTCCCCCTTTGGCTATTCCGGGACAAAAATCAAACAAAAATCCTAAAGGGCCGTCAAGCTCACTAGACTCAAAACATAACCCGCCCAAACTTGACTCAACCCAAGGATCAAACGCTTTGCCATTAAACAATGCTGCTTTAGAAGAAATCATGCACACTTAAGCAAACTCATCAAATGCATAGGGAATATCAAAATATTAAATACAATTAATTAATTACTCCCCCTAAATTAATTCTCCCCTTTATCACACGCATGACCTACTTAGAAAGACGTCTCCCCCTAAGATAAGTCTTCCCAAAACTAATATATGCCACATGGGAGCGTAAAGGATGGGATTCAAACACAAATATATGCCACATAAAGTGTGTCAAACTAAAATACACACAAAATAAAATCGTTTTGAGTTTTTGACATTTTTAACCAAAAAAAAATATATACTCAAAAGAATAAACAAAAATCATTTGTATTTTTCATTAATCTCAAATGAAACAGATAAAACACAAATGATAAACAAAAATCTTTTTATATTATTCAGTCAATTCAAACAAAAATATAATACAAAAAGATAAACAAGTCATAATTTCTAGCATATGATATGAAATGAGGCAATGACTAGAAAATGACTAAACATGCATACATCTAGCAATGATATAGGGAATATAGGGAAAAAAAAATCAGAAACCCTAGAAGTGGGATTGGGGTTTGGTGAGAATTAATGATAATAATTGTTTTTTCTTTACAGTTAATGACTATTTTAAAATTTGTATCCAATGGAATTGTTATTTTAATCAGAGAGATACCCCAAGCTTAGAACGCATCCAATCTGAAGAAATTATACTTCTAGTTTTTTCATTCATCTTTTATCACATTTTTGGAATTGGCAACTCAGTTTTTATTGCTTGTGATTAATAAAAGATTGTTTGGTAGTGACATTCGGAAGTGTTAATTTTGTATTATGAACTTTATAACTTGCACACCTTTTCCAAGTGACAGGCATATTACTAAGTACGTAGAAGTAGGGAATCACCCTCCTCAAGTCTTCATTATGAAACACGAACAACCTCTCAGCATTGCCCTTGGAAATATATGAAGCCCTACAAGGGACCCTTAGGCAGTTCAGCCAAATCAAATTGGTCGCCAAACAATGTTTGGCTCAAAAAGCCTGATCGGATAGAACATCTAACACTAGGTGTGTCCTCGCTATTGCCATACTTAGGCATAAGGGAGTGTGACGACACGACCTAAAAGGTAAAGTAGGGCAGAATGGTATCTCATAAAGCATACTGGACTGGGAGTATCCTCACACAACAAAACAAATTTACCTACATCAAATCTAGTCGGCTACGAAGGGCCCAAGATAATCAAATGGGAAATAGATGAAGTAAAAGATATACAAAGCATGTTTAGTCGGCATAATCACCCAAGACATAAATATTACATTGCTTCGTTACATGTACAATGAGTTACACCTGGTAAAATCTTAATGAGGATGAGGCCTCTGAACAAGATAATCAGCTACTTGTGCTCTTCGGCCATCGTCCGAATAAGGAACCAATTCCTCATCGACCTCATTCACACCTGACTCTAACAGCTGCCTAGGGATAGAATCTATAGGGATCCACTGGTCATCCCTCCTGAAAGGATTAGGCCTCAAAGTTGAAGGAGAGATCTCATGACACTACTAGAGTACTGAGTTGCGGGGGACCTGCAACTCTCTGAGGGCACTCAACCATCCCCTGATAAAAGATACTTCTTCAAAATCTGTCAGCCTCATCGGAGCATCTATCCAACCTTGTTCATAACCATCAACCCACACTCGCCGAGGTCCTTTCTTGAACAGGTGCCTCAACAGTGTGACATCCTTTTGAAGCCCAGCAGCAATCACGTATGCTCGACGGACATCTCCTTGGATCTCATCCACCTCCCTAGCTGGACCCCCTACATCTGGACCAGCTCGCGGAGTAGCTGATGAGGTAGAACCACAAAAAATTAGAGGGGCACTGCTTGGTACTGTGCCAGCTTGTGGAACAACCGATGAAAAGGAACCCCATAGACCACGAGGTGCGACGCTCGGTGCATGCTCCCTGAGTAGAGACACCTCCCTCCTTAGAGTCTCGTTCTCCTGCTGAAGAATTTCTCCGACTTGATTGATTTCAGAGGCATCTAGGAGCTTAGCTCTCAAAGTGTTCACTTCTTATTTAACAAAGGCACCAACCTCTTCCATCTCCTGAAGTCTATCCTTTAATTTGGCGATAAGCTCAGATTGGTCTTTAAATCTCTTATTCCTCGACCTGAGAGACTTGCAAATCCTAATGAAGGCTTGGCAAACTTGATTGCTCACATTAGGACCAATAATCTTTCCCATTTGAGAGGTGGCATGTATATATTCATCTATATAAATAAACTACAAGCCATAAATAGCAGTAAAGAACAAAAGAATCAGTACTACAAGCCATAAAGAGCAGTAAAGAATAAAAGAATCAGTATGCTGAAGAGAAAATGTTTTCATTTCATTAATAGAGGAACAAATTACATCGATGAAAGAGAATAGTGCAAACAAAGCAAAAATACATAAAGGTCCTAAGAGCGGGCTAACTGGAAACCTCGGTTTGTCCAGAGGTGGTTGGTTATTTTCCCTTATCAGCAGCAGTAGAAGCATCTCCCTCGAAAGGAACAACTGATGTTCCCCGAGCAGGAGGAGCACCAACAAGAACAGTCTGGGAGGTAGGGGCAACACCGTCAACGGTTGGGGTAGGTTCTTCGTCTACAACAAGCTTTGGGCCTGGATCATGCTCGTCGAATAAGGGTGAGTCAATATCCACCCCAAAAGCCAGAAGAGCCTTATTCCAGCCATTTTTGAAGTTCAGATGGCTGATGTAGCCTATCTGAGCATCAAGATCCTCATATGCGACAGCCCACCTGGAATTGTACCAACTTTCCTTAATGGTGGCTACTTGAGACTCCATCCTCTTCAGCTTCTCTTAAAGCACCTTATTATCCTCGACCACGACCATCTTGCTCGTGCAAACCAGGTCATAGGACTGCCTCAGCTCATTTAACTCCTTTATCGCCGCCTCCTTTGCTCTATTAGCATCAACAAGTGCGAGATCAGAGGACTTCTGAGCCTCAATGGCAGCCTTCAAACTGGCCTCCATCTTGGTGCCTTTCCCCTTCAGTTCAGTATTTTACTTCTCCAAATCTGCATTCCTACGCACCATCTCGTCGCGATTACGGTAGAGAACAGCGAATTTGATCACGAACTGCAAGTAAAAATAAAGCATTAAAAGGAAGCATTGAACATGATATTGCAAGTATTAAAGAATGAAAACGGACTTACCAAGGCTAGCCTCTGACTCGCTTGTATAGCTAACTGGTCGATCGCCATTGCCTTCTGTCAATTAGTAGGCAAAATTGCTCGCTCGAGCAATGCAGGAGCCAACTGAGGATAGATGGAGACAGAGGCCCCCTCTGGTAATGCGGAGATAGTCACCAAAGCTTGCCCTGCCTTCGTCCTCACTTCCATTCTCTTTCTCTCCTCCTCCTTATCCTTTTTCTACCTATCGGCTCTCTTCTTCTCTTCCACATTCTTTCTCTCTTCAGCCTTCTTCCTCTCCTTCTCTATTTTTTCTATTTCTCTTTCAACATCTCTTCCTCCTTCCTCTTCTTCTCCTGCTCATGAACAGCAAACTGAGAACCAGTGGCAACATCCCCACCACCAGACTTTTTCTTCTTCGACCGGTGAGCAAGAAGCACATCATTGTCATCATCATCATCATCATGGATTATGTTCCTCCTAGGGGGAGCCATTTCCTCATTGGAACTGCTGGATGTACTTGAAGACTCTTGAGCCTCAGAAACCTCTTCCAAGCTAGAAGAACCTTCACCATTAGAGCTCGCCTCATTGGGACAACCTTTAGCACCTCCCCTAATATCACTTTCAAAACTACTCTCTTCTTCGTCCAACGGGATGGGGTCCGAAATAACTTCTTCAGTAATATCCAAGTTAGGAATGCTGTCAACAGGCCATACAATGAAACTAGACCCGATGTTCTTGTACTCCAGAAGAAAAGCAGCTAATCGGGGATGTTCACTGTCAGCCAAAGATTCTCTGATATTCCAAGCTTTAATCAGCTCGGCAGCTCGAACCTCACTAAGGGCAGGTTCCAAGTTCTTTGTCCTCACAGAAAGGATAACAGAAAAATATCAGAAAATCAAATATTAACAAAAAAACAAATGAGCAGAGCAAAGGCTAAGATTACCTATGTACTCCTCCCCATGAAAGGGGACTGTGAATCTATCAGACCTCGACCCCTTAGTATGGGGGGAAAACTACCAATTTCTAGCAAGAAAACCCTCTTGCCAGTAATCCTTATGAAAATTAGGTAGTTTTACTACCAATACCCTATCAGGACTCCTGGCCTTGAGGTAAAAAAGGCCAGAACTAGTTCGAGAGAAGGAATAACAAAAATAAATTTCAGCAAACCCTAAATTAGTGCCATAGAGTTTGTTTACTCTATGGACACCATTAACTATATTCCAAACATTTGGCGAGCACTGTGCAGGAACGATATTGAAGTAACTGAAGAAGTACAAAAACTAATTGCTCGGGGGGAAAGTGAGCCCCCTTGGGACAACAACATGACGTGAATCCAATGAGCGTCCTCTATCTCCCTAACATTCTTAGGGATAAAGGCACACTCAATTTCTACCGAGTCTGGGATATTATAGAACTTCCTAAACTCAGACACAGACCTATGGCCTATCTTTTCCATTTGTAAACCCTAATTACGAATTCGAAGAAAACTCAACAGAAAAAACACAAAGAGAGTGCAAAGGGAACTTACGGGATGAAGGTTTGTCTTGGACGACGCAAGATCACAAGCCCATACGATGAAGAAGATTGAAAGAAAAGTAAATGAAGACTTGAAGAGAAGGGCGTAACAATGAAAGCTTGAAGAAGATGGGAAAATATTAAGAAGCTTGAAACGACGCACGGGACCCGAAGTAGGATGCCGCCAAAATCAAGTAAAGAACTCGAATCTTGGGAAAAGTTACACAATTTAAAAGAAAGCCATTATTATAAACCATTTAAATTTATTAAGCCCAAATTGTGGCCCAACAACTTTAGGGGAAATTTTGGGTACCTCTATTTGTCATCACGGGCCCGGGCGAGTAGTCCAATAGGAAAGGCCCAAAGTTTGGGCTCTTCGCATCTCAACTGAATTCGGTTATGACTTAGTCTACTCCTAAAATCTCGTAAGGAGATATTCTAGGAGTAGAAGATGGACGTGGGGAAGTCCAACACCCTCACTCCCCAAGAACGGACATGTATATAACAAACCTTAAGCCTGGGGCAAAAGGCATGCATTATATTCTCTGTAAAACACTCTCCGGAGTTTATAGAAATAATATTGAGAGCAACACCATGGACGTAGGCATTCTTGCTGAACCACGTACATACTGTGTTGTGTGATTGGCATTTTAAATTTAATTTGTTCGGGAATTCTAAATTACTTGTGTGTCATAATTTTAATTGAATTAATTATGGTAATATTAATTTAAATATTAATCGGGGAGTGAATGGTTAATATTTAGAGAAATTTAAGTACTAAGTGAATAGTAATAATTTATTTACGTCATTCCGAGTATTAGTGACGGGGTATGTACTTATCTCAGCCGGGAGTTGGTACAGACTAACTTGGGTGTGAGATAAAGATTTTTATAAATTAATTCAGATGCCAATTCTGAGGGTACGGTTGAGTCTGAATGGGCCGAGATAGTAAAAAAAGTGTACCCGGGGGTCGTAAATGGGTCACGGGACATTTTTAGGCATAGTTGGGCCCACACGGGGGTATTTGGATCACTTGGGCTTAGCCCATTAGGCCAAAAATGGGATTTATCCTAATTACCTAATTAAAAGAAAATAGAAACGGCTGATTGAAGTTTAGAAAACGCTTAGTGGGAGAGGAAAAACCTAAGAGGCAGTTAAAGGTAAATTAGGGGACAAGGAAAGAGCCAAAATAAGGGATTTCATCTTCAACCTTGGGAATTGACAACCTCAAATCAGACCCTGCAAATCATAAGGCAAGTGGTTGACTTGCTATAATAATTAATTTGTGTTTTGATTCATATTTATGTGATGTGAGAAATCAAAATTCGTTTTGGGATTTAAAAGGGTACAAACAAAGGGGTTTTGTAAACCAATATTCTGAATTCTAAATTATGTAGAAATTCATGTATAATCTAAAATTAGTATATATATCTGGTATGATGTGTAAACCCGGATGGATTGGAAACGAATTTGAGATAAGGAATTGATTTTTAAATGGGTTAAAGATTTAAAACGGATTTTCCCCAGTTTATGAAAAACAGTAGAGAACGCAAATTAAATTGTGTTTGTGGACTTTATGGGGGTCCCTTATGAGGTTTTTGATATATATTGTTGATGGGAAGACTTGGGTTTTACAGTAGAAGAATTTAGGGTTTCGAGTTTTTCGTCCATGGCTGAAACAGAAGGGGGAAGAAGACGATGACCTGTGCGATCGATCGATCGAGGGTTGGGGATCGATCGATCGATGGTCGACAGATTTTGGCAGTTCGGCCAGTTTTTTTATATAAGGGAGATTTATTTAAAATTTATTCCATGCCTTATTTAATGAGAAATAAATATATGATTTTCAATCTAATTAATTATGAAGGAAAATTAATTAA
This sequence comes from Sambucus nigra, assembly GCA_949130495.1. Classification (NCBI taxonomy): domain Eukaryota; kingdom Viridiplantae; phylum Streptophyta; class Magnoliopsida; order Dipsacales; family Adoxaceae; genus Sambucus; species Sambucus nigra. Next base: position 502,084,643 of record OX422212.1, read on the forward strand.
GATTTGGAGGAAATTTATATGTGTCACCATGATTAAAATTCTGGGAATAATATTTCAAAATAATTAAATACGGATTGAGGGGCAAGTTCAGGTATATTGGTTGAGTGATACCAAGACGTTAATTTTCTTTAAAGTGAAAGCTAAATGATTCGGAGTCGAGAATTTAGATTCGGGAATTGTTTTATTTCGGGCCACGAGAGTAAGTCCGAATATATTGGTTGGAGCGACACCGAAAGTAATTTAATTGATTAATGTGTGAATTAATTAATAATTGGAGTTGGACCATAAACTCATAATAATTTGAATAGGCTTGTGTTACGGACTTAGTACACGGTGTAGCCGGGATAGTTTATATTTTTATATATATGTATGGTGTGTGATAGTATATATATATGGTGTGTGCATTAATATCAGTGGATAGATATTATTACATATACTCTAGTGCTATAGGGGGAGGTTGCGCGTAGTGGATGAATCCCCTAGCTTGAGGAGTAGGGCGAGTATATTCCCAGGTCATAGTGTCCATTATATGGGTGAGGGGCATCTGACTTTCAGGGAAGGAATATGACCGCCTCCAATTTTTAAGTATTATCCAAGTTAGTGAGCAATTCTGACTTCGAGTAACTAGGTTATGTGAATATGCCTAGTGGGATAGCACTTCAGAGAATTTACATCCGGTGAGTTATTACTCGGGAGGATGTTTAATATTAATTATTATTCCAGAATGTTTGTGAATGTTGAAATATAACTACACGTATATAATGAAGTAAATAATTATATACGGGTAAATTAATACATGCCGTAAATTGTATTATACATATAATGAGTGTGAAAGTTATATGATTTTAAAAAGGGAAATGATTAATTAAGTTAATGTTAATAATACTTTAGAAATCATAATTATGGCACACTCGATTAGAGTGGGGTGGTTGCAAGGGGTTGCACTAGTTATCTAGTCATGGGATAAATAACTAGGTAAATTAATTAAGGCGTTAGTAGTGCACATTAGAGAAGGGGTGAGGATGTTCTCAAGAGAGTTAGGCACTAACTAAAATACGAAGAGCATGTATATATATTTATTACTGGAAGTTATTCATTTGCTAAATGTTTTCCAAATGTTTTGGGTACTAACTCTTGCTATAAAAACTTTTAAAAACCTTTTAGGTGTCCAGCCACAGGTATGCCAAGCTTGACTCATTCTAGGGATCCGTTGCTGCAGCATGTGTGGATGTTGCGGGAGTTTTATAGGCGCCTTGCTCTTTTCATTCTTAGTGTAGAGACTTCCTATCAGTTAATCGAGCATGTTGCTCACAGTTTTATTTCAGTACTTATGTCAAACCTGTTGAGATTTATTACTTGTCTATACTTTTGTTGGATTTTGAACCGTTGGTTTATTCGGTCAGTTAATTAATTGTGAATGGTTGATTTCGCTTAATGGTGATTGTTCTATTTTCGCATGAGTCTTTAATTTTAGTTAATGAAAGATAAAACTTGGCACCAGTCTAATTTTCTCACTTAGGTGATTAGTAATTTAAAGACGGCAGTGATGCTAAGAATGAACCAACTGAGAAACCTATTCTAATTTAATTTAGGACTGATCACCCGGGGTTAATTAGGCAGGGTGTCACAATAACAACCAAAATGTGTATTAGTAACTTGATTTTAAGTCTCATAAGCTTGATTCTAACTGTTCTTTTTTATTAAAAAAAATTAAGATCTACTGTTTTGAAGCATGACCATTTGGAGGATCATAAAGAAACATACAAGATTCTATTTTAACTCACTTTAATATCAATTAGAGTCAAAGTTTAACTTTGAATGACGCCCTTGATTTTGAATGCTTCTAAAATTCAACACCCGAACATCTGGTGGAAAACGTTGGGTTATGAGGTTATGAAAGAACGTTTTAATGAAGTAATATATCATGTTTATTTTAAAAACTTTCCTATTTATTTTGTATTAACTATCAAATACACACCAATAATTATGATCTCACTTTCCTTTTCTAACACGACAAAATTGTTGGATGGATATAGTTTATTATATACTGTTGTCTTTTACTCCTACTGCACCTCTATTATTAATTTAGTAAAAAGTTTGGGTATTAAATAACTTTATAATTCATCTAGAAAACACACAAACATATTTGTTTGATTTTTTTTCTAATGATCTCCCTTACTAATTTTAAGATATATAGTTTATAATATCTTAGTTGACTTTGTTTGACTATTTTACTCTTTATATCTCTTACTATTTTCTCTTTGTATAAACATCTCTATAGTTTTTGAAATTTGATAACAGAATGTTGATGGAGTGTGGTATTAAATCATTCCAATTGTTGAAAATTTGGTGGAATGTTCATAAGTAAATCAAGTTGATTTTGTGTTTGCAATTTTGAGTTGTGATACTAGATTGCTGCAATAGTGTGCTATTTTTTGAATTTATGTTTCTAAAACAAGGTTTAGACTTGTTGGCTTTGACTTATCATTGTGTAATCTCATATGTGTAGATCCAAACCTGAAGAAAAATCTCATATGTTTGTCTTATATCCTGATTTGCCGCGTCCATGATAGTTGAAATTAGGTATGGCAAAAAAACTATGAATTTCCATTCTCTAACAGACATTAGGGTTAACTCCACCTAGTTTGGGCCATTGTCATGTTAGGGTATGAATACATTCACTCTACATAGATGTTAATGTATTCTAAATGTTAAAAAGTTTTTCAAAATATCATCCATATACCATTTTGGTGTGATAAGTACTCATTTAGACTACATTTATCCATGCACGCCATGTTAATAGCTCATGCAAGAGATGTAATAATTAGGAAGATAATAGGATTGCGAGACCCAACAAACACTATAAAATCATGTCATTAAGGTTGTTGTGGTAGGTGGTGATAATGTACATGACCTCTATATGTAGGATCACGTAGTTCTGATTATGTGAGTAATGCTTGTTGATTACGTGTGTATGTAATAAATATCATTAATTCGTCTATTCATATAAGGTTTTTTTTACTTTTCCCTTGAGATAACGTCGTGCAGTATATATAACGTTATACAATATAAATATCATTAATTCATCTCTCTCTCTCTCTCTCTAGAGAGAGAGAGAGAGACGGAGAAGAATTTGACTTTTTAATCTTTCATTAGGCTTCATTCTTAATCTTTAATTTGTAATGGGTCTAATTATAAAGTCCCATATTTATTTTATGTTCTTTCCTTTCGGTCATTTCCTCCCCAAAAGAGTTATTGGTGTCTTGAGCTTGTAATTGACACTATGGAGAGGCTCTTTGTCCATATTTTCTAATAAAACATGTGGGGGTTCTGTACCTCTTCCCTAAAAAAAGACATTCTCATATCACATCTCTCCAAAGAACTCCCAAATAGTAGCTGCCATAGGACCTTTTAAGAAGAGATGATAAAAAGTTTCATCATTACTTGCACAACATTTACATTGAGAGGCCGTATACACCCCTTCTCATTTCATAATACCTCAAGTGCAACAATCTGGTTTAGATATTTCCATAAGAAGATGGAAATTTTTGTAGGTAACTTACTAATCCAAACAGTAGATAAACTTGTTCACCTAGGGCTATTCAATCCGATTCATTCCACAAAAGTTTTAAAACTAAAATTTCCATCATATGTAATGCTACACACCTTCTCTCCATATATATTTGATATAGAAACTTCCACATGAACAAGCATACGTCTGATCCTTTTGTAAATCGAAGATTCAGACCTCCTTACAAATTCCTTATACCTCTTAGACATGAAATCTACCCGTAAACTCCTCTGCTTAAATTTTCCATAGCAACTTCATAGATGAAGGTGTACAAACATTTTCCATCTTTCGAAAATCCATACCACCTTCAATCGATGGATAACACAAGTCATCCCTGTTATCTGAGTGTTAATTTTTAATGATTATTTATTAAATGATTCTCAAACATGGTACGTCTCTAAAACCTGTGACATTCACTTGATACTTCCAACTATACTTTTACGACACCCTAAATGAGGTTCAAAATATAATAAACATATTATGAGTGATTTACCTAAATGTTACAATGGTTGATAATGAGAATGAAAGTGATTTAATGGATTGATTTGTATCTTAGGTTCCCATACACAAATCCAATGTTTACCAAATTTTATCTTGGATTAAATTAGGTTTGCATACAAGATGTGTTCCAATTTCCAATTATCAAACTAAGAATGCAATGAATATAAGAGATGAGGAAAAATCCCTAAAAAAGGCAAAATCATATATTCAGCACTATCGAACGAATTAACTAATAATTGACTTACAAAACTGAGACGAGGATGGGGCCCCTCATCATGGGTTTACGACCAAGCCATAACTTACTCAAACTGGCGGTTTGCCATTGGTCGACCTTAGCTGAGGGGGTCCAGCCCAGTGACGAGGTCATACTTGGTATATCAATAACCCCTAACCCTTAGTCTTCTTCATGAGAATAAGGCCGAGTGATAAGAATATTCGAGGGTAGATGTTGATGAAACGTCTCTGACTAATAGTTGAGATGCTCCTTCATATGTTAGGTCTAGAATTTTGAGTGAGAATATTGGATTGACACTTGGAAGTCATCTTGTGGGCTAGTGTGTTGCCCAAGAATGATGGTTGTAAGTGTGCCATAGGGTGTGGTGCCCCAATGATGACTGCCTTGGATGTTGTGTATAATGATTGCCTTTATTTAAATGGTTTTCAAAAACCCATTTTATCTTTCCTGTTTCTCTCACTTTGTGCCAAAAAACTCTCTCTTTCTGCAAATAGTGAGGAGCCGTGTGCGATACTGATATGAATAAATACGCAAATTCTAATTACAAACTAATTTAATTAGAGTCAATTTTAAACCAAATAAAATCATCCCCTAAACATGAAACTACGTGTGTGCATGTGTCAAACCATCATAAAAAAAATGCCAACTCACAGATTTCAGGAAAAATCCCTAAAGGAAAAAACCTTTTATTTGACTATGAATTAAATCGCAATTTACAATCACAATGAAATCTGCAATAAGTTTATCTCAACAAACCTATATAGACGCGCAACCTAGAGTCAGCAATGGATTCCATGCAACAAACATGCACGAACCACAATACAATCTTCAGTAAAGATGCACACGCTGTGAACCTCAATGACCTCAGTCTTGAGGTGTAGAGACGCACTCCATAAGGATGAACAATAATTTTTTTTTCTTGAGTTCCAAAACAATTCACACAAACTATTGGGATCTCATGAACTGAAAACAAAAAGGTTTAAAATCCTAAAAGTGAGAAGACAAAGAACTTTGCAATAGCAATTTCATCTATGTTCAAAGTTATAGGTCTTTTAATTAAAAATGAAGTTGGAAAAACCTTTCTATAGCAAATCTAAGGCAGTGGCTCCCTCGAACAAGATAGCAGTGTCGCTTGAACGAGGACACGTGTCATTCCAATGACTTTGCGCGACATAGGGGGAAATTTGTAAGGACATGATTTTATAAATGTCCGTTATCAATTAAGTATGTTCAAGATCACATACGCATGAAGACGGATCCGAATATCAAGTTTTCTTCAACATTCAAGACTCCGCAAGTTTAACTTTCATAAGGTTGTGTTTTAAGTCCTTAATAATTCACTTAGAGTGTTGGGATATTTTTCATCAAATTTTTTTTTAAGTGTTGGAGCGGAGTTTTTGTGTTTATCGTCAAAAATATTATTCGAAATTTCAAGGCGGAGCATTTACTGGGAAAAGTAAAAGAAAAAAAATTATTTTTTAATTTCCCTTATGTCTAAGCCGGTAGAAATTAAAAATATCCGAATTATCAAAACAAAAATGCCTATACAAATCTGCTACCCTCCCATGAACCCAAAACAGAAAAGGTACTAAACATGCAAGTACTAAACTTTTCTTCAAAAATCTTCAACTTCAAAATCTTCAAATCTCAAAGATTTTCTCATCAGGGTGTGAAACATATTGATCATTAATCTTTGTACCTACACACATGAGACAAAGCAAATACCTTCATGATGCATCGAGTTTGAAATTATATAAGAATATATCAATTAATATAATCAAATCTCCCCCATAAAGCAAAAACTCTCCCATAATTTGCTCTTCCACTTTTTATTTGATCGAAATAGACAAGAAAATGAATAAAAAAATAAACATGGAGTTGTCACGACAAAAATTCATAAAAAATATGAATCAAAATACGCTCATGCAAAGAGTGACTCAAAAGTTTCCACAAACTATTTTTGATTTTTCAATTTTTTCATATAAAAAATGCAAAAATAATTTTTACACAACTCACACACCATGAATTTACACTAAGACAACCAAATCATGTGCACGGAATGAATAGGTGTGAACATATTCGGTAGGCAAATCACGGAATGAATAGGTGTGAACATATTCGGTAGGCAAATCAACACAATCAACCATAACATATATGCATGATGTATATGTGTAATCCTAACAAAAGAATCTAAAAAATGTCTTTAGGTGTCAAAAGTGTTGAATTTAAACGATATCGACTCAATCCATTAACACACCAAAGTCCAGAATGATTCCCACAGCAATAACATCTAAAACTATGAACGCTTTTACATGACGCTGTCAGGACGTGCAAACCCGTTTTTCATTTCTTTCCATCCAAACCCCCTCATAAATAATAATTCTTATATTTTTTCTTTTGAGGTGGCCCCTTTTGGCATATCTATCTTTTTATTGACTTTAAATTTTTTCGGGCTCTTTTAAACGGGGGCTTTCACAACAATTTAATTATGAACTCTCACAGCCCTTTCCCGTGATCACTCATCAGATTTTGTGGCAATTAAATTCCTCATGGTAACCAGTTTTTACATGCACTACTTCCATTGTCAAGTTTTATCGCATATGGTTCGTTTTAAAGACAAAATTGAGATGACAACACTACGACCAATATGTGATGAACAAGTAAAATAATCAAACAAATCCGTCTAAGTGTGAATTAAAGGAACTTATGCGTCAAACATGTGTAATACCCCATATTTCTGTGTATTTATAATTTAATTAATTTGGGGAATTAATTAGGGAAATTATGTTGTATTTAATTTACGCGAGTGAAGTAATTTAATGTGATTAAATGAGAAATGTAATTATTAAATATTAATCGAGAGATAGATATTGATTAATATTATAGTATGAAATTTACTAAGTGTGAATAGTAAATAATTTGTGATTGTTGTAATGCAGCATAGTGAGTGATATGTGCATATTTTATTTTACTCAATCGGGAATCGCGTGTAGACTAAATTGAGTTTGAGAAAAGAAATATATTTTTAGTGACTCATCTGATAATTTAGAGGTCACGAATGATTACAAATGGGTAGAAATAGTAAAAAAAAAAAGTGTACCCGAGAGTATAGTTTTGGTCCCGAGTCAATTTTAGACCAAACCGACACCTATTGAGGGCGTTTTGGTCATTTGACAAAGAAAGCTTAAGGGACCAATGGAATTCTAAGTGTTATATCTGATGTTTAATACTTGAGTCTAGGGTTAAAAATAGTTAAACCCAAAGGAAGCCATTAGAGAGAAAAGAGAAACCAATTTTCAAGGCTTGGGAGGTATTCTTGAAGAATTGGGCCCAAATCATGCATCCTAATCACCTAAGGAATACATATTCGAAGAGAGAAACATCAATCCATCAGCAACACCATGAATTCAGACCCTAAAAACCTAGAGGCAAGTTGTTTATTGCATTTGATATGAAGTTATAGTGCCCATGTGTCTAGGGTTTTTATTTATAATTCTTATGAATCTTAGAAGAAAATATTGATTAAAATGCATGTTTGAGTAGGAATTGCATGTAGAAAGATTTGATATATGTAGAGGATAAGAAATTAGATATTTTGTATTATTATCCATGAATTAAATATGGGTTTTTTTATGTATGATGATGAAAGAACATAAAACCTAAGGTTCTTGAGCATTTGATGATTGAATCCATTCTTGAATATTATTCGTAATGTTTTGAAGTAAAACTTACGTTAGAAACAGTCCTAATACATGTGGAAAGGGTTTGGGACAATTAGTTTGAAGTTTCGTGGAGAAACATGGAAGTTAGAGGTGTATTAATTGTGAAAAATGCACCTGCAAAACGAAGAAGATGAAATGCAGTGAAGGGAGCTGGTCTTGGGAAAACCGGTCCAGATAGGAGGGAACTGATCCGGGGCAAACCGGTCTGGATCCCAAAAAATAAAAAAAATCCCTTTTTGCCTTAACTTCCTAAATCGTTGTTGTGAGATTTTTGAGGACTTTGGTCGAGTAATATTGAGAGACTAATATATTACGGTAGGCATGTATTTGATTCATAATTTAGTCTTATTATAAGGATTAAGACGAGAACAACATTAGGTTGATTTTGTTTCGTAAATTTTCAGAGAGAAAAATAATGAATTACGGGGAGTTTGGGAATTAAATTGATGAAGTAAACATGTAGGGTGAATTGGGCTTAACTACTGAAAGTTATAAAGGGTTAACTAGGGCCCTTAGAGTTGGGTGAATACTCGAATTATTACGATAGCGAGATAAATCATAAAATAAAATGTACGGTAAGTATTAGAGAAAAATATACTACGTACCAATGTGAATCATTAGGTTGTGTGAATACCTATAGTATAAGTACTTAGGTTGTGTGAATACTTAAAGTATATTAATAGTATTGGGGTCAATGGGTATCCGGACCACTATATGAAAGTTCGAATTTTGGGTCGATGATTATGCGGACCAAATCGAAAATAAATAATATTGGGGTCAATGGAAAATCCGAACCAATATACATATGCATAACATTTACATTGGGGTCGAGGGATATCCGGACCAATATAAATGATAGGATAATTGGGGTCGATGGTTATCCGGACTAATAACCCTTATAGTATATATTGTGTGCTAAATATATATACCTTATGATGTCCTACTGGGTGCGATAGTAGACTTGTAGATGATATATTTATAGATATAACTCTAAAAGATAAATTAAGAAGAGAAACCTAATCATAAAGATTAAAAGATAGATAGTGATATCTACTAGAATAAATTAACTAGCAAGACTTAATTATATGATTTTAATAATAACATATGTAAGTGTTGCATGAGACATAAATTATACATGAGAGATGTTAATAAAGTTAATGTTATGTATGGGCAATACGGAAACTTAGAGGTGTATATCAGTTCAGTTGAAATACTTTAGTCTAGTTAGCTTGGGTAGTGTAGCTAGGTGGGCTAAGTATAGAACGTTAGGCGTGCACTATAGATGAGAGGTGAGAAAAACTCAAGAGAGAGTGTACGTGAACATGTGTAATCAGTAACAAAATTTTTTTATGTAATAAACGCTTGCTAAATATTTTCAAAACGTTTTGTGTACTAACACTTGCTAGAAAATCTTTTTAAAACCTTTTAGGTGTCTTGCCACAGGGATGAAAAGAGTGACTTCCATCTAGGGACTCGGGTTGTAGCACTATGGATGCTGACTGTACTTGATTTGATTAGACGATTCCATTCAGATCCAGTGTAGGATTTCATTACATATTCCATGTATGGACATGTTGTCCATTGAAGATTTTCAGTTATGTCGTTCTTTTATCAATTGGAGTATTTAGTTGTGGATTTTGGGCCGATACGTTATTCGGCAAACCTTTATTGATTTATATATTGTGATGGTTGGACTCTAATGTATATTGTGAATGTTTAATTTATTTTCTCCATTGTTAAACTCACCTGTTTAAAAGAAAGATACAAATTTGGCACCGATATAATTTTACTTAGGTGGTTAGTAATTAAAAAGTTTTCGACAGTGGTGATAAGAATGAACCAATTGAGAAACATGTTTTAATTCAATAAAGGTTTGATCAACCGATGTTTAATTAGATGGGGTGTGGCAGATGGTATCACAGCATCAGTTTCTAGTGTCTATAGGATTTGTACGGCTTATTACGATTTCAGTGTAGCGTTCTTTTGATATAGAGCCTTATGATAGGATTGATGTACTCCTATACGTATACGACTTAGGTTCTCTTACTATTGAGTATAGTCAATGTGATTCATGTACGAGTTCAGTTGAACTTCATACACCGAGCAATATGGGGCGACCAGCGAGGGCTGTTAGAAGGACTACAGGAGGAGAGGAGAGGCAGAAGACATAAAGTAATTCTGAGAACAGTGATTGCGATTGAAGTCACCACGATTATTATTTGGACAGATGACGATAGGATAACCACTCGGGGATGGTAGTTTCTCCAAACACCATTGTAGAGAACGATGGTATTATTTTTGGCTCACCCAACATTATAGACAGAGGGCCAGTAAGGGGAACACTTTAAAAAATTCACCAGCAAGAATTCGGAAAAGAGAGGAATTACAATGGACCAATGGAAGGAAAGAATCCAAAGACGAATGTGGAGGGTGGAGGACAACGACATCGAGGTTTGAAATTTTGAGCAAATTTTTTTAGCTCGTAAGGGCAGCATAAAGTAATGAGAGTCAGTCACTACGTATGAAGAAATATGTTTCGAATTAAACGAGGGATTGGTTGCGGGCCGTAAGTGAATTTGGGCTCGTGAGTAGTATACATAAGTGTGGATGGAAAGTCGGTGAAGATGACTAGTGACGATGTCACTAAGGTCGTGCATTTATGAGAGTATATCAATGCTTCCATGAGAAGGGAGCCAAGAGGGTTGGAGAATTTAGCCGAAGAGCAAGACTAGATTTAACGATGTTAGTGAGACATCATAAGAGGGTATGCCTAGTAGGGGACCTATCGAAATAATTCTGATAAATTGAATTCCTAACAAGATATACTAGAAATATACCTTTTTACGACAGTTTTAGAATTCAATTTTATGACCATTTTAATTCAAAAGTCATAAAAAAATATTTTTATTTCACAATTATGACCCTTTTTACATTTAAACAAATTATTATGACCCGTGTATATTTATTAGGTCATATTAATATGATATTTTATGATCGTGGTATTTTAACTGTCATATAATATATTTATGTTTTATGAAAGTTTTGTATACATGGTAATATTAAATACAATTTATAAAATTAATATTTTTTCGAGTAAACTTATTTAGTTATTTATAATATTTTTTAAGAAAAAATATAACAATGTGAAACAATTTGGGAGAAATAATCGTAGCAATCACAAAATCTAGAGGATACCCGCTTCTCCCCAACTCTATCTTCTATGATTATCATGGAGTCTCATCCCCCCATGACCCTCGTATCATCCCACAACCCCGCATGCCTCTCTTTTTAAACCCGCATCCCACCCGTCTTCCTCAACCCGCATACCAATCCTCTTTATCTTCAATCGCCAGAACCACTGTCACTCTAATCGTCTCCCCACTCTTCTTCAGCTTGGAGAATTTATTTTACCCTTTTCTTATTTGGTGATTCAATTGAATATACAGGTAGGTAGGTGTTGTTGTTTGTAATGTTGTTACAATTCGATACACATGTACATGTTTTTCTTTAAATTTAATAATTTGGCTGCATTACATCCCCTAACACTATTTATCATAATATGTGGTTGAATTGTTAGTGTTTCTGCTTACAGGACTGCTATTGTTGTTGTAACTTGATTGAGGACTCATAGCGGTCGGATTTGTTGTTTCTTTAGTTTATTGTGGTAATTTTGAAATCCCATATGTATCTCATATTTATTTTTAGGTAATAATGTACACTTATATTTCCTACTCACCAATAGTCCCGTGTGGTGCCTGGACGACTTATAGTTTTATTGTACAATGCGACACAGTTAAGTTTATAATATACTAGTGTTCGGCGTTTTGCAGAAATACTATACTTCAATCGGATGACATTATATAAGTTAAATAATGGATCTGTTGTAACAAAGATGGGGGCGAAAAAAATGGGGGAGTGATAACGTTTCTTGTTTAGTTACATGGTTCGAATGTCAACATTCAAACATTGTTGGCTTATGAACTGGTGTTTGTGTAAACACGTAGTTAAGCCCAAATTAATTACGATCGTAAACTCGTTTGAATGCAACCTAAATTTTTGTGTTAGGAATTATAATGTTAAGCCTAAAATAATTGCGTTCTTTCTAAAATTTGGGATTAAGCTGGTTTAATCTGATGATGATTTAGCTTTTTTTGGTTGCGGTAGTTTAGGGTTTTGGCTTATTGTTAAATAATATGGGCCTAGTGAGTGTAATATGTGTACGGATGTTTAATTTGGATTTTCTATTATTCACAATTATTTTAGAAATATTTATGTTAAGTTTATATTAGGTGTGATAATTCGTGTTTTTTGGTCAGGTTTCGAATGACACAATATGACAAGGGTTATTTTGACACAAACATGACATGACAAGGATTATCTTTTTACATATACATAACCTATTATTCATGAGACTTGGTATTTAATGTTTCATTGTTCTTTTGTTTTTAATTTTCTTTAATGTGGACAGGTCACAAAGAAGATTGATGCTTATTCAATAATCTAGAACATAAGAAGGAAGTGATACAAAATGTTGAAAGTGATAAGACGCTGAAAATAATTATTGATGAAGAACTTGAAATATTTACCTCCCCATATGATACTTATTAGAAGACGCATCATGAATGGAATGCAGGTCATTTCCTCTTCAATTCGGCCTCTTCAATTCGGCCTCTTCAATTCGGGTCCTTAAGCCATGGTTTCATGAATGGAATGCATGTAATTTTATATGCTTTGACACAATTGGTTCTTAATTATTTCAATTTTATATGATGAGTTGAATGTGGATCATATTAAATGATATTATTTTAAACACAATTAGTGCTTGATGATGGCGAGCTCATTTTAACTGTATATTCGACTTCTGACGACGAGCTCAATCTGTTGTATCATTAATCTAAATAATCAACATGCTTTATTCTAATGGAACTCCTTTGATCAGTTGTTATATTTCTTGTAATTTGGTTAGTTTACTCACCATCTAAATAATTGCATAATTGGCTTTACTTTTAATTGCATAATCGATGAGATTGCGTGATTCTTTTACTTAATTTCAAGGCCAGTTACTTCACTTGGACCTTATTCCACCTATTAATAAGGTGTATTCTTTGGTGTCTCGAGAACGAAAGCAATGAGAAATCAGTGTTATCATGAATTCTGCTTTACTTGAAAATTCTATGGTGTTTGGTGTTAGGAATGAGGTTGCTAGATCACATTCTAATCAATCAGGAAATAAGTCTCCGAAGAGAGAGACCTGTTTATAATCCTTGTGGTTATAGAGTTGAGAATGTTATAAGCTTTATGGACATCCACTCGATTATAAACCAAAACAAAATAATTATTTTTTTAACCAAATTGTCCAATCTTCTCAGGTACACTCATTTTTGGTTTTTGAAATGATTTTTCTTGGTGTGGTGAATTGAGTTTTGCATTTTGGGGATTCAAGTTGGTGAAATAGTTTGGACATATAATTGAGTGTTTGGATCATGATATTAATTTGAAAACAACTTAAATTGTGAATAATCACAATTTTGAATTAGACTGTAGAAAGGTTTCTTTGACTAATTTTGCTTGCTTGCTCTTGCTTTTGAAAATTGAGTGTTTCAATCCGGATTAGACTACAATTGAGTGTTTGTATCATGATCTTACTTTGAAAACAACTTAAAAGGGATGTTGAGGTTCAATTAGTGACACTTTTGGATCGAAAGTCAGTTTTAGTATAAAATTTGGGGGCCCAAAAACTAAATATTCTTTAAAAATAAAGAGACTCTCAATTTATAACTTTCATGTTGTATTTTACTTTTTTATGGTCCTGTTACTACTCTATGGAGTGTAACACGAAAATGTAAAGGAATAGAACAAAATTGCTGAGTATGATTTTATTCAACTCCAAAAACATTTTTTTCCCCAGATTGATTTTTAGGATCCCCCTAATTATTCTACAAATTTTGTGATGGTCATCGTCTCTTTTATTCTACAAATTTTTCTTGAACCCAAATTACTACTGTATGTTTTGGTCCATTTTATTTGGAGACTAATTGTTTTGAAGGGAAAAGGTGAAAATATCATCAATTTTCATTGTTATTCCAACAGCTATATGTGTATTCCAACAGCTATGTCATCAATTTTCACATTTATTCCAACAGTTATATCACCAATTTTCACTGTTATTCCTCTATTTGGAGCTTGATTGTTTCATTTTCTTTCATTCAGGTGATAGAAAAAAAAGCAACTGAAATAAAGGAAAATTTTTCCACTCATCGGCGTCTGTTGGGAAATTGAGAGAAAATGACATGATGTCCGATTTCCTTGTTTATCATGCTCATGACCATATCCTGTATTTCAAGTATTTATCTGGTTGGAGTGAAACACAAATAGCTTGATTTTGATGTGAACAACTGATTTAGATTTTTTTTATATAGAAAATATCTAATTTTGATTTAGAATTGGGTGAATGTATTCTATAGAAAAGGGTCTTTAAGTGGTGTAGAGTAAGGAAGGCTAGTTGTTGACTAGGATTGTGAGGATTAATGGTGCTTGTTGAAGATATAGAATTCAATAAGTTTCTCACTATATATTTCATTCATCAGTGCTGTTATTCTTTGAGTTTGCATGTGTTTGCAAAGTTAGAAAAAGATTTAGCACAACTCATTTGTACAAGAATTTAGAAAAAAATGGAAAATGAAATGAGTGGCTTAGAGATGTTACTTACTTTTTCAGATTCCATGGATTTGAATACATGTTTCATTTTTTTCGAACATGTAATAATTTGTTTTTCAAAGTTTTTCAAACCTGGCAATCAAACACAACCTTAAAAATATTTTTTTCACAGTTTACTTCTGTAGATTTTTGTGATTATTGGTTTTTAGCCGTTTTTATGGAAAATGAAATAAGCGGATCATCTGTGAGGTAGAGTCGAAGCTCCACCAGTCACCATGAAGGTTTCACCAGTTATGCCAATGATGCCAACGTGGCAACCTCTAATTTTACTTCCTATTTCGCTAGAGCAACTGGTGGATCCGGGGAATTTAAAAACTACATGCCGCGTGTTAACGTCCTGGATCTCAGGTTCACCTCTTATGACTCTGACGGAAATAATCACCCGCTGGCTTTTGCAAACTACGCTGGTGACACAAACTCGGGTAATGAAGCGTTCACCAGCTATGCCAAGAATGGAAATGCGGATCCTGCTGAGTTTACTAGCTATGGATATACGTCTAACATTATTGGTTCGTCTTTCACTGGTTACGCTGAGCTGCGTAATGTTGTTAATGATTCTTTTAAGGCTTATTCTTCTAATTCGAATAATCCTACTAATAATTTCAGGAGTTACAGTGTTGGTGGGAATGTTGGGGATTATGAGTTCACCAGCTATCGAAATGGAGCTAATATGGGAACTAATTCATTTCAATCTTATGCCATAAAATTCTAATTCTGACATGGCCAGTTTTATTAATTATGGAAAATCGTTTAATGAAAGGGTGGATACGTTCAGAGAATATGGTAAAGGGTCCACGAATCAGTTAATTGGGTTTAAAGTTTATAGTTTGAACTCTAACTTAATGTGGTTACAATATTAGATCCTTGTCTGTGGTTAAAAAATGAACTTGTATTGGTTTTTAGTTTCATGTTTATGTTGCTAACTCACTAGGGAAGTGAACCATATATTTGAATAAGATATTAAATTTTAATTTGTTAATAGCATTATAATTTTGTCATTTGTTTGAGGTTAGGTAAATACTTATTTGGCCCGAATTTAATTCCAGAAATTCTGTAGGTAAGGTATCCGCTTGTTTTATAGCATATTATTATCTCTGTATGTAGGATTATGGATGGTATAATGATTATTTAGAAGGTTATTGTTTTGTGCCTTTATATTAGGTAGGTTCTTTAGTTACTATCTGCAATTTATTTATTTCACCATTTGATTCTTACTCTATTATATTGCAGAGCACATGCTTTTTTTTTTGCTAGTGAAAAATATCCCATTGAGGATAGTTACTTGAAGTACATTACGGAGCTACTTGATTTTATTACCTAGTATTGATGATTAATTTTAATCTTGATATGCATTGTTAGTGTGATATGTTCACTAACATAAGCTCTGCTTAATCTTATTTGGTTCTAACATCCTGGTTATTGTGACGTAACATGGGGTTCGTCTTGTTTACATTATAACATGTCATTATGTCATTATAATATGTTTTTCAGAGTTTACTTAGAAGGTTGTTCGTCTTTTTTTGTTATTTTTTCACAGTTTACATTATAACATGTCGTTATGTCTCTAAATTGGGGTTATTATGTGCTTTTTTAGTTTAATTCAAATATTTTGTAAACATAATATTGTAAAACTTATTGGTTCACACCGCTAACTTAATGTGTTATTATTGACAAGGAGCTATATATAAATAACATTAGTGGACCGATTCCTAATGATCTTGGAAATCTTACTAACTTGGTGAGCTTCGATCTCTACCTGAATAGTTTTGCGGGTCCAATCCCAAGCACATTGGAAATCTTCCTGTATGATGCTTATCCTTCACTAGATTTACTATATATTTCCTTTTTTATTTATCAAGATTTGTTTTTTACTTTTTTGCCAAGTTGGTTTTACTAATGTGTGTAAACATAACGGACATGTGCCTAAACATCAATGATGGAAGTAGAGGAGTTAGTGTGAAAGTAGGTTATGATGTTGTTGAAAATTTATAATGTGAGGGTTGGTGGTATCAGTGGGGCGGTAGGCTGGTTGGTTGCAGTGGAATAGTTATAAACCTTAATGCCTTGATGGTTTAAAATAGTAATTTTGGTAGGGATCTATTGAATTCAGAAAAGTAGTGACTAGTGCCAGGAATATTGCTAATATAAGGGGTTTTGGAGGTAATCTTGATGTTAAAATTGACTTTGAAAAGGCTTTTCACACCATTGAGTGGGACTTTCTCCTTTATGTTCTTCTGTAGTTTGGTTTTGGCACTTCTTTCATCAATTGGGTGAAATATATTATCTATTCTATTAAGTTGTCTATGTTTGTTATTTGGAAGAGTGTGGGATTTCTTATCTGCAGTAACGGGGTTTTGAAAAGAGTTCCTCTCTACCCTCTCCTCTTTGTTTTAGTTTAAGAAGTTCTAAATAGAGCCCTTACTAATCTGATCTGAAGTGGTCAGTTGTTTCTCATTTCAACTCCTAGAGTTTGTGTCACCCCATCTCATATGTTCTAGGCAGATGACCTGTTGATTTTCTGAAAAGCCCCTCCTAGAAATCTGAAGAATGTTATGATTATGAGCTTGATCTTGGGAAGATTATTAATAGCCACAAAATCAACATTATATTTAGGAAATGATTTCTTAATATGAAGAAACATATTCTTTTTCTCACTGGTATGTTAGAAAATTAGCTTCTTTTGTTTATATTGGAGTCCCTCTGTTTTTTGTTAAGCATAGAAAATATGGTTGGTGTCTCTTATGGATTCTAGAAAAGCTAAGTTTGATGGCTAGAATAGGAGATTGTTGTCCAATATAGGAAGGCTTCAATTATTTTCTTCAATTATTGAAGGAAAATTGCTTCATCAATTTTCCATTTATATGTGGCGCTCTTATCTTCTGAAGAAGCTGCAGAGATTCATCAGAAATTTCATTTAGTCAGGCTCTTCTTCTAAATGGAAATGGAATCTTCTTCAATAACTTCTACGTGTCTTCCTAATTCTGAAAGGACTCTTAGGATTGGGGAGTTTAAAAGTTTTCAATAGCACTGGCGTTCTTTCCCAATGTTAAATCCTCTATGTGGGTAGGCATCAACTGTACCTATCCTATTTTAAAAATGGTTCCTGGTGGTGGATTGGAGATGGAACTATGGTGGATTTCTGGCATGAAAACTAGTTGGGGTGTTGGGGAATGCCATAATTGGTAAAATTAATTTCCCCCTATACATTTTAATTGAACTTTTTGCTCAGGTCTCAGATTATTTGGTGTAGGGTCAGTGGTTCATTCTTAATAGATTCTGGCAGTAATATCCTTTTGAATCTTCCTTTATAGCTCATATTTCTTCTTACTCTAAAGGTGATACTTTAGTATGGAAGAATTCTGCTGATGAAACTCTTACATGGTTTAGAGAATTTTAATTAATAGAGTATCTACAGAGGATTACTTACATATGCATGGGATGTTCCTCGTCTCTCATTGTTCTATGCTTAGTCCATTGAGCACATGTTCTCCCCTTATTATTTTGCTAAAAGAGCATGGCACTGGTTCCTAAACTACTTTTGATTTTCTATTAAATATATTGAATCATTTAACTATTTTCTGAAGGAAGCTGTGAGTTATAGATTGGTTGGTCAAATTAGAGATTTATGGATCATTGGAATTTGTTATGTTACTTGGGGCATTTGAACTCAAAGAAACTCTTTCAAGTTTGATAATAGAGCTCCGAATTTTAGTTTCCTTTCTCAATCAGTTAAATGGTGGATTAAAGACTCCTCTAAAATTGTCAATGGATCTATGAGAAACTATGTGGATGACTTATATATTGTTAAGCAGTTTGGTGTTAAGGTCCAGCCGGGTAAAGCTCCTAAAGTCCTCCCAATTAAGTGGAATGCTCCCTTATAAATCACTATTCACTTTTTGAAAAGGAAAATTAGTAACATGATCATTCAAATGAAATGGAAGTCTATAACTTTTTCCCAGTTGACAACTAGCGAAAATTCTAGGCGCTTTTTTCCAATCACTAATTTTCAAAGAAGTTGAATTATTTAATATGAAGAGACTTCAAACTTGGGTGCCCAAGCCTTTTGTGCCAAAGATTAATATAAGTAATGCTATGCACTGCCATGAGAGCTGCCACATCTTCTCCCTTTAGTGCATATAATCCTTGAAAAGAAAATTTATATTCTCAAAGCAAGGATTACATACTAGATGACATAAAGTTTTTAGCCACTTAATCCCTTAAAATACTAACTCCATCCCAAATTACGAATCCCATCTTCATTTTTTTATCACTTTGGCAACTCACTAATTTGCACTTTCTATAATGGCACAACTTTAACCATTTAGAGTTCGAAATGGTACCAATGTCGAAAAAGAAATTAAAAAATACACGAAAGTCTAGAATGCAAATTAGTGAGGTATTCAAGTTAAAAAAAATTATTTAAAATATCTTTGTGGTCTGTAAAATTTCAACGAGCGGCTAAACACTTAAATGCAAAACAGTTAGCTTTCACTAAAATATCTCCCCATCACATGGGGGAACTAAGACTGAAACGCCTAATCTAAATTAATGATTATGTACCAAAATTTGAACCATGTGCATTTACTAATCTTCAAAAGGTCAGCCCTTCATAACTATTGCACATTATGTATTTATGCTCTCATCTTTTTATATATTTATGTACTCTCAGGGGTTGGTTATTAGGATAAAGTCAAGGAGAAGATTAAAGCAAGCTCATGTTAGAGATATGTAACACCCCGCTTAGTTAAATATAGGGTGATCAGTCCTATACCCAATTAAAACATAATTTAGAGTTAGTTGATTCTTAGCATCACTGTTGAAAAAAATATTTTCGTTTAATAAATCACCTAACATTTAACTAAGCAGGTGATTATTCTAATTTTAATATAAATAAAATTTCCACTTTTTAAAACATAAACCATTTAACACAATTCATTCACACAATGAATAATAACTGGGTAATATCAAAACTGAATTAAATGCAACTGGAATAAAACTCTCTAGTTTAAGAATCTCAATACAAAAATCCCAACACAAATTAAATGTACCAAAGCCAACATAAGAACTGAATCTGTCTATGATAGGAACGAAATAACTAGAATCCTCTTGGGCGACATGCCCTAAATGAAAGATCAACTACATAGTATGAATAAATGAATATGAAAGCGTCTAAACAAAGTCCAAAACTCCATAACATCCATAGCTCATCAAAAATCTCAATCCTCTATGGTTGGCGTCCCTGCGGCTGGACACCTGATATAGGAGATACCAGAGAGAAGAGAATATGCAAGAAAATGGGTCAGAGCCCGATTGTAAAAATTGTTTAGAAAACAACAAGTGAATAAATGCTATACTCAACAATTATTATATACATGTTTGATTATCGGACTCTCTCTTGAGATTATCACCTCTCATCTAGAGTGCACACCTAACGTACCTTAAAATCATACTAGTTACTATTCCCCATGCTAACTAGCTCATATTAGTGCCAGCTAACCATAGCCCATATCTTCCCTATGTATTTCTCTCACAATACAAGTAATACATATATATCCAATTTCTTTATCACATGGATAAGCCCTTTTTCAATTCAATATAATTAAGTATTCACCTATTTAATTCATTTCAGATTTTATTATCTTTTATGTCTACTTAATTTACACAGTAAACACTATCACAAGTATATATACACATTCACTCTATCATATATATACTAAACTGCACCTCGAGGCTCAGCTGCGGTGCATGCGTACTCTGTTATCATGTCCCAGTACATCTCGTCATTGTATAAAGGACCATATGTTAGGTATGTCCCACGAACCAAAATTAACAACTCACAAACAGTGGAGGCGAACATAGTCCTAAGCCTTTGCGCTACGTACATACCTACGCACCCAAAAGACCGTTCAATACCATTGGCAATCCAACCTAAGTCTTATGTTCTGAGGCAACAAGTCAAAGATCCCCCTTAAGGCTCATCAGGATATGACTGACCTCTATGCGTAAACCTCCCGTCGATAGCAATTAGGCTAGGTACGTCATACACATAGATTAAACAAGCAATAGGTATACACATTAATCTATATAAATTTGGTACGCACTCGACCAATATCATATTAGGATTTCATTCTACCCCAAGTACCCGTCGTATTTCTCGAATACCACCCATACTTGTTAATTATGATTATCATCGCATATTTATTATGTAATTATCACTCTGTAACACCCCGACTAATTAAATACCGGGTAGCTACTCCTTTATTAAATTAATACAAAATGCCAAGTTGGTTCAGTTAATAGCATCACTGTCGAAAACATTTTAATAATTACTAACCACCTGGTATTAAAAAGTAAGTTGCCAAATTTTAAGTTAAGTCTGGATAACATGCAATAAAAGAATAATGGAAGAGTCAACATAATCCATTCACCATACGAAGTAATGAAATAACCAAGAATAATAATAAGAAATCCGGAGGAAAACTCCTCACAACAATCCCAGCAAATGAAAATAATACTACAAGTCTGAATCCTGAATAATTACATGCCAAAAGTCTGAATAACTGAAATAAATGAAATGTCTCTAAAAGGAATGGGCGACATGCCCTACAACTGATAACTGCTGAATATAGAGTCAAAGTAGATGAAGCGTCTACAAGCAAAGTCCTGTAACTTCCACAAACAGCTACAACTCGTCACCTGAATGAGGATCCTAAGCATGGTGTCCTTGTGGCTGGGCACCTAAAATGGTTTTTACAAAAATAGATTTGAAAGCAAATGGGTCAGAGCCCGAAAGTTGAAAACATTTTGAAAACAGCAAGTGTTTTAATAACATTAAAACATTAAATGAAAAATACATGTTAGGACGTGCACTCACATGGAATTCTCACCTCTCGACTACATATGCACTCCTAACGTACCATACCCATCTAAATGGCCTACATATCTAACCAAACCATAATAAGTCCTACCCCTTACTACTCGATTCCCATATCATATTCTAACGTTAGCAAATAAATAGAGGGCTTTACTTAAACTCAGATTCTCAATTAGGAGTACCATTCACTATCGGTTAAACCGTTATGTCTTCTCAAAACATTACCATAATATTATTCACAATAACAACATGAAAGTTCCCATTAATAAAGTGTATATTATTCACGCCATAAATATACAATACAAGCACCCCGAGACTAAGCTGCGGTGCACACATACTCTGCTATCCATCCTGGTACATCACGTACATAAGGATCACATATTCCGAATCTCTCAGGAATAGTTCTCAGATAACAACATCACAAATAATGGAGGCGAACACAGTCACATCACATGGGTCACGCACATACCTGCGCTCCCACGATCAGCAGACTTATTAACATCCCAATAAGTCCTTCTCTGACCTATGTTCATCGAGGTAACCAATCTAAATCCGGGCAACACAAGGATTAGAGGGCCCTAAGCGAACGCAAACCTCCCGTGATAGCAAGTATGGTAGGTATGTCATACACATAAAATCAATACATATACTAAGTATGCACACGTCTTAGTAATCATCATAACATGATGGTGGTACACTTCTCATTCTCGTACCGACATATAATACTACACAATTTATATATTCCCGGTTAATATAATAAGCTAGGCCGTCAATAGTTCTCGCATCGTAATAGACACTCACGTCCTAGTCATATTTTCCTTTAGGTTCAAACTACACTTCTAGGTTTGACTCCTCATTATATCCCAAACATCCCAAATATATCAATTAATCATCAAGGGAAAGCTATCTCTACGTATACACAAGGTTACGGGGCACTCGGGATCAAAACAGGCTAAAAAGCCTAAACTGTCAACTCGTTCGAAGTCTCGTTCGAACGAGGCTGTTCGAATGAGAGTTCGTTCGAACGAACTGGGCTATCTAACGAGATCTCGTTCGAACGAGATTATCGAACGAACTTCACCCTCGTTAGAAGTCAAAGGTCAACTCGTTAGAAGCTCGTTCGAACGAGCTCGTTCGAACGACCTGGGCAGGTCTTCTAACGAGTGGCCAGTTTCGAGCCCAGAAATCCTTATTTCGTTTTTTCCAATTTTCTTCACTCCTAATCTCATATAAAAATTGACCCAACATCTTTTTAAGGTTCATAATTCGTACTAAACACTCATAGGTCATAATCAAACGTTTATATAGGGCTAACTCATCTTAAACCTCATCAAATCTTCAAATCTCTTCATTTATCCCTTAATTATATGAACATGAACCCTAACATTTGTAAATCATCATTGAACCTACTATAATCCGTTTTTGTTTCATCCAAGATATTATTAACATCAGAATAATTGCCTACATATAATTCTACATCAAATTCCTCCTCAATATGTAAGATTCTATTTCCAATTTAATGGGTTTTTCATTAACTCCCAAGAACAATCAGATTTTTATTAATTCCTACACATGGAAGAAACATTCTCTGAAATTAATTGGAATTAAACCACTTGCCTTATTTGAATCTCTGATTTTGATGACGGATTGATGGAATATTCTCTCTCTCTCTCTGCAGAATTCCTCTATCTCTCTCAACAAGCCTTTTCTTCTTCAAAGTTAATGGTGGCTAGGGTTTGTGCTTTAGGAACTCTTTAGAACAACTTTCAATAACCTCCGTAGTCTATTTGATTATTAGTGGGCTTAGTGGGTTATTGCCAAATAAGATATTAATTCCCAATTTTCGTAGGTTTTAATTCCCAAAAATCCAAAATTACCAAACTACCCCTATACGTTGCCGGTACGGCCTAAAAATGCCCCGGGACCCAAACCAAACCCCGGCTAGTGTTTTCTGACTATTTCGACCCTTCCGGACGCGTTGGCGCACTCAAAACGACCATACGGTGAATAAAAATAAAATTCACTTTTTAATTTACATAATTATATTCCTGACGCGACTGTCACACGCGTCTTCACAAGATTTCCAAATTGCCGTATTTCAATCTCACGACAAATTTCATAATTCAATAATCATATATAATAATATATGCACATATAATCAAATACCAACTCGCATCTCGTTAGTATTTTAATCCGGATTAATTTCCAATTAATATACATTTAATTTAATTAATCCCATAAAATAAATATCACAAAAATACGGGGTGTTACACTCTCATATAATCCCCAAGTACCCATATTTTTATATATCACAAATATTAAACTATACTTGACCATGATGATTATTCATCTCTAATCGTATTATTATTATGTAGATATCTCTCAAATAATTTTATTCCTCAATTTCATATAATTTTCCAACATTAACCCAAGTCCCTCACTCCTTGTTAATATACCAAAATTATTCAGAACCTACTTTGGGCTAAAATACAATTTTCCAAACTGTTCTGGGCTAAAAACAGAAATTCTGGAATTTTCTCAGAAACCCAGAAATCTCGTTCGAACGCGAGGGAACCTTGTTCGAACGACAACATGTCTCGTTCGAACGAGAATAGCGTCATTCCAGTTCGTCTTCAACCTCAGTTTTCTACATTTTTCTAACTGTTCTTACACCCAAATCCTTCTAGATTTCATTCTACTTAAAACCCAGATTTGTTAATAGTGTTGTAACATGTTCAAGGTTGATTTTCACATAAGAATAACATCAAATTCATGTGTTCATAAGGGTTTTATCATCAAACCCATTAAATCCTTAAAATTCCAATTTATTTAAATCCTCTATTTTTATACCTCTTAAAAACCCAGAATTTAAAATTTATCATTTCATAACTAAATCATCAAATTTCCATATTCAACATGAGTAGAATTTGTCTACATGAAATTCCTAACATCATTTTCATATCATCAATAAACAAATAAATCCTTTACATGTAAAACCTATCCATTTTCATGTTCATAGTCTCTACATGTATACCTATTTTCATGTTCATAATCTCTACATATATAACTCTCCAACTACTTGAATTTGCCTATCTATTAAACATGATTTATCAATCATTTTAAATCGCAAATTCATAAGTTCATCAATCCAAAAAAGAAATCCTATTCTAACATGGATAATGTAAGCACCAAAATAAAGCAAGAATTACACTTGCCTTGTGTGTAGGTCTAAACCTTTGGTGAAGAAAAGTGTTTGGCACCTCTTCTTACTTTTTTTGGTGACAATCCGGTGGTGGTGCAAGGTGTATAGATGGTGGTTTTCCCCTTAGTTTTCCCTAGACGACTCTTCCTTTCCAGGAAACTCTTCCTCTCCTCAAGATAACCTTTTACTTTCTCTCTAAGGCTTTTCACTCTCTCTCAAAAGACCTCACTTGTGTTAGATGAAATGAATCTTACGTATAATCTAAACCCACATATATAGTAAGTCTCCAAGGTTAGCTAAAAGACAAAAAATGTAGGTACTATTCATCTCCCAATCAAAATGACTAAAATGCCCCTTCGGGGTGTCTCTTCATCTTCCAATTGACCCGAGACCCAAAAAAAATCCCCGTGTAGATATTTTTGCCTATTTAGACACTTCCGGACTCAACGACACAGTTAAAATCATCATCCGAATGACTTGAAAATAAATCTCATTTTATTTCTTAACTTTAGTCCCGACACGACTCATAAGTGCGTCCCGACTTAATTTCCATTATTGCCGTATTTGTATCGCCCGACAATAATTATTATTTTCACATATTACTTTTATATCACTAAGTAATATTCGAAATCATATATTCAAAATCATATATTACTTTTATCTCATGTAATATTAAATTCAGATGAATCCTAATTAATTTTTTATAATTAATTCCAATTAATCCCCATTTAATTATCCCATTAACTTTTAATTAATCTCATATTAAAAGTCATTAAAATTATGGAGTATTACAAGACACTCCATAGAAATATTTCATGTATATTCCATACCCTTTTTAGGCCTGCATATGCCCATTTTCTGGCCCTACATATGTACAGTACGTGTTATGCTTTGTGTACTTATGAGATTGGGTATGAAATTCGACTCCAATTCATGTAAATCAACATTACCTTAAAGGCTAAAATTTACAATGAAGAGAAGAAAACAAATAATCCCATAGCCAGTATTGTAGAATATGTTCTTCTACTGACATGCCTATATATAATAAGATACTTTTATCTTGTATTCCTTAATTTGTTTTCATTTTTAATTCACATTATAAATTTGATATTGATTTGAAGACAAAGAAAAAAGTGCTATCTAGTATGTCGGCTCAATGGAATTTTTTTAAAGGAGAATTGACTAGGCTTAACGTCAGGCCATTCAGAGATGAACCTGATCAACTCAAGCATCGGCATGAGATGTATAAAAAATATATTGAATAGGAGGATTAGGAGGAATTCGTAGAAGTGAGAATCTCAAAGGGGTTTGAGGTATATAGAAAATGGTTAAAATCATATATTTTTCTAATTTATTAGTATAAGTTGCTCATGCTTATATATTTATAATGTGCTAAGCATGACACAAACTGGAAAATTGGGGAAGAATATATATAACCATCAGATGAGTAAGAAAGGCTATTTTGGACTTATGTATTTATTGTATTTGTTAATCCCAGGGCTGCTCAACAAGCTTATTTGAAGGAAACAAATGCATATTTTTATTAGGAATGCAATGAAAGATGCTAAAGAGAACTAAACATATTTTATGCCAATTAACATAGGGTAAGTGTATTTATTGCCTTAAGTTGTTATAATTATATCAAAACATGGTTATGCCATTGATGTTAACAACTTATTACATTGTAGGTTTCATTGGTTTTAGTCGTTATCGTTTTCTCTTCGAGGAATATATTCTATTTGGATTCTTTACATAGGGTGCCAGATCGAGACTTGAAACTCTTTACAAGCACGTGGGTAATGACTTATATATATATATATATATATATCTTTAGTCATATTGTCTTTGTACACATGTGTTTCATTTTAATCTTTGTCTTGAAGTGAATTTAAAGCATTGGTGGTATCGAAAGGAGGAAGAATTTCAAGTTCAAACTGGGAGAATGTTAAGGTACGATAATGTTAATGAATATACATTACTGACTTATATCTTAAATCTTAATATAACTATTATCTTCAGCATATCATTCTATAGGGCCCTCTACAACCGGGGAATGTTGAATGTGAGTTTTACGTATTGTAGTTCAAGAGAGATCTAATGGAGAATCCATTTCAATTTACTAAACTAAAGGTAATAAATATTTATTTTGTTTCCCTGCTAATTACTTTTATAAGGAAAAATTGAATACAACTTGTGTTATTTGATCTGTTAGATGAAGGAGTTGGTTGAAAAATCAACCTATGAAAAATCACGAGATAGAAAAAGTTCAGAATGAGTTCATCGATTTCATTCAGAATTATTTTTAGTGAGCTACAGTTGTAGACAATTTTGGCATATCTTTTTAGGTACCTTTTTGTCTTCAATCTAATTAATTATTTTGTGTCGATGTTAATAATGCTTAATATAGAGAATCAAAATACTACATATGAAAATATAACAAAAATCGTAATTAGTATTATCAAAACACTATTAAAATATTATAGCAAGAATAATGTTGTTGTTAGTGAATGGACGGGGTGAGATTTATATTATCGTTGTTGTTGATGTTGATGTTGAATGCACGAGATGGGATTTATATTGTTGGCGGTGAATGCCCGGGGTGGGCTTTATTTTGTTGATGGTGAATGCCCGGGCTAGGATTTATATTATTGTAGTTGGTTAAACATGTCATGTTTAATTTTGGATTATTAAAAAAATAAAGAAAACTCTGCCAAAATTTTCACTAAATCTTCCCGATTTATCTCTTCCATGCATTAAAAAAGAATGAAGTAAAAATTAACTTTGAGATTCGACAAATGTTTTGTGATCCCTGTGGTGGCCTCTATATTGTTGTTGATTATGAATCCCCAAGGTGGTCTTTATATTGTTATTATTGATAGTGAATGTGCATGTTGGTATTTGTATTATTATTGTTGATAGTTCATGCCCGCGATTGGATTTATATTATTATTGTTGTTGTTGTTGTTGATGATGATGTTGAACGCCTAAGGTGGGCTTTATATTGTTGTGGTTGGTTAAACATGCGATGTTTAATTTCATATTATTAAAATAACAGAGGAAACTTTGTCGAAATGTCCATAAAATCTTCTCCATTTATCTCTCCCGTGTGTTAATAAATAATAAAGTAAAAATTAACTTTGAAATTATGCAAATGTTTAATTGTGATGTCCGTTCGGGCCTTTACATTGTTGTTGATTGTGAATGCCTAGGGTGTTATATATTTTATTATTATTGATAATGAATGTTGCCCGGGGTGGGATTTATATTGTTGTTGTTGATGATGCTAAATGCGCGGGATGGGCTTTATATTATTATTGATGGAGAATGCCCATATTGGGATTTATGTGTTTGTTTGTTAAAAATATAATTATTTTGGATTATTAAAAAACAGAGGAAATTCTGCTAAAATTTTCATGATACTTTTCCCATTTATCTCTCCCACGCCTTAATAAAAAATTAAGTAAAAATTAGCTTTAAAATTATGCAAATGTTTATTTTTCATGCTTGATATTATATTAGAATATCATTATTGTTTGAGCTATATTCTTTATATAGTTAATCTGTTTTAGTTGTTAACTACTGTTTGTTTCCTTATTTTGTTCAGATATCGATCATGTTGTTGCCTATTACAGATCCGATGTAGCTGTTGCTAAATTGGGTTTCCATGCTACAAAAAAGGAGCTCATGTTGCAGTTTAATTTTCTAGTTTTTATGTCTATAGCATAGGTCGTTTTAGATATCTTTTTGTTTGTGAGTTGTCTAGAAGTCAATTGGGAAACTGTTGGTGTATATATATATATTTTTAATTTCAAATATTAATGACAATTTTTATACTTATTGTTCAAGTTCTATTGGTACTTGAAATTTTCTACTTTGAGTATGGAAATTTGTGCTTTGAATTTGCAAATCGTAGTTTAATGCATTGCATGTTTGGAATATTTGAATAGTACAATGCAAAAAAGAAAGGAACATAAACTTTTATGACGGTTTACAGTTCACATATAAAAATAGGTATGTTTTATGACTATTTTATGTATGCTGTCATTATAATTAACAAAGTAACCGTCGCAATAGGTACTTTTTATGACGGTTCGTACCGAAAACTATCGTAATATGATGGTTTGTTATGACGGTTTTGTCAACATCGATTTTATTAAGACACATAACATTATTGTTAATGACAGTTTGTACGAAAACTATCATTATATGATGGTCTATTATGATGGTTTTGTCAACACCAATTTATTATTGCACAAAACATTATGAAGGTTTTTATAGCTTTGAAAATCATCATAAATAACCTTTTATGACCCATTTTCCCCATCATGAAAATGTTTATTTCTAGTAGTGGTCGTTCAGGCCAGCATCGAGTTTCATAAGGCCGGCAGAGCCAAAGGGACAACAAAGGTAACAATCAGGATCCAGGACACTAAGTTCGAGAAAAGGATTCCCCGACATGGACAGGGAGGCCAGCGGAAAAGGGGAAAGCCACAGAATGATATTCAATGTAGGGGAAGTAGGACCACCTGTATTGAACATGTCCACAACAAGAAAGTGGGACAAGACAAACTGGGAGGTAGATGGAAACAGTGCTAGTGAGGTGCAACAACGGGAAGATCGAGACTTCCAGCAATGAGATTGGGCTAAGGGAATTTGGCCCAGAGATTTCCAAACACAGAACGATAGTTTCGGACAGTACCAGGAAAGCCCTCAGCAGCCACAACATTTTTTTCCTCAAGGACGGTAGGGCCAAGGGAACTTTGGGGAAGGCCAACAAGGCTGTGATCAGAGGGTGTAGGATATGAAAGGAGAAGTATTAACCGAAAGAAAGGTGGGGGACAACTACATGAGTAAATCCTGGATGTATAACCATTACGAAAGACCTTGAGTCAATTCTGATACAAGAGTGTGTTTAGGAACTAGTCGACCATGCGAGATAGATAGCGAGTGGAAGTAATATGGTTGTGTCATCCTTAGTAGTATGGGATTGATGTAAGTGACATGAGTGCGTCATAAGCAAAGTTATGACCACTAAAATTCGTGAGTGAGTCGGATTTATAAGTGGGTACGTTGGTCATGATGGACATTTGATGTATCTAAATTTTGTGGGTTGATAGAGTTCTTTGTTGTCACCTACGAGGAAGAGGGTGGATACACTAAGAGTATGTTGAAATTTCATGTGCGTTTACTACTTTTGAGAATTGCGAGAATAGAGTGGACTACTTTCGAGATTTGACCAGTTAGTGATATGGTGATAGTGTGATCTCGTGTTCGCTGTTCTAGGATATGAATTATTTTCGTTAAGTATCTTGAACTTATATATATATATATATATATATATTGGGTAGTAGACTTCTTTGTGTATGTTGTGTGTTATAATTAATCCCGGTGAGTAGGGATGTTTACTGACGTGGTTCAGGGAAGATTGGTTCATTGTCGAGCGGAGAGATATAACTCGTGATTTATTCGTGCTGGGAAACTAGTCATAGTAAGAGCGCTGTGTTATATGTGGTCCTTCGTAACATAAGATACAGAAGTATACTTTTTATGTCAAGAGACGATGATTTGGGGTACAATGATATATTTGGAGATTTGTAGTTATAATGGTGAGTTAATAACTATATTTTTTATTTGAGGGAGAGAGAGAGAGAGAGAGAGAGAGAGAGAGAGAGAGAGAGTCGTGTTATGATGATGTGAGAAACATTGAAGACTTTTTACACCACAAGTTGATGGGTGGGGCAATATTGCGAAGAATTAAATACTAGTGTGCAGGGTGATCAAAATTACCAAGAAGATTTAGCCATGCCGAGAATGCCGGGGGCCTAACTTGAGAGAAATATGTTACGTAGGTGATGTTTTGAGGGTTGTGAAAATATGCACGAGTTATAGGTTGTATGGGCACCCTGGGTGTTGATGTCGGGTGTACAATAGCACAATATATTGTAGAGAGAGAGATGTGTATTTTATGTATGGTCTCTCTTAGTTGTCAGATCGATCCCCCCTCCTCTATGATGGTGTTATAATGTATTTATAGCCTTGAGGTTATCAATATGAAAAGGCGATCTGTTGTCATTTAGTAGACATCTATTAATACAATATAAATGTACATTAAGGTTCATTAAATGCGTTGTTATCTTCATTAATGCACATTAAATGCATAGTTATCCTTTGATATGTCTGGCTAGAGTTGCTCTTCATGCCTTGAGTTGCTCTGAATGCAAAGTTGCTCATTGCTCTGCACACTTTGAGTTGCTATGCACGCCTTGAGTTGCTCTGCATGCAAAGTTGCTCGTTGCTTTGCACACTTTGAGTTGCTCTGCACGCAAAGTTGCTCATTGCTCGTTGATCTCCACACTTTGAGTTGCTCTGCACGCCTTAAGTTGCACTGCACGCAAAGTTGCTCATTGCTCGTTGCTCTCCACACTTTGAGTTGCTTGGTACGCTTGAGTTACTCATTGATAGTATGTATTAGCCACGTAAGGTGACACATGTCTTCATGTGATTGTTTCACGTCAGCTGACTAATTTTCGTGTCAACACTGGCTAAAATAGAGTCTCACTTAGTCATATGCCTAACAGTTTTGGGAGCAAACACAAGGGCAATGATTTGCGAGTATATTTCGAAAAAAAGGAGAGTAAGAGGTTCCTAGTAATGTGAAATGTTGAACACGAGGATTGGTGGTGAATGATACGTAGTGGAGTTGTCTCCAAGTTACACTATTTAGGGTGGAAATTTTTTAATCCTAGGTAATCAATTAGGATTTTTGAAATTTTGATGTTCCAAGTGACGGGATTTATGAGCATGAGTAGTGGCATTCATATTTGGAACATCCCAAGATCGCAAAGAGGTCAGGGTTTCCATCGGGTGGTGGAATGAATTGACTAGAGCGGCATATTTTTTTATTTTGCAGTGAGATATACTGTCGAGCAACATATCCGACTTTTCACTTGGGGAAAAGAAGTGAAACGAAACTAGGTGTTGTCCAAAATTATTGTGAATTAGGATAAGACCTTTCAGTCCCACCTCTGATCGAAAGTGTCAGGAGACGATGGGGATGGAGATTCACATCGTTCAATATGTGTAACTCATAAGTCGATAAAAAGTGGGGAGTAACGAGCTTCAAGTACCCAAAGTGATTTGAGGTTCATCGACAAGAATCGAGTAAACTGCGTCTCTTTCAGATAGCTCAGAAACGTAAGGAGAGTTACATCTCCGTGAGCTAAGAATGTGAAGTTTGACATGAGTAGTCAGGAAATTGTTGCAGGTATTTACTCTGAAGAGAGTCACGGGTTCGACAACCACAAATGGGCACCCGTAAGAGCCGATGGAGCATAAGCTCGCCTTTAAGGCACTATATGGTCTCACTATTGAGTGGGAAATTAATGACCAGGGTTGGATAGAGTATCTCCTATAAAGGGGACCATGAGATTAGACAAGAAGGGGGAATCTAGCACCGAGTTATGTTGTCCATTTCATCTTATTAAGAGGGTGGGATCAGTAACACACATACAAAGACTTCCATAGCACCACGTGGTATCGCTGAAGAAATATCGAAGGAGCATGAGAGATTGTAGCACGTTCCACTTAAGAAAATTGACTTAAAGTCATACATCTCAGGCAATAAGTGACCCGTGGCTATTCAGGATCGTAGTGAGTGTAAGTTGCGACCCAAGGTGGTGCCACTAGTACGAGTTCAGTAGGGACACCACAATACTGATAAGTTGATATGAGAGCGGGAGGATAAAATGCGATAGCAGTATACAGACTTATTTACCGCAGGTACGTCCTAATTTTGGGACGAAATTCCTTGTGAGGGGGAAGTATGTAATACCCCGTATTTCTGTGTATTTATAATTTAATTAATTCGGGGAATTAATTGGGAAAATTATGTTGTAATTAAATTACGCGAATGAAGTAATTTAATGTGATTAAATGAGAAATGTGATTATTAAATATCAATCGAGAAATAGATACTGATTAATATTATAGTATGAAATTTACTAAGTGTGAATAGTAAATAATTTCTGATTATTGTAATGCAGCATAGTGAGTGATATGTGCGTATTTTATTTTATGTCAACTGGGAGTCGCGTGTAGACTAAATTAATGTTGATAAATGAAATATATTTTTAGTGACTCGGATGATAATTTAGAGGTCATGGATGATTCCGAATGGGTCGAAATAGTAAAAAAATTGTACCCAGGAGTATTGTTTTGGTCCCGGGTCAATTTTAGACCAGACCGGCACCTATTGAGGGCCTTTTAGTCATTTGGAAAATATAGGTTAAAGGACCAACGGAATTCTAAGTGTTATATCTGATGTTTAAGACTTGAGGCTATGGTTAGAAATAGTTAAACCCAAAGGAAGCCATTGGAGAGAAAAGAGAAACCAATTTTCAAGGCTTGGGAGGTATTCTTGAAGAACTGAACCCAAATCGTGCATCCTAATCATCTAAGGAATACGAATTCGAAGAGAGAAACATCCATCCATCAGCAACACCGTGAATTCAGACCCTACAAACCTAGAGTCAAGTTGTTTTTTGCATTTAATATGAAGTTATAGTGCCCATGTGTCCAGGGCTCTTATTTATAATTCTTATGAATCTTGGAAGAAAATATTGATTTAAATGCATGTTTGGGTAGGAATTACATGTAGAAAGATTTGATATATGTAGAGGATAATAAACTAGAGATTTTGTATTATTATCCACGAACTAAACCTGGGTTTTTGATGTATGATGATGAAAGAACATAAAACCTAAGGTTCTTGAGGATTAGATGATTGATTCCATTCCTGAATGTTATTCGTAATATTTTGATACAAAAATTACGTTAGAAAAAGTCCTAATACACATGGGAAGGGTTTGGTACAATTGGTTTGAAGTTTCGTGGAGAAACATGGAAGTTAGAGGTGTATTAATGGTGAAAAATGCACCTGCGAAACGAAGAAGAAAAAACGCCGTGAAGGGAACTGGTCCGTGACAAACCGGTCCGAATAGGAGGGAACTGATACAAGGCAAACTGATTTGGATCCCAGAAAATATAAAG
The DNA here is from genome assembly GCA_949130495.1 of Sambucus nigra. Taxonomy (NCBI): domain Eukaryota; kingdom Viridiplantae; phylum Streptophyta; class Magnoliopsida; order Dipsacales; family Adoxaceae; genus Sambucus; species Sambucus nigra. The sequence goes on from OX422212.1 coordinate 502,118,513, forward strand.
ATTTCCCTTTTTTCCTTAACTTCCTAAATCGTTGTTGTGAGATTTTTGAGGACATTGGTCGAGTATTATTGAAAGACTAATATATTATGGTAGGCATGTATTTGGTTCATAATTCAGTCTTATTGAGAGGATTAAGACGAGAACGAAATTTGGTTAATTTTGTTCCGTAAATTATCCGAGAGAAAGATTAAGAATTATGGGGAGTTTGGGAATTAAATTGATGAAGTAAACATATAGGGTGAGTTAGGCTTAACTAATGAAAGTTATAAAGGGGTAACTAGGGCCCTTAGAGTTGGGTGAATACTCGAATCATTACGATAGCGAGATAAATCGTAAAATAAAATATACGGTAAGTATTAGAGAAAAATATACTACGTACCAATGTGAATCATTACGTTGTGTGAATACCTATAGTATAAGTACTTAGGTTGTATGAATACCTAAAGTATATTAATAGTATTTGGGTCGATGGCTATCCGGACCACTATATGAAAGTTTGAATTGGGGGTTGATGATTATGTGGACCAAATCGAAAATAAATAATATTGGGGTCTATGGAAAATCCGAACCAATATACATATGCATAACATTTACATTGGGGTCGAGGGATATCCGGACCAATGTAAATAATAGGATAATTGGGGTTAATAGTTATCCGGACCAATAACCCTTATAGTATATATTGTGTGCGAAATATATATACCTTATGATGTCCTACTGGGTGCAATAGTAGACTTGTAAATGATATATATATATATATACACACATCTAAAAGAGAAATTAAGAAGAGAAACGTAATCACAAAGGTTGAAAGATAGATAGTGATGTCTAATAGAATAAATTAAGTAGCGAGACATAATTATATGATTTTAATAATAACATATGTAAGTGTTGCATGAGATATAAATTATACATGAGAGATGTTAATAAAGTTAATGTATTGTATGGGAGGTACGAGAACTTAGTGGTGTAGATCAGTTCAGTTGAAATATTTTAGTGTAGTTAGCTTGGGTAGTATAGCTAAGTGGGCTAAGTATGGAACATTAGGTGTGCACTATAGATGAGAGGTGAGGAAAACTCAAGGGAGAGTGTATGTGAACATGTGTAATCAATAGCTTAATTTTTTATGTAAGAAACGCTTGCTAAATATTTTCAAAATGTTTTATGTACTAACACTTGCTGTAAAATCTTTTTAAAAACCTTTTAGGTGTCCATCCACAGGGATGCCAAGCAGGACTTCCGTCTAGGGACTCAGACTGTAGAACTATGGAGGCTGACAGGACTTGATTTGATTAGAGGATTCCTTCATTCAGATCTAGTGTAGGATTTCATTTCACATTCCATGTATGGACATGTTGTCTGATGACGGTTTTCAGTTATGTCGTTCTTTTATTATATTGGAGTATTTGGTTGTGGATTTTGGGCTGATGCTTTATTCGGCAAACCTTTTGTGGCCATCCCCGGATATATCCCCTCACGGCGGGAGAGGATACCTCTAGGTTTCGCGCGTCCCTCTCGGGAGAGCTTCGACCGGCATCGGTGAATGAGGTGAAAAATGTAGAGAGTTAGAGTCGCTAGTCTATTTTACTCAAAATAGACAAAAGAAAAGGGATCCATCCTGAAGGACATCATCCAAAGACATACTGATACATACGAAACCAAAATGATTCAAAAAGGGTCCAGAGGCTAAGTTACAAAATGGGAAGGTGTTAGGCACCTATTCCCCCCTACCGGTATCTCATGGGTTGTTGCTATTTTACTTTATTTCCCCGTGATATGTGTGTATGTCCATACGTAGTGGGGATAGGAATTATAGACTTTTATAATGGAAGAGATAAAGTGAGTCATCCATAGGAATGTTCCTAAAAGTAATATTAGAAAATAGGATTTACGCGATTATCCAAGTGTCGATCATTATAAGGGAATGATAACGCATGTGGAATAATACGCCATTAAATATAATATATATATATATATATATACATAGGATTTAAGAGAGTTAAGTTTAAAGAATATAGAAAAATAGGAAAAAAGTAAAAAAAGGACTCGAGTATCGGGTTTTACCCCGAGACGCCTATGTAGCCTATAGAGGCATCAAAGTCCATGTAGTTCATATGCAAAACGAGGGGTGGGATTTATCACATAAATCCAATCGGGGACTTCTGTTATATGTGTGTAAAAAAGTGTTTTAGTTGTGAGAAAAGTGTGAGAATTCCCGTTTCGAATTTATGAGCAAATCCTCTTTTTCTTATTTTTTGGGTTTTATTTATATGAAAATAAGAGATGTGCAATAATACTACATAAAAATTATATTAAGATATGTGGGATAAGATAATAGAAGTACTAAGTAACAAAACAAACTAATGAGAATTTAGGGGAATTTAAAGAGAGAGATGAGAAAATTGGACCTTCTTGAAGATCTTGAGCTTGATCTTGGATTTTGGAGAGCAGACCTTGCACTTGGATGATGATGGAGAGTACTTAATTAACCAAGTGTGATGAAAAAGGTGATGAAAGATGAAGGTTGAAAAGGGATTTGGATATGGAAATCACGCTGACTTCGAGAGGGGTTTTCTGAGCTTGCTGAGAGTGATGGATCTCTGATTTTCCTTTTTTGGAATGAGGTTAGGCCCTCCTTTTTATAGGCCCATGGCATTATCAATAGGCATAGCCCTAGTTCTGCCAATTGGCAGGTGTGTTTAGGCACACTGCCGATAGGCAGGGCTTGGAACCTGTCGTTTGGCAGTGTCTTTCAGGTTCCTTCAAAAAATCGATCGTAGAGCGCGGACCGTTGATCTGAATCGTGCACGGGGGTGAATCATTGGAAAGGTATTTTCGAGACCTTATAAAGTAATTGGACTGCTCCTGGGTTCGGGAGTTGACTTTGAATCAAATGTTGCTCGGAAGCGCTTGTCGGTCCATTAGATGAGGAAACTTCGAACGCAAACGGATCGTTCGTCCGCATCGTAAGTCAGAATAGCGCATGGGGTGGACCATTAGAAAGTTTAGGAGATTTACTTCTACATTCCAAAGAGTTTGACCTGGTTCGGGGAGTTAACTTTGGTCAACCAGGGCCTGGAAGCGTTCGGTGACCTTTCAGAGTAAAATGGATCGTTCGTTCGTACCGTAAGTCAGAATCGCACACGGGGCAAATCGTTAGAAAGGGGTTTCAGTGCCCTTTGAAGTTTCATTCAGTCTCGGTCAAGATAAAGGGTTGACTTTGGTAAAAAAGAGCCTGGAATCTGTGACACCCCGCCTAATTAAACATCGGGTGATCAGGCCTTTATTAAATTAAAACAGGTTTCTCAAATGGTTCATTCTTAGCATCACTGTCGAAAACTTTTTAATTACTAATACCCTAAATAAAATTAGACCGGTGCCAAATTTTATCTTTCTTAAAACAGATAAAACAACCATGCGGAACAACGTAAAAATAATCATGTACTATAACCCAATCAACAAAGTAAAAGTACAACAGAACAAAAGTATTACCGAATAAACCATCGGCTAAAAATCCCAAACAACAATAGAATAACCATTAGTCTGAAACTAACATCTGAGACTAATACCGGACAACAAGTCCATGCATAGAAGAGTGTGAGATCCTGTACTGGATCTGAATGAGAGATATCGTCTAGTCAAAGTCCTGTAAGCATCCACCGTGCTACAGCTCCGAGTCTCTGGAATGGAATCACCATACATGGCATCCCTGTGGCTGGACACCTAAAAGGTTTTGTAAATATTTTATAGCAAGAGTTAGTACTCAAAACATTTTGAAAATATTTAGCAAGCGTTTATCACAATATAAAATGCGGTTATTGATTACACATGTTAGGTTCTCATACACTCTCTTGAGTTACTCACCCCTCATCTTTTGTGCACACCTAACGTTCTACACTTAGTTTATCTAGCCATACCTACCAAGCTAACTAAAACCAAAGTAGTCAACTGAACTTATTTGTACCCAAGTTCCAGTACCGCCCATACAGTACAACCGTTTCACTAACATCTCACGTATGTTAATTAATTCTCAAGTAACATTTCATCTACGTTATTTTTCAAGACTTCCCATTTAGTTTCACTACTAAAATTACTACAATTCTCACAATTGTTGACTTCCCACTTGTGTAATTAAGTTTCGCTACTTGAATTACTAAAGAGATTTCCTTTATCTAAAGATGCATTTCGTAATTAAGTTTTACTACTTAACTTACCAATTCAGTATGTATCTTTAAATACATAATATATATCAATCTACTAATACACAGAAGTAGAATATCATCAAGTATATATATTTCACACACAATATATACTAAATATCAGTCATTGCTATTTTGCCCCTTTTATACACATAAAGGACTCTTGGTTCAGAATGATTCATCGACCCCAAGTAAGAATTGGTTCGGTATGATACATCGACCCCAATTATTTTGAAAATATATATATACACATATTCTGGTTCGGGACTCTCTCATCGCGACACCAGTTCAAAGTTTGGTTCGGTATTTCTCATTGACCCCAAACTTATAATAACCTTATGTTAGTTCGGAATGTCTCATCGACTCTAACATAATTAATTTAGGTATAATCTCTCTACCTAAAAGATCACATAATTCAGTAGGTACACGCCCGACCTATTAATCATATACGTACGCAATATTTTGATCTCATATATTTACCGTACAATATTCGCTTTAAGATTTATCTCATTAATCGTATTTATTTGAGTATTCACACAACTCTAAGGGTCCTTTTTACCCCTCACATATAATTTCAGTAGTTATTGCTTACCCTACTGGTCTATTTCTTAAATTGAATTTACTTCGCCCCGTACCTCAATTTCCGAAGTCCCCGATACTCTACTAAATCGGATTATTCTCCTCGGTCCATAATCCAAGCCCTACACCCAATGGCCTTATTGGACCTCAACAATATACCTACTAGTCTTATTCTTACTCCCATATAAGTATAATGTAAATCCTAGAATACCCATTCATTCCCGAATTCAACGAAGGATTAAACACAAAATTTTTGGGAAAACAGCTTGCGTCGATCGATCGACGGCTGGGTTCGATCGATCGACATAGTCGATCGATCGATAGTTCAAGATCGATCGATCGATCGAACAGGGACAGACGCAGTATGTCTTCTTCGTTGATCCTCTCATCCATTAACAAATTTCCAAACTCCATTATTGTCCACCAAACTTTTACCCAATGATCCTAATATATTTCCACATATACTAGGACAGTTTCTAACGTGTAAATTACATCAAAACTCCAATTACTTTAAAGAAATAATGAATTAAAACCCAGAATTTCTTGAAACCCTAGTTATGGTGTTCTTCCCATATTATCATTCAAAATCCAGATTTTTATTCCGAAAATCATCAAGTCTAATCTGAATATTAATCCTCTACATAGTTTAAATCATTCTACATGCGATTCCTATCCCAACATGCATAAATATCATCTTTCTCCAATCAAAATATTGATTTAAACAAAACTATTCAAAAACCCTACACATGGGTATTATAACTTTATAAATTTTTGCAATAAATAACTTGCCTTATGATCAGTAGGGTCTGATTTCGTGGTTCTTGTTGATGATTGATGATCTTCATCCCTCAATCCTTCTTCCCCAACAAGTTGATGGTAGGAATCCCTTTGAATCCTTCCCAAATCTTCTTTTTGCTTTAGAAAGTTGTGCCTCTCTTCTCTCTATTGGTATTGGTGTTGTCATGGGTGTTCTAACCCTAATTCATATATCATACGGCTGATATAAAACTCTCAATTTCGTAGGTCTCCATACCCTCTTATGTTAAAAGACTAAAATGCCCCCGAACGGTCTCGGTTTAGCCCAAAATTACCCCGGGACTCAACTAGTACCCCCGGGTATACTATTTTGACTAATTTGACCCTTTCCGACTCTTTGGTGACCTCTAAATTATCATTTGAGTAACTTAAAAATATTACTCATTCTCACCCCAACACGGTCTACACACGTTAAGTGACTATTTACCATAATTAAAATTTTAAATAAAACTCTTTAAGTTACTACTCTTACGTAATTTAAATCAAGACGATATTTCTCATTTAATTCTCCAATCTAATTAAATGGAATATTCAAAAATACGGGGTATTACAGAAGCATCCGGTGACCTCCTGATCGTGTTTTGGGAAAAAATGGGTCGTTCGTCAGCATGGTAAGTTAGAATCGTGCACGGGATGGACCGTTGAAAAGGGGTTTTAGTGCCCTTCGAAGATTTATTCAGTATTGATCGAGATAAAGAGTTTAAATTTTGGTCAAACGGAGCCTGGGAGTGCCTAATGACCTTTAGGTCAATACTCGGGGTATGACTTGGGTTTGCAATGATGAAGGGAGGTTCTAAGGACCTAAGGAGAGGTTTAGGTGGTATTAGAATGGGGTGTCTATAGAGTCCCTCGATGGGTGAGTTTGGAACAAACGATAGCCCTCGAATAGACACCACATAATGCCTTTGAAAGAGGATGGCCAGAGGGTCGAGGTCGATTCAGAGGACTTAAGGATGAGGATGACCGATTATGCAGGTCGAAGCCAGTTCTAAGGGCTTGAAGATGAGGGTGACTGATTCTGTGGGTCGAAGCTAATTCTAAGGGCTTGAGATGAGGGTGATCGATTCTGCAGGTCGAAGCCAATTTTGAGGGATTCAAGGAACATGCTGGTGATGGTCTTAAAGGAAGTGATGACCAAATAAATGATGAGGGTGACCAATTCTATGGGTCTGATCCAATTCTGAGGGCTTAGGTTGTGATGACCGATTCTGCGGGTCGAAGCCAATTCTACGGGCTTAAGGATGAGATGACCAATTATGCGGGTCGAAGCTAAATCTGCGGGATTAAGATGAGATGACCAATTCTGCGAGTCAAAGCCAATTATGTGATCTTTAGGTGAGATGACCAATTTTGCGGGTCGAAGACAATTTTATGGGCTTAGGTTATGATAACCGATTCTGCGGGTCGAAGCCAATTCTGCGGGCTTAAGGATGAGATGACCAATTCTGCGGGTCGAAGCCAATTCTGCGGGCTTTAGGTTGAGATGACCAATTCTGCGAGTTGAAGCTAATTCTGTGGGCTTAAGTTGAGATGACCAATTCTGCGGTTCGAAGCCAATTCTACGGGCTTAAGGTGAAATGACCAATTCTACGGATCGAAGCCAATTCTGTGGGCTTAAGGTGAAATGACCAATTATGCGGGTCGAAGCCAATTTTGTGGGCTTAAGGTGAGATGACCAATTCTGCGGGTCGAAGCCAATTCTGCTAACTTAAGTTGAGATGACCAATTTTGCGGGTCGAAGCCAATTTTGTCGGCTTTAGGTGAGATGACCAATTTTGCGATTCGAAGCCAATTCTGTGGGCTTAAGGTGAGATGACCAATTCTGCGGGTCGAAGCCAATTCTGCTGGCTTAAGTTGAGATGACAATACTGCGGGTCGAAGCCAATTCTGCGGGCTTAAGGTGAGATGACCAATTCTGCGGGTCGAAGCCAATTCTGCAAGCTTTAGGTGAGATGACCAATTCTGGAGGTCGAAACCAATTCTGTGGGCTTTAGTTGAGATGACCAATTCTGCGGGTCAAAGCCAATTCTGCGGGCTTAAGGTGAAATGACCAATTATGTGGATCAAAGCCAATTCTGCGGGCTTTAGGTGAGATGGCCAATTCTGCGGGCTTTAGGTTGAGATGAACAATTCTGCGGGTCGAAGCCAATTCTGCGGGCATAAGGTGAAATGATCAATTCTGCGGGTCGAAGCCAATTTTGCGGGGTTAAGGTGAAAATGACTAATTCTAGGGGTCGAAGCCAATTCTGCTGGCTTAAGTTGAGGTGACCAATTCTGCGGGTCGAAGCCAATTCTGCGGGCTTAAGTTGAGAAGTTCTTGGGGAACTCTGTCGGGAAAATTACCTCATAATTTTGATTTGAGCTGGGGAGCTGATTGCTGGGGAAATCCTTGTGTGTCTTTTAGAGACTTTACCGGGGGAACAACCAATTTGATGCTAGGGAAGTGATTAGGTGGTCTAGGGTTTAGACGTATTTTTTGGGGAAAATTGATACCTTTGGGGAATAGGAGATGATCTTGAAGTTTTGGACATTTTGGAGGTCCTCTGGGGACATTGTCGGGGAGAGGTTCACTTGTCTTTTGAGAGTTCTGCTGGGTAAATAGGAGTTCGCTTGAGGAAGTGCGAAATTTCCTGTTGAAAATGCTCTAAATCCATTCCGGGTTTTGTAGGAAATTTGTGAGGTTTTTTCTGGTATTTTTCGAGAATTTTTTTAAGAAAATTTAAGGGAGGTGCCCGTCGGCATGGTGTGGAGGGTGCTATTCGACAGTGGCACGGACTTTTGGACTGCCTCGAGAAGGTAAAAGGTCAATGCCGATCGGTAGGTGGGGGTACAGTGTCGATCGACATAACCCTTGGCATCCTATATAAAGGGGGCGAGTTCCCCTGATTTTTCACCGCTTCTTTCCTTCTCTCTTTCTGCGATTTTCTTCTGCGAATAGTTATAGTGTTTCGATCTCTAAAAAATGGTCCCTTTTATGAGCAATACAGTACATCGGGATTGGTTGGCTGTTAATGACTGGGAAAACATGGAGTGGAGGGCCAGGGCGCCTCTTTCTTTGGGGAGCGAGAACTCTTTTGATGCATTCGAGCTGGTTGCGAATGAGAGGACCTTGCTGCGGGAGCAGTCGTGTCATCGCGCTTCGAGGGTGGTGAACCCTGGCGGGTATGTAAGTAAAATGACTTTTGGCATTCTCTTTTTTTATGGTTTTCCTTTTTTCTTGGATTCTGACAAGGTTTTTCTCTTTTGGAAGTATGATGTTTCTTTGTCGAATATGCGTGCCCGCGGGACGACGGGGCTTAAGGATGTCTGGGAGAATCTTCCACATGCGGTGCGTTGGGTGGTATCCTCAGTAGCCTTTAGGAGGTTAGCGTCTGTTCTAGATGAGACGTCTTGTCCGACGACAGTCTTATGTGCTCTGAGGGAGAGGTGGTGGGAGATGACAGTGACTCCCATAGATGTGCAGCAGCTACTGGGGCGGGATTATGATGGAGAGCAGATAGAGGTGGATCTCTCTTTACCGGTGAGTCCAAAGGCGGTACGCGCGGCTCTTGGTGATGTGGGGAGGATCATGTCTAGGGACTCCATCCGTCTGTCGCTACTGAAGGATGTTTTGTTGGGCAGGGTGATTGATGTGGAGGATGGGTTGCAGGTGAGGTAGATTGACCGGTTGTTTATTTTACTGGTGTTGGGGGGATTTCTCATGGCGTCGAGCAACGACGTTGTCCACTTATGGTTTTTACCATACCTGAGGATGTTTTTAAACATCCCTCTCTATGATTGGGGGAGCCTGACTTTGGATACCCTTTATTTTTTCTTGGATGCATTCAGCCGGTGCTGTCGACAGTCTTTCACTGGAGCCATGTATCTTCTTGAGGTATTCTTTAATTTTGTGCATTTTCCTTTCATGAATTCGCATTTTCCTTATGCATCTCTTTCGATTGCAAATTTCTTATCTTTGGCAGACGTGGTTCTATGAGGTGATCGGGTGTAATACCAAGCTGATTGTTTTGAAGGATGAGACCATTAGGGACTTTTTCCAGTTGCATCGATGGTGCAAGGCTAATTGGTAGTCAAGGAGGTCTCTCTCTCTAGAGGCGATGCGTCAGGTCTTGAATGGTCTGACCAGTGACATGGTAATACTTCTTTCTTCTTCAGTTTAAGACCTTTGGGTGCTCTAATTTTGTATTTGACTCATATCTGCTGGGGATTTTTCAGGTGACCTTTTACCCTTGGGGGACAACTGTTCAGGACACGGGGTTGACTAGAGTAAATGCACAGATGAGGTATTTGTTGGCACATGAGTTTGGCCACACATGGTATCTTGGGGAGAGGGTGGTCCAACAGATTGCTGAGGGGGAGGTGGTGGGGACACCTACGAGGTCCCCTATGTCTTTGAGGCAGGAGAGACTTCTGCCAGAGGATGCGAGGATCACGACGATGAATGGCGAGTCCTACCTAATATACACCGATACAGCTGTGCCATATGATTATATGGACTTTATGACGAGCTGGATGGCATATGATGCACGGCCCTTCCCTCTTGCGGGTTCGAGTTGGCCATTGGTGTCCTCCCACAACGGTGGTGGTCCTTCGACATCTGCAGCAGCGACTACTTTGGAGGTTCCCTTTGTACGACTGCATACTCCTTCCTATAATATTCGACGAGCTGATGGAGGCATGATGCCTATGCTGCATCTTCGTCATGTGATGGACCCATAGGAGTTGGGCTTGACAGAGGAGGTTCTTCATCCTGTGGTATACCTTTATATTTTTTTCTCTTTGTTTCTTTTTTATCTTTTCTTCTTGATACATATTCTACCTTTTCATCCAGCAAGTTCGGGTGTCCACCACTTGGCTGAGGGACATTAGGGAACAGATATCTTCGGTAACTGCCCATATTCGGGACCCGATTCCTGTTCCTTCTTTCTTGGTGTCGTCTGACTTATTCGGGGAGGAGCTCGCTTCAAGTAGCGGCGGTGCATCATCTCGCCACCTGGAAAAGAGAACGCGTCGCAGGGGTGGAAGCTCTTAGGAAAGAGAGGTGAAGATTAGGTGAGAGAGAGAGGGACAATGTGGGTTCGGGCTGAGTCCCGTTTATTTTTTTGCTTTTCTTTATTTTCCTGCAAAATGATGTAACACAGAATCATATCTATGCAATGCAATGAAGATTTTTGATTATCTTCTCTTAATGATTAATGAATACATGCACATGCGCCTTTTACTTTGCTGCTGAGACCGTAAAAAGAAATATTTTTGGGATTTTGAAAGAATTTTTTTATTCAAAATGAGAATTTATAAAAAGATAAAAAGGGGATTTTTGAAATTCTGTTGAGAATATCAATTTATTCTGAATTTTGACAAAAGAGGAAAAAGGAAAATTTCCAAAAGTAGGGGGTTGCCGACCGGCAAGCACCTTATCCTGCCTATCGGCAGGTCAGTCCAGTCCCATAAATTCAAAGCTTTGATTGGTACCCTCTTCATCCTTTGGTACCTTGTGGGGCAGGATTTCCTCCGATTTCTTTAGGGGTTATGTCTTTTGCGGGGATTTTAAGTATAAAAGAGGGGTAAGAGTGGAGTGCTTTCCTCACACCCTCACATCCTGACTTTCTTATTCTATGAGATGGCTATCCCTGGTAGTGTTGAGTTTTCCAACTACCTCGAGACTTTGGAGGTGATGTGCTCCTATAACGTCGACTACGATGCTTACAACATGCCTCGAGTTTCTTTATGGCGTAATCGACCCATAGAGTTGATCATGTTGATAGCGGTGGTACAATTCTGGTAGCCTGAAGACCATGTATTTTTCTTTGTCTTGGAAGAAGTCTGTCCAACTTATAAGGAATTTTTTGCCATATTAAGGATAAATCGTGGTGTTGCTGCGACTCTGCCTGAGTTTTCTCGTTCTGTCCGGGATTTGTTGGCTGGGCTTATTTGTATTTTGTCCTCATTGGCCAGATCACTGGTGGTTGGAAGTATGATTTCTCTTCCATAGGTGTTGCGGTTCATGCATTTACAAGAGGTGGGTGATGCTGGATATGCCAGAGCTGTCGTTCTAGGCTTGGTTTCAAAATTGCTGCTGGTGATAGGGGAGCTGTTGGTGGACCCACAACTTGCAACTATTACCTCATGGATGTCCTACCTTCGTAATCCTGCGGCGATAATACCGACGGAGACTTTGAATGGCTTAGATGCCTGGCGAGAAGTTCGTTCTGACTTTCTAAGAGGTAGCCCTGTGATGCTATTCATGTGGTTGTCTGAAAGATTCTGCCTGGTGATTCCTCCAGAATACCCTTTGTCGGCTGTACCTAATTTCTTTTCGTGCCATTTCATCAGTATTGTCCTAGATATTGAGAGCGGGGAGAACTGGTTCGTGGAGCATGGGGCTCTAAATCTGTACTGGTCAGTACCTTAGTGGGGACAGCTACTTCCTATTCTGGGATTGGGAGAATACCCATATGTTCGGGTGGTTGGTCTCAGACGGACCTCTTTTTATTTCCCTTGGTGGCCTCTGAGCTAATTTGGCTGGGAGCAGATCGTGCCACCTCGGACACTAGACTTCTTTCCGGTAGAAGTTTTGACAGAGTGTCTGTGCATGCGGCTTGGCTCTTTGTGGGAGAGTCGACGTCCGCCAACCTGTCCCTCTCAGTCTGCTAGGAGAGTTTGGCACATTACTGGGGATTATATGAAGTGGTTGTGGAGGAGAGTAGTTAGCAAGATGTTGGAAGTGGAGACTGGAAAAAGATGGATTGCCTTATCTGATACCATGGAGGGAGGTGTAGTAGTTTTTCTGAGGCTGGTTCGAGCCTATCGGTCCATGGAGCGTCTGCGGCAGTCCATTCAGACAGGGAAAGTTTAGGGACCCCAGGATATAGATGATGATGATGGAGCGGGCTCCTTTGGTAGCTGTGGGTAAGACTCTTGGAGAGTTTATTTTGTACCGGGAAATAAGTTAGGTTTTTTTGTTTAGCTTTTTAGGAAGGTAGGGGTAATGGAGTCATCCGTTCCTTTATGTAATTGCATTGTAATTTCTTATTAGTGAAATAAGCAAGTTTTTGATCATCCAGTTGTTCCTTTTGATGAATTTTGTATTTTGAATTATTTATACCAATCGTTAAGGCATACATAATCCTTTTGTTCAAGTATATGTTAGAATAAACTGATGTTCTCGGAGATAAGAAAAGAATAGTTTTTTGTGAAAAAGAAAGGTCCATGCTCATGTAAGACGTATGAGCTGCCTACGTACCTCTGGGGGTTTTTGAAATTTTTTAATTTTTATGAGAATGATTTTTGCAGAGGATCAGGCCCACGTAGTTCTGGGTAGAGGGAAATAAAGAGATTTTTATATTTTTATATTTTTTTTATTTTTAGAATAAAAGGGAGATGAGAAGAGTCGTAGCGCCCCGAGATTTCGGACTAGGGGTAAAATTTCTTAAGATGGTCCAGGTTGACTGGACAAGCCATCTCTTTTTCATCTAAGTCGGTGATCATGGCGGCACCGCCATATAAGATCTTCTTCACAATGTATGGGCCGCTCCAATTGGGCTTGAATTTCCCTCTAGGGTCCGAGATGGGCTCTACTATTTCTTTGAGGGACAAATCCCCTTCCTAGACACCGCGATCCTTGACTATCTTATTAAATGAACGCCTTATTCGACGATGCTACCCTTGTATGTGATACAACGCTTTTAATCTCCTTTCGTCCAGGAGTGACAGCTCGTCGAGGCGGCTTTGATTCCAGTCTTCCTCACTCACCTTGATTTCAAGCATGACGCGTAACGAGGGTATTTCTAGCTCCATGGGGAGGACTGCTTCCATTCCATAGACTAAGAGTAAGGGGTAGCCCCATTAGAGGTCCGAATTGAGGTTTGATAGCCGCAGAGGGCGTATGGGATTTGATCGGCGTAATCTTGACAGCTTTCGATCATCTTACTGATGATGGCTTTGAGGTTCTTATTGGCGGCTTCGACTGCACCATTGGTTTGAGGTCAGTAGGGAGAAGATTTGTGTCTCTGGATCCCATACTCGTTTACCACTTCTGTGACTTCTGACTCGAAATGCAATCCATTATCTGACACTAGCTTGTGCGGGACCCCATATCGGCAGATGATGTTTTTCTTGATGAATTTGGCCACTTTCTTGGCGTTCAATATTGCGTATGACTCGACTTTGACCCATTTGGTGAAGTAATCAATGGCAACCAGGATGAACTCATGCCAGTTAGAGGCCTTGGGTGTAACTTTCCATATGATGTCGATGCCCTAGGTGGAGAACGGCCAGGGAGAAGTCATGTTGTATAATTCTCGCGGAGGCAAGTGTTGAAGGTGGGAGAACTGTTGGCATTCGAGGCATTTTCGGACATAGGCGGTGAAATCCTGGATCATGGTGGTCTAGTAGTAGCCTTATCGTATTATTTTCTTGACAAGTATGTGACCATTCATGTGGGGTCCACATTCCACACTGTGGATTTTCTGCATTACCTCTTCAATGTCAGCCTCTGCGATGCAGTGTAAATGGGTTCCATCGAAGTTTTCTTAAATAATGCTTTGTGACAGATGATGTACTGCGTGGCCAGTCTTCGCAAGGTTGCTCGGTATTTCTTATTGGAACCCTCGGGATACTTACTATGCTTGAGGAGGTGTTGGATATCATAATACCAGCAGTTGGCTAGTTCGGGATCTTCTTTGGTGATGAGCTCAATGTGGTAGCAGTGGGTTGGTTTATCTTGCTTTTGAACCAGGAAGGGGGCCATTTTTATTCCTTAGGGTATGTCGACCATGGAGGCCAAGGTATCAAGGGCATATGATAGGTTATTCTTTGCTCGAGGTAGGTAGTGGGAGGTGATGTCTCAGAATTAGGAGGCTAGTTCTTCTAAGTGGGCATAGAAGAATTGGATTTTCTCGTCCTTGACTTTCCATTTTCTGAGCACTTAACCAATGATGAGGGAAAAATCCCCGTAGACATCTAGGCACTGAATGCCTTTCTTGAGAGCAACTTTAAGTCCTACCATACATGACTCATATTTAGTCATATTGTTGGTGCAGGGGAAATCCAAATTGATGGCGATGGGAGCGTGGGAGTCATCTGGGGAGATCAGAAGTATCCTAATGCCATGTCCCTTTTTATTGGTCGCGCCATCAAAGAAGATTTTCCATTGAAGGTCATCTTGAGCAGCGTAGATGATGTTTTCATTTGGGAATTCAGAGATCTAATCATCATCCTCTTCCATGGGGTGGTCAACGAGGTAGTCAGAGATGTCTCTTCCTTTCATGACTTTCTGTGTGATGTATACGATATCAAACTCATCTAAGAGCATAAACCATCGAGCCATTCGACTGGATAAGACAGGTTTCTCAAGCAGGTACTTGATGGGGTCCATTCGGGATACAAGTTTAATGAGGAAGGTGAGCATGTAGTGTCAAGACTTTTGGGTGACCCAAACAAGTGCGACGCATGCTTTTTCCAACGTGGTGTAGTTGAGTTCATATCCGGCCAATTTTCAACTGGCGTAATAGATGGATCTTTCTTTGTGGTAATCTTCAAGGTATTGAGCTAGCAATTCCCCAACTGCAGTATCAGTTAGGTTAGGTATAAGAGAAAGGGGAGACCAGGCTGTGGTGGCATGAGTACCGGAGGTTGAGTCAGGTATTGCTTGATTCGGTCGAAGGAGTCTTGTCAGGACTCATTCTAAACTTTGGTTGAATCCTTTCGAAGGAGTTTAAAAATTAGTTCAAAAATAGCGGTGAGTTGGCTGATGAACCGGCTGATGTATTACAATTTCCCAAGGAAACCTCGGACCTCTTTCTCCGTTCGGGGAGGTGACATCTCAAGTATGGCTTTTAGCTTTATAGGGTTTGTATCTATCCCTTTTTCACTGACCATGAATCCCAAGAGTTTTCCCTTTGTAATACCAAAGACACATTTATGTGGATTGAGTCTCATCTGATACTGTCGCAGTCGTTCGAAGAACTTTTGGAGAGTGGGAACATGACCTTCTTTAGTTTTGGATTTGATAATCATATCATCCATATAGACCTCCGCTTCTCTGTGAATCAGATCGTGCAGGATGGTCGTGGCAACCCTTTGGTAAGTAGCCCCGGCATTCTTGAGACCAAATGGTATAACAGTGTAGTAAAAGGTTCCCCATGGGGTGATGATCGCGGTTTTTTCTTGATGATATGGGTGCATTTTAATTTGGTTGTATCCGATAAACCCATCGACGAATGACTTGAGAGCATGACTAGACGTGTTGTCCACAATCATGTCGATATTGGGTAGCGAGTAATCATCCTTTGGAGGGGCTTTGTTTAAGTCCCGGTAGTCTACACACATCCGAAATTTCCCTCTTAATTTCAACAAAGGCACTATGTTGTCTAGCCATGTGGGATATTCGATCACATGAATGAAGCCCACGTTCAGCTGTTTGACCACCTCTTCTTTGACTTTGAGCAACCATTCTATACTGAGCTTTCTTAGCTTTTGTTTAACCAGCTTGTAATCTGGAAAAGTGGGGATCTCATGCTGAGAAATTTCAGGATCAATGCTGGGCATATCATCATAGGACCATGCAAAGACATCCACGAATTCATTCGCTAATTCCTCGAGTTGTGCGCATTTATTCTCGTCAAGGGTAGCCCCTATCCTAATCTCGCGTAGTTGGCTACTATAACCGAGGTTAATAATAACAGTCTCTTCTTCATTAACTTGAATGCGGTTATGTTATTTGTTATTAACCTTATTTAGATCAGTTAAGAATTTTTCATTTGCAAAATCATCATCATCAAAAGTTTGATTAGAATCTAAACAATTAATGTAAGGCACAACAAGATACTCAAAATCTTCATTTATTTCATTGATAGAAAAACAGCATTGAGAACCTCATCAAAGAAGGTCTCGATTACATTTGAGCAAGGATAGACAAAATAAGAAGAAATGGGGTAAATATTGGGGTTAGGTGGGATTTCAACAGGTAGAACTGGCGCAACATGCCAGTTGAGGAGAGGTGTATTAACAACTTTAATCAAGTGGGATGGATCCAGTGATGTAGTGCTTGAATAAACCATGCAAAGTGTCAGCCCCAGTGTCTGTAAGTTGAACAAGTCCTCAAAGTCACTTTCCTCAGTCTCTTCGGTATCTTTGATGAACGGTTGTACACGCTGTTGGGAAATTTTGGCCCATGGGTAGCTGTCTTGGAAAAAGATCTCCATTCTGGGTTTTATCTTCTTATCTGTATGGTCATACCATAGTTTCAAAAAGTCGTAAAATGGGAAGTCCTCACCCTCTTTAATGAATCGTCCATTCAAGGAGTCACCTGAGATGGTTTGGAGGCAGTCTAATATTCTCTTTGGTCGAGATTGGCGGATCATTCTGAGCCCTTGTTCTGATGGTTGATACCCCAAACCACAAGGAGGGAAAACTTTCTTCAGTTCAATGGGATCAAGTATCCCTTGCTGTCTTTGTCCTAGCCCTAGTCCGGGCATGAAGTGTATGTTTGTGAACATTTGAATCACATTGACATTGTCATGAGGGTCGTATTCGGGATAAACCCTTTCTTTGAAATCATCCCCTTCTGGGAGTATAAGTGGATCAACTCGGAATCCTGATAGGAGCATATCATTTGATCCGAGTTATATCTCAAGGATTGGATTTCTGGTACTTGCACCCTTGGTATTATCGTCATCGCTCAAAATGGTAATGACTCATCCGTTGGAAAAGAACTTTAATTTTTGATGGAGTGAGGAAGACACACCCTTGATACTGTGGAGCTAAGGTCATCCGAGTAACATTTTAAAACAAGCTGGGATGTCAATAACTTGGAATTCAATGAAAGGGTTTATGGGGGCAGACCCTATTATAAGTTTTATGGATCCCATCGCCTCCCGACGGGTATTATCATAGGCACGTACATCAGTGGAAGTTGGAGCGAGGTCATTTTCTTTCAGTCCTAAGCATTTGAAGGTCCTTAATGGGTAGACATTCAAGGCGGATCCATTATCGACAAGAGAGAGTGGTACGATTTTCCCCATAACTTCGACGGAGATATTGAGTGCATAATTATGGTTTGGCCCAATTCTAGGGATATCTTCTTCAGAAAAGGATAGCATTCGGGTAGAGGTCAAGGATCCGACCAAATTTATCACTTTTTCTGGTGTGGTAGAAGGAGGAACTATGGGTCCAGTGTGTAACTTGATCAAAGCATTTATGTGTAGCTGGGAAGACATGAAAAGCCCCCATAGAGTGATGTTAGCTTCAGTTTTTTTTATATCGAGGATCTTGCTTTCCTCGAGGGCCATTTCTGGCATAGGAAGGTTCTTAATGCCCTTCCCCTTGTCATTGGATGGTAGCGAGCTTGGGATCTGGTAATGCCTCCCTGATCTGGTCATGTAATTTATTAAAGAAGGGAAGAATATAAACCCCATTTCTTTGTCAATATCGGGTTGTTCTGTCACTTTATTTATTTCTCCAAGGATCTCCTCAAATGATATCATCCCACACATGTTGGCTACCGGGCCAGTTTTATCTGAAGCTTGCTCTTCACTTGAATTTTCAAATTCTTCCCCCATTCCGGTGGCAACAATTCTGTCTTTCCATAAAAAGTCAATGCATTCCATAACTCCAATCGCTTCTTCATACAGGTCTTCCCATTCTATGGGTATATGTAAGGGTGAAGGGAATAGGCGTCATTGTAACTTCAGAGTATCAAGTAACTCGGTTATACTGTAGATATTATTAATTTGCCTAAAAAATCCTACCATGATCTTAACAACATCATCTGGGCTAAATTCATCGGTGGGTACCACCCAACTGTTTGACCCTCGGGCCCATTTCTGTGCTTCTAAGAACAGTGTGCTGAACATCTGGTAATCAATTATCATCTGTGAGGGAAATTTTAGCCCGAACTCTAGGAGTTTGTTTAACACTTCTGATAATTTCATACCTCCATTTTCAGAACGGGTATGGACAGTGATGCATGCTCTGGTAAGGAGTGGCAGTGCCTGATCAGTGAGGCTAACAGGGTGTAGGAGGAAATATGGGCAGGTTTGGAGAGATTTGGGAGAGTGTATTGGGGTGATTTGAGTTGAGGGATAAAATCTTGGGTTCATTTCTAGGAAGATAACATTGGTATGATTTGGGAGTGGGTTGTGAGTAGTGTTTGTCTTAGGATTGCTAGGTGGGACAATGGTACCCCGGTCAATTAGACATTAGATTATGTTTCAAAGGTGAAGGCATTGGTCGGTGGTATGACCAGCGATTTGGTGAAAGTCGTAATGGGCATCTGCCTGGAAGTTTCTCGGAAGTGGATTGGGCAATGGACGGGGATCCAAGTGCTTGATGAGGCTTCGTCTTAATAGGGCCTGATAAACTTTGGAGAGGGTAGCATAGAGCTCGATGTATTCTTTTTGAACTGGGATAGGGGGCCTTTTTGGTGCCCACGAAGTGGTTGGTTGAGAGATGTTGTTGATGATTGAGACTGCAGCACTGACAGGTTTGTTATATTTTCTGGGGGTGAACTGTCCAGACACTTTCTTTGGTTCAACCTCTATTTTAGCAAGACCTTCCTCGATTTCTACTCCTGCTTCTCTGAGAGCTCGGAAGTGGGGATAGTATTTTCCTCCCATGGTTGCTCAAACATGGGGTAAGAAGTTCTTCTTTACTATGTTGACTTGCTCTTCCTCGGATGGTCGATTGATCATGGTAGCTGCTTTTTCCCTCCATCGGGGCCATGAAGTTACTGACTGATTCCCCATAGTTCTGTCTGAGCAGCTCTAAATCACGGTGGGAGACCTCAAGCTCTTCGTTATATTTATACTGCAACATGAATTCACGGGATACATCCTCCCAGCTACGGATTTTGGACTCCTCGAGAGACAAAAACCATCGGAGGACGCTATCCTTCAAAGTTTGCTGAAATAATTGGGCCATCACTTTTTCTGAAGCCCCTAGGAGAGTCATGGAACGGTGATAACTGCGAAGATGAACAATCGGTGGTCCACTTCCTCCGAATTTCTCAATATTCGGCATCTTAAACTTCTCGGGTAACCTTGCCTTAGGATAAGGGGACATGTGGGTGTAGTTCATATAATTTCTGAAAATTCTTACTTGGTCGAACTTCTTAGTTATCATCTTGAGATCTTCTTTGACCTTGTTAAACTCTTCCTCTTTCGGATCAACGATCATAGGTAAGTTATCCCCAGACTGGGCAAGGTTCGTCATAGGAAGTTGGGAAGGCGACGACCCATTAATAGGAGGGACACGTGGAGCCTTCTAATAATCTTCGGGAACCCAAATAGGCTCGGGTGGACCCATAGCGTGAGGGAATAGGTCCTTGGGCTCTTGAGGAATAGGAACCTGGTTTCGTTGCATCTCCCGAACCTCAGTCTGAAGGTTGTCAATCTTGGACATGAGCTGAGCTAAAACTTCCATCAGATCTGGCTACGCAATTGGTGCTTGATATGTGTTCTCCATGGAAAGAGAAGGGATACCGACTCGGAAGAGGTAGCAGGGGAACGTACAGAGCTCCGGGGTGATTTAACTGAAGACCGAAGCCAATAAGGAGCCAGGCCAAGGGAGTGTGATCGACCTGAGAGGGCGTAAAATTGGATTTATTTTTGACAAAAAAATGATGAAAATATTTTTGACATTTTTTCTTTTTGAGATTGAAAGACAATATTTTTGGATTTTTGGTAAAGAAAGGAGAAATGTTTTTGGATTTTTGATAAAGAAAGGAAAAAATGTTTTTGGAAGATGGGTCTCAGCATGGTTATTATTATTATTATTAGGTTCTCACTTGTATTAAATTCTCCTAAATGCAAAATGAAATGCCGGACGGGACTCGAGCCTAGAAAATTTGGGTTTGTAACATGTGTAAAGCTATGGCTGGACTTGTAACCAGGATCACGGGCAGGGTCCCGTTTTAAAAATGCGTAAAAATTTGGGCGGTAGGCCGACCTGAAATTTCTGCAGAGTTTCGGGTAGAAACCGACAATCTAATATGTGTGTCATAGGCTTGACACCTATATGCGGGTATGCAACTTGGTTGGGTGAATCGAAAAGGGTTCCCCCCTTTGGCGTGGCTTCCACAATATACGTCTTGCTTTTGCGAGCAATCGGTACGTGTGGACAAGCCATTTGATATACTTGAGTCTACGTGAATTGACTCACTATATACCTCATGGGGATGGTACGTGTGAGAGTGAATTCGATACACACGGCGTACGTGAACGAGTTCCCTGCGATATACCTCCCATCATGACTTCGGTCAAGCGGTACGATGCGGGGGAACCTCTCGATATACGTCGAAGGTACTTGGCCAATGGAAGGTGAGAGTCATATCGCTTAGGCTAACTGCACCCTGCCGGACCAGCGCCCATCACAAATTGGCCCTCCAGTTACGGGAAAAAATTTAACCAATCATAATGCTCTTTATTGATATTGTGTGAATCATGCAAGATTCTCTTATTAGTATCTTATGATGAGAGTATCTTTCTTGATCATGCCCAATAGGGAGCAAAGTATGAGTACCAATGGTATACCAAGTACAGGTGATGCGTGCAATATGGGGATATATCTGATCCTAGGTTCACGTGGTGTGAAGTGTACACGGAGAATTTTCTATAAGTGTGTGAATAGAAGCATAAGCAGGAGATACACATGATTAGTAAAAGGAGAACATGCAAATAGGGGAATATATAAGAAAATAAAACACCCATGTAAATAAAGTCTAGCCCTCAAAAATCATGTCCCCAGCAGATTCGCCACTGTGGCCATCCCCGGATATATCCCCTCACGGTAGGAGAGGATCCATCTAGGTCTCGCGTGTCCCTCTCGGGAGCGCTTCGACCGGAGTCGATGAATGAGGTGAAAAATGTAGAGAGATAGAGTTGCCAGACGATTTTACTCAAAACAGACAAAAGAAAAGGGAGTCATCTCGAAGGACAACATCCAAAGACATACTGATACATACGAAACCAAAATGATTTGAAAAGGGTCCGAAGGCTATGTTACGAAATAGGAAGGTGTTAGGCACCCATTTCGCCCTTACGATTTCTCATGGGTTGTTGTTATTTTCCTTTATTTCCCTTGATATGTGTGCATGTGTATACGTAGTGGAGATAGGAATCATTGACTTTTATCATGGAAATGATAAAGAGATTCATCCATAGGAATGTTCCTAAAAGTAATATTAGAAAATATGATTTATGCGATTATCCTAGCGTCGATCATTATAAGGGAATGATAAAGCATGTGGAATAATACGCCATTAAGAACAATATATATATATATATATATATATATATATATATATATATATATAGGATTTAAGAGAGTTAAGTTTAAAGAATATAGAAAAATAGGAAAAAAGTAGAAAAATGACTCGAGTCTCGGGTTTTACCCCAAGACGCCTACGTAGCCTATAGAGGCATCAAACTCCTCGTAGTTCGTATGCAAAATAACGGTGGGATTTGTCCCATAAATCCAATTGGGGACTTCTCTTATATGTGTGTGTGTGTGTAAAAAAGTGTTTTAGTTATGAGAAAAGTGTGAGAATTCATGTTTGGAATTTATGAGCAAATCCTCTTTTTCTTATTTTTTGGGTTTTATTTATATGAAAATAAGAGATGTGCAATAATACTAGATGTTGATGTAAAAAACTAGATTGCTCTAATTATTCAATCACAGATAAATAAATAAGACAAAGATTTTTAAAGTGGTTCGGCTAGGAATAAAGCCTACGTCCACTGTTATGTTATTGCTGAGTGTTTGCAGAATTCTTGATTACAGGTTCTCTCAAGAAATTCCGGTCCCCCTGAATGAGGATGATACAAGGTATTTATAGCCCTTAGGATGTACATGAAAGGTCTGATACATTAAATGAAATACATATGAAAAGGTAATACGTTTAATGCAGCGTGTGCGTCAAGAATATAAACATTCAATGAACAGTTGAACAGTTGTCCGTTTAATGATACGGCCGAGATGCAGCTCGGACCGCCTTAGTTGCTCGTCGTTCAGGAGTTCATCGGAGCGCTGGAGTTCCTCGGAGTGTTGTAGTTCCTCGGGGTATCCTTGTTGCTCGGAGCGAACATGACTTGGCCGGGGGAAATAAATTTCCTCGTTGTTATTGTGCCATGTAGATTGACACATGTCTTCTTATTATTGGTCCACGTCAGTAGATTAAATTTGGTATCAACGCTAGATAAAAAGTATATTAAGATATGTGAGCTAAGAGAATAAAAGTACTAAGTAACAAAACAAACTAATGAGAATTTATGGGAATTTAAAGAGAGAGTTGAGAAAATTGGACCTTCTTCAAGATCTTGAGCTTGATCTTGGATATTGGAGAGAAGCCCTTGCACTTGGAGGATGATGGAGAGTACTTAATTCACCAAGTTTGATGAAAAAGGTTATGAAAGGTGAAGGTTGAAAATGGATTTGGATGTGGAAATCACGCTGACTTCGAGAGGGATTTTCTGAGCTTGCTGAGAGTGATGGATTTCTGATTTTTCCTTTTTTGGAATGAGGTTAGGCCCTCCTTTTCATAGGCCCGGGTCATTTCCAATCAGCATATCCATGTTCCTACCAATCGGCAGGTGTGTTTAGGCACACTGCCGATAGGCAGGGCTTGGAACTTATCGTTTGGTAGTGTCTTTCAGGTTCCTTCAGAAAATCGATCGTAGAGCGCGAACCGTTGATCCAAATTGTGTACGGGATGAACCATTGGAAAGGTATTTCAGAGGTCTTTGAAAGTTATTTGGACTGCTCCCGAGTTCGGGAGTTGACTTTGAGTCAAATGTTTCTCGGAAGCGCTCATCGGTCCTTTGGACGAGGAAACTTAGAACGCACACGGATCGTTCATTCGCATTGTAAGTCAGAATCGCACACGGGGCAGACCATTAGAAATGTTAGGAGATGTACTTCGATATTCTAAAGAGTTTGACCTGGTTTGAGGAGTTGACTTTGGTCAGCCGGGGGCTGGAAGCGTTCAATGATCTTTTGGAGTAAAATGGATCATTCGTCCGTACTTTAAGTCAGAGTCGCGCATGGTGCATACCGTTGGAAAGTGGTTTCAGTTCCCTTTAAAGATTTATTCAGTCTCAGTGGAGCTGAAGAGTTGAATTTGGTCAAATGGAGCCTGGGAGCGTCCGGTGACCTCCTGATCGAGTTTCGATGAAAATGGGTCATTCGTCCGCATGGTAAGTCAGAATTGTGCACGGGACAGACTGTTGGAAAGGGGTTTCAGTGAACTTTTAAGATTCATTCAGTCTCAGCCGACCTGAATAGTTTGAATTTCGATCAAATGGATCCTGGGAGTGCCTGATGGACTTTAGGTTAGTACCCGGGGTATGACTTGGGTTTGCAATAATGAAGGGAGGTGCTAGGGACCTAAGGAGAGGTTTATGGGGGTATTAGAATGGGGTGTCTACACCTTTATTGATTTATATATTGTGATGGTTGGAATCTAATGTATATTGTGAGTGTTTTATTTATTTTTCGCATTGTTAAACTCATCTGTTTAAAATAAAGATAAAAATTTGGCACCGGTCTAATTTCACTTAGGTGGTTAGTAATTAAAAAAAATTCAACAATGATGCTAAGAATGAACCATTTGAGAAATATATTTTAATTTAATAAAGGATTGATCAACCGATATTTATGTAGATGGGGTGTCGCAACATGTAGGTAGTAACACTAAATTACTTCTCAGTGACTCCAAACGTTGTAAAATACAAAAATGAAATGATGATGCATATCAAAACACTATCAAATCGTCACGTGGATATGGAATAAAATGGTGACTCAGTTATCCTAAATGTCCATTCGTATATGGTGCAAAGCAAAACACAAAAATATATTTGTCTTTTTCAAAATTTTTATCAAAATAAAATCTTTTTTATTTTTCAAAGTTTTTCAAAAGAAAAAATATAAAACAAAAAAATACATGCTGGAAATTGGCAAAAAATATCATCATGCAAATCAACCTATGCTAGCAAACAAGTCTAAACCTCAACCGTTAGGTGAGGTTGAGTCTTCCAAAGGTGGTAACATCCTATGAAAAACCTCCATCAAACCATGTGAAGTCTTGACTACAAATTTTACCTGCTCCCTAATATGTTCAAACTCTCTCGTGTAATCATCCGGAGCGACAGGTGTGGGTGCGTGTGTGTGAAGACATGTAGTAGCAAAACGTGTCACATGAACCAACTTAAAACAAAACTCCCTAAGGTGTCCTCTATTCTTGCAGTGTGTGAAAACATAAATAGACCTAGGAGCACCTCGCTCAAAATGTCTCCTACACGCTCTCCTAGCAAGTACATGATGCCTAGGTGGGTTGGGTTGAGAGGCATGTGAATAAAACACTAAAGTGGGAACCGACTCGGGTGCAACATGTGAAGTGGATGCACTGTCATGACTTATTCCTAAACTCTCACCACTACACAAAATGAGATTGAGAACCATCTTTCCAACCTTCTTAGATGCGTTCTCTAAAGTGTCTTTAACCTCCAGGGCATGCTTAAGATCTCTCTCTGATTGTGACACGCGGGTTATAAGTTCACTATTTTTTCGGCCTAAAGCTATCAACTGTTCACTCAAAGAAACCTTCACCTTCTCGAGTTGACTCACTTTTGCCTCGGTGTATAAATCTATAAATGCGATCGGGATATCACTATTACCCTCACTAGCCCTCACTCTCAGACTCGCTAGAAACACTCAAATCCTCCTTGGGGGTCTCATGTGCACAAGTATCCTCATTGTCGTGGGAGAAACGGGGTATGCTAACGTGACTAGCAGAAAAAGAAACAAACTTTCCTTGTGAAGACCCATCCCCTAAATCTTTCACATTATCATCACTAAGGGTGACTGGCATAACAACTTTCTTGCCCTCTCTCTTACGTCTAGTGGGACACTAAAACCACTTATGCACTTTGCCCTCACACTCAAAACATGTTACTTAATCTAAATCTCCCTCACCTTCTTTCTCTTTCTCATCGCTTTCCTTGGCCTTGCCTTTCTTTTTCTCAAAGAACTTTTTATTGGAAGAGTTTTGTTTTGAAAACTTGAGAAACTTTTTAAAATTCTTTGTAAGCATGGTCATATCAAAATCAGACTCAGACTCACAAAAACTCACTTTCTTTTTCTTCTTAGATTGGGCTTTAAGTGTTATCCCTCCTTCCTTAGGCTTGATAGTGTCAGGAAACTTGTCAATCTCATATGTCTGGAGGTCTCCAACCAACTCTTCTAATTTCAGACGATTCAAATTACCTAAGGTATTTAAAATAGTCACTTTAGGGATAAAACGTATTGGCTGCGATCTTAGAATATTTTTAACTACTCGTGCATCAGGTATAGACTCACCAAGATTAAAACTAGTGTTGACAAAGTCAGACGAACGTGCATAAAAATTATCAAAACACTCACTCTCAAGTATGGTAAACGTCTCAAATTGAGTGGTCAAATTTTTAATTTTAGACTCTTTGACCGCGTTAGTGCCTTCGTGGGTGAGTTGTAAAACATCCCACGCTTCTTTAAATGTGGTTCACGTCATAATACGTCATATCTCACTGGGGTTGACGATTCCGAAAATTGCACTAAGCCCACGTGAATTAAAAGTGCTTCACCTAAACTCATCCTCAGTCCAGTCTGACATATGTTTTAAATTCGTGACATTATTTGCGATGACAGTGGGAGGATTCTAGCCTCTTTCACAAATTAACCAAACTCTCTCATCGATTGCTTTTAAATGAGATCTCATGCGGGCTTTATAGTAAGCAGAATTAGTCCCATCAAAAATTGGCAACCGATTATATAAGTTTTCACTTGGAAACATTGCGATAATTTTTAAAAAATATGATTTAAAAAAAATCAATGTCACACAATTTTGCGGAAAAAAAAGGAATACACAATAAATTAGTGTAACATACTGTGATACCAATTTCTAAAAAGTGATGCGTTATGTGCGATACTGATTTAAATAAATGCGCAAATTCCAACGACAAACTTATTTAATTAGAGTCAATTTTTAAACCAAGTTAATTCAACCCCTAAACATACAACTACGTGTGTGCATGTGTCAAACCATCATAAACATAAATATCGTAACTCACATATTTCAGGAAAAAATATTAAAGGGCAAAACATTTTATTTCACTAGGAATTAAATCACAATTTACAATCACAATGAAATCAACAATAAGTTTACCTCAGCAAACCTACATAGACACGCAACCTAGATTCAACAATGGATTCCACACAGCAAACCCACACGAACCCCAGTCCAATCTTCAACAAAGATCCACACGCGGAGAATCTCAATGACCTCAGCCTTGAGGTGTATATACACGCTCCATAAGGATGAACAATAACAAAGTTTTGTTCTTGAGTTCCAAAACAATTTAGACAAACTATTCCGATCCCGTGAATTGAAAACAAAAAGGTTTAAAACCCCAAAAATGAGAAGACAAAGAATTATGCAAAAGCAGTTTCGTCTCTGTTCAAAGTCGTCAGTTGTATAATTAAAAACGAAGTTGGAAATACCTTTTTATAGAAAATCTAAGGCGGTGGCTCACTCGAACGAGATAACAGTGTCACTCGAACGAGGACACGTGTCGTTCAAATGACTTCGCGCGACATCAGTATGTCGCTCGAACGAAGTCTTTAGTCGCTCGAACAAGAAAAATTAAAAAAAATTATTTTCCTTTTCCATGTAAATGTTCCGCTTTGAAACTTCGAAAATTATTTTTGACGATAAACACAAAAACTCTGCTCCAACACTTAGAATTTTTTTTCATGAAAATATCCCAACATTCTAAGTGAATTATTAAGGACTTAAAGCACAACCTTACTAAAGTTAAACTTGCAGAGCCTCGAATGTTGAATAAAACTTGATATTCAGATCCGTCTTTTAGCGTATGAGATCTTGAACATTCTTCGATGTTTGTAGCGGTATACGAAATACTTAATTAATAATGAAAATTTATAAAATCATGTCCTTACAAATTTCCACCTGTGTCTATGCCGGTACAAAATAAAAATATCCGAATTATCAAAACAAAAATGCCTATACAAATCTACTACCCTCCCATGAACCCAAAACTAGAAAGGTACAAAACATGAAAGTCCAAAACTTTTCTTCAAAAATCTTCAACTTCAAAATATTCAAATCTCAAAGCTTTTCTCATTAGGGTTTGCAATATATTGACCATTAATCTTCGTACCTACACACATGAGACAAATCAAATACCTTCGTGGCGCATCCACTTTGAAATGATATAAGAATATATCAATCAATATAATCAAATCTCACCCATAAAGCAAAAACTCCCCCATAATTCATTCTCTCTCTTTTTATTTGACCGGAATAGACAAGGAAATGAATAAAGAAAATAAACATGGAGTTGTCATGACAAAAATGCATAGCAAATATGAATAAAAGTACGCGCATGCAAAGAGTAACTCAAAATCTTTCACAAACTATTTTTGATTTTTCAATTTCTTCATACAAAAAATGCAAAAATAATTTTTACACAACTCACACACCATGCATTTACACTAAGACAACAAAATCATAGACACAAAATGAATGGGTGTGAACATATTTGGTAGGAAAATCAACGCAATCAAACATAACATATGTGATGGATGTATACGTGTACTTTTAATGAATGAATCTCAAAATCGTTATTAGGTGTTAAAAGTGTTAAATTTACATTACATTGACTCAATTCGTCAACACATTAAACACAAGAATGATTCCCACACCAATAACGTCTAAAACTATGAATGTTTTTTCATGATGCTATCAAGATGTGAAAATTCGTTTGTCGTTTCTTTCCATCCAAACTCTCTCATAAATAATAATCATTGTATTTTTCTTTTGAGGTGGACCCCTTTTGGCATATTTATCTTATTATTGCCTTTAAATTTTTCAGGATCTTTTAAACGATGGCTTTCACGACGAGTTGATTTTGAACTCTCGCAGTCCTTCCTCGTGTTTCACTCATCATATTTTTTTGCAATTAAATTCCTCATGGTAAACGGTTCTTACTTGCACTACTTCAATTTTTAAGTTTTATCACATATGGTTCGTTTTAATGACATAATTGAGATGACAACACTCCAACCAGTATGTGATAAACAAGTAAAATAATCAAACAAATCCGTGAAAGTGTGCATTAAAGGAACTCATGAATTAAACATGTAGGTAGTAATCACAAAGTACATCTCAATGACTCTAAATATTCTAAAGAACAAAAATGAAATGATACTATCGAATCATCTCATGGATATGGAATGAAATTGTGACTCAGTCATCCTAAATGTCCATTCATCTACAGTGCAAAATAAACTACAAAACTCTTTTTGGCTTTTTCCAAAAATTTTATCAAAATAAAATCATTTTATATTTTCCAAAAATTTTCAAAAAAAAAATCTAATACAAAAAGTACAAAAGTCATAACACTATCAAAGATATATCATGAAACACAACTAGCGTATGAAAAACATATGAACATAATCATCTATATGATATAGAAAAAGAAGAATCATATGCAAGCAACCGAGAATCAACTAGTCTAATATCTAGTGCCTCTAAAAGTGATTTTCTAACCCAAATAGGTGTGCAAAGACGCATGAAGGTTTTGGGAACCAAGGGAACACTAGACTTCAACTTCCTAGGACCTTTTCGAAGATCGAAACAAAAACGCCTAAGGTGATCTTTCCTACCACAATGTGAACATGTGTAAACGGGTGGAACGACACCTATAGGTTGACCTTTTCTAACATCCTTAGGATTGATTGACCCTCTAAAAAAAATAATGATCTTTGCATTAATACTCGAAACATTAGAACACGAGGAGCTACTACGATTGCTACCAACACTACTCGAGTCTGTTAATAATTTTTTATCTCCAAAATTTTTTACTCAAGTAAAGAATTAGACTCTTCCAATTTTAAAGACTCCTTATCTAAATTTTTAATAAATCCTATAAGGTTATCACGTTTGTTCTTAAAATATGCACATTTATCCCTAAGAGTCTCTTCACGTGCCTTAAACTCACAGAGTAAAGTATTTTTATCCACCTTGGCACAAACACAAATCCTAGAATTTATAAGGTCTTCCAATTCTTTTTCTAAAACTAGGAATCTATTATCACTCTCCTTTTTGGACAATTTTAAAGCACTAAAGTCATGGTCCAAAGATAAAAATTTCTCATGATAAAAATCTCTTTGATTTTGAACCGTTTGCAAAAGATCCATAGCGGACTTAAAACGAGATTTTCTTTTTCCAAAAAATCAATTCTTTTAGCAAACGTTAAATTCAAACTATTTAAATCATCAAAACTCTAACTTGTGTCATCAAAGGGGGGCATCCGATTACATAGGTGATCCATTGGAGAAATAGCGTTTTTTCACAAAACAAATTTAAAAAAAAATCTATATCACGCAATTTTGTGGAAAATAGATCAAACGTAACAACTTAGCGCAACAAGCTCTGATACTAATTTGTGAATAGTGAGGCGCCGTGTGCGATACTGATTTGAATAAACTCGCAAATTCAAATTACAAACTTATTTAATTAGAGTCAATTTTAACCCAAATAAAAGTAGCCCCTCAATATGTAACTACGTGTGTGAATGTGTAAAACCATCATAAACAAAAATGTGCTAACTCACAGATTTCAAGAAAATTTCCCGAAGGTCAAAACCTTTTATTTCACTATGAATGAAATCGCAATTTACAATCACAATGAAATCTGCAATAAGTTTACCTCAACAAAGCTATATAGACATGCAACCTAGAGTCAACAATGAATTTCATGCAGAAAACCTACACGAACCGTAGTCCAATCTTCACCAAAGATCCATACGAAACGAACCTCAATGACCTCAGTCTTCAGGTGTAGAGATGCACTCCACAAGAATGAACAATAACAAGGTTTTATTCTTGAGTTCCAAAATAATTCACACAAACTATTGGGGTCATGTGCATTGAAAACAAAAAGGTTTAAAACCCTAAAAGTGAGAAGACAAAGAATTCTGCTAAAGCAGTTTCGTCTTTGTTCAAAATCACAGGTCTTCTAATTAAAAACAAAGTTGGAAAAACCTTTTTATAGAAAAGCTAAGGTGGTGCCTCGCTTGAACAAGATAGCAGTGTTGCTCGAATGAGGACACGTGTCGTTCAAACGACTTCGTGCGACATCACTATGTCGTTCGAACGAAGTCTTATGCCACTCGAACGAGAAAAATTAAAAAACAATTTATTTTCTTTTTCTTTTCCCAGTAAATGTTCCGCCTTGAAACTTCAAAAAATATTTTTGATGATAAGCACAATAACTCTGCTCCAACACTTTGAAATTTTTTTGATGAAAAATGCCCCAACACTTTAAGAGAATTATTAAGGGCTTAAAACACAACCTTACCAAAGTTTAACTTGCGGAGGCTTGAAAGTTGAAGAAAACTTGATATTTGGATCCGTCTTCATGCATTTGTGATCTTGAACATTCTTCGACGTTTGTAGCGGCATACGATATACTTAATTGATAACGGACATTTATAAAATCATGTCCTGAAAAAAAATGCCGCGTGCGATAGTGATTCAAATAGATTCGCAATTTTCAATTCAAACTTATTTAATTGGATGTCTAAATATGCTCAAATCAAATACTAATTAAATCAGCCCCTAAACATGAATCTACGTGTCAGTTTAAATCACAAATTAAATCATTCGATGAATAAGCTGACAAAGACAGATTTCAGGAAAAAATCCCCGCAGGGCAAAAACCTTTTTATTTCCACTATAATTTGTAAATGAACGGTTTACAATCCGATTAGTCTTGGAGGTGTCGGAGTTAGGTTCGATGAGTCGGTTTGTATCGGGGTATGGAAAAAACATAAAATAAAGCCTAAGCTATGAGCAATTTTAAATACCTCCTCTTACAAATCTCTCCCTTTGGCTATTTCGGTACAAAACAAAACCGAAACCCAAATTAGAATCAAATCCCCCTAAGACAATGATTCCTAATGTCCTCCCAAACCCTAAAAACAGAATGACATAAATCAAACTTTGTTTTCAAACTGAACTTGTTCTTCCCTGGGCAACTTCATCTTCATCTTGTATACCCCATGAATTTATCATCAACGTGGCAGAAACCTACACACGTGAAACGAAGAGATATCGTGACACATACAAGTTTTAAAAAGAAAATAAAAATCTCTCTCAATTTGTTCTCCCCCATTTTGTCCGTAATAGAGAAAAGAGTAGAAACTATTCATGAATAGTAATGCATCACAATAAGAATTAAGGTATCATCACAAAGTTACGTAAATAACACACATGTAATGATAATTTAAGGCAATTTTTCTCCACAAACTATTTTTTTCAATTTTTCAATTTTTTTAAATATGAAGGAAAAAATGTACAATACAACACACCATGGAATAACACTAATATTTTTCGAATTGTGAATGCGGAATGTAATTATGTGATTGTTTTTCATAAGAAAATCAACATAAACATTCATAACAAGTGTGAAAGAAGTCATGAGATGCTTCTAAAGAAAGAACTCAAAGTCTACCTTAGGAGTAAAGACTATGAACTCATATTAAATCGACTTAACTTAATCAATATGTCATGAACTTAAAGGATTCCCATACCAATAATGCCAAACTATATAATATTTTTCAAGAAAGTTTGTTGTGAAAACCCATTGATCTTTGACTTTAACTCCCTCAAAATCTCTCATATATTAAGAATAAACTCTCAATTATTTTGAAGAAATCATAGTGCTCATATGAAGTGAAGCATAAATGAATCTAAACAAAATTGACCTGAAACCTTTGTTTTTATGTACTTTTAATCTTTTTAGTCTCTTTTATGAAAATGGCATCTTTTAACGCAAAGAACATTTTGATCTTTCGTAGCCCCTTTCCATTACTTAACATATAACGATATTTTTTGGAAAAATGGTTCTTACACGCACAGCTTATCTCTAATTACATTTAGTTGATTATTAAGCAAAATTGAGATAAGATCATCATATTTTACAAAAGACAAGTAAGAATAATCTTCAAACAAGTTCATGCACATGTGCAATAAAGGTAACAAGAAGTCTAACATGTAGATAGTAGTCATCAATGATCAATGTAATAAACCCATACATTATTAAGTACACTAACGAAATAAAGTCATGCCTCAAAGCACTATGAAAAATCCACGTGACTGGATGGAATGACGGGGTGATAAGAAAATATTAAATGTTCATCCATATACGGTGAAGGATGAAAATACAAAACTTTTTTTGCCTTTTTAAATTTTTTTTATCAAAGTAGAATCTTTTTCACTTTTTAAACTTTTTCTTAAAAACTAAAAATCTTTTTATATTTTTCAAAATTTTTCTAGAAAAATAAAACTCTTTTTGGAATTTTCTAAAAATATCAAAATGAAAAATAAAGATATACAATGATAATAAAATATAGTTATATGAATATAATATGTGAACACGATAATCATCCTACACTAGATAAAGTATCCGAACTTAACCAATAGTGCAAATACCGAAAAATTTCCTAAGATCCTCAAACCAAAGTGCATCTAAAGGTTTCATGAAAATATCGACCAATTGACGTTCAATGATCAAAAAGCTCAAGAATACGACCTTCTCCTCAACTATGTCACGTATAAAATGCTCGCGTATCCTAATGTGCTTTGTGCAATAATGTTGGACCAAATCATGAGATATATGGATTGCACTCGTATTATCACAGGAAATAGTCATCGTGCCTTGTGGAATCCCATCATCTTCCAACATCTGCTTCATCCATAAGAGTTGTGTGTAATAACTCCCGAAGGTAATATACTCAGCCTCCACCGTGGATAAATATATGTTATTTAGCTTCTTTCTCAATTAAGAGACAAGAGCACTCCCAAAGTAAAAAAAACCCACTCGAGGTGCTCCTATAACCATCAACATCCCCTGCCCAATCAACATACGAATAGGTAGATAAACAGTCATCGATATCAAAGGAATACCAAATATCGTAGGAAAGAATGCCACTCATGTATTTGATGATACATTTAAGTGCGAGCAAATGGGACTCTTTCAGGTATGCCTGGTATCATGCACGAACTTCAACACTAAAATCAGTATCGGGACGACTAGCGGTCAAGTTGAGAAGATAACCTATCATACTCTGATAAATGGCTTTCTTTACATCCTTGCTTAAAGTGTCTTTGCTAAGATTTGTCGATGTACTCATATGGGTGCTTGAGTGCTTAGACTTCGAGTGATTAGCGAAGTCTTGACCAAACTTCAACACTAGGTCCCGTGCATATTTGGATTGAGATATGAATATCCCATCCTTAATTTGACGAACCTCGTGACCTAAGGAGAACATAAGCTCACCTACCATGCTCATCTCAAAATCACTCTTCATCTTCTCCTCAAAGGTGTGAGCATGGAAGGAGCACGTGGATCTAAATATTACATCATTCACATAGACTTGGGCATTTAAAATAACACCACTTTATTTATTTACAAATAATGTCTTATCCACTCCCCCTCTCTTGAAGCCACGAGATAAGAGATAGGAAGTGAGCCTCTAATACCAAGTGCGAGGTGCTTGCTTCAAACCATGAAAGGCTTTCTTAAGATAATAGATGTGTTCCGGGTGTTTAGGGTCTTCAAACTCTTTTAGTTGTCCCATGTAAACCTCATACTGTACAATGCCATTCATAAAGTCGCTCTTGACATCCATCTGATATAACTTTAAGTGAAGATGACATGTCGTGGTGAGTGGCAAGCGGACGAACTCAAGCCTAGCAATAAGAACGAATGTCTCACCAAAATTTACACCGTTAATCTGTGTGTAGCCTTGAGTGACCAACCTAGCCTTGTTGTGAAATATGGTACCATTCTCATCCATCTTATTCTAGTAAATCCACTTGGTACCTATCACATTAGTCTTGCTATGTCGGGGGACTAACTTCCAGACCTCATTCTTGTAAAACTAAAGAAACTCATATCATATAATGGATATCCAATGCTCATCCTTGAATGCTTTTTTCACATTATTTGGCTCGACTAAAAAGGCGAAACACATATAGCTAACCACATTCTCGAGTTGAGCACGAGTCTTGACACATAATGTGGGATCACCAAGTATAGTAAAAGGGTTATGACTCTTTCGAACCCAAGCGGGTGGATCTTCTAAATCAGGAGTGGGGTCCACCGAGGTAGTATGAAGAAGTATGGGATCGTCACCAGGGGGTGCATTATCCTCACACTGGGGGCTAAGAGAAATAAATGCTGGCGGCTTGTCATCTCTAATCGTGACATTTTTAGACTCCATAACCTTAGAGATTACAAGGTTAAACAGACTATAAGCCCTATTTATCGATGAATATCCTAAAATATCCTCTCGCGCTATGGGAGTCAAACTTTCCTAAATTATCTTTATCTCTCAAGATGTAGCAAGTACTCCCAAAGATATGAAAATGCGTTTCGTTAGGCTTCTTCCCTGTCCACAACTCATAAGGCGTGTAAAGCATATGTGGACGAAAATATACCCTATTCACTGTATGGCTTGCGGTGTTCACCGCCTCTGCCCAAAAATGTCTAAGCACGTTTCTTCCAAGAAGCATGGATCTAGCCATCTCTTGTATAGTCTGGTTCTTCCTCTAAATAATCCCATTTTGTATAGGAGTACGAACGACTGAAAACTCATGTTTGATTCCAACTCCATCACAATAGCTATTCACTTTACCTTCTTTAAATTCAGTTATGTCGTCACTACGAATCCGATTAATAGTGACACCATGTTGGTTTTATAGAACACGACACTTGGTTGTAAGGAACTCAACTGAATCGAACTTTTCTCTGAGGAATCTTACGATTAAATATCTAGAAAAGTCATTGACCATCATGAGAATATATCTCTTACCACCTAAGCTCTTCGAGCAGGTAGGACCCATAAGATCCATGTGCATCAACTCTAAACTATGGGAGGTGGTAATGGTACTCAACTATTGATGGGGAGTTTGAATTTATTTTCCTTATTAGCAAGGTCCACAAACTGAGGAAGTTAGTTTCCCCAAGTGATGGTAAGCCACAAACTAGGTTCTTTTTCACTAATCTCTTAAGATCCCTAAAGTTTACATGACCTCGTCGTTGATGCTAAGGTCTATAATGCATATTGTGGAACCGTTGCACGCAAAGGAAAACTTGGGAATAATCCCATATTGATTATCGTTAGTCCTCACTTCTTGTAGAAAAGCTCACTGATTTGATCATATACGTCACATTCAAACTGGTCAAACTTTATCGCAAAGTTTGCATCACACGGTTAGCTTATGCTAATTAGGTTCGCTTTTGACCCTTTTACGTACAACACGTTATCTAGTTTTGGGAATTCGGGTATCTCAACACATCCTCGCCCTAAAATACTAGACATACTCTCAACTCCAAAAGTGACTTTATCTTCCTTGCGATCCTCAAGGTGGGTAAAAAATGATAAATCACCAGTCATGTGCCTAGAGCACCCACTATCAAAATACTATTAGGAAGTATTTTAAACTTTGAGAGATACATGCACAAAAAGGGCTTTGACATCTTGCTTAGGTACCCAAGTAGAGGTAACCTTTTATTTTCCCTTTTTATTGTTGGCTCTTGTCGGAGCGTTGGAAGCTATCTAAAATGGAAAAGACATCCATTGAAATTCTTCCATTAAGTTTTGTGAAGCTGCGACTAGAAACTCAACTTTCTCTCTAAGACTAGCAATGTCACTAAAGCAGTGCGCGGGAGCATAAGTATGCCTAGTTTTACCTAACTTGTAGAAAAACTCTCAAAGGTGATCCTTTTGCAAAAAGTTCAAGCATAGACTTATTTGGGTCTACCTCGGTTCTATTTCTTAAGTTGAACTCTCTTTTGTGGTTTAGGTTGAGGACCATAAGGATTCATCACAGATTTAGTAACCAGTTTCGGTGAGGTATAAGAAGTGGATGCACCGTCATAGCCTATTCCTCACCTCTCATCGAAACTGAAAAGGGGACCGAGGAGCATCTTTCCTACCTTCTTCGATGTATCCTCAGCTTAAAGATCAGCGTAGGCACATTAGAGGTCACTCTCCCTCTCACTTAAAACATCCTCTCCATCACTCTCGTCAGAACGACTGGACTCACTATTGAGGTCATCATGTTTAGTAGCTTCCTTATCTCTATGAGGTGCACTATATTTACTAACATAACTATCCATAAACGCAATGAAGTTACGTCCACGCATTTGTCCTTGGAATTCACTGACTCGACCTCACTATCGCTAAGCGTGGCATTTAAAGAAGCTTTGCCTTTGCCTTATCTCTCTAACCTCCTTGGACACTTATCAGCTTTGTGACCCTTACCCTAACACTCATAATATCTCCCTTCATCTTTCTTAAAGTAATCTTTTCTTTCTTTTTCTTTTTCTTTTTCAAAATTTTTCTTGCCTGATTTATATTTTTTTATCTTTCTCAAAACTTTTCTTTTGTTTGAAAGTCTTTTCCTTTTTTAAGTTTGAGAAATATTTTGAAATTTTTCACAGATAAGGCTAAATCATCCAAGTCAAAGTCATACTCGGGAATCAGACGACACTTCCTCTTTCTTTTTAGATTGAACTTTTAACACAATTTCCTTTTCCTCAAATTTAAATATTTTGGGAAACATATCTATCTCATACGTTTGAAGGTCTCCTACGAGTTCTTCAAACCTAAGAGTATCTAGTATCCCTAACGAATTTAACATGATAACCTTAGGAATAAAGCGGTTAGGAAGCGATCTCAAAATTTTCTTAACTACATGCGTCTCACGGATTTTCTCACTAAAATTGAAATTCGAGTTTAGTATATTAGACAAAATTGTGTAAAACTCATCAAAAGATTCACACTCAAAGATAGTGATCATTTCAAATTGTGTGGCGAGATTTTAGAGCTTAGAAGCTTTAATATCATTGGTTCCCTTGTGAGTGAGTTGGACGATATCCCAAGCTTCTTTAGACCTGGTACATGTCATAATGCGGTGGAATTCGTCAGGGGTGATGACTCTTAAGATGGCACTCAGACTGCGCGAGTTAAAATTCCTTCGCTTAAAATCGTCCTCTGTCCATGTAGAACCACCCCCTTTCATGAACCAACCAAACACGTTCATATATGAATTTTAAAGTGGACCTCATTCTAGCTTTTCAGTAGGCATAGTTTGAACCATAAAAATGGGCATTCTATTATAAAAATTATCCATTAAATCCAAATTTTTAAAGACCAACAATTTTTAGAAAAAAATTGATATAATTTTTTTTGTAAAAAGATCACACAGTAATTTAGTGTAACCGACTCTGATACTAATTTAAGTGATTCAGTTGATTGATTTGTATCTTTGGTTCCCAAACACAAATCCAATTTTTACCAAATTTTATCTTCGATTAAATTAGGTGTGAAAAGAAGATGTGTTCCAATTTCCAAGTATCAAACTAAGCATGTAATCAACATAAGAGATGAGGAAAAATCCCTAAAAAGGGCAAAGCCATATATTCAGCACTATCGAGTGTTTTGATAGACAATCGACTTACAAAACTAATACAAACTATGTGAGATGCGTAGAGTCTTCAAAACTTCAATAGAATATGACTCAGTCGGGTAGCGGTCACCGATCAGTCTTCGACTTCTTCAGTAATGAACCCTCGATTCACAAGTCAGCCATAGAGTAATCTCCATAAGGTTTATAAATGGTATTTGAAACTAGGGTTTCAAAAAGATCACATAAGTGGATGATGTATTAGCGAATCTAAAAGTGATTTTTAGAAATCAAAAAGGAAAACCTTTGGATTATATATGCATAAATCGTTTTTACCAAAGTCCTTAGAAAAAACTCCTCAAAATAAGTATGTATAAGGTTTT
This sequence comes from Sambucus nigra, assembly GCA_949130495.1. Lineage (NCBI taxonomy): Eukaryota > Viridiplantae > Streptophyta > Magnoliopsida > Dipsacales > Adoxaceae > Sambucus > Sambucus nigra. Next base: position 502,157,022 of record OX422212.1, read on the forward strand.
CACGAATTTCAATGCGATGCAGTCGTTCAAACAAAAGTGGAAGTCGTTTGAACGAAAACATAGGTTTCGTTCAAACGAAATCCAAACTCATTGTAACGACATGTACATTTTCGTTTGATTGCCCATCTAAAGTCCTTCAAACGACAATCCCCTACCAGGAAAACCAACCTATTTGAAAGGCGTTAGAAGTCCATTCTAACGAGATATCAGTTCTAATTCAAAGGAAACTGCTCGAGATATTAGTCTGTTCTACACATATAAATTGCTCGAGATACTTAAAGAAAATCCCTGCATTCAATTTCTATGAAAATTGAAGGATTTGCCTTCATCAAATACCCTGCAGATCAGAATGATGAAAAAAGTCAAACTGGTCAGCATGTTTACAACTGTCCTAATTCGGATGAAATTACTGTAATATATATGTGTAGTTTGTATCATTAAGTATGTGTAGCGTATACATATTGGGTAGCATTAAATACTAACAACTAAATGGCATAATGGAGAATGCTTTATATTGGCATGTTATCACGGGCAATGTCAAATGCAGTGGACCGTCCTTAACCATGACATCGATATATATATATGAAAGAAAGTAAAATATTAACCCTCAACTCTCATGATTATACATTAAGTTTGAAAAATGAATAGAAAAATATATTAATGGTTTGGTAAATGTCCACTTACTATTTTTTTTCATGGAATCCAATCCCTTCCTTCAAAAAATTACAGAACATCGCATGAAGTTCCTCATCTCATTTTTCACTCGTTTCATTACGTCTTATATGTCCTATTTTCAATCTATTCTAACTTCGCAATTATGTTTATGATTTAAGGCAATAAAAATGGATCCTTTGGCTTGTGAAACTATATAGGAAATTCAACTACATGATACCCAACTAAAGTTTATGTAATAAATATTAGAGAAGACGAGTGATGGACGATTGATTGTTGATGTCATATCACACACTAATGAGAGGTGTGAGAGTGAAGGCAGAGAAAGGGTAGAGCTAATAGCGCTCCACCCTATTCTTCTCACAGTCCAAATTTTTTTATAATTACAAACCTACCCTTATCCCATGGCTCCACAAATAGAATACAAATCTCCATCTCCTTCCTAATTCAACCATTGTTTCTTTTTCTACAAACATTACTAAAAATCTACATAAACATCTAACATTTGAACAAAAATATTCCAGCAAAAATTTATAAAATTAAATATTTTCAAGAAGCATAAAAAGGCAGCAAAAGTAAAAAAAAAAATATGAACCAATAATCCCAACAAATAAAAAAAAACAGCAAAAGTAAAAGAAAACTCTCAAGAAAAAATCTCAAGCGTATGAGTTTCCAAGTAAAATGAAAAAAAAAACTTATAAAATCCATGGAAAAAATATGGTAAAAATATACGTAAAAGAAAGAGAGATTTGAATCAATCTTCGAGTCGAACCAACTTTTTTTGTGGGACTTCTTTGTCTTGGTTATTTAAAAAAAATTGATTTACAGAAAAAAAAAACAATTTTCCCAAAATAGAATGGGCGGAAAACAATTTTTTTGTCGAACCAACATGATTTTTTTTACTTGATACGAATACGATCCAAGTAAAAGCGACATGACATATTTTTTTTTATCAAATGCAAACACGTTCCAATGAAAATTGGATACAATACCTAACACGAACACAATCCAAATAAAAAAGACACGACATCACACGAAATATTATTTTAATTTATTTACAAAAAAAAAAAACACGGCCGGAAAAAATGATTTCGTATTGTGTGTGATTTTAATTTGGTCGTGTTTCTGTTTTTTTTTGTAAGATTTCACAACAGGAGCAAATTAAAATCATGTTTTACTTCGATCGTGTTTGTGTTTTGAAAAAAAAATCTTGTAATGGCGATTTGTGATGAATTTAAAAAAAAAAAAAATACTTTTCATAACTGTCCGGTATAATATTGACGCTTTGTGGTGAACTTCTTGGAAAATATAAAATTAAAAAATTTTAATTTACAAAAAATAATTATTTTCCCAAAATAAAATGGGTGGAAAATAATTTTTTTGTTAAAAATCATTTTATTTTATGGAAAACAGTTTTTGTTTGGAAATTAATTTTTTTTAATAAATTCCCCAAAATAAAATGTTTTCAACAAAATAATTCGTGTCGTGTCAAGTAAAAAAATTCGCTTTTACTTGGATCGTATTGGTGTCAAGTAAAAGAAAATTCATGTCGTTTCAACAAAAAAATGTTTTCCGCCCATTCTATTTTGGGAAAATAGTTTTTTTTCTATAGATCAAATTTTTATTTTTTAAATAACGTAGACAAAAAAGTCCCACCAAAAAAAATTGGTTCAACTCGAAGATTGATTCAAATCTCTCTTTTTTTTACGAATATTTTTTCTATGGATTTTATAAGTTTTTTTTCATTTTACTTGGAAACTCATACGCTTGAGATTTTTTGTTGAGATTAATAAATAAGATTTGATAAATGGGATTAATTGTTGAGATTTTTTTTTACTTTTTTATTTTTTGAGATTCTTTTTTACTTTTGCTGCCTTTTTTATTTATTGGGATTATTTGTTTGGATTTTTTTTTACTTTTACTGTTTTTTATGTTTTCTTAAAATATTCTATTTCACAAAAATTTTGCTGGAATATTTTTGTTCAAATGTTGATATTTATGCAGATTTTTAGTAATGTTTGTAGAAAAAAAACAAGGAGATGGAGGTTTGTATTCTATTTGGGGAGCCACGAGAGAGACAAGGGTAGATTTGTAATTAGCAAAAAATTTAGAGTGTGAGAAGAATAGTTGGAGCGCTAATAGCCCAGCGCGCAGAGAAAATGCCAAAAACTTGTAATATGGTAAATGTAGATAAATGGAAAGAAGCGTAAGTAGACGTTGATGTGGGTGAAATACAATCTACGCGTTCACTCTATTTATTTATTTTTTAAATGGAAATCATCCACAGTTTTACCTTTTGGCCAAATATTATATAAAAGGAAAATAATTTGTGTCCCAAACAACTCCTCCAAATCCTCCCCTAAATAACATTAAGTGTTATACTTTATGAAATGAGTTCTGACAGGGCACAATCCATTAATGCAAGACAAGTGTGGGTGGACCAATTAATTCAGAAGTTACGCTTTGAGTTGTATTGAGTTGAATTTTAATTGTTGAGTTCAAGGGTATTGATTTAAAAGTAAAAAAACATTACTATAAATTTAGGGCATACTAAAAACCTTTAAGAAAGTGAGTGAGTAGGTATAAAAGAAAACTACTTGGGATGGGAAATCGTATGAGCGGTGGTGAAGCCGATTTCCTTTTGAATAATAAAAATGGTGGTATACATGAATATCTAATGCTAAACAATTATAGGTGCCCTGTGCTGGAGTTGGATGTGAATTTGATTTTTCCCACAGATCTTTAGCATTTGAGATGGCTTCAATAGCTGGTGTCCCCAAATGAATCAAATATAGGATGAAAGTTGTTCCATCAGATCACAGTTTAGTGATAATCGGGAGCAATATCAAGGTCAAGATTCCTCCTGATAGGACCATTACTTTGTCATCTCTTATTGTTCCGAAATTAGTATGTCTACTTTAGTCGAAGAGTAATTCTATATTTCCCGCCTCTTTGTCCCGCCAAGCGACTGCCCTGTCTTCTTCTTTTTTTTTTTTAGTTTTTTACTGTTTTGTTTTTAACTTTTAATATAAAAACAGTTTTTTATATTAAAAAAAGCAGTTTTTATATTAGAAAAACAGTTTTTTATATAAAAAAAACAGTTTTTATGATTAATATAAAAAAACATATTTTTAATTAAAATCAAACTGTTTTTTATTAAAATTAAAAATAAAAAATATTTTTTCGTAATATCGCGATTAATTAGTGTTGCTGGTAAAAATATCGCGATTAATTAGTGTCGATAGTGCGGACGCACATTCCCGGACCTACATCATTTGTTGAATGTGGTCCGCGCCAGCGGCACTAATTAAATCGCAATATTTTTTCAATAAAATATCGCGATTAATTAAAAATATTGCAATTAATGAAATGCCGTTGGCGCGGACACACATTCTCGGAGCCATATCATTTGTTGAATGCGGGTTCTCGCCAGCGTCACTAATTAATCACAATATTTTATTGAAAAAATATCGCGATTAATTAGAGCCGCTGACGAGGACCCACACACATTTCCGAATTCAACAAATGATGTGAGCCCAGAAATATGGGTCTAAGATATCATATTAAAAAAATATATATATTAAAATAAAAATAAATAAATTTAAATGCTCTTTTCTGTAGGGACACAAATTTTCAATTGAGTCCTTTGTAATTTTCGCTCAATTCCAGACAAAAACGTTTGAGTCATACGATAGAGTATATTGATCATCTTTCAAGCTTATGACGTGTTTGTTGAAGACGTAGCGGCCAAGTGTATAAAACTTCATCAAAATGCCGTGATTTACGTGTCTCGTTTCAACGTCATCAACAGTGGTTTCATGCTCCCAAGGTATGAATGCATTACATATATATATATATAGGAGCTTGGAACAGTTTATATTGGGTGTTAGGTTTTCAAAACTGCGTTTTGTTTTCAGAATGTTTTCTATTAAAACTTATATATAAAGTATATAAAAGTTTCTGGGCTTAAAAAGAATTTTTGAACTTTCTGCGAGTTCGTTCGAACCACAAGTCGTTCGAACGAGATTGCCAACGACTTCCCATTATAGCATACAAGAACTTCGTTCGAAATGTCGTTCGAACGAGATTGTCGTTCTAACGAGATTTCCAACGAGTTTCTAACGAGGTCATACTGGAACTTCGTTAGAAGACTACGAGATTTTGTTCGAACGAAATGTCGTTCGAACGAGATGTCAGGCGGGAACAGTTTTTGGCAGTTTTCTCCCACTTCCCCACTTGTTTCTTAACCAACTTTTCTCAAACTTTAGTATGTGCGGGAATAACATTTTCCAACTTAACTTTTTCATTCTATTCGATCTTTTAGAGAGAGTTTGAGAGCTAAATTTCTTAAGGAAAATTTTCTTGTTTGGAGTGAAATTCTTTAGAGAAAAATATACACCACTCTAGTTTACACCCAATTGTTTGTTTATCCAAGTTTCAATATATATACATCTTGCTTGGAGTTTTGGCACCGGGTTCATCTCTTCCGTTCTAAGAGAAGTTTTGGTTTTCTTCTACAACGCTTAAAGAAGAAGAGTTCGTTTTGCTGCGACATTCTCATGTAGTAAAAGACACCACGTGTGGTTGACGGTGTACCTATTGTCCGATTGGTGAGTCCAAGATCACGGTGGAGCTCCGTGGTTATCCGCTAGGAAGAGGTGATTACAAGAAGACGCGTCAAGGCTAGAGAGGGTTTGAGTTGAGGAAGTAAGTCATCTATCTTGTAAATGTAATTCCGTACGTAGTTGATTTGAGGCTAGGGCCGTCCGAGGTTGTTTCCTGTTGTGGGTTTTCCTCGTACATCGCGACGTAGTGTGATTGATTTATTTTATCTTGCATAATGACTTAGAACTCATGCTTAGGATAATTAAAGATAAAATGGATTTTAATTGTCACACTTAATTTAATTTGGTGCATAATTAAATTTGGGTAAAGTTTATTTAATTCAAGTCTATTGTTAAAACTGGTTTGGCCTAACTTGGAAATAATGATAAATATGACTTAGTCAAATTCTAGGACTTGAATGAATTAATTGTGTTTAAGTGAAATCAATACTGTATGTGTATTAATCATATTTTCACTTGGTTTAATTTTAATTTGTGTAGAAATTAAAATTTGGTAATTCGGTTTATTGAACCATCACATTTACGCTTCCGCATATCTATTTCATAAAAAGGAAATATTTCTATTTTAAAAAGAGTTTAAAATCGGGGGTTCCGCATCCATCAAATTGGTATCAGAGCCAAAGCGATAAATTATTTCGTTAAAGATACTTTAAATAATTTTTGGCTAAAATAGAATTTTTCCCATTTTCAAAATTTTCTATTTTCGATGGTTTTAATTACGCGTATTGGAAAGCGCGTATGAAATCGGCACTAAAATCTATTGACGAGAGAGTTTGGATATCTGTTGTTAACGGGTGCCCCCACCAACTCACTTAGTTGAACATGAACGTGTTCCCAAACCGGCCGGTAGATGGACTGAGAATGAGTTTAAACTTTCTAATTTTAATTCCCGAGGTTTAAATGCCTTGTTTAGCGCGGTCACAGCGGATGAATTCCGACGCATTATGACGTGTGAAACCGCTAAAGAGGCTTGGGATATTTTACAACTAACTCATGAAGGAACTAGTGTCTTTAAAGCTTCGAAACTCCAAAACCTCACCACTCAATTTGAAACCATCAAAATGAACGATAATGAAACTTTTGATGAATTTGGTGCTAGACTTTCCGAGATTGTCAATTCATCGTTTAATTTGGGAGAGAAAATACCTGACAACCATGTTGTAAAGAAAATTTTAAGGTCCCTACCCGATAGATTTATTCCAAAAGTGACCGTTTTAAATTCTTTACCAACTTTAGCCTCAACGAAATTAGAAGAGCTTGTAGGTGATTTACAAACCTATGAACTAGATATGTTTTCCTCTAAAATTAAAAAGAAAATTGAAAAGGGTGTTGCTTTAAATGCCCGAAAAGAGGTCAAACAAGTAGTAGAGAGCGAGAGTGATAGTGATAGTGACTCGAAAAACATGGCTTTGTTTGCTCGTAAATTTAGAAAATTTCTTAAATTTAACAAAGATAAATTTAAAAATAATTTTAAGAAATTTGAAACTTCTAAGCATGACAAAGCCGAGAAGATCCCTAAACCTATTAATGTACAACTAAATAGGGACGAGTCTAATAGGTGTTTTGGTTGTGAGGGTTATGGCCACAGGGCTTCTAAGTGCCCCACTAAACTAAGGAAAGAAGGTAAACGACCCATTTCATATAATGCGACCCTTAGTGATAGTGATAAGGAAGAGGGACCCGATTCCCCTACTAAGCCTAATTTTGTGGCTTTTATGGCTAGTCATGTGAGTGATAGTGAGAACTCATCGATTGATGAAACGTTAACACATGACACTTCCAAGGTCATAGTTTATGATTCTCTTATTTTTTATGATAGTGAGAGTGGAGAAGAAAGAGAGAGTGAAAACGAAGAAGAGGTTAATGTAAGTGAACTTAAAAATGCTTTTCAAGAATTATATAAAGAATCAATTAAGTTAAAAAGAACTAATTTGAAGTTAGAAGCTAGTTTAAAAGAGCGTGTCAAGGTCATTGATGATAGTTTGTTGGTAGAAGACCTTAGGACATGTAAGAGGACTCTTCGAGAGAAGCTCGAATATGTAGAAGGCGAGAGAGATAGCCTTAGGGTTTAATGGAATCCTTGAAAAAGGAGCTTCTTGCTTTTGAAGAGCGAAATATTTTATTAGAGTCTAATATTTTAGAATTGCAAAATAAATTAAAAGACTCTGGTAATGTCAAATTTAATTTGGAATGTCGTTCGGAAAAATTAGATAAAATCTTAGGAACGGTCCAAATTAAAAATGACATGTGTGGTTTAGGCTTCAATACTTATAATGAATCTACTCATAAAGCCAAAACTAACGTTTTTAGAGAATCTACTAAGAAAACTTTTAGAGATCACTCCGTAAGTAAATCTTTTCGACATGTTTTTACTTGTACTCATTGTGGTCGAAAAGGTCATCTTAGGAAATTTTTTTTGATCTTAAACGAATTCCTAGAAAATCCCAACGTAAAGCAACCAATGTGATTCTCATTTACTTTCACATGCTTCCTCCCTTGCTAAATCTAAAGGATGAATGTGTTAGTGTTTGCATTCTTTAGATTTTGTACTTCATGCTATATTCACATGCTAAATGTATGCTTGTTTAATCATTTTCTTGTCATTGCTTAATCACATATCTCATGCTAGAAAAATGATTTTTGTTTATCCTTTTGAGTATATATTCTTATTTTTTGGTTAAAAATGTCAAAAAAAAACTCAAAAAGATTTTATTTTGTGTGTATTTTGGTTTGACACACTTTAAGTGGCATAAACTTGTGTTTGAATCCCTCCTTTAACGCTCTCATGTGGCTAGAAATTTTGGTTTAGATTGTCAAACCTTAAAATGTTCTTTACCATATTTTTTATGGAGTAGTTGGATTTTGTATTGATCTAATGGATTCAACTTTTATATGTCTCTATTCACACATGCATGAGCTCTTTCGAAACTTAACTTCATATGTATATTTGAGCTATGTGAGATGTTCTCCTTCCAATCTTGTCATCTACATACTTGTGACTTAAGAGGACTAGTGCATTTCAAAATTCGTTGCACGTAAGATTTGTGTGAAACGTAAAAACATGATAAATATAAATGTGCAACGGGAAGGGCTCCGAAAGGACTTAGTTATCCTTTGAGATTGTAAGCCACCGTTTTTGAATGGACCTAAAAGAAATACGTGGTTCAAAGGCCTAAAACAGAAAATATTGCATTAAAAAGAAAAATAATTTGTCAAGGCCTATGTTTGATTGATATATTCATTCAAATTTAATATAAATGCAAATTGAGGGAGATTGGATGGTATATCAACGGTTTGCACAATGCCCGTTTATCCTAGTTGCGTATTTCATGTCATGACTCTATTGGTTTGTAGAATCATCAATATGTTAGGCTTGTATGCATTGTGTATGTTTGTTCATTGAGTTCACTTTATATTGTCACATGAGGTTATATTCAAATGTAATGAAGTTTGCAATCAATTGAGAACTCCGTGAACATGTTTTAAGTGATTGGGTATAAATTTAATTGTTACTAGTTCACACCCTAACACTTTCGTTTCCATTTGACACATTTTTTCCATACGAGTGTGAAAGACTCCTTTTATATTTTGTGTGTGTCATTTGTGTGTTTATATCTATATATGTTTACTTGAGTCTCTTTGATATATATTATGTATACATATATTTGATATTTTTGTATAGTCTTTGCTTTGATTTCTAATCCATATATGCTTAATAATTTATATATCATATTGGTATCATTTTATTGCATCCTAGTTGGTATCCGATGTTATTGTTTGGATTAGTTGAATTTTTGTTGCCCATATGCTTTAACGTTCTCATCACTATATGCAAAATTACATGTTTTAGCTTGTTATCCCATTCTTTTATCGCTTGCTTAGTACAGAGGGTGTATATGCTTTATTTGAGGGAGATAAGATATTTTTTATTCTTTAGCCTTTGTCTATTCCTGAACAAAAAGGGGGAGAATGATAGGGGGAGAAATGGTATTTAATTCTATTATTATCGTATCTTAGTTTGGGGGAGATTTATTTTAGGGGGAGACGTCTTTCTAAGTAGGTCATTTGTTTGATAAAGGGGAGAATTAATTTAGGGGGAGTAATTATTTAATTGCATTTAATATTTTGATATTCTCTATGCGTTTGATAGTTTGCTTAAGTGTGCAGGAATACTTCAAAATGGCAACATTTAACATCGGCAAAGATATTGATCCTTGGGTTGTTTGAGTCAAGCATTGTATTTTTATTTTGGGTGGGACTTTTTATTTGTCTAGTAGAGCTTGACGGTCCTTCAGGATTTTTGTATAGTTTTTGTCCCGGAATAGCCAAAGGGGGAGATTTTTAAGGACGCAAATTTCCAATTGAGTCTAGTTTTGGCTCAATTCCAGACAAAAACGTTTGAGTCATAGGATAGAGTATATTGATCATCTTTCAAGCCTATGACGTGTTTGTTGAAGACGTAGCGGCCAAGTGTATAAAGCTTCATCAAAATGTCGTGGTTTATGTGCCTCATTTCAACGTCATTAACAATGGTTTCATGCTCCCAAGGTATGAATGCATTACACATATATATATATATATAGGATCTTGGAACAGTTTATATTGGGTGTTAGGTTTTCAAAACTGCGTTTTGTTTTCAGAATGTTTTCTATTAAAACTTATATATAAAGTATATAAAAGTTTCTGGGCTTAAAAAGAATTTTTGAACTTTCTGTGAGTTCGTTCGAAGTGTCGTTCGAACGAGATTGTCATTCGAACCACAAGTCATTCGAACGAGATTGTCAACGACTTCCCATTATGGCATACTGGAACTTCGTTCGAAATGTCGTTTGAACAAGATTGTCGTTCTAATGATATTTCCAACGAGTTTTTAACGAGGTCATACTGGAACTTCGTTAGAAGACTCGTTCGAACGAGATTTCGTTCGAACGAAATGTCATTCGAACGAGATGTCAGGCGGGAACAGTTTTTGGCAGTTTTCTCCCACTTCCCCACTTGTTTCTTAACCAAATTTTCTCAAACTTTAGTATGTGCGGGAATAACATTTTCCAACTTAACTTTTTTATTCTATTTGATCTTTTAGAGAGAGTTTGAGAGCTAAATTGTTTAAGGAAAATGTTCTTGTTTTGAGTGAAATTCTTTTGAGAAAAATATACACCACTCTAGTTTACACCCAATTGTTTGTTTATCCAAGTTTAAATATATATACATCTTGCTTGGAGTTTTGGCACCGGGTTCATCTCTTCCGTTCAAAGAGAAGTTTTGGTTTCCTTCTACAACCCTTAAAGAAGAAGTGTTCATTTTACTGCGGCATTCCCATGTGGTAAAAGACACCACGTGTGGTTGACGGTGTACCTATTGTCCGATTGGTGAGTCCAAGATCACGGTGGAGCTCCGTGGTTATCCGCTAGGAAGAGGTGATTACAAGAAGACGCGTCAAGGCTAGAGAGGGTTCGAGTTAAGGAAGTTAGTCATCTGTCTTGTAAATGTAATTCCGTACTTAGTGGATTTGAGGCTAGGGTCGTCCGAGGTTGTTTCCCGTTGTGGCTTTTTCCCCGTACATCGCGGCGTAGTGTGATTGATTTATTTTTTCTTGCATAATGACTTAGAACTCATGCTTAGGATAATTCAAGATAAAATTGATTTTAATTGTCACACTTAATTTAATTTGGTGCATAATTAAATTTGGGTAAAGTTTCTTTAATTCAAGTTTATTGTTAAAACTGGTTTGACCTAACTTGGAAATAATGATAAATATGACTTAGTCAAATTCTAGGACTTGAATGAATTAATTGTGTTTAAGTGAAATCAATACTATGTGTGTATTAATCATATTTTCACTTGGTTTAATTTTAATTTGTGTAGAAATTAAAATTTGGTAATTCGTTTTATTGAACCATCACCTTTGCGCTTCTGCATATCTATTTCATAAAAAAGAAATATTACTATTTTAAAAAGAGTTTAAAAACGGGGGTTTCGCATCCATCAAATTGGTATTAGAGCCAAAGCGATAAATTATTTCGTTAAAGATACTTTAAATAATTTTTGGCAAAAATGGAATTTTCCCCATTTTAAAAATTTCCTATTTTCGACGGTTCTAATTACGCGTATTGGAAAGCGCGTACGAAATCGGCACTAAAATCTATTGACGAGAGAGTTTGGATGTCTGTTGTTAACGGGTGGTCCATACCAACTCACTTAGTTGAAAATGAACGTGTTCCCAAACCGGTCGATAGATGGACTGAGAATGAGTTTAAACTTTCTAATTTTAATTCTCGAGGTTTAAATGCCTTGTTTAGCGCGGTCACACAGGATGAATTCCGACGCATTATGACGTGTGAAACTGCTAAAGAGGCTTGTGATATTTTACAACTAACTCATGAAGGAACTAGTGTCGTTTAAACTTCGAAACTCCAAAACCTCACCACTCAATTTGAAACCATCAAAATGAATGATAACGAAACGTTTGATGAATTTTATGCTAGACTTTACGATATTGTCAATTCATCGTTTAATTTGGGAGAGAAAATACCTGACAACCATGTTGTAAAGAAAATTTTAAGGTCTCTACCCGATAGATTTATTCCAAAAGTGACCATTTTAAATTCTTTACCAACTTTAGCCTCTATGAAATTAGAAGAGCTTGTAGGTGATTTACAAACCTATGAACTAGATATGTTTCCCTCTAAAACTGAAAAGAAAATTGAAAAGGGTGTTGCTTTAAAAGCCCAAAAGAGGTCAAACAAGTAGTAGAGAGCGAGAGTGATAGTGATAGTGACTCGGAAAACAAGGCTTTGTTTGCTCGTAAATTTAGAAAATTTCTTAAATTTAACAAAGATAAATTTAAAAATGATTTTAAGAAATTTGAAACTTCTAAGCATGACAAAGCCGAGAAGATCCCTAAACCTATTAATGAACAACTAAATAGGGACGAGTCTAATAGGTGTTTTGGTTATGAGGGTTATGGCCATAGGGCTTCTGAGTGCCCCACTAAACTAAGAAAAGAAGGTAAACGACCCATTTCATATAATGCGACCCTTAGTGATAGTGATAAGGAAGAGGGACCCGATTCCCCCACTAAGCCTAATTTTGTGTCTTTTATGGCTAGTCATGTGAGTGATAGTGAGAACTCATCGATTGATGAAACGTTAACACATGACACTTCCAAGGTCATAGTTTATGATTCTCTTATTTTTTATGATAGTGAGAGTGGAGAAGAAAGAGAGAGTGAAAACGAAGAAGAGGTTAATGTAAGTGAACTTAAAAATGCTTTTCAAGAATTATATAAAGAATCAATTAAGTTAAAAAGAACTAATTTGAAGTTAGAAGCTAGTTTAAAAGAGCGTTTCAAGGTCATTGATGATAGTTTGTTGGTAGAAGACCTTAGGACATGTAAGAGGACTCTTCGAGAGAAGCTCGAATATGTAGAAGGCGAGAGAGATAGCCTTAGGGTTTAATGGAATCCTTGAAAAAGGAGCTTCTTGCTTTTGAAGAGCGAAATATTTTATTAGAGTCTAATATTTTAGAATTGCAAAATAAATTAAAAGACTCTGGTAATGTCAAATTTAATTTGGAATGTCGTTCGGAAAAATTAGATAAAATCTTAGGAACGGTCCAAATAAAAAATGACATGTGTGGTTTAGGCTTCAATAGTTATAATGAATCTACTCATAAAGCCAAAACTAACGTTTTTAGAGAATCTACTAAGAAAACTTTTAGAGATCACTCCGTAAGTAAATCTTTTCGACATGTTTTTACTTGTACTCATTGTGGTCGAAAAGGTCATCTTAGGAATTTTTTTTTTGATCTTAAACGAATTCCTAGAAAATCCCAACGTAAAGCAACCAATGTATTTAAAATTCCTACACCCCAAGATAGTCATTCTTCATTAATTTGGGTTAGGAAATCTGACTTGGTTGCCTTGCAAAATAGGGTTTTTGATTCTCATTTACTTTCACATGCTTCCTCCCTTGCTAAATCTAAAGGATGAATGTGTTAGTGTTTGCATTCTTTAGATTTTGTACTTCATGCTATATTCACATGCTAAATGTATGCTTGTTTAATCATTTTCTTATCATTGCTTAATCACATATCTCATGCTAGAAAAATGATTTTTGTTTATCCTTTTGAGTATATATTCTTATTTTTTGGTTAAAAATGTCAAAAAAAAAACTCAAAAAGATTTTATTTTGTGTGTATTTTGGTTTGACACACTTTAAGTGGCATAAACTTGTGTTTGAATCCCTCCTTTAACGCTCTCGTGTGGCCAGAACTTTTGGTTTAGATTGTCAATCCTTAAAATGTTCTTTACCATATTTTTTATGGAGTAGTTGGATTTGGTATTGATCTAATGGATTCTACTTTTATATGTCTCTATTCACACATGCATGAGCTCTTTTGAAACTTAACTTCATATGTATATTTGAGATGTTCTCCTTCCAATCTTGTCATCTACATATTTGTGACTTAGGAGGACTAGTGCATGTCAAAATTCGTTGCACGTGAGATTTGTGTGAAACGTAAAAACATGATAAATATAAATGTGCAACGGGAAGGGCTCCGAAAGGACTTAGTTATCCTTTGCGATTGTAAGCCACCGTTTTTGAATGGACCTAAAAGAAATACGTGGTTCAAAGGCCTAAAAACAGAAAATATGGCATTAAAAAGAAAAATAATTTGCCAAGGCCTATGTTTGATTGATATATTCATTCAAATTTAATCTAAATGCAAATTGAGGGAGATTGGATGGTATATCAACGGTTTGCACAATTTCCGTTTATCCTAGTTGCGTATTTCATGTCATGACTCTATTGGTTTGTAGAATCATCAATATGCTAGGCTTGTATGCATTGTGTATGTTTGTTCATTGAGTTCACTTTATATTGTCACATGAGGTTATATTCAAATGTAATGAAGTTTGCAATCAATTGAGAACTCCGTGAACATGTTTTAAGTGATTGGGTCTAAATTTAATCGTTACTAGTTCACACCCCAACACTTCCGTTTACATATGACACATTTTTGCCATACGAGTGTGAAAGACTCCTATTATATTTTGTGTGTCATTTGTGTGTTTATATCTATACATGTGTACTTGAGTCTCTTTTATATATATTATGTATACATATATTTGATATTTTTTTTTAGTCTTTGCTTTGACTTCTAATCCATATATGCTTAATAATTTATATATCATATTGGTATCATTTTATTGCATCCTAGTTGGTATCCGATGTTATTGTTTGGATTAGTTGAATTTTTGTTGCCCATATGCTTTAACGTTCTCATCACTATATGCACAATTACATGTTTTAGCTTGTTATCCCATTGTTTTATCGCTTGCTTAGTTTAGAGAGTGTATATGCTTTATTTGGGGGAGATAAGTTATTTTTTATTCTTTAGCCTTTGTCTATTCCTGAACAAAAAGGGGGAGAATTGGTATCTAATCCTATTATTATCGTATCTTAATTTGGGGGAGATTTATCTTAGGGGTAGACGTCTTTCTAAGTAGGTCATTTGTTTTATAAAGGGGAGAATTAATTTAGGGGAAGTAATTATTTAATTGCATTTAATATTTTGATATTTCCTATGCGTTTGATAGTTTGCTTAAGTGTGCAGGAATACTTCAAAATGGCAACATTCAACATCGGCAAAGATATTGATCCTTAGGTTGTTTGAGTCAAGCATTGTATTTTTATTTTGGGTTCGACTTTTTATTAGTCTAGTAGAGCTTAACGGTCCTTTCGGATTTTTGTATAGTTTTTGTCCCGGAATAGCCAAAGGGGGAGATTTGTAAGGACGTAAATTTCCAATTGAGTCCTTTGTAGTTTTGGCTCAATTTCAAACAAAAACGTTTGAGTCATAGGATAGAGTATATTGATCATCTTTCAAGCCTATGACGTGTTTGTTGAAGACGTAGCGGCCAAGTGTATAAAGCTTCATCAAAATGCCGTGGTTTATGTGCCTCATTTCAACGTCATTAACAGTGGTTTCATGCTCCCAAGGTATGAATGCATTACATATATATATATATATGAGCTTGGAACAGTTTATATTGGGTGTTAGGTTTTCAAAACTGCATTTTGTTTTCAGAATGTTTTCTGTTAAAACTTATATATAAAGTATATAAAAGTTTCTGGGCTTAAAAAGAATTTTTGAACTTTTTGTGAGTTCGTTCGAAATGTCGTTCGAACGAGATTGTCGTTCGAACCATAAGTCGTTCGAACGAGATTGCCAACGACTTCCCATTATGGCATACTGGAACTTCGTTCAAAATGTCGTTCGAACGAGATTGTCGTTCTAATGAGATTTCCAACGAGTTTCTAACGAGGTCATACTAGAACTTTGTTAGAAGACTCGTTCGAACGAGATTTCGTTCGAACGAAATGTCGTTCGAACGAGATGTCAGGCGGGAACAGTTTTTGGCAGTTTTCTCCCACGTCCCCACTTGTTTCTTAACCAACTTTTCTCAGACTTTAGTATGTGCGGAAATAACATTTTCCAACTTAACTTTTTCATTCTATTTGATCTTTTAGAGAGAGTTTGAGAGCTAAATTGCTTAAGGAAAATGTTCTTGTTTTGAGTGAAATTCTTTAGAGAAAAATATACACCACTCTAGTTTACACCCAATTGTTTGTTTATCCAAGTTTCAATATATATACATCTTGCTTGGAGTTTTGGCACTGGGTTCATCTCTTCCGTTCAAAGAGAAGTTTTGGTTTTCTTCTACATCCCTTAAAGAAGAAGAGTTCGTTTTGCTGCGGAATTCTCATGTGGTAAAAGACACCACGTGTGGTTGACGGTGTACCTATTGTCCGATTGGTGAGTCCAAGATCACGGTGGAACTCCGTGGTTATCCGCTAGGAAGAGGTGATTACAAGAAGACGCGTTAAGGCTAGAGAGGGTTCGAGTTGAGGAAGTAAGTCATCTGTCTTGTAAATGTAATTCCGTACTTAGTGAATTTGAGGCTAGGGCCGTCCGAGGTTGTTTCCCGTTGTGGGTTTTTTCTCGTACATCGCGGCGTAGTGTGATTGATTTATTTTATCTTGCATAATGACTTAGAACTCATGCTTAGGATAATTCAAGATAAATTGATTTTAATTGTCACACTTAATTTAATTTGGTGCATAATTAAATTTGGGTAAAGTTTCTTTAATTCGAGTCTATTGTTAAAACTGGTTTGGCCTAACTTGAAAATAATGATAAATATGACTTAGTCAAATTCTAGGACTTGAATGAACTAATTGTGTTTAAGTGAAATCAATACTGTGTGTGTATTAATCATATTTTCACTTGGTTTAATTTTAATTTGTGTAGAAATTAAAATTTGGTAATTCGTTTTATTCAACCATCACCTTTACGCTTCCGCATATCTATTTCATAAAAAGGAAATATTACTATTTTAAAAAGAGTTTAAAATCGGGGTTCCGCATCCATCATTTTCAATTAAAAAAAACTGTTTTATAGGTTTTTTTAATTAGTAGACATAGTTTTTTTTATTTATAATAAAA
Source organism: Sambucus nigra (assembly GCA_949130495.1). Lineage (NCBI taxonomy): Eukaryota > Viridiplantae > Streptophyta > Magnoliopsida > Dipsacales > Adoxaceae > Sambucus > Sambucus nigra. Next base: position 502,173,829 of record OX422212.1, read on the forward strand.
AATATGTTTTTTAATAAAATGTTGTTTAATTTTATTAGGAAACTTTTTTTTAATATAAAAAATTATTTTTATACGAATGGTTAAAAACAAAAGAGTAAGCCAAAAAAAAAAATGGAATATGCGGTCGCTAGGCGGGCGGAGTGACGGTTCATGTAGAACCACTCTTAGTCGAATACTTCAGCATGTTATTGAAGATTTAATTCTTGTTTTTCGTCATGATGTGTTTTCTTAATTTAAACATCTTCAAGAACCTCCGTTTATTTGTTCGAGGGCTTAATTACATCTGCATTTATAGTGGTTTTGTTAATTATTAAACAAGTAAAGGTAACCAGCTTGTTCTGGCGGGTTTTCAAAATGTTTGGTCTGAAATCTGGATCACATATCAGTTTAGTTGTATTCAAATTTGTATTCTAGCATCTATATCTTTTTTTCCTTTTAAATTTGTATTCTAGCATCTAATCTTTGTTTTAGAGTATGAACCATAGCTGAATCTGATGGCTTTCATATTTGGGAACGAGGTCAGCAGAAAGGAGAATCTAGTCCTTTCTTGGCAGAATGGCTACATTTTGAAGAGAAAGATAAGCAATAAGGTCTAGGTCGTTGGAGCATGGTTAGTTGATATTGCTTCAGCTCCATTGTTCTAATTGTTTTGTGTTTCAAGCAATCTAGCAATGTATCTATTCATTGTTGACTCATGATGATGTTGGCAACAAACGTTTCTAAAAGAAGAGGTCCACGTTTATGGGTTTACTATGAGTGAAAAAAAATTAATCCTTAGTGAATGCTTACATGCAGTGCCATTAGCATCTACAGCATCAGTAGTCCATAGTGTAATTTTTTGCACACTATCAAATGTTAACTAGAAGTACTCCAAGGTCCTCTCCTTTTTTATACATAATATATGGGTCATATGAGTGTTTGCCCTTATCTCACTTCCCACAAGCATTCGATAGGCAATAAAGTAAGAAAAATCTTGTATGATCCTCACCATTTATATATTTAACGTGTTATTGTAGTGAACCTTTTGACATTTCTTATTACATTAATATCAACGCAAGAAAAATTTTCAACACAAAAGCTTCACCTCTCAATCATAAATTTAATTCATCACCATTGATGAAAACTGAATCATGACTAATTCGATTGAATTGTGAAGAAGATTATGCTCGATTAAGGATGCGTGATTCTTCGTTTATCAGTAAATATCCTATGCGTATATTTAAGAGGAGTCCAGATTTTCGAGTTCATAGAGAAAGTAGCATATGCCCAAGCTGGATTTCCTTTCCCTAGTTACCAATCCATTTCTTTTCTAAAACTTCCCTTTACTCAATAGCTCAATTGATTAGTAAACCTCTTAGATTGGATGCTTCCACTGCTGAAATCAATCGACCTAGCCTTGCTAGGGTCTGTGTTGAAATTTATATAACCAACAACGTCCCAAAAAGAGTCTGGATTGGGTGGGTAATGGTGGTTTTTGGCAAGATGCCCTTATTTAAGATCTTCCCAAATATTGCTTGTTTTGTTCCAAGAAAGGTCATGATGAACATAGTTGCCAAAATCGTAAAAGAAGGTTCAAAACAGTGGTTGAAAGTAATACTCAACTCCAGACAGTTGAGCCTTAAGTGGTTATTGCAGACCAAGGACCTCTTTAATGGTTATTGCAGACCAAGTGACCTCTTTAATGTCCCCTAGTAGTTCTAAGCAAGCGGTATCAATAAATAAGGCTGTAGACTGTAGTGATCAGGGAACTGGTTCAGTGAATACCAACAGCCCTATCCAAACCAATCTAGTCTCGTATGTTGCTGCTGAGCATGATAATAACTCGGTGACGTTTAAAGACTTAGAAGAAGGTGAAATAGCTGCTTAGATAAGTCAGAAAAAGTCCCTGCTGCTGCCTCAAATTGTTAGTCTTAAGCCACTGAAGAAGAGTGCCATCCTAATTGTTGATAATATCCTAAATAACCATTATCCAAAAATCACATGTCAAGAATCTTTAATTGTCGATTATTGTTCTCTTTCCTTAAGAGAAATCGTCCTCCTCAACTATGATAAAAACTCTGTTGCAGAGTCCATATATGCTACTGATGTTGATGTTAAAGAAAACTCCCCAATACCTCTGCTTGAAGAGCTCGTTTCTTTCTCTAAAAGTCTAAGATAAAGTCCCAATTTTTTGCATCCCTTTGGCAATGGGCTACCCAAAGGATTTTCGATTGGTTTGTTCCTCTGATCTTTTCAAATTAAATTAAAATTTTAGAAAGTATTTAATTTAAAACACTTAATCAAATTTCATATTAATAAATCTTTAATGATAGAAACAATAACCATAAATAAATACTACCAATTAATTTTGAACAAGTTAAAATACAGATTTTAACACCCTATAAATATTAAAATAATTTTTGCATTTAATACAACTTAATATTCTGAAATTAATTAATTAATTCAAAAATAAATATTTTAACCATAAAAACAATTTTGTTAAACTTCGGAATTAATATATTTACAAGTTTAAGTTCTGAAAATATAAAGATAAAACAAGTACAAACAAATAAATAAATATAGTGCGAAAAATAAATGACCCCGAAATTTAATGTGGTTTGGCCAAATCTCGGCCTACATCCACGTGCCTAGAGCCCCGTCTCATTTGCGCTCCACTAAACCTAATCCACTTTCGGGTAGGATCAAACCACCTCGTACTACTGTTTACAAGATAAAACCAAGCTTCACACCATGGGGTGTAATTGTGGGCAGGAACCAATCACCCTTACAACCGTCGTAGCTTTAAACTGAGCTACTGATTACAATCGAAGCTTCTAACAAAGCGTCAAGCAAATCTGAGTTTGTAGTACAATGATGAGTAGTGCTTTAAAATACAAATTTAATTTGAGTTTCTTCTTGAATGAGACTTTAATAAATGAATCTAACTTTTGGCTCTAGTCTTCTCTTCAATGCATATGAGTTGAATGTAAAAATAATTACTCTCTTGAATGTTATAGCTAAATAATAATTTCAGATGCTCTCAATAAATTCTCAAGTCTCATAGTCTTCAACGCAACACTTGAATGTCTAAATAATGAAGGAATGAAGACTCAAAAATATAGCTGCTAGACATAGCTCTTGATAATATTACATGCTCCTGATTTTCTGAGATGAAGATAATCTGAATTTTGATCTTTTAAAATTTCACTTGTCTTCTCAAAATAAATATATAGTTGTTGAGACATAAAAACGGACTTCTTTAAAATGTAGGACTGAAAGTGATCTTGTAAAAATCTTAAAACAGCTCCTTCAAAATTGTTGGTCTAAAATAAAAAGACCGAGATAGAGAGATAAAGAATCTGATATAAGTAGTGAATTATTTTGTGAAAGATATTTCTCTTCATAAAAAAAGATTATCTAAAACAATAAACATACAGTGTACAGAAATAATATTTATCTTCTTAAAACAAGAAAGCCTAAACTGATAGTTAGGGGTGACAATTCGTGCTAATGGGTCGTGTTTGGGTCTGGCCCGACACGACCCGACATAATTTTATCTGGCACGAACACAAGACGACCTGCTAGCGTGTTTTTTTTTGCTAGCACGAACACGACCTGTTAGTAATACGGCCCGACACGAGTAACACGATAAAAAAATGGTGCGACGATTAACACGACCAAACACGATAACCCGTTGAGCTAATTAAAGATGGGTTCTTTTTTTACATGAGATGGAATTTCTTATATGGGCTAATTGGGACACAATTGAGTTGTTTTCTTATCGTGTTGCAATTGGGCTAAAACGGGCCAATTTCGAATCAATTTCGTGTCATATTTTTTACACGAATATGACACGATCCGCTAGTGGGTCAAAAAAACCTAGCCCGAACACGATAAGACATTTTAATTTTGTGCCAATTTCGTGTTATGTCGTATCGTGTTGTCATGTTCGTGCACAAATTGCCACCCCTATTGATAGTATGTCAACATGTCAATATTTTGAAGTCTGTCCGTAAATAAAGAAAATATTTATTTTTAAATTTACATGGCTCAAGATATAACAGAAGATGAGTTTGGGGTATAGTCGAGATGGGACTAGACAAGAATGTATATATAATAATATAAATATAGATTTGGACGTTCTATTTTATAATAAAGTTGACTGTGTTGACGGTTCAAAGAAAAGTGTTGTATAAATGTATTTTAAATACACAAGTGGGAGACCCACTAACCCACTTTTCCTTAAATTTTGGCTAAAGAAAAAATCACCCATTAACCCCACTATTCTCTAACCTCTTTCAACCATCTATAAAGAATTCTCTCCATCCGGCCAAAACAGATGAGCTTGAGAGAGTCTTAGAATTTGAGTTTGGTTCTTTGAAAAGAAAAGAAAAAATGGAATCAAATGAGGAGGGACTGCAGAATTTTTGAAAGATAAAATTAAAGAGAAGAAAAATCACTCATTCTCTCCCTGTAAGACTGAAGATATTTTCTTCATGAAAATATTTGTTCCCCTAATTTTGTTTAGAACAGTTTGTTCCCCCAAACTGAAATTTCGGATATTGAGCAATTAATTTGGAATGAGTGTTAGAAGACATATAACTACGGTGCATGGTTATATGATACAGAGGTGATTCTGGGCTTATTTTATCTTGGGGACGGCGTGATTGTAGACTACCTACACAAAGAGAGTAGAGCCGCGAAACGTCTTAAAGAGAGCGACCTAGTCCGCGACTCAACCCAAGAATTGTCTACGACGAATTTATAAATAATTGAGGTAATATTGTTTATTTTTATTGTACAGTATTTATTTGGAATTCACGAATGAGGTTCATATTTTGCGATAATCATATGAGGTAATAATTTAATTTTGAGCATTAGACTTAAAATTAATTTATGATTTTATTTTTCGATTTCTCCATAAAACTCTTTGATGTGATTTTTTTTAATCACAATATATAAAATGTTCCAACAATTTTAAGACGTTTTATATCTACCATGGAGACCGAAAAATAAATTTTATGGACATATATGATCATTTTTATGATGTCGAAATGAAAAAAGGCCAGCTAAGTTTCTATGTTTAGAAATTATAATTTTGACCTTGTACCTCTAGAAATGAACGTTTAGCCCCCGAACTTCTATAATATTATATTTTGTGAAGTAGATACATAAATTTTAGTATTTTTGGTCAATTCGAAATCGATCAATAATTTCGTGAGAAATTATAATTTGAACAAAAATGAACCCCTTCATGGAAAACTTTTAAATTGGTCAATCTTATTTTTTAGTTATGAATGTGAAATATTATTTCACATAAGATGTTATAATTGGAAATGGAATTGTATACTGTTTTTGGACAATTCATTTTGAGCCACTTGTGGTTAAGAAAACAAACTAAAAATTTGTTATATGGAACCAAATAAAAAAAATTGATATTTGGAAACAAATGAAAATTTGTTATATGAAAACAAATGAACATTTGTTATATGAATTCGAAGGGTAATTAATAAGCATTTGCTCCTTACGCTATGTATACTATAAAAAAAATTGTTCAAATATATTTGAAGTGTTTATGTGAAAGTGAGGTTGATATTTTTCAACCACGCTAAAGTGATCGATGATGAAAAAAAAAATCTGAAATTTTTGTTATGAATTTTATTGGAATATCATCTCAGTTTTTTTGATGATATAGACTAAAATTTCGTGAATTTTGGCATGCATGTAGTATGTTGAGATTATAATTATTCGGCTTTGGAATTTCTGAAAAAATAATTGTATATCTTTTATTATGATTTTTACAAATGGGATGCGCAATGCTGAATTTTTTGGACAACTTGTAGTAAAACAAGTTTATCTTCACTTGTGCTTAATATTTTTGGGTGATTCCAATTTTGGATAAGACTAGACTCTTAAAGGATGAATTATGAAAAATTTCATAAATTTTCAATAAGCGGTTTGATCGTGGTGAAGTTTCAAACTTGAATTTTTTTCGTTTGAACAAATATTTTAGACAACATTTTCTTAGAAAACAAAATGTATCATGTCGTGTTCCCAGCAGATTCAAAATATTTTGAAGCCTTTATAAATTTCTTATTCAAGGATTTATGAAGTACTTAGAAAAATTTGGACTCAAATTTATGGAAGATGAATTTCAAAGAAATTGTATAAGAACTTATGCAATATTTGAGTTTGAAGCGGAACCGCTAGAATTTTATATGAATAATTCTTTGTATTTATTCATTTATATGAGTTGGAAAATGTATAGAATAAAATTGTATTCTGCAATGTTGGAATCAATTTGGTGTGCTTCATACGCATGTAGAAATAATTTAGTTGGATAAAATTATTTTGACCGTATGCTTTGATTTGGAATAGAGGTTTAAACTCTAATACGCAGTATTATTTTATACATTGTGAAAAATTGTATATTATAATTTTTTATGAAATAGATTGTATAATCTATATGTGACTTTCAGATACATGAAAATCTGAATTTATGACTAAAATATATGAACATGTATTTTTTGATTCGGCTATACATGATGACATTAAGCATGTATTTATTTAAAAAATAAGATTAATTCTTATTTAATATTGAAACTCCCAAGTTTAGATTTCATTTTATGAATTGAAGATATAGTGGGGGCACATTATATGTTGCTTCTCAATACTATACCTAGAGAATAGTGGGGGCACTCAATCGAGTACCTCTCAACTATAATTAGAGAACATTTAATAGAATCTGAAACTTTGGTGTTCAAGAGAACTCTTAATTTTTTGAATAAATAAAAGCTTGCTTATGTTATTGAAAAAGGATTCGAAAAATCCTTAGAGAAGTCATGTCATAAATGATTGATTGAATTCCTGGAAATAAACTAGAAATTAGTTTATAATTGACTTATCTTATAATTTTAAGATAAAGAGGTGCATACACATCATTTGAAGGAATATTGAGACCATTATCATTTATGAATATGAGCTTTGTTTAATAGCCGAAATTCATCGATGTAACTTAGTTATACATGATGCATGTTAAATTATTCTCATGAAAATGAAGAAGCTTCATTTAATTTGAATGCCATTTATATTATATATGATGTTGAGTTAAAAACTAAATATATATAATATTGTTTATCGAATGGTGACCTATGTAATGCAACTTACATGGACCAACTTGAAGTTGGAAAATTAATATGGAAGGCACCAATAAATGGCATGATATTTTGATAAATTATCAAATGAGAATGAATTGAGAATATTATGAATCATGTTTATCACTAAGCATGTTGAAATGTGAATGCACTCTTATTTATTATGCAAGAATGATTAGCAAATATTTGATTATAATATTTTGTTGCCTAGAAAACCAAATTCATGCTAAGTCAAAGTGTTAGCATAAAGAGTTTAAATGAAACAAGAATAGTACTTGTTAATATTACAAGGCTATATGGATCAATTAATTGATCGAGTACATTGAAATACAAGAATATCTATTTATTAGATATATGCTTATTATGAACCATCTTGTACTCCACATGATCCAAGTATAAGAACACTATATATAGTGATAAGAAAAGATGAATATGCGAACATCTTAAGTAGTCTCAATAAAGCTACTAAATACAGTTGACTTGGGATAATTTTTTGTGGGAGTACTATGAAGGTTTATAATTAAAAAGTGCAATCTTATGCTATTGAGAAAGGTTATATGTTTTGATAAAATCACGAACCTAGAATTGATTTTGAATCAATAATGGATATGTGTTTAACACATATTATGTTGCTATTTTTTGGAACTCCCAGAAATATTAATTATTGGCATAATTAATGATGGATTATATGGTGATACCATTAGCTATGGATAGTGAGTAAATAAAAGGTTAAAAGACCTATTATAAGATACCATTTATGGTAGAGATTGACACAGTCATTTTATCCACAACAATAGAACCATGGCTATTGTAAAATTTTAGAACCGTTATCATAACGAAAGAACGACAAATATGTCGTAAGCACAACATAGTTTGAGAATTTAAAAACTAATGAGTTGTGAGTGTGGATTATGTTCGGACTGATGAGAATAGAACTTGACTTATCCTTTGACGAAAGGACTAGTGCAGGAGAATGTGTTTAACACCTAGAAAAGGATCGGACTAAAGCCCAATTGATATTGAATCATTTGTGGTGGTAACCTAACCTATAGACTGGAGATCCCAAGAAATAGGTTCAAAGGGTAATAACAAGTCACAGTGATATGGTTTGAATCATGCTAATAATTATTGTTCACTGGGTTTCACTCCGAGTCCATCCCTATGGAGCATGATATCCTGAATCATGTTAAGGTTGAGTTAATTATAACTCTTAATGAAGATCTATATCTCTATTTTGAGTGGGGTACCTAGCTACAGGAGTATCCTTGATAGACTCACCTATGTGGATGTGGAAGTATGGCCGCTTCCTATGGTAATTTTGGGGAAATTCCCTAGAGCGTTCACATACTGGGATAGAAGCACATGGCCGTAACGTGCTGGCTTGAGGACTACACCCAAGTAGGGTTGTGTGTCAGATGTTGTCAGAGATAGAGTTCAAAACTATGAGTTATTCTTGTATAATCTGAATCATCTTTACTACGTAAAGGTTCAAGTCAAAAGACACATTTGCTTATGCACAATTCTATTAATAATTATTGCTCAATAATTTTTCAAAATTTTCAAGAGGGGGATTGTTACCGATGATTGTGTTTTTAAAATCCAAGTGAGGGATTGTTGTATAAATGTATTTTAAATACACAAGTGGGAGACCCACTAACCCACTTTTTCTTAAATTTTGGCTAAAGAAAAAATCACCCATTAACCCCACTATTCTCTAACCTCTTTCAACCATCTATAAAGAATTCTCTCCATCCGGCCAAAACAGATGAGCTTGAGAGAGTTTTAGAATTTGAGTTTGGTTCTTTGAAAAGAAAAGAAAAAATGGAATCAAATGAGGAGGGACTGCAGAATTTTTGAAAGATAAAATTAAAGAGAAGAAAAATCACTCCTTCTCTCCCTATAAGACTGAAGATATTTTCTTCACGAAAATATTTATTCCCCTAAATTTGTTTAGAACAGTTTGTTCCCCCAAACTGAAATTTCGGATATTGAGCAATTAATTTGGAATGAGTGTTAGAAGACATATAACTACGGTGCATGGTTATATGATACAGAGGTGATTATGGGATTATTTTATCCTGGGGACGGCGTGACTGTAGACTACCTGCACAAAGAGAGTAGAGCCGCGAAACGTCTTAAAGAGAGCGACCTAGTCCGCGACTCAACCCAAGAATCGTCTACGACGAATTTATAAACAATTGAGGTAATATTGTTTATTTTTATTGTGCAGTATTTATTTGGAATTCACACATGAGGTTCATATTTTGCGATAATCATATGAGGTAATAATTTAATTTTGAGCATTAGACTTAAAATTAATTTATGATTTTATTTTTCGATTTCTCCATAAAACTCTTTAATGTGATTTTTTTTAATCACAATATATAAAGTATTCCAACAAAAAGTGATAAGAATTTAACTCTCCAAACGTGGCCAAAATATCAATATATAAATATATTCTGACATGTTTTAACGACCCGATGGAAGGATAGATGGGACTAATGTTTTTTACAACTATTTTTACTGCCAAAGGTAGTTGACCATAGTAAGAGCAACCCTTATGGGTACGACTGTGTTTTTTTTCCGAACATTCCGATTTTTTCGATATTCGATCCGATATTTTCCAATTTTGGAACGTATATAAGGTTTTCGATTTTCGATTTTCCGATTTCCGATTTTTTTGAAAATCGAAAATTCAGAATTATTTCCAATTTTTTATCCGATTTTTTTCGAAAAAAATCGGATAAAAAATTGGAAATAATTCTGAATTTTCGATTTTCCAATTTTTTCGATCTGATTTTTCTGAAACTATGCCGATCCGATTTTTCCGAATTATTTCCGATTTTTTCCGAAATATTTTCCGATTTCCAATTTTTTTAAACATTCTCATGTGTCCCACATCGGCTAGGAGAGGAAGAGAGGGCCAAAAAAGTCCTCTATAAAAGGAGAATATCTCTCTATCCTCTACACAAATGAAAAAAAGGGTTAAATCCTTACATATTTACATGTTGGGTTAAATCTTTTTTTCAATTTCTTTAAAATGAGATTTCGAGTAATCGAAAATCCTATATTAATTTTTATGAAATTTTGGAATTTCCAAAATTTCTGAATTTTTAGTATATTTTTTGAATTTCCGAATTTTTTTGATTTTTTTCCGATTTTCCGAATTCGGAAACTTTTTTGATTTTCCAAAAAAATTGGATAGGAAATTGGAACAAATATTTTATTTCCGAAAAAATTGAAATTTTTTCCGAAAGGTCATTTTCCGATCCGATCCGGCCGAAACACAACCCTACTTATGGGTATGCTAAACCGGTATATATGCGGTATATAAGGATGCTATGGGTAAGGCAGAAGTGTAAATATAAGCGTTGGTAGGACAAAAAATAACAAAGATGCAATTGCACTAGTTAGTTTTTTGTGGGACCCACACCCAAAATGGAACATCTTGTTCCGCGCAAGGAAGGAGAAAAAAAAAAAGCTTAAGCGGAACATCATGTTCCGTGCAAGCTTTAACATATTTCCCCTTATTTCCGTTTTGACCCCCAAATTTTTCAAACAGTTTCAACGGCTATTTATCCAACGGTTATTTTTTTTTTAATAAATAGGAACACTATCTTCATTTTCATTTATATTTTTATTCTAAACACTCTCAATTTTCATTTATATTTTTATTCCTAACACTCTCTAGTATCTTCATTAAAATTATTACCAAAAATTATTTTTTTAGGTGCAATAAAAATTATTTTTTTACCCATAAATAATTTCAAAAAATTTATATTTGCTTAAAAATATTTTGTGATTATTTTACAATGGTTCGAGGTCAAAATATGTCTCAACACGACGATGAAGTATTATGCACCGCTTATGTAAATCAAACAAATGATGGTTTATGAGGAATTAATCGACCTAGCACATAATTTTGGGATGCGGTCGTCGAAGAATATAATACAACGATGGGTATCACTGAACGTCGGACGGGAGGCAGCCTACAAACCCGCTACAGCAAAATTTCGAGGCACGTAATGTTATATGTTTCTAAATGGAAAGATGCAACTATACAAAAAATATTTTACAACAACTAAATATTAAATAATAATATTTCGAGGCACGTAATGTTACATTAACTAATAATATTTTTTGGTTTATTTATACACAACTATTTACTAAATAATATATACAACTATCCAAAAAAAATTTACAACAACTAAATATTAAATAAATATAGCATGGAAATTAAAACAACCAAAAAATTACCTCTTTTTTTTGCTTGTAGATGATTTCTTTGAGTAGCAGAATATGGTTTTCTTTTTTAGCTAGGAGTTGCATATAAAAATAAAATTGATTGAAAAATAAATTTTACAACTAACATAACATAAAAATTTAATTTTGATTATATATTTACACATGAATATTTAATAATATTTTCTGGTTATTTTTTATATGACATTAACTAATAATATTTTTTGGTTTATTTGTACACAACTATTTACTAAATAATATATACAACTATACAAAAAAAAAATTTACAACAACTAAATATTAAATAAATATAGCTTGGAAATTAAAACAACAAAAAAATTACCTCTTTTTTTTTGCTCATAGATGATTTCTTTGAGAAGCAGAATACGGTTTTCTTTTTTAGCTAGGAGTTGCATATAAAAATAAAATTGATTCAAAAATAAATTTTACAACTAACATAACATAAACATAAACAACTTTTTGCAGAAAATAAAAAAATTAATAAACATAATCAACCTCTAATTGTAACATCATCAACAGTTTATATACAACAAAAAAATAATAAAAATACCTCACAATATTTAACCGTAAGTTCTGAGTTTGAAATGGTGAATATTTTTTTGTGATAGAGCTTCTCACAAAGGGGTAGATAAATAGGTAAAAAGTAATTAATAGGTGGTTGGAAGTTAGAAATTTGGTTGAGGAATTTATGAGGGTTAATAGGTAAATAATAGAGAAAGTGTGTGTGTGTGTGTGGGGGGGGGGGGGGGGCGAAGATGAAATTGATGGAAGACTAAAACGAAACATGATGTTCCGCTTAGTCCATAATTATGGGCCCACACAAAACGGAAGATGATGTCCCGCGGAACTTTTTTTTTATATACGACACCGTTTTGTGTGTCAAAAGGGTATATTTGTTTTTACCCGTAGCATTTTTCTTCTGTTTTAAGAGCTAAATTTGCACTAGTCTGGTGTATTTTTACCCTACCCGTAGGGTTGCTCTAATGAGTTGCTGCAAAAAAAAATGTTTATGACAATATAACTCGGGGCCCAAGGTACTGCACACAGATTATATATACTCTACACATGAATAGTAAATATTCAATCTTTTCCTACCATGTGATGGTATGGAACAAGACATATACTTCTTTGACACAGACTAAGTAAAAGATTAAACATGATTGCAGTTTATCAAAGATCTAAATAATAAGTAGTAAGGATGTTTTTACTGTTCATAAGTTTTTGACGACATTTTGTGGTTAGGATTAGTGCCAACAAGGCAGGAAACGAATGGTGGTGATTGAAGGCAAAACTTGACTTCTGATGGAAGCCTCCCACTAATTGAGGCCACATCAAATCACCGTAATACATTCAACTTCTCCCCTAATTTAAGTTGAATCACTTTAACATCTATCCTCATGTCATGTCTTTCTAGAGAAAACTGTGAGCATTTATGAACTCTCTCTCACTCACAATTTTTTTTTTTGTGAAAGGGAAATTTAATTAACTAAAATAAAGAGTTAATAAAGACATAAATGGTCACTCACAATTTATGAACTCTCTCTTTATATCTCTGTTCATTCCTTTCTCAAGCCCCAACACGAAGCTCCCACCCTTCTGCCATTCAAGTACACCAACTACCTCGAGCCCTTCCCCCATATCGTTTTTCCAACACGTTACATTGATGTTTTCTATCAAGACACCATCTCTTACACACACACACGTCCCTTTCTTTCTCTTTAAGTCTCTCTCTTAAAAACCTCACCGCTCATTCTTTAAAAATAATCAGGCCTCAGATTTAAGAACCCAGATTCTCTTTTCTCTAATGTCTTTCAAATCTCTTTGTTTTACCCTTCAAAACTCCCCACTACCGATCTTACGATCCAGTGTCGTGGTGAGAATGAGTCAGGTTCATGGTGAGAATGAGCTCCATGGTGAGTTATTTTGATGCTCACACAACTTTTAGCAAAGCAATGTATTAAGGAAACTCATATCCTTTGTAAGCCATTGAATTTTAAATCAAAGAAAACTCACACGTCTTTGCTTAAGGATTTTTTTCGGCAATGGATTACTCACGGTCGAGGTAGCGAAGAAAATTACGTTTTTACATCTCTCTCTCTCTCTCTCTCTCTCTCTCTCTCTCCATTTTATTTATCTCTTTGTTGAGCTCCTTTATATGTGGTTCGATATTTCTAACTGTTTTAAATTTTTTGCAACAAAATTTCTTTCGACAGCAGTGAGGTAATTGTTCTCTATTTAAGATATCGAATTTGTTATGTCTACTATTTATAAATAACAATTGTACAGAATTATGAATTATTAATTAATTACAGAATTAAAACAGAATTACATAAATAAAACAGAATTACAGAAATGAAACACTTACTTGAATTTGCAGAAATAATAAAAGAATTAAAGATAAATCCGAGCCCTGTTGTCAATAGTCTCCTTAAGATAATTTATTCCCTCCAATGTGCTCCGAGGCTGATGAATATTGTCTCCCAAGATAGAACGGATTTTTCCAATTAATTATGTAGCACAACAATAATTAATTTCAACGAACTCAAATTCTGTGGCTTTTACTCAACAACAATGCAAGATATGTTATGCAGAAAAAAGAATTTCTGGAACAGATATGAGAGGAATAAAATGACAGCAATTCTGGAGGAGGGAAATTTTTCATTATTTTAAAAATGGAGGGAGGCATCTGTATTTATAGCAAAGTAGTTGACGGTTGGCACAACTGTCAAAAACAGTTAAACGAATTAACTGTTGACTGTTGGCAATAACTGCCAACAGTTTATTAATAAATTAATTAATTTCGTAATTAATTAATAATTAAAGCCCAGAAAGTTAAATAAATTGGGCCAAAAAATGTAGGAGATTTTTATAAGCCCGAGCCCGAACCGAGCCGAGCCGGCCGGACGCGCGCGCGTGTGGACTTTTGACTGAAAGTCAACCCGTGCATAGCTTAGGTCATCTCCCCTTCAAAGAGTTGGGATACCCCCAAGGCATCCAAGCCTTAGTCCATACTTGGGGTGTTATTAACTCATCAAAATTCCACTACTCTTCCAATGTGGGATAAGAGTTAAAACATACCCAATTCATTAACTTTCATTGCTTTGTGAGTCACTTTGGGGACATATTTATCATTAATAACTTATTGAAATTGGACATATGAATATACTACGTTAATCTCCTTGTGAAGGTGAACGCATTCGTATATGGTCCCATAATTTTCGAAGTGTGGGTCCCACCTAAATTTGAGCTCAAAGTTGCTCAAAAATCTGTCCAGAAAAATCTGGACGGCTTTATAATACCCAACTCAAGTCCAATTTTCCAACAATCCCCCACATGAATGATATATCGCTATAAATAAAACCAAACAGATGCTAATGCAGATGCAGACACAAGTTGAGTAAAACTGAAGACTTATTGCATCGGGAGAAGTAGCCTAGTGGCCTTGAATTTTTCTTAGTGATATACTATCGGATTTACTTGGTTAATCAGTAGACTTCACGTCCTTGAACCGTCAACCGTTTTTGTAAACCTAGACAACAGTATTCACACAACAATTCTTCAACACAGTTGGTTCTCACGTTTGTGTTCATTTTGGCCGTGAACACCACTTGGTTCCGCAAGTATTTTAGAGAATATGACTTTCATTATTCTCATAGAAGTGGCCCCCTTCTTACTCACGTAGGTGACTTCCATAAAGAGTATTCTGCAATACCCCACTTAGACGTACTAAGATATAGATGTCATTAAAAGCATAACTTATCCTAATTTCGCAGCAGATATGCACTGTCTCATCTTTGGAATGGATAGGATTAAATATCCTCCAGTGCTTACTGAATACAACGTAGTTCGGTTTGCCCATTGAACCTAGATCTTGGGATGTCCAGTCAACTAGGTTGGGTTGCCACTATATTGATTCTTATTTATTTATAGGCTTTAGACCCATTCCTCTCGATGATCTTTCAACTTTCTCTCGGTTTAAACCTTTCGTTAGTGGATCCGATATATTATCTTTTGACTTTACATAGTCAATTGAGATAATTCCGTTTGAGAGAAGTTGTCTAACAGTATTGTGTCGACGGCGAATATGTCGTGACTTTCCGTTATACATGTGATTTTGTGCCCTTCCAATCGCTGATTGGCTATCGTAATGTATACATATTGCGGGCACAGGTTTAGACCAATTTGGAACATCCTCTAAGAAATTTCGAAGCCATTCAGCTTCTTCTCCAGCTTTGTCTAATGCAATGAATTCAGATTCCATTGTCGATCTAGCAATGCACGTTTTTTTTTAGGATTTCCAAGATACGGATGCACCTCCGAGGGTAAACACATACCCACTCGTAGACTTAGAGTCTTTTGTATCAGATATCCAATTTGCATCGCAATGTCCTTCAAGAACAACTAGATATTTTGAGTAATGCAATCCATAGTTTTGAGTATATTTTAAATAACCCAAAACTCTCAATATTGCTTTCCTGTGATTTCTTCCTGGATTACTCGTAAATCGACTTAGCTTACTTATTGAGTATGCTATGTCCGGTCGCGTACAGTTCATGATATACATTAAACTGCCGATAATACGAGAATATTCTAGTTGAGATATGCTTTCACCATTATTTCTTGCTAGATGTAAATTTACATCTACAGGTGTCTTGGTAGGACTAATATCATACTTCTTGAATTTTTCAAGTACTTTCTCTATGTAATGAGATTGAGATAATATAAGTCCATCCGATGTTCTAGAAATTTTAATTCCTAATATAACATCGGCAATTCCCATATCTTTCATGTCAAATCTACTACTCAACATTTGTTTTGTAGTTTTGACAATTTCCAAGTTACTACCCATGATAAGCATATCATCAACATAGAGGCATACAATGACATATCCATTATGAATGTATTTAAAGTAAACACATTTATCGCATTCATTAATTTTGAAACCATTTGATAACATTGCATTATCAAATTTTTCATGCCATTGTTTAGGTGCTTGTTTTAATCCATATAGTGATTTAACAAGCTTACATACTTTTCCTTCTTGTCCGGGAGCTTTGAACCCTTCAGGTTGCTCCATATAAATTTCCTCATCTAGTTCACCGTTTAAGAATGCAGTTTTTACATCCATTTGATGTATTTCAAGTCCATTAATAGCAGCTATTGCTATTAACATCCGAATGGACGTTATTCTTGTTATCGGTGAATATGTGTCGAAGTAATCCAACCCTTCCTTTTGCCTATAGCCTTTAGCTACAAGTCTAGCTTTATATTTATCAATTGATCCATCGGCCTTCAATTTCTTTTTGAAGATCCATTTATAACCTAACGGTTTTGAACCTGGTGGAAGATCCACTAGTTCCCATGTATGATTTTGTAATATGGATTCAATTTCACTATTAATTGCTTCTTTCTAATTGTAAGCATCGGGTAAGGATATAGCTTCTTTATACGATTGAGGTTCATTTTCTAACAAATATGTTGGAAAATACGGACCGAAAGAAGTCGAGGTTTTTGCTCTTTTACTACGTCTTGGTTCATCCTCTATTGATTCAATAGGTTGATGAGTACCACTTGTAGTAGCTTGATTTGTCCTTTTAGAAGGACCAGATTCTCGGGTCATGTTATACGGGAATTCATTTTCAAAAAATGAAGCATCCCTCGATTCAATAACCGTATTTACATGAATGTCTGAAATCTAGGATTTACAAACTAGAAATCGATATGCACTGCTATTAGTAGCATAACCGATGAATACACAATCCACGGTTTTTGGCCCTATTTTTACCTTTTTAGGTTTAGGAACCATCACTTTGGCTAAGCACCCCACACTCGTAAATATTTATAGGAAGGTCTTCGACCTTTCCATAATTCATAAGTTGTCTTGTGAGTCTTTTTGTGAGGTACTTTATTGAGAATGTAATTAGCAGAAAGTAAGGCTTCCCCCCACAAATTTTATGGAGCTCCTAAACTTAATAACATTGAGTTCATCATTTCTTTCAAAGTACGGTTTTTGCGTTTAGCAACACCATTTGATTGAGGAGAATAAGGAGTGGTTGTTTGATGAATAATCCCATTTTCAGAAAAAAATTCATCAAATGGATATTCATATTCACCTCCTCTATCACTTCTAATAGCCTTTATCGTTTTGCTTAATTGATTCTCAACTTCATTCTTATATTGTTTAAATGCATTTATAGCCTCATCTTTACTATGTAACAAATATACATAGAAATATTTTGTGCAATCGTCAATAAAAGTAATAAAATACTTTTTCCCACCTCTAGTTTGAACAAATTTTAAATCACAAATATCGGTGTGAATTAAATCTAAAGGTTCAGTTATCCTTTCAATAGAATGGAAAGGTAATCTAGCTAATTTAGATTCCACACAAATTTCACATTTATGATTTTTATCAATATTATTTTTTGGCAAAAATTCCAAGTTAATTAATCTACGCAATGTATCAAAATTAACATGTCCCAATCTAGCATGCCAAATATTAGATGACTCAAACAAGTAAGAAGAAATAGCAATTTCATTCATTGAAATAGATGTTTTAGGGGTTACAGTAAGAACATTGAGTTTAAAGAGCCCCTCATTTAGGTAGCCCTTTCCTACATATATGTCATTTTTAGACAACACAAAGCGATCAGACACAAACACAAGCTTGAAACCATTTTTAGTAAGGAGAGATCCAGAAATTAGATTCTTTCGGATATCAGGCACGTGAAGAACATTGTTGAGAGTAAGTTCCTTTCCAGAAGTCATTTTCAAAGAAATCTTTCCTTGTCCCACCACCTTAGAAGTCGAAGAATTTCCCATAAAAAGGTTCTCCTCGTTTTCCAAAGGCTTATAGGTGGAGAATATCCATTTGTTTGCACAAATGTGTCGTGTGGCTCCAGTGTCCACCCACCATTCCTTGGTATTTCCAACCAAGTTACATTCAGAGACAACGGCAGAAAGATTCATATCCGCCAAATCATTGACGATATTCACACCCTCAGTTACATTTGATTGAGGATTGTTTTGATTTTGCTTCTTCGGCTTACGACACTCGCTTGAGCGGTGTCCAGGTTTACCACAATTGTAGCTTTTGCCTTTGAACTTTTTCTTGTTATGTTTGGAAGTGCCTTCCCCATCATACTTTTGTTTGTTCTTCTTAGGACCTTCAACGACATGGACCTTTGTTTCCATCGGATTCTTCCCACTTTTCTTTTGAGACTCACGGTTGTCTTCTTCAATTCTTAGCCTGACCACCAACTCCTCCACATTCATCTCCTTACGCTTGTGCTTGAGATAGTTTTTGAACAAAGTCCAAGATGGTGGCAACTTTTCAATAATTGCAGCAACTTGGAAAGTTTCACTAATTGACATTCCTTCAGCATGAATGTTGTGTAGGATCACTTGGAATTTTTGCACTTGCGAGATTACAGATTTAGAAT
The DNA here is from genome assembly GCA_949130495.1 of Sambucus nigra. NCBI lineage: Eukaryota > Viridiplantae > Streptophyta > Magnoliopsida > Dipsacales > Adoxaceae > Sambucus > Sambucus nigra. The sequence continues at coordinate 502,192,667 of OX422212.1, forward strand.
CAACGATTTTGAAGTCCAGAAAACGCCCGACGATAAATTTCTTCATCCTAGCATCTTCAGTTTTATACTTCTTTTCCAAAGAATTCCATAATTCTTTGGATGTCTTGATAGTGCAGTAGACATGATACAGAGTCTTGTCCAAGTATGCCAAAATATAATTTTGGCATAGGTAGTCCGAATGCTTCCAAGCATCGACAGCAGCAACCTTTTCAGCGTCATCTCCCTCTTGAATAGAGGGGCAATCTTCATATACAAACCTGCCCAGTTGGCAAGTAGTGAGATAGAAGTACATTTGTCCTTGCCAACGTTTGAAGTCAGCCCCAATGAACTTTTTCGGTTTCTCCCCGTGTGGCATAGATACGGGTGCAGTCACATTTGTGTTGGTGACAATCAGTTTCGTAGGAGTAGTGTTCGTACTTTGTGATTCCATTTCTGTTACAAAAATAGAATTTTTATCAATGATAAAATTCATATATAATGAATTAATCAAAAAAGAATACAAAATTCTGTGCACCAATTTCCTCCCAATATAATTCACAATAAATGAATTCAAAAAGAATTCCAAATAAAATTCAGAATTAAACTATAATATGAACAAAATTCCGTACAAAACAGAATTAAATATAAAATCTGCGTCACACTAATTTTTAATAATAAAAAGAATTCTGTACAAAACAAAATTATAATTTAAAGATTAAATTTTTTTACATAAACAGATTTTAACAAGAATACACAAATAAATTTTATTTTCTAAAACAGAATATTAAAACAGTATAGAAATTAATTTCTATATCAAAAATGTTTTACTAATTTCTACAATAAAGCAGTAAATTAATTCATTTTATTCTGTCAAAACAGATTTATTTCCAACAAAAAAATTTCTGTAATAAAAAAGAAATTATGTACACTAAAAAACAGTAGAACTTTTAAATTGTCTTAAGTTTGTTATGTCTACTATTTATAAATAACAATTGTACAGAATTATGAATTATTAATTAATTACAGAATTAAAACAGAATTACATAAATAAAACAGAATTATAGAAATGAAACACTTACTTGAATTTGCAGAAATAATAAAAGAATTAAAGATAAATCCGGGCCCTGTTATCAACAGTCTCCTTAAGACAATTTATTCCCTCCAATGTGCTCCGAGGTCGATGAATATTGTCTCCCAAGATAAAACAGATTTTTCCAATTAATTATGTAGCACAACAATAATTAAGACAGCAATTCTTGAGGAGGGAAATTTTTCATTATTTTAAAAACGGAGGGAGGTTTTTATAAGCCCGAGCCCGAGCCGAGCCGGACGGACGGACAGACGCGCGCGCGCGCGTGTGGACTTTTGATCGAAAGTCAACCCGTGCATAGCTTAGGTCATCTCCCCTTCAAAGAGTTGGGATACCCCCAAGGCATCCAAGCCTTAGTCCATACTTGGGGTGTTATTAACTCATCAAAATTCCACTACTCTTCCAATGTGGGACAAGAGTTAAAACATACCCAATTCATTAACTTTCATTGCTTTGTGAGTCACTTTGGGGACATATTTATCATTCATAACTTATTTAAAATAGGACATATGAATATACTACGTCAATCTCCTTGCGAAGGTGAACGCATTCGTATATGGTCCCACAATTTTCGTAGTGTGGGTCCCACCTAAATTTGAGCTCAAAGTTGCTCAAAAATCTGTCCAAAAAAATCTGGACAGCTTTATAATATCCAACTCAAGTCCAATTTTCCAACACATATCTATTTATTGTTTGGAATATATCGGTTGACATCAGTTTTGATATTGTGGCAAGGATGAGCTCTCTCTCTCTCTAACACTCAACATCTTTGATAGTCTTGGGTTTCCAAATGGTATTAGGTATTTTCTTTAACTTTTTTCACACATTGTTTTCAGTTTTGGTGTTTGATGGTTTCTGAAATTCCTTCTATATTGTATTTGTATTGTTTTATCTATCTAAAATGTGTGGAATTGTTGATTTTGCTGATATAATAAACAAACAATATGGGTTCTTCCCCAATTAAATGTATGGAATGACTTTCTGAACATACTGTTTTCAGTTTGGGTGTTTGATTTTGGTTTCTGAAATTCCTTATATATTTTATTTGTATTGTTTTATATATATAAAATGTGTGGGTTTTTTGATTTTGCAGATAAAATAAACAAACAATCTGGGTTCTTCCCCAATTAAATGTATGGAACGACTTTCTGAACATATTGTTTTCAGTTTTGCTGTTTGATTTTGGTTTCTGAAATTCCTTATATATTGCATTTGTATTGTTTTATATATCTAAAATGTGTGGGTTTGTTGGTTTTGCAGATATAATAAACATACAATCTGGGTTCTTCCCCAATTAAATGTATGGAAGAGGGGAGGAGATTTCTCTCTCTCTCTACCCAGGATCGATGCTCTCTCTCTCTCCTCTTGGTTTTTCTCTCTCACGGTTTCAATTTCTCTCTCTAAAATCAGTTTGGAAATGAGTTTTGTGATTTCAAAGATTTTGTGATTTCAAAGGTTTTGAAATGGGTTTGTGTCCACGGGAGATGGTGGCTTGCAGGGGTGCGTTGGTGGTTGAGAGATGATATGATTTGTTATGGAATTGGTGGCTCGCGGTTTGGTGGACGAAAACCATATATTCGTTTGGGTGAGGCCGACATGTAGGTGGAGGTGGCGCACTACATCCAAACAAAAAAGTTCATGGCTACCGTAGCAATGGGTCATGAGGTTTTGACGTCATCCAGAAATTTTGAGATCTAAATTTCAAGTGTTTGATGTGGGGATACAGTCTTTAGTGCAGTAGGAGACTGCTTGAGAGAGAGAGAGGGAAGGAGGTTGCGTGAAGATTTGTGAACTGTGGAGAAGTGATAGACAGATAAAGCGTGGAGAAGTGAGAGAATAAAAGGTATTAGTCCACATTGGAGATTGTGAGAGAGGCTTCAGTAAAGTAAATAGTTGGCGTCCAGACTTCTTTTAAAGCGTGGGTATCATTGTAATTACCGTTGATACAAACCAACAGATAGATAGATACAAAATTTGTTTAGTGTGAGTGTAAATGTTTCTGTGACACACATCAGTCGAAGAGAAATGCATGATAAAGAAAAGAAAATCTCATGATTGTAGTGTTAAAATCCAAGAAATAACACAAATCTGAAAAATTGAACAATAAAACGAGAGACTGCAACAGTCAGAAATGTAAGGAAAAAGAAATGAGACTCAGTCGGACCATATATTTTGATTTTTATATTATTTATTTTAACAAAAGTTTATGTAGTTATATTAATAAAAAAATTGATATCATTTTTTTATTCAACATTCGATTAAACTTTTAGTATAAACTAAAATTTTTAAAAAATTTTGTTTTTTTCAAATTTTTATAAAATATAAACTTTTAAAAAAAATTAATTTTTCTACTTAGTTTTATAATTTTTTTTCTAAATCACAACTTTTTTACAAAAATATATTTTTTTTGTAAGAAATCAAGCTTTGACTTTAATACATTATTAATTTTTTAGACTTTAATACACGACACGAATAATGTGTCTTATAATTTTCATAATACGTTAAATAATATTTGACACGAATAACGCGAGTAAAATAATGTCCATTTTTTAAAATAAATAACGAAAGTTTTTTTATTAACATCCATGAAAGAAAATCTTGACATATATACGTCTTTAAAAATGTCAATTTCGAATCAATGTGTTGATTTTCTTTTCCTGTGTAAAATTTTTTTTTTTTTTTTGATAAATTCGTGTGCAAAATTTTCAACAACTTAATAACGATTAAAACTAAATATGAGTTTCAAGATGGACTATTATTATTGTTGCGAACTAAATACAACGTATGGTCCAATCAACGACGTACACTTTCGAAAATTTGTGTCGTGCCTTTAGGTAAATTTGCGTCGTGTCTATCAATTAAATTATTTATACTCGACTAAATAATTTTGAAACAAATATCCGCCTTTCAGGTAAATTGACCACGTTTGATATTTTAAAAAATTATATTATAATACAAAACTTTTATGACTTGACAACACGATTCATACTCGGGAGAATAGTTGGTGTGCCTCCACGCACGAGCACGGCTTTGTAAATTATGATCAATTTCTAAAAAAATTATACTTTGTTTTATTGGGGAACGAATTTATTTCTGTTTTGCAATTACGTACTTTGAAAATTTTGGCTGTTTTGCGACTACCTACTTTGGAAATTTTCGTCGTTTTACGATTATCAGCGTGCCTTTAGGCACGAGCATACCCTAGTGTGTGTGTGTGTATATATATATATATATAGTCATGCTCTTATGCAGATTAGTCCGCATTTTAAGAGTGCGGACCGGACATATGTCACCTGGCGGTGAACCCAAAAAAGAAAGAGAGTGTGCCTATAATATAGGCAATAATTTCTAGGCACACCGTTATGTGACATATGTTCGGTCCGCACTCTTAAAATGCGGACTAATCCGCACAAGAGCATTATATATATATATATATATATATATACTAGCGGATGCCCGTGCCCGAGGGCACGACAATAAATTTACCCCCGTGATAAAACCCAACCCATAATAACCCGCCTTTTTAAAAAAAAAAAACTTTTAAAAAACTTTATAAAAAAATAAAAAATATTTTACTTTTTTTAAATATTTAAAAAAATATATTTTTTAAAGTATTTAAAAAAAATATAATTTTTTAAATATTTTAATAAAAAATTAATAAAATAATAATGTATGTATGTATGCATGCAAGCATGCAACACATAAAATGCCTTGCATGTTTATCATACATGTTTATCATGCATGAGTTACTATTCATAACACCATTGTCGCATATTATATATATATATATATATATATAGAGAGAGAGAGAGAGAGGATCTCATGAGGACCTCTGTTTCCATACCGCTGGCGCGGACCAATTTTGATAAAATAGTAAAAAAAAAAAAATTGTGCTAATTTTTTTTTATATAGTTTGTAAACATTTCAGTAGGGCCATATAAAAAAAATTAGGTCAAAATGAATTTTTTTACTATTTTAAAAAAATTGGTCAAACTTTGTCAGTTTTTAACGACTTAAAAACTGACAAAGTTTGACTGATTTTTTTAAAATAGCAAAAAAATCATTTTGAGCTGATTATTTTTTTATGGTCCTATTGAAATGTTTAAAAAAAAAATCAACCCAAAAATATTTTGCATATTTTTATACTTAAGCAAAACATGGCATTAGAGGGTGAAAACTCGAAACAACCCCCGAACGACCCCGTGGGTGGCACTAACACCTCCCACGGGAATAATGTTACTCGTAGGAATTGACCCCGCAGCCACGGGTCAGCCGGTTTGAGAATACGACGATAATTTGTATATTTCTAGACTTAGGTTAAAAACATGGCGTTAGAGGGTGAAAACTCAAAACAGCTCCCGAACGGCCCCGTGGGTGGCACCAACACCTCCCACGAGACCAATGTAACTCATAGGAACTGACCACACTGCCGCGGGACTTCCGGTTTTAGAATACGACGGTAATTTGCATATTTCTAGACTTAGGCTTAAAAACATGGCGTTAGAGGGTGAAAACCCAAAACAGCCCCCGAACGGTCCCGTGGGTGGCACCAACACCTCCCACGGGACCAATGTAACTCGTAGGAACTAATCGACCAGCCGCGAGACTCCCGATTTGAGAATACGACGATAATTTGCATATTTCTATACTTAAGCAAAGCATGGCATTAGAGGGTGAAAACTCGAAACAACCCCCGAACGGCCCCGTGAGTGGCACCAATACCTCCCACCAATACCTTTTTAATACCTTTTTTATACTTTATATTTTTCTTCTTACATTCAATATCTTTTCAGGCCGCGGACGTTGTGGTTTCCCAAAAAGCAAAAGTACGAAGCCTTCCACAAGCTGAAGGAGGCCGCGGAGAGGGTGAATCTTACTAACCTGGAGAATGCCAAGAATTCTTCATTTGAAGCTACAAAAAAGTCTTCTACCATGGCACTCCAGGCATCTCAGATGAACCTTGATGTTGCTGTCAAGGCTAAAGAGGATGTAGAGGGAAAGCTGACAATGACCGCAGAAGCTCTCCAGGATGAACAAAACAAGGCTGCAGAAGCCTCCATTCATGCTTCCAGTCTCGAGTCTCAGCTGAAGGATCTTTAAGAAAAAATTTCCCAACAAGAGACTGATCACGCCGCGTCCCTCAAGCAGATGGAGGACTCATACTCTGCTGCCCTCCAACAGGCCACAGTAACTGCCGTGGCAGACTACAAGAAATCAAATGACTTCTTCCTCACCAATAACAAAGTATATATCCGCAGGTACCAAGAGCTAAGATACAGGGTGGCCAAAAACTTCCCTGATGCCAAGGCCCAAATTATGTCTTGGGGTGTTGGAGATGCTGATTATAGTGCCTATGTGGCTGCAATGAAGGCTGTGACAGAGGAAAGGGAAAGAAAGTTGCTGGAGGACACTGTCACAGATGAGGAGACTGAGACGGCCGCGAAGGGTGAAGATGGGGACATTGAGGATGATGCGACCTCTTAGAATTAAGAATTTTTTTTTGTACCGTACACTGGGCTGCGACCCATAAACATTTGAACTTTATTTTAGGCTGCGACCCTATGTCTGTAAACATTTATTTATTTTTTTCCAAGCCTGCGACCTTTGATCTAATTGCTTAAATTATCCTTTGCTTACTTCTCTATTGTCTTCTTCTGATATTTTCATTCTTGATTGCTTGATTGAATGACTTGCAAATATGCTTCTTCAATAACTGATACTGGAATGTAGTGTAAGGCCGCGACAGCACCTTACAAATGGTTCTTCCAAATAGGCTGCGACCTGTAGTGCTTTGGCTTGGACTTTTTAAAACTTTTATATTTTTCCTTCACTAAGAAAATTTTTCACCCCATATTTGTGGCTATCATCCCCAAGCCGCGGTGCCAAAGAGAAATGGCTTTGGGGCTACGGCTTAACATCTTCACTTTTTCCTTATTTTTCCAAGTCTTGGTTGCAATAAAGAGGCTGCGTCTGGTTTGCAACCTAGCCGCGGCATTTTAGCAATTCAGATGGACTATATAATGGCTACAGCTATATTGATAAGGCTGCGGAGCCTTTCAGTCCCTTATTCGTAAATTGAGGATAGCATGCTGCGCTGATGCCAACTTATTTTTGTAGTTTTATTTTACCTCATGATGTCAGTGTCACAACATCCTTTAGTCACTTTTATTGCCTTCCCAGGCTTTTCTTTAGTCACTTTATCGTGAAACCACTTTCGTAGCTTCTCTTAGTCGCTTTGATCAGGTTATTATCAGGCCCCCCGGGCTAGGTATTATAAATCTTCCCTAATCTATGTTTGTATATATATAAATCCTTCCCACGCTATAATAGGATTATCCGCAGACAATTAAGTCTTCATCCCCTTCAAATATAGGATTATCCGTCGATAATTAAGTCTTCGGCCCCTTCAAATATAGGATTATCTGTAGATAATTAAGTTTTCGGCCCCTATGGGTTATTATCAGGCCTCCCTGGGATAGGTATTATGAAGTTCCCCAAGCTAAGATACGAAATACTATTAAGCCTTCCTGAGATGGGTTATGTTATTAAGCCACCCACAACTAATATGCGCATCCTGAAAGATGAATGGGGGGTAGTTTGAACCTCTGGAGTTGACGATAGCAGACAATGAAGGATAGTGGACCTTATGAATATAAGAATATGTCCTCGCACCATGAATAACGTTGTGAGCCAATTTAGATAGTCGCTTTCGAGAGCTGCTTTCGCCATTTTCAATTATCATATGCCATCATACACCGTGGCATTATGGAAGGCATTGCAAGCCCATTTAATATAATTATTACCGATATAATACGTTATCTACATTCAAAATCTATTTAAGACACAAAGGTCTTTTATAAGATAACATTTAATGGAATAGAGAAATCAAAATATGGCACTATAAAGTAAGCCTAATTTCATATATCCATTCAGAAATCAAAATATGGCACTATAAAGTAAGCCTAATTTCATATATCCATTCATTCATATGTTCATGACTTAGTTGGGAAACTACAAAAGTCAGAATGAAACTATTTAAAGAGAGTTTTTCACTTAAAGCATAATCAGAGAAAACATAAACATGGGCAGATAAGAGGTATGCGACCTGTCAGACTAGGCCATATCCCTAAAGCATCCTTGAGTAATCGCTGCAGCATTCCCTGCCTTCCAAGCCTTTCAATCTCATCTTTCAGTGCAAAAACATTTGCCACTGTTATGCCCATGGTCCTTGTGGAAGCTGCAATATCTAGTTCCGTACCTCTTATGAGGAGGGGACTTCAATTTCTCAGGCCAGTAAAGCATTTTTGTCATCTTTGATGAGTTCCAACACCTCTTGAATTTCGTAAATCAGTGGAGTGTAGGCTTCAAAGCCCTTTTCTACTTTTTCAACTTTCCTCTCCTGACTCTTTTGGTCGAGGGACGCAGCCCCTAGGATAATAGCTTCAGTGGCTGTGGCAGTAATGGCTTGGCCAATAACTTTGGGTGTCGCGGCCTCTAGCATAAGAACTCTCTGGGGTAATAAGTTGGCTTGAGTCTAGAGTGAGGGATGACTATCATACAGATGATTGAGATGGTTGTACAGCTGAACAATCTCATTCTTCATTTCTGTGCTTTAAATGGACTCTCCCTACAATTTCTGCTTTGTTAGTCTTTAAAATATATATACTTTGAGACAAAACTAGAAGAAGTGAGTAATCACAAAATATAGGATAAACCAAATATAAATTTGGGATGCAGCGTTTGCATCGCTTCATGACTTTACTGATTAGGCCGCAACAAGTAAGGCATATATGTGCACTGCCGCTGCCTTTGAATAAAATTGATCAGGGTTGAATTTGAGGCCACCCAAGTTCATTCCCTGATGACTTGAAACTTTTGTAAACTAGTTGCACTAGTGGCTATGACAAGAGGGTAGTTACACTACTAGGCTGCATCCCATCTTGGGCAGAAGGGAGCAATCCCAAAATTCGAACCGAGTTTTTCAGACGAAACACGTGGAGAACATAATTACTAGGGTCTATCCAGGGCAGAACAACCTCTTGGTGCACAATAATGGCACAATCATGGTGGTAAACCCTAGATCATAGGTTGATAAATTAGAGCAAATAGATCTCATCCCTAGCTACCCACCTTTGCGAGGCTATTGCCCTTTGCACTTTTCATTGTTATCTTGGTGACGTAACATCATCCGGGTATGTAAAAATAGACCTAAAGTCATAAAAAGGAGGCATATGGACAGATCTGAATAGATGTGATACCCATTTGAGGGTGTATACACAAAGTATAAGTTCAATAACTGAAATCCCCCTTGAGATAATGATCCAGAGGATCCCCATAAATAAAACAAGGTGTTGAAGAACCCAAAATGTAGAGAAACAATATTCAAATACTTCATTTCCCACAGACGATTCCAGATTGATGATATGAGAACCGCCCACTTATCGTTCTCGTACCAGCAAGTCAAGTGTAAAATACATAAAAAGCAGATAAAGCCAATAAAAAGAGATGAAAGACAGGATATAGAGTGGTTCGGCCATAAAACTAGCCTACGTCCACTTTGATATCTCATTCTCATTATATGTGTTGTTTAGTACAATATTATTGGGACTAAAGAGGCGTACAAGCACAACAAAAAGAAGAGAGTACATGACTATGAGGATTCTGGGAGTGCTGGAGGGATGGTTGCGATGCCGGATTGTAGCCCCCAAGCCGAACCGAGAGGTGTAGAGAGCGTCATAATCTCCGAACTAGGTATCAGCACTAGAAATGAACTCAGACCCCCTATCTTGATGTGTGGACCTCTATTTATAGGAGGTGTATATGCTGCATCGCTGCTGTAATGGATTGGGGCTGCGACCAGTTGAGTGCACAAACCGGGGCCGTACCTTGTAACATGTAAGAGACTGCATCCTGTGACAGAAGGGCTATGGTAGTAGTCTAGTGAGGCATATATAAGTAAGGATGCAGCCTGTAAATGATAGATTACGGTGGCAGGTCTTCGGCACATGCCCATTGTATATTTGTTCCACGGTAGGGTGCTATATTTTCCCTATCAGGTGCTATTGCAATCAACATTCAAATGAATGTAACTCTTAAAATTTGTGAATAAGTGTTTAAATAGTATATTCCTTCCATTTTCTTGTATCCTTTAGCAATAACTCTAGCCTTATATTTGTCTACTAATCCTTCAGCTTTCATCTTCCTTTTGAAGATCCATTTACACCCGAAGGGTTTGATTCTCGGTGTAAGATCCCCTAGTTCCCATGTATGATTTTGTATAATGGATTCAATTTCACTATTAATATATTCCTTCTAATATGAAGCTTCTGGAGTGGAAATGGCCTCTTTTCCACTTTGAGATTCACCTTGTAACATATAAATTAAAAAATAAGGACTGGATGATTTTGATGTCTTATCTCTTTTGCTACGTCTAGGTTCATCCTCATTATCCTTAATGATATTTTGAGGATAACTATTCGTAGCTTCAAGAGTTCTTTTATGTTAACTTGTTTTTTGTGAATTCTTATAAGGAATTATTTTTTTGAAAAAATCATGCATTCCTTGATTCTATAATAGTATTAACATGAATGTCAGGAATTTCAGATTTATGCACAAGGAATCGATATGCACTACTAGTGTTAGCATATCCAATGAACATACAATTAATAGTTTTCGAACCTATTTTCATCCTTTTAGAGCCTGAAACCAATACATTTGCAAGAAGCCCCCCCTCCAATTTTTAAGTATTTGTAAGAAGGATTATGGCCTTTCAATAATTTATAGGGTATCTTGTTTGTTTTCGCATGAATGAATTTGTTGAGAATATAGTTAGTGGAAATAAATGCTTCCCCTACATGTTCTGGGGTAACCCAGAACTTATCAACATAGCATTCATCATTTCTTTTAGAGTTCGATTTTTGCGTTCACTAATACCATTAGATTGGGGATGGTAAGGAGCAGTAGTTTAGTGAATCATGCTCTTCTCTAAACATATTTATTTAAAAGGAGATTCATATTCACCACCTCTATCGCTTCTTAATTCCTTAATCCCTTAATATTGCCTCAAATGGTACACAATCGTCTGATTATTGCAAGACTAGGATAATAAATTGATTGACAAGACTACAGTCTTTCCTAACATGCTCCCACACAACCAAAACACACAAACCAAGCCAGTGAAAAAACATATTTTTAGTATGCCGTGTGGGACATAAGTTGTATATAATTTTTAAACTATGGCTAGGACTAAAAGGAGTGACAGTGATACATAAAATAGTGGTGAAAGTGGTTAAACCATCTAACACATCACCAATACAGAGCAAATAATGATTGGAACAACCCAAGAGTTGATGCAAATTGCTCCAAGCCAAGAGTTGAATATAAAAAAGGCCCAAGGGTTGAAAATGTCATTGTAACACATATTGTTGGTGTGTCCTCAAACACCCAAGATCAATTAATACACAAGTTAAACCCGGTGCTTCATCATCTTGGGAACACACAATGATCACAATAGTGACTAGTAGGTTGTCTACCCCTACTGTTGTAGTATCCAATGGTCAAGGATATGCACCACAAATTGGTGTGAATAAAACTACTCAACCTAATCCTTACCATAACATGTAATTATAGGCCTAAGACTTGTGAAACCAATTTTGGAACAAACCTAAGGATGAGAAACATACCAATAAATGGACTATTATAACCTAATAGAGAGAATGCATGTTCCATAAGTAGGAAGGGCTAGGAAGTATTACATTGAAACCAATTTAGGCGTTCCAGGAACTTCGAACTTTGGGGTAATCAATAATCATGTGTTCGAAAGCGAACTCGGCGGTTTGGAACTAACAAGAGATATGGTAATGAGCCTCCCCAAAGGACATATAACCAAGTTCTTTGGGCATCTTAAACAATGACTTTCTAAATACAACAAAATATTCCTCCAACATCCATGGTAAACCCAAAAATGTACCCACCAAACATGCAATTACCCAGGGGAGGTTGGAGAAATAAATTTATCCATCTCATAATGAGATTTGTGGACCACTGGCTCAAGGAGTGTAGACCTCAGTTTATAAAAATCCGTACCTTGAGTGGGTGGAGATAATTGAGCTTCCAAAGGGATTTAAGTTCCCACCATTTTCTCTTTTATCAGGAGATGGGAATCAACCCAAAGTGGAACACATAGCAAGGTTCACTAGTCAATGTGATGATGATATCGCTAGTGAATATCTCAAACTACATTTTTTCTCTAGTTCCCTTACTAACGAATCTCTTTCTTGATTCATAAGCTTACCACATAATATTGTCCAAACTTGGCTATAAATGTAAGATATGCGTCATGCATAATTCTTCTAAACTAAACCAAAAATATCGATGGCTGACTTGGCTAGAATAAGACAAAATCGAGATTAAAAAGCAACGACCTTAAAAAATATGTTTAAAAGATCTAGGAATAAATGTAAGATAATATTAACTGAATATGAGTTTGTCAAATCGAACCAAAATGGTTTGGAATTTAGGCTTTGAAAGAAGTTCGATGTTACTGAATTCAGAGATTTGGTGGAATTGACTGACAAAGTGTCCAGATATGAGGCTCTTTTAGAGGAGGATCATGAGAGAATAACTTCTTCTTTGAAAGCATATTATAAGGATACAAACTTAGATATAGATATTGTTGAAATTTTTGGAACTGAATCTATAGTCTGTGAACCATTAGTTCAAAAGAACACAATAAAAAAATCTCATATCCTAAAACCTAAGGGGATGATTTCTTTGACATCTTTACAATAGATAATTTTTTCGATTACCACATAAAAGTAAAAATGTTTAAACTACTTAATGATGAAAAAAGTCCAAATGAGATCAAAGGAAAAAATTATTTCAAATGACATAATGTTTTCTCTTATTTAACTAATGCTTATTATGTTTTTCACAACAAGATATAAGAGTTGATTAGGAGAGGAAAACTCAATTATCCTAGAAAGGAGGAAAATATAATGGAGGTTGATTAAAACCCAATTCCAAATGTAAAAAAGATGACCGAAAGCATGCAATCCATTCAATTACCTCTAAACAAAGGGCATGTTGAGTTCAAAATGAACACAATGGCCGAGTCTTTCGCAGTCTGAAGTAGTTGTTGAACCAGATCAGAAAGTCATGAAACACCTGTGAGTTATGTGTGGAAAAATATATTCTAAAATGTGTAAATTTATAGATACAAATGGGAAACAACAACTAAAGTTCAAGAAAATGGGAATGGTGGTCATACTATCAAGACGTGAGTGTTCCAAAGACGAGATTTTTCAAGGGAATGTCCCAAGGGAAATGAGGTTGTTTACTAGCCCCTATCACCCTCAAGGAAATACCAAAACATCAAGAAATTACCCATACACTAAGTATGGTTTCAATAGAATAAAATTGGATCTACATTTGGGAGGTTCAGGGCTAATGAAAATCCCAAAAATTGTGCCTCTGATGAAGGGGGTGCCTGATTGTTTTGTTGCTCAAGGCCCAAAGGTTGCCTAATAATTCAATGACATGCTTAGGAGGTAAAAATTGTTAATCCTTAAAAGGTAGATCCAGATATGTGGCATCAAGTTCAACACTAAAATCAAAGAAAAGAGAGTCAGATATTGTGATTTCTCCAACTCAACAAAGGTGACTACAAAGAAAATACAGGGCCTTGTAAGAAGCCTCCGAGATTGTTCGCCCAAATGGACCAGAAGGAATTTTATATTCAATATTGAAGCCATATATAAGGTTCCATAGAAAAATGAAAGGAAGTAAATCTTTTTTAGACACGCTGATTAAGAATATTAAAGTGCTAGGAAAGTCCATGAGTGTGATGGAGATAACACATCTGGACGTAGCTCCTCTAATGAAGATGAAAAGGAATAAATAATGGTTATGGATGCAATGGGACTTGATCAAGGGACTATTTAATAACAATTAATCCGATTTGGATCCATGCCATTAAAAGTACCAATTAACATGCTTGTGATACAACAAAAGAGGTTAGATGCTAAAGAGGGATGGAAGTTCTAGAAATGGAATGGATTAAGATGATAAATCAAGGCTAGATCACTTTTACTGGTTTGTATTTTCTCTAGATTTAATAAATGGGTTTGAAGATCTTACTAAGAACATGACAAATCACATTAAGCCTTTTTTTATAAAATCTTGGATAAATGGAGTGATAATTAATAAAATAGTGGTAGATAACGACGACATTGTTAACATAATGCCATACTCTATGCTTTATAGAATAAAGAAACAAACAAAATAATGATGGCTTTGCTGGAGATAAAAAATCGACCAAAAGTGTATTACGAATCAATATTGAAGTTGGCATTAGAAATCTAGAATTTATTTTATTTATCATTGATGGTAAACTAAGCTTGAACGCTTTACTTGATAGAGATTAAATTCACTATAACAAATGTATCCTTTCTTCCATGCATTAGAAACTTCTATTGATAAAGGAGGATCAGAACGCCTTTGATACCAAATGCATTAGAAGGAAAAGTCTCTAATTATGTTTAGGAAGAACAATCTATTGGTCTGATGGGACCAACTAAAAAACAACATAATTGGTTAATGGATAGTAGACCCATTGATATTGAGAATGCCAATAAAAGTTTGGCCATTGTATTATACAAATTCATAGAGTTAGATTTGAGTACCAGAATTCGTGAATAAAGGACCATAAATTGGGCCAATTATGTATTCGAATAAGATAGAGAAGATGAAACACCTCAAGACAATGGTGAAAATGAATCGGATATTTTGTTGGAAGTGAACTTAGGAACTGAGCAAAATAAGAAGGTAATATATGTTGGTGAAAACCTTAAGAAAAAAACTAGTGACTGGTTGTGGACCTTATACATCAATACAATGACTATTTTCTAGGGAATATAACGAGTTACTTGGTTTAGATAGGAAATTAGTTGAGCATAAACTACCAATCAAAGAGGGATATAAGCTCGTCAAACAATTGAAAAGATAAATGACTCTAGATGTCACAACAAAAATCAAATAAGAGATTGAAAGGTTTTTGAAGGCCGGATTCATTAGATCATCCAGGTATGTTGACCATATTTCTAGCATAGTGTCAGTTATTAAGAAAAATGGCAAACTAGGAGTGTAGATTAACTTCAAAATTTTAAATGCATCCACTCCAAAGGATGCATATCCAATGTTGGAGGTAGACCTATTTGTTGATAGATCTATTGTTCATGCTATTATGTCTAGGATGGATTGTCATTCAGGTTACAACCAAATATACACAGCCAATGAAGATTTACATAAGACTTCTCTTAGGTGCCAGGTAATTTAGGAACCTTCGATTGGATTAAAATGCCAATTGGATTAATGAATGCACAGGCCACATAACAAATATGAATGGATATTATTTTCCATGATATTGTTGGCACCTTTTTGGAGTTTTATATTGGTGATATTGTTTTCAAATAAAAAGCAACGATGGATCATATACAAAACTAGAAAATTCCTTTGAAAGAATACTTTATCAACTTAAAATGAATCCCTTTAAAATGTGCCTTTGGAGTTTCTCGAGGGAATTTCCTAGGGTACTTGGTACACCATAAGGGGATTCAAGTTGATGTGAGCAAGCCCAACTCCATAATTGAAAGCACGACCCCCGAAAATAAAAAAATAATTACAATGATTTTTGGGACAAGTTAATTTACTTATTATATTTATATCTAATGCATTAGGAAAAACTATAGTATTTTATCCTTTCCTAAAGCTAAAATTTCAAGAAAAGATATATTAGAAGAAAGAGCATAAGCTGGATTTCCAAACATTCAAGAGATACTTGGCTAAGCTACAAGTTTTGACTCCTCCAAAGGAACACAAGCCAATAAGGTTTTATTTTTTAGCCCGTGATACCTTAATTGGAGTCATGTTGACACAAGACTATGAGAAGAACAAAGAGACAGTTGTGTATTATCTCAGAAGAGATCTAAACGATTGTGAATGTAGATATTCTGTAAATATAAAACTATGTTTAAATTTATATTTTGCAGCAGTGAAGATAAGATATTATTTATTGCCCAATAAGGTGTATGTCATTTCGAAGTTTGATTTAATCAAATATATATTGGTAAGGCCTATTTTGCCTAATAATATGGGTAAATGGGTGTTAGCTCTCTTTGATTTTTTCCAACACTATATACCTCAAAAAGCAATAAAGTCCAGTAATTAGTTGACTTCTTGGCAAATAATCCATGTGAGGATGAGCCGAAAGTAGAGTATAAAATATGATATATATATCCTTTAGCCCATTAAAGCTATGGTTTGAAGATTGAAATAATGTTTGGAATAAGGGTAGTCGTTGAGTCCCCTAAACATTTTAAAACCAAACAAGGATATAGATTGTAACATAATACATGTTCTAATAATTAAGTGGAATATGAAGTTATCATAATAGGCTTAGATTTCCTTCGAAGATGTAATGCTTCTTTAATAAAAATATATGTGATTTCCTAACTAGTTATAAGACAGTTAATTGGTGAATATAGATGTGGCATTGATGGTTTGGCTTTGTATAAACAAGTGGCTTTGAATTTGCTATCTAAATTTAACGAGGTCACACTAAACTATGTTCCCACATATTTAAATGAAGAGGTCAATGAAAAGGATCAAAAATCTTGAAGTTTTAATCTTGATGATAACTTTGAAAAAAAGTTAAAACTAAGTATCATCAGTGGACTCTTACCACTGGTGCATATCAGGTGTCTTTTAGTTGAAATTAAAAACATATGTGCTCAGGAAGATTGGAGAAAAGCATTAATTGATTATCTGACTGAACCAAATGTTAAAACTGATAGGGTTGTCAACCAATTATGTTGTGTATGTGGGAAAGGTATTCAGAAGAGATGCTGATGGAATGATACTAAAGTGAATAAGTAAAGATGAGTGTTTAATTACCATTTCCCAAGTCCATGAAGGCATATGCGTGGATCATCAAGTTGAGATAGTTGTTAAGAAGACTAGATTTCTATTGTCCATTCATCTTAAAAGATTGCATGGACTTTGCTAAGGTATGTCAAGTATTCCAGTAACACAGTCCGCTGAGGCATGTGCTAAGGGATCCCAAAAACTATAACCTCAGACAATGCAAGAATTTTTTAATCAGATATTGTGTTGGAATTTACTTTAAGGTTTGGAATAACTTTGATTAAGGAAGAACCTTATTATGATCAACTAAATGGTCAAGCAAAGGCTACTAATAAGGTAATTTAAATAATCTATGAAAAGTGATTGAGAAAAATCCAAGAGATTAGTACAATCTGATGCCAGAGGTGTTATAGGTTTATAAGACTTCAAAAGGTTAAGTATAAGAGTAACTCCATAGGCTTTGACTTATGGACATGATGATGCCTTACCAGTTGAAATCACTTTAAGTTAATTAAGAGTGATAGCCCAAAATGAGCGTACTATATAAGGCTATGATCAAGCTATGTATAGAGTATTAGAAAATATAGATGAGGATAAAGTCAAAGCCTTAAACAACATTTTAGTCCAAAAGAAAAATATAGATAATAGCTAAAAGAAAATAATGAAAAGAAGAACCCTTTAATGAAGGGGAATGTGTTTGAGAAACCATTTTACTTTTGGGATAAAAAAACTCGCCTTATGGAAAATGGTCCCCAAAATGGGAAGACCTTTCTAAATTTATAAAGTATTTAAAAGAGGATCATACCATTTGAGAGGTATGAATGGCCATATACTCATAAGGAAAATAAATCTTAGATTCTCAAAGGCATATTGCCCAACCATTTGGGAAGAAAGACAATGAAAAAACAAAATGCATAATGATATATTTGCACCTATGTGTCGGTAAAATATCTGAATATAAAGGACCTAAAACTGGTTTAGACACATTTACCTCTTGGCTTTAATCAAAACATGCCTATTTTTGAACAATACCACCACAAACTTAACTAGAATTCATCCTCATCCATGGCAGTGAAATCCATCTCCACAATGAACTTATCTAGCTTCCTCTGTAATTCTTTTTTCTCAGCAAAAAGAGCAACCCACTTGGCCTAGACAGTTTTCAACTCTTATCGACCTTTGGTTGACTCAGCCTTTTAGTGAGAAAAGTAGACCTGGTTAGCAGACAAAGCACACTCCTCAGCCTCTATTCGAACCATTGTATATACAAAGAATGGCAAGGCTTGGATACAAATCTTTGACACTTATAAAATATTGACCTCCATACCCTCAAGATGTGAAATGAAAGTGCAAGATGCCTTCAAATCACTGAAAAAGAAAAAATAAACAAAATCCTCAAACAACACCCTAACAAAGCTTCGAAGTAGCTTCAAGGCTTGAGAGGGATCCAATTGCCAATAGGTTAGAGTTATTTGAGTTTGGAGAAGATATTGAAGTTATTGTACCACACTGGAAGTGGAGACATTCGATGTTGGAAGAGAGGCTTGGGACATCACTTCTTGAAGTTCTTCTTGAAAATGACTGACTTTCCTTAGGTTCATTAACTCATGTAGAGTTATGGTTGGTGGAATAACCTCAGCCAGTGGTAAAGCTCCCCTGAAAGGTGAAACCCTTAGCTTTATAGTAGACTTAAAATGATTATGAATGTTAAGAGACTTAGGAGTGATCTAGGAAGGATAATTATCTTAATTATAATACCTTACCGTAAAACATGAGTTCTTAGAAACCTCATCTTTAGAGATGGGAATGGAGATAAGAGAATTAATTTTAATCGGAGCTGATTCCACTTCAAGAATAGGGTTTGAAGTTGTGGTAGACATTTAAGCTAGGATATCAGTTGGCTCATTTATTAGAGATATAGAAGGAGGAGTCTTAAGATCCCTAACTGGAAAAGGATCCGTTATAACAACTGAAATATCAGTTAGATTTGTGTTAGGATAAAAAATTTAGAAGATAATACTATTTTTGTGATAATACCAAAAGGAAATGACTCTTTTAAGTATAAGAAATTGGTATACCTTCCAATTTTACCTAGTGAGAAGGCTTCTTAGCTATAGACTTTATTATTTTCCCCTCTTGATTTTGAATAAGACTCATATGGAAGGTTCAACAGGTTCAGGGGTATTTGATGAAGTTCTAGGTGGAACATTAAAGGGAGGTTTCTTCTTTGATGGTCGAACTGGAGGATCAATATCTTCCTATTCCCCTTCCTCCCTTGGATCCTCCACTTCCTCAAGGGAAAAATTGGTTAAGCAAAGGATAAAAATCTATAGGCAAATCATGAGAAATGAAAGGGTCTTACCAGAAGAAGAAGGCATTGATGGGACTGTAATTGGATGTTATAGATTCAAATAAACCCCAAAATTATGTGCCCACTATTTCACAAAGGCTTAAGTCAATCTAGCATTTAACACAATACCAGTTATGCTTAAAGTTCTTCAAACCTCAACATAATTGACAATCCCTTCCAAAACTACCGCTTTAGGGATCCGAGTATACCTAAAAAAAATAGAAAAGGATTATCATGGCATATCTTGCGGACTGGAATGGCTTAGAGGCCAAATTGACTAGAAAACTGATTAGGAAGGTACACTTACCCAAACGACATGGAATTGGGGGTATTGAGGGATGCAGTACCATACTATAAGTCCTTAGGAATCAAGAAAATTCCTCAGCATAAGTCAATTTCTTCAATGGCAGAAGACTTATTTAATATGGAAATAAGCCAATGAGAGGCTTGAGTGGAGGCTAACAAAGTTTACAAAAGGATTCTTGGTATATTAAGTTTTAGCCCCCCCAAACATACAAAAAAGAGCTTCGAATCTCTTATTGACAGATTTGGACCGATAGAAGGAATTGAGATAGCTAAACTCGGAGTTTCCTTTAACATGACCAAACTCGAAAAGTAAACATGCAGTCACATTTAGAGGACCCATAAGGGCCCACCTTAATTAGCATTGAAAGGGTCATCTTGAAGCTTGAAATAATTCTTGTAATGAGATCCCAAAAGGTAAAGGTAACAACCACCTCTTTACCCTTAACAAAAATATCATCCAAAAAGGAATATTCCAGCATAACTCATTGATATTTGACACATAAATATGCTTTGACAATCGCAGAAAAATACTATAACAATACTCATTGTCATTTGCAGCCTTTGTATTGGCCATGAACTTGTTAATGACCTCTTAAAACTGAGAGTAAACATTAGGGTTTTCAGAGATGGAAGCCATTTATCTTGAAGAGTTAACAGGAGAGAAAATAATTTATAGAGCCGAGAAGATTCTTGGAGAGCAAAAATAAACTGTAAAAAAGAAAATAGAATAAGAGGTGAGATTTCTTAAGCTCAAATATGCCATTTTAAATGCGAAATAGTACCATACAAAACTCAACACGTGTCTTAAAAGGTTTCCCTCCAAAATAAAAGGGTTATGGTTAGGATTTCTTGGGTGTCACCAATCAGAAGGCTCTCATAATTAGAGTTTTAGCATGTTAATGTCCCGAGAAATTGAAATCAAGTGTTGGGACTCCTAAGTTAGCCATATACATTAGTTGAAGAGAATAGTAAAAGGTTATCAATTCATGGAATAGGTGAACATTTTTTACAGATGATAGTATCCAATGCACACAAGCCAAACAAAGAAAAAAAATTAAAACAAGAGTACTGAAATCACACATACAACAGATGATGTACGTAGTTTGGTAATATGTCTACATCCACGAGATTTAGGTGTTTTACTTACTTTATAAATCTAGTTGGCAGAGCTATAGTACTACTCAACGATATAATATCACACGACCCTCTCAATTGGGACTGGGTTTACATTTATAGGGAATGTTAAGAGATTCCTACGCTCTGTTAATAAATATCCCTAATAGTTTGGGCCTATCCTTTATCAACTTCAGTCATTCCAAGTTAAGTATATATATGAGTCTTTTATGAATTGGTCTCTTTATTAGATTGTAGTGCATGAAACCTAAGTGCTAATGCCAAGTACATACCTGCATAATTATGGACCCCATAATTACCCTCGCTGAGCATTCCTTCATCTAAGTCAGCTATTGATTCTGACAAGTCTTCATATTAAGGGAATAACAGTATTCCTTCCTTAAAATTTGATTGCTATTTGTAATTCTCCGGTTGTTCGGAGGGAAATTTTGTAAATGCTCCCAAAACTTGGAAATTTTTATCTGTTAAGTGCCCCAACGGCACGCTGGTAAATAGAGCTTATTTTATTGGCAGTGAATTTTCGCTTCGATAGCTGTCACATGCGCATGTGATCATTATGATTTTGTGGAACCATGAGGTCATTTCTCATCACAAGAAAATGATTCCTACCCTTTCCTCACTTTCTAGTTCATTTTAAAAACCAACAATTGTTCAAAGGAGAGCTTTTCACCATCGTCACTTCATCTGTGAGAACTTCTTAAACTCCTTCTTCATTTCAATTGCTTTTTTATTCTTTCCTTGAGTTGTTATCTTTAATGATAATGTACATGATAAATGAAGACACTGGCGAAAAAATCAAACTTGACCACCAATCCTAAAGTGTGTAAATGTGGAATTAGTTGGGGATCCCTGTGACCTTTTATACCCTCCGCGAGGGTCATTGGTTACCATCCATACTCGTTGCTGAGTGTGGGGTTACTTACCTTACCCGAGTTTGTTCTTAGAATTCTACCAATATTTTTATTTGATCCCAGACTAGGTTGTTCTAAATACTTGGAGGATTATTAATGGTGTTCACCGTATCAAGGAGTTGTTTGTGACCCTTCTCAATATCACTGAAATAATGTATTGTTAGCAATGGGCTATATGAAGAAATGGGTGGACAATCGGGCCCTAGTTGTGAATCTGCCCGATTCCATTAAGGATTTTTGGGATAAAGGACTGGTTGTGAAGAACTAGCAATACTCACCCCTTCCTAAGGGATTAGCATATGAAGGTCCAAAATGCCCCCAGGAAGGGTGAGGCATAGTTTTTAAAGTAGATATATTCTTAACTTTGTAATTCTTCTATTTATTTGGTTTAATATTGAGGGATTTTTTTCTTTATCGATAAATCCAATAAAAACACACCTCGTGAATGCAATGTTAATTTTATAGATCTTTAAACAGTTTGGGTTATTCAATAGAGGTCTAGAACTATTAATTATCCTAGGTTAGTGTCATTTCTTCTTGTCTACAAGAGTTCTACTACCACCTTTGTTGCGAGGACAGTATAACAGAGACCGTTCATTCCCATCTCTTTGGAAGATCCATAAGCTTCTTCCTCCCATAAATCAAAAGGGGAGGGAGCAAACGAGAAAGGAATTTCATCTTCCTTTGAACCACTAGAGATTTGGCTTATTATTCCATCTACTACAGTTTTCCCATGTGCCATGTCTAAGAGAAAGCTTGTGAACTTGACTGCTAAAAAATTTGGTACTAGGTCTCCTCCCCCTGCTCGACCGTCTAGAAAAGAGAAAGATCCTTCTCGATCGACGAGTAAGAAAGATGAAGTTGTAAGTTCCACTAACCCCATGGAAATTAATGACTCCCCAACTAAAGACAATGAGCCCTTTTTAAAGTTGTACAAAAGGGATCAAATCCTTCTTCCCTTATTGGGCATTGTGAGGAAAAAAGATGCTAATAAGGGCAGGGGTGTTACCCAATTTGTATTTTCTTACTCTTGACTTCATTTGATCAGGAGTATTTCCTGTTAATAGGGTGGTTTCACTGCTTTGCCCCATTCTTGATTGTTGGATCATGTTAACCATAATCTCTCACTTATAAGTTTATTATTTATTTATGCTCTTATTTTTGCATTTCCTTTTACTTATATTATGATTATCCTTTTTTACTGGTAATTTTTGATCTATTATGATTTGTTGTTGGAGAGGAACGATGCTTGAATAAATCCTCTACAAATATGGAGGTAAATTTCGATGATCCTGGCGAGTCTTTAGAGTCTTCCCGGAAGCTCAATGTTGCCCAGGAAAATGAAAAAGTTAAAAATAACTGAGCAGGCCAAGAATCTGGAGAATGTGAATTCCAAGCTTCAGAAGAAGATAGACGACTCTGTCAAGATGTTGACTAATTTCGAATAAGCTAAGAAAGAGGCCGAGGATGCTAAGGCCAAGGCCGATCTTGCTAAGACACAAGCCAGTTTGGCTATGCCCAAAACTAAGGATGCCATAGATGGTGTGTCGAAGGCCAAGGATGAGGCCTTTAGTCACGACTCGGATAAGTCCTTCACCAATGCCAAGATCTAAATTTCATACCATAGAAATGTATATTTTTAATAATGTTTAGGATGCGGCTTTTATCAAAGTCGATATTGCTAAGAATTCTGACATCTTCCAAAAGCACCATCTAGGTTCCCCTCCTCAATTTGAGGGAGAGGTTGAGAGTGATGAGGATGTGATTATCGGAGAGAAGGTTGCTGCTATTGAGCTTGATTGTGTACAAGTCGGAGCAAACCAATGTGAGGCTATAGCTACTCAGCAAGCTTTCGGTAAGAAAAAAGTCAGCAAGATAATTCCTTAGAACTTATTAGGACACATTGTATTTATTTTAAATTCAATGGACGATGTAGAGTATTACCCTATATATATTCTTTTTAGTGAAATACATAGATTGATCAATTGTTGGCCTTTTGTATGATTTATTATTCCTCGCATGTTTTCTTTTGTTTTCCAAGCTTATATGTTTGACCGCCCATCCATGCAGTTCAACGCAAGGATTGCAACAATTTTTACTGCTCATCTTGATTTTTAGGACATATGTGAAAGACTCTTTGCTGGTGGTCATGGTGAAGGCATTACTGATGAGGATGATGATCTTGACCAACACTTGGGTCCTGACGTATGTGTTTGAGAAATGGGGTCTTGCTTGTATCTTTGTCACCTATTCCATTAGGTTGTGGAAGACAACGTTGCTCTTCATGATATCATTTTCAATGCTCAAAGTAGTCATAAGGAGTCATTAGTTAATCTGAGGGACGAATTTAACTAGAAGCTTACTGAGATGAGCAGAAAGGATGGATTTGGTCGGAGACTGGCTGATATTGAATCTACTCATTCGAGGAGGAATGTCATTCTTCACGCTTACCTTATAGGTGCCAGGTAGGTCTCCAGTATTCTCGAGAAGGAGAACAATGACTTAAGGGTTGAGCTTGAAAGACTTTACAAGTTTAGACCAAACGAATCGGATGGAGAAGTGGCTTTATTTTTAGAAGAAGAGAATACCCAACTGATATAGGAACTAGAGAAGACTAAAAAGTATTTGGTTGACAAAGTTGCAAATGTTAAGGGTCCATCTTCCTCCCAAAGGCGTAACGATAGTCGTCTAGCAAAAGAGATAGAGAAGATAAGGAAGTATTTGATCAATAAAGTGACAACCATTTAAAGTTTGATCGATAATCTTCATCATCTCACGTTCTGATTCCATAAGAAACGTCACTAAGTATGGATGGATGTCTAAAATGAGGCCCTTCTTAATATGGACTTCATGTTGAACGGTGATCAAAATGTTAGATATAAAATATATGGCTCAATATCCTCACGGTGGAAAAGGTGCCACAAGATTCTGTGTTATGGTATTGGTACTACCTAGGTTGCTTTGATCAATAAAATCCTACTTATAAGCTTGATGATTCTTGGATCCCAATAGATGCCATTCAGGGAAGCTTGATAAGGAAGTACCTCAATGTCTATGGCTTTGATGGAGGTGATGGAATTTTTCAACCTCAACACTTAGTCGACGTGGTGAGTGTTAGGGGGGCATCAAGGATCAAATATATGTCTGCGATTGTTACTCCTTATGCATTGGATATTCCTCCAGCTAGAGTTGGGACATCAGTGAATAAGTCATCTCGATCGAGATATTGGTCCAGTTTTATTTATCATTTTGTTGTAAATTATTTGATTTTGTAATTTGCTTTTATTACATTAACACTTATTTACAAGTGGTTGGCCCCCATTAAGTCATCTCGAATGACTTTGAATGGGCCTTCCTAATTGGGACCGAGTTTACCATCTGAGGTCTTCTTGTCACTGCCCATGTTCTTTCTAAGTATGTAGTCCTTTCCTTAAAGATCCTTGCCTTGACCCCTTGTTATATTACTTGGCCAACTATTGGTTGTAGGAATTAAGATTTCTAAGAGACGATTCCTTTATTCATCAACCAAGACAAGTTCTTCTCTAATCACTTTGCTATTGAGATCTTGGTGGACTAAGGTGGACTTCATGATCGTCAGACCAACTAATAATGGGATGACTGCCCCCATTCTATAAGCTATGACAAAAGGTGTTTCCCCCATTGATCGTCTATGTGTTATTCAAAATCCCAATAAAATATGGGGTAGTTGGTCGAACCAATCGCCCTTTGATTTCTCTAGTCTCTTTTTTACTCCATCAAGGACTGCCTTTTTAGAGGATTTCACTATCCCGTTACTCTGAGGGTAGGCCACGAAACTGTATTAGTGCCTAATACCATGCTCGTTACAGATGCTTTGAAAGAGGTTTCTCTCAAACTGGATTCTAGCATTCTTAACTATAATTCGAGGGATGCCAAACCATGTTATAATGTTCTTCTATATGAACTTGGTCATGTCGACATCTCGAATGTTAACTAAGGGTTATCATTCAATCCATTTAGAGAAGTAGTACGTGATGACCAACAAATACTTCATGTTCCCAGAGGTGAAGGGCAATGGGCCGACGATGTCAAGTCCTATTGGATAAAAGGCCGAGGGATTGTGAGGGACTTGCGTTCGTTGTCTGGTTGATTCACTAACAGATAGAAGAGTTTATAGTTTTTTCACTTTCAAACATAAGCGATCAGATCCTTCTTCATATACGATAACTAATACCTTTATTTTATGGCCCTAAATGCCAATGACCTACCCTCCTGCGTGGATTTTACATATCCCTTTCTGCAACTCATGAAGAGTATTTTTGACATCATCTCGGTGTATGCACTAGAGATAAAGCATTAAAAAATAGCATCGATAAAGCTTATGTTCTGACGATAAGTGGAAATGAGTAGTTTTTACTCGAATCTTTTGCACCTCCTTCCTATCATCAGGTAGGACATCCTCTTTCAGGTAACGCACTATTCGATCCATCCAGCTCAGGGCCCTGCAATGGCCATAAACTGCTCAATATATTTTTCCTTATTGATGCTGGATATATCAAGGTAATCTAGCTCGACCGTCCATTTCATATCTACCTTGATAGCTTAAGCAAGTGTGGTAAGTGCATCTCTGTGACTTTTGTTCCCCCTTGAGAACTGTTGTACTTGTACGTATTCTAATTGGGAAATCAATTATTAAGCCTCTCTAAGGTACGTAGCCATGCATTTGTCCTTAGCATTGTAGTCTCCTAATATCTGATTTGATACCTGCTATGACTCAAAAAATACATCATGGTGATGTGCGCTTAGTGAGA
Organism: Sambucus nigra; assembly: GCA_949130495.1. Taxonomy (NCBI): domain Eukaryota; kingdom Viridiplantae; phylum Streptophyta; class Magnoliopsida; order Dipsacales; family Adoxaceae; genus Sambucus; species Sambucus nigra. The sequence continues at coordinate 502,219,148 of OX422212.1, forward strand.
GTGCATTCTTCACCGCTGACCATCGTCTCATATTCTGCCTCATTATTGGAGGCTTCAAATTCCAAGAAGATAACTTACTCAAAAATAGTTTCTTCCGGGTATACTAGAACTATCCCTACTCCTTGCCATTTGGAATTTGAGTCTCTACCAACATAAAAAGTCCATCTCTCCTCATCTTCTATTGGTTGTTGGATAGATTCTTCAATTTTGGTGCTTGTCTCCATTGGTTCCTAGTCGTTGAAAAATTCAGCGATGAAGTATTTTAGGACTTGCCCTTTGACTTAGGTCATAGGATAAAACTGGATTTTAAACCTTTCAAGTTCCACCGACCACTTAGACATGCGTCCAAAGAGGTCGCCTTCCCAAGAATTGATTTCAAAGGGATGGAGGTGTAATACCCCGTAATTTTATTGATTTTTATTTAAGGGATTAATTGAATTAAATAAGAATTAATTGAAAATTAATCTGGAGGTAAATACTAGTGAGATGTGAATTGGTATTTGACTATGATGTTAAAATAAAACATTACTGAGAATATATGGTAATATACGAGTATTGAAAATATTAAAATTGTCGTGAGGCAGAAATACGACAATTTGGGAAATTTAGTTGGGACGTGCGTCAGTTGCATCAGGAATAAATTTAATTAGATTAGAAAGTAATTTATATTTTTATCAACTGAATGGTCATTTTGAGTGCGCCAACGTGTTCGAAAGGGTCGAAATAGTCAGAAAATACTAGCCGGGAGTTTAGTTTGGGTCCCGAGGCACTTTTAGGCCAAACCGGCAACCCAAAAGGGTATTTTGGTAATTTTAAAAATTGAGGAATTAAAACCCACAAATTTTAGAGTTTAATTATATATTATTAGAGAGGCCACTAAGGCCATTATTAGACAAAAACAATAGAAGTGGGCTACGGGAGTTTGAGAGAAGTTACAAGAGGTTCCAAACCAAAACCACCACCCACCACCCACCACCACCAATTGGGAAGGATTTGAGATTGGAAAGAGGAGAGATTCAACCTTTAATCACCAACAACAAATCAGAAGAAAAAATCTAAGGCAAGTGATTTGATGTTATTAATTTCAATGAATATTTCCTCCATGTTTAGTGTAGAAACTTTTTATACCTTGAAAGTTTTGATGAAAACCCAAATAGGATTGTTGTGGAACTCACAATTTTGGATAGGGATTGCATGTAGAATGGTTATAGACGAATTCAGTACCCAAAATATAACTTTTGATGATTTGAAAACGGATTAATAAGGAGTCTTTGTATGCAATTAAATTATGGGTTCATGTTGATAGGGTTTGGGGCAAGATTTGACCCCAAAAATATGTTCACAAGTGACCTAGGGTGACTTATAGTAGTTTAAAAACATAAAAACTTAATTGGTATGAACTTAGGATGGATTTGGAGAAAGGAATTTTGGTGAAAAACGAAATGGGTGAAAACTGGGAACTTTCGGAAATCTCGTTAGAAGACTAACCCAGGTCGTTCGAATGACCTCATTCGAACGAGATTCTAATAAGATTACAGTAGCCCTTCTAACGAGTTCGTTTTAATCCCTTCGTTCGAACGACACTCATTCGAACTACCTCGTTCGAACTACCTCGTTCGAACGAGATTTCTAACGAGTTGACAGAATGACCTTGTTCGGCCGATTTTTGTTTCGGACTTCACATAGGCTTATTTATAGGTATTATTTTTGGGAGAACTTCAATAATTTTGACCCTAGAGAATTGATGTTGGGAACTTTGTGAACACTTAGACTCGAGTAAGACTAGTAGGTATATTTGAGAGACCGGAGTATAACTTAGGATTTAATTTTGGAGAAATGCATATAAGACTTAAGTAATTGAGATTTACGACGTGAGATGTCTCAGCAGTCTATATTGTATATCATCCAAATACTTATAAATGTGCAAACTTGAATGACGGTATAAGGGGTGGAATATACCTCTATTAATAATATAAGATATCTAAGATGTGTAAATGCTTGGTATATGGACTTATATGTGTATAACATACCTACCATACTTGCTATCACGGGAGGTCGGCTTTCGATCGGGGCCATCTAATCTTTGTGTGCCTACGTGGGGATTTAGATTGGTACCTCAAGTACATTGGTCAGAGAATGACTTATTGGTGAGTTAATAAGTCAGCTGACCATGGGAGCGTAGGTATGTGCATGACCCATGGGAATGTGAACTATGTTCGCCTCCATTATGTGTGTTTGTTGCTGTTTGAAACGTTTCTTAAGAGATTCGGAACACGTGGTCCTTATGTACGTGATGTACTGGGATTCGATAGCAGAGTATGTGTGCACCGCAGCTTAGCCTAGGGGTGCCATTATTGTATATTTATGATGAGTTTAATATACTGATAATTGAGATGGACCGTTTATTAAAGTGTAAGTGTGAATGATTGTAACATTTTTAGTAGAGTTAAAGATGGAAATTTTTTAGTAATTCTTATAACTAATTCTGAGTAATAAAAGTAAGACTCTCAGTATATTAAGATGTCGGGAATTGAACTTTGAATTGTAATGTCAAGTCAAGTTATGGATTGGACTAGTTAGATAGTATAATAACTAGAACGGGTACGGGTACGTTAGGAGTGCACAATTAGTTGAGAGGTGAGGAACTCGTGTGAGTGCACGCACTATCATGTATTTTATATTCACTGTTTAATGATATTAAACACTTGCTATATTTTAAACTGTTTTCACAATCGGGCTCTGACCCGTTTTCTTTCAAATCTATTTTCTTGTAAAAACCTTTTAGGTGCCCAGCCACAAGGACACGAAGCTTAGAAGTTCCATTCCAGTGACGTGCTGTAGCTGCTGTGGAAGTTACAGGATCTCGATAATAGACGCTTCCACTTTCTGCTTTGACTCCATCTCAGATTTATTCATCTATAGGGCATGTCGCCTCTTTTCTCTTAGAGACAGCTTAATTATTCAGTTCTATTTCAGTTTTGGATTAAATTAATTAGTGTTTTAGACTTTGTATTTGTTTTATTCAGTATTCGGATTATTCAGAGGAGTGTTCCTCCAGATTCATTTTTATTCCATTATTATTCTATTGTGATTGTGATGTGACCGTGGTATCATTATTTCATAATTTAACTTGTTGCATGTTGATCTAATTTAATTAAAATTGACAACTCACTTTTTAAATATTAGTTGGCTTGTAATTATTAAAATATTTTTCGTTAGTGATGCTATGAACTGAACTAACTTGACATTTTGTATTAATTTGAATAAAGGAGTAGCTACCCGATATTTAATTAGACGGGGTGTCATGGGTGGAATCAGAACATCAGGTTCTAGTGTCCTTAGGATCTGTACGGCTTGTTATGTTTCCATTGAGCATTCTTTGATGTAGAGCCCTATATTTTAGGATTGTTGTAATCTTTTGTGTATCTTACGCTCTTCAGCTATTTTGAGATAATTACTATAGACTTATACAACTTCTCTTTCATTTCAGATGACTCCACGATGTGCACAACAAGTTTCCAGGGATGCTCAGCCCAAGCCACAACCTGCACCAGTTCAGGGCACCATGAATGCCGTCGAGGTTGCCGCTATTGTGGACCAAGCGGCAAATGCCGCTCTAGCAGTTGTGTAGTAGGTACCACCTCAGGCACCGGTAGTAGCACCAGTACAGGCTCATGCATTCTCATCTGCTTGGGAACGTGTTCGTGATGCTTGTCAGAAGGCACACCCTCTGGAGTTTGCAGGTAGCTCCGACGTCGTTGTGTCCAGTCAGTGTAAGAAGGACATCCAAAGATACTTGAGGATGTACGAGTGTACGGATGTACAGAGGTAGATACTGTCTACTTTTAAGCTGGTAGGTTCAGCGTTACAGTGGTGGAAGTCCGTTACCACCGCGGAGGAGAGGGATGTTCTTACTATTCAGGAGTTCTGGATGCGGTTCGACCGCAAGTATTTTCCCTCAGCCGTTCACACCGAGATGAGGAGAAAATTGATGAACCTTAAGCAGGAGGGGAGGACCGCTGCTGAATATAAGGCCGAATCGTACCCGATGAGATTTTGACAGAGGAGAAGAAGATAAAGAAGTTCATGGATGGGTTGACTTGGAGGATCCGTCAGCATTTACTGGGAAATCTCTCGTTGGCCACTTATTCTGATGTGGTTAACGCAGCACTGCTTCACTTCCAGAACCACCGCTTTCACTTGTTAGAGGGTAAGAAATCAGGAGAGTCTAGCCATCAGGGCAGGACAGGGGGAAATGGTGCTAACGGGGCACAATCAGTTCAAGGTCAGCATAGGCAGGGTGATCAGAGTTCCCAGCAGGGGGATCCTAAGAGATTTCGATCTGGAGGTTTAAGAAATAGTCAGGGAGGTTTTTGTCATGGCTAGCAGGGTCAACACGGCCATTAGGGTCAATAGGGTCAGCATGGCCAACAACATCGGTTTCAGCAGGGACAGCATAGCCAGTGGAGGAATGGCAATGGTCATCAGGGCCGTGGGCAGCAGGGTCAGAGAGGGGGAAACTTTTCGGGGAAATGTTTCATTTGTGGCAAGATTGGCCACAAGCACCAGGAGTGTCCTGATAAGGGCAGGACCCCACAGCAGCAGCAGCAGGGTGCTCGACATGAGCCCCAGAGGCCTATGTTTCCCGCCTCCCTCCCAGCACCACCGCAGATGCCAGCTTTGCCACCCATCCTAGCACTCCCAGTTCAGCAGGGGCAGCTTCAGTACGGGAGAGTCTATCAGCTCCAGCAGGCCGTAGTCCCACAGGATTCACCCACTATAGAGGGTATGTTCTCTATTCAGGGGACTATGGGGCGTATTTTATTTGATACGGGAGCCACACACTGTTTCATTGCCACGAGATTTGTACGCATTATAGGGTTATTAGGCACTGCAAAGAGCACGATTACTTGCGTAGATTCACCATTGAGTAGGGATTCTGTGATTTCTCTTATTTATAGAGGCGTGGGTATAGAGATTGGGAGATTTACTTTGCCTGCTGATATGTTAGTATTAGATATGACTGAGTATGCTGCGATCGTTGGTATGGATTGGCTAGTTGCGTATCGATCCATGATTGATTGTTTCAGCAGGAGTATTATTTTTGCCATACCCAGGCAGTAGATGTTCTTAGTGGCGATGCCTCGTCCTGAGGGAGGATCGTCCACTCACTTATATTATATAGAGGAGGAGACCTCTAAGGAAGTTGTAATACCAATCGATTCGATTCCAGTTGTTAGGGAGTTTGCTGATGTATTCTAGGATATTCTAGGATTACCTCCTAGTAGAGATATAGACTTTATTATCGATTTGATGCCGGAAACTTGGCCGATAGCCCGCACGCCTTATCGTATGGCTCCAGCAGAGATGAGGGAGTTACGAGATCAGATAGAGCAGCTGTTGGGTCAGGGGTTTATCTGTAGGAGTACCTCTCCATGGGGTGCCCCTGTACTGTTCATGAAGAAGAGGGATGGATCTTTGAGGTTATGTGTAGATTACCGGGAGTTGAATAAAGTCACAATACGGAACAAGTATCCGTTTCCTCGAATCGATGACTTATTCGATTACTTGAGAGAAGCATCCTTCTTTTCAAAGATTGACTTGCGATCGGGATACCATCAGTTACGTATCAGAGAGCAGGACGTCGCAAAGACTGCCTTCTTAACGTGATATGGTTCCTACGAGTTTTGGGTTATGCCTTTTGGCCTAACCAACGCTCCATCCGTGTTTATGGACTTGATGAATGGGGTGTTCAGAGAGTTCCAAGACAAGTTCGTCATCGTCTTTATTGATGACATACTGGTTTACTCCCAGACAAAGGAGGAACATGACGAGCACTTGAGACAGGTTTTGCAGACGCTGCGTCAGAACGAGTTATGTGCAAAGTATGAGAAGTGTGGGTTTTGGCTGAAGGAGGTTCAGTTTTTGGGGCACATCATTTTAGACAAGGGAATATCAGTTGATCCGGGGAAGGTATCGGCGGTGAGAGATGGGGATAACCCACGCCACCAACTGAAATACATAGTTTCTTGGTCCTAACAGGATACTACAAGAGGTTTATTCGGGGTTTCTCTAAGATAGAGGTTTCTTTGACGCATCTGACTCGCAAAGGTGTGCCATTCATCTGGAGTGATGCCTGTCAGTTGGCATTCGATGAGTTGAAGGACAAGTTGACCTCAGCGCCAGTGTTAGCATTGCCCAGACCGGGAGTTGAGTATCTAGTCTACACTGACGCATTCTTACAAGGACTTGGAGGTGTACTGCAGCAGGAGAGTCAAGCTATAGCTTATGCTTCCTGTAAGCTTAAGCCTCACGAGAAGAATTACCCCACCCACGACTTGGAGTTAGCAGCAGTTGTATTTGCTCTTTGAATTTGGAGACATTATCTCCTGGGGGAGAAATTCCGTTTGTTCACGGACTATAAGTCTCTACAATACCTCTTCATGCAGAAAGAAATGAATATGCGTCAACGTAGGTGGCTTTAATTCGTGAAGGATTATCAATTCGATATCCAATATCACCCAGGGATGGCTAATGTGCTAGCAGACGCGTTGAACCGTAGGCCAGTAGGTGAAGTGGCCGAAGTGTGGAAAGAAAAGTGGAAGGAGTTGGGACACCAGGATGCAGTGGCCTGATCATTCATGTCTGTGATGACTATTACGCCTCAGATTGTTGTGAGAGTGATATAGGCCCAGGCAAAAGACTCGTTTTGTCAAGAGCAGATAGTTCGTTTACTAGAAGAGGGAGCCGAGTCCTATACCGTTGGTTCAGACGGGGGCTTATGCTTCAATGGGAGACTGGTTGTTCCTGAAGGGGAAGACTTACGACACGAGGTTATGTCAGAGTCGCACGGATCGAGGTTCACGGTACATCCTGGTGGGGTTAAGATGTACCAGGATATGAGGCGACAGTACTAGTGGAGCGGGATGAAGAGAGATATTACCGAGTTCGTTTCTAAATGCGCCACTTATTAGCTGGTAAAGGTGGACCATCAGAGACCAGCAGGACTTCTACAACCATTAAAGGTTCCTATGTGGAAATGGGAGAGCATTTCATGGACTTTATCACGGGGTTGCCTACTTCGCAGAGGGGTCACGACTCCATATGGATAATCGTGGATCGGTTGACCAAAGTGGCTCATTTTCTTCCAGCTCGGAAGACTTCACTACGAGACAGTGTGCCCAGATTTTCATAACGAAGATAGTGAGACTTCACGGGGTGCCTCTCAATATCATGTCTGATCGAGATAAGATATTTGTTTTACGATTTTGGGAGAGTTTCCAGGAAGCCATGGGTACGGAGTTGCGACTGAGTACGGCATATCACCTACAAACAGATGGGCAAACCGAACGGACTAATCAGATGTTGGAGGACATGTTGCGTATGTGCATCCTAGACTTTGGAGGTGGTTGGGAGCAGTACCTTCCACTGGTGGAGTTTGCTTATAATAACTCCTATTAGTTCACCATTGGCATGGCTGCATTCGAGGCATTGTATGGTAGACCTTGTCGTTCCCCAGCATGTTGGTTAAAGGTGGGGGATAACAAACTCCTTGGGCCGGAAGTGATTCAGGATACTTCGATAAGGATAAATATGATACGGATTCGTATTCGGGTAGCTCAGGACCGACAGAAGAGCTATGCTGATGCCAAGAGGTTCTTTAGTGAATTCAAGGTGGGGGACCAGGTGCTACTCAGAGTATCTCCGATGAAGGGGATTATGCGTTTTGGGAAGAAGAGGAAACTGGCACCAAGATATGTGGGGCCATTTCCTATCATCGAGCGGATTGGACTAGTAGCGTATAGACTTGGGTTACTGGAGCACTTGCATAGGATTCATGACGTGTTCCATATTTCCTCGCTAAGGAGATATCTTAGGGACGATTTGGCCCATACTCACATTGCTTTAGAGGACATCGATATACAGCCCGATAGTTCCTACGAGGATGGGCCGATTACCATTCTGGACCACAACGAGAGGAAACTGAGGTCGAAGATAGTACCATTAGTACGTGTTCAGTGGTGGCATCATAATGCTAAAGAGTCCACATGGGAGCGCGAGGATGAGATGTGTGAGCGTTATCCAGAGTTATTTTTACCAGGTATTATTTAGTTCCGAATTTCGGGACGAAATTCTGTTATAAGGCGGGAAGTATGTAATACCCCGTAATTTTATTGATTTTTATTTAAGGGATTAATTGAATTAAATGAGAATTAATTGGAAATTAATCCGGAGGTAAATACTAGCGAGATGTGAATTGGTATTTGACTATGATGTTAAAATAAAACATTACTGAGAATATATGGTAATATACGAGTATTGAAAATATTAAAATTGTCACGAGGCAGAAATACGATAATTTAAGAAATTTAGTTGGGACGCGCGTGTCAATCGCATCAGGAATAAATTGAATTAGATTAAAAAGTAATTTATATTTTTATAAACCGAATGGTCATTTTGAGTGCTCCAACGTGTTCGGAAGGGTCGAAATAGTCAGAAAACACTAGTCGGGAGTTTAGTTTGGGTCCCGGGGCACTTTTAGTCCAAATCGGCAACCCAGAAGGGTATTTTGGTACTTTTAAAAATTGATGAATTAAAATCCACGAATTTTAGAGTTTAATTATATATTATTAGAGAGGTCACTTAGGCCATTATCAGCCAAAAACAATAGAAGTGGGCTACAGGAGTTTGAGAGAAGTTACAAGAGGTTCCAAACCAAAACCACCACCCACCACCACCAATTGGGAAGGATTTTTGATCGGAAAGAGGAGAGATTCAACCTTTAATCACCAACAACAAATCAGAAGAACAAATCTAAGGCAAGTGATTTGATGTTATTAATTTCAATGAATATTTCCTCCATGTTTAGTGTAGAAACTTTTTATACCTTGAAAGTTTTGATGAAAACCCAAATAGGATTGTTGTGGAACTCATAATTTTGGATAGGGATTGCATGTAGAATGATTATAGACGAATTCAGTACCCAAAATATAACTTTTGATGATTTGAAAACGGATTAATAAGGAGTCTCTGTATGCAATTAAATTCGGGGTTCATGTTCATAGGGTTTGGGGCAAGATTTGACCCCAAAAATATATTAACAAGTGACCTAGGGTGACTTAGAGTAGTTTAAAAACATAAAAACTTAATTGGTATGAACTTAGGATGGATTTGGAGAAAGGAATTTTGGTGAAAAATGAAATGGGTGAAAACTGGGCACTTTCGGAAATCTCGTTAGAAGACCAACCCAGGTCGTTCGAACGAACTCGTTCGAACGAGCTTCTAACGAGATTCCAGTAGCCCTTCTAACGAGTTCGTTTTAAGCCCTTCGTTCGAACGACACTCGTTCGAACTACCTCATTCAAACGAGATTTCTAACGAGTTCACAGAATGACCTTGTTCGTCCAATTTTTGTTTCGGACTTCACATAGGCTTATTTATAGGTATTATTTTTGGGAGAACTTCAATAATTTTGACCCTAGAGAATTGATGTTGGGAACTTTGTGAACACTTACACTTGAGGAATACTAGTAGGTATATTTGAGAGACCGGAGTATAACTTAGGATTTAATTTTGGAGAAATGCATATAAGACTTAAGTAATTGAGATTTACAACGTGAGATGTGTCGGCGGTCTATATTGTATATTATCCAAATACTTATAAATGTGCAAATTTGAATGACGGTATAAGGGGGTGGATTATACCTCTATTAATAATATAACATATCTAAGATGTGTAAATGCTTGGTATATGTACTTATACGTGTATAACATACCTACCATACATGCTATCACGGGAGGTCGGCTTTCGATCCGGGCCATCAAATCTTTGTGTGCCTACGTCGGGATTTAGATTGGTACCTCAAGGACATAAGTCAGAGAATGACTTATTAGTGAGTTAATAAGTCAGCTGACCATGGGAGCTTAGGTATGTGCGTGACCCATGGGTATGTGAACTATGTTCGCCTCCATTATGTGTGTTTGTTTCTTATTGAAACGTTTCCGGAGAGATTCGAAACACGTGGTCCTTATGTACGTGATGTACTGGGATTCGATAACAGAGTATGTGTGCACCGCAGCTTAGCCTAGGGGTGCCATTATTGTATATTTATGATGAGTTTAATATACTTATAATTGAGATGGACTGTTTACTAAAGTGTAAGTGTGAATGGTTGTAACATTTTTAGTAGAGTTAAAGATGGAAATTTTTTAGTAAGTCTTATAACTAATTCTGAGTAATAAAAGTAAGACTCTCAATATATTAAGATGTCGAGAATTGAACTTTGAATTGTAAAGTCAAGTCAGGTTATGGATTGAACTAGTTAGATAGTAGAATAACTAGAACGGGTACGGGTACGTTAGAAGTGCACAATTAGTTGAGAGGTGAGGAACTTGTGTGAGCGCACGCACTATCATGTATTTTATATTCACTATTTAATGATATTAAATGCTTGCTGTATTTTAAACTGTTTTCACAATCGGGCTCTGGCCCGTTTGCTTTCAAATTTATTTTCTTGTAAAAACCTTTTAGGTGCCCAGCCACAAGGACACCAAGCTTAGAAGTTCCATTCCAGTGACGTGTTGTAGCTGCTGTGGAAGTTACAGGATCTCAATAATAGACGCTTCCACTTTCTGATTTGACTCCATCTCAGATTTATTCATCTGTAGGGCATGTCGCCCCTTTTCTCTTAGAGACAGCTTAATTATTCAGTTCTATTTCAGTTTTGGATTAAACTAATTAGTGTTTCAGACTTTGTATTTGTTTTATTCAGTATTCGGATTATTTAGAGGAGTGTTCCTCCAGATTCATTTATTATTCCATTATTATTCTATTGTGATTGTGATGTGACCGTGGTATCATTATTTCATAATTTAACTTGTTGCATGTTGATCTAATTTAATTAAAATTGACAACTCATTTTTTAAGTATTAAGTGGCTAGTAATTGTTAAAATATTTTTCGTTAGTGATGTTATGAACTGAACCAACTTGACATTTTGTATTAATTTGAATAAAGGATTAGCTACCTGGTATTTAATTAGACGGGGTGTCATAGGAGGTTAGAACAATGATAGTGTGCACCTCAAAGTAATGTTTCAACTTTATAGAGCAAATATGTAAGATTTTCCAATGGTAAGTATCTTTTTTCTGCATTGAGAAATATTTTGCTCGCATAATAAATGGGATTTTAGCCCCTTTCTTCTCACAAACCAAGGCTGAGCTAAGAACACTACTGGATATAGCCAAGTACAATTATAAAGGTTCTTCATCATTCGAAATATTTAGAAATAGTGGTCGGCTTAAATAGTTCTTAATTTTTAAAAGTTCCTTGGTGAATTTGTCATTTCACACTTCTTTTTTTTCTTTCTTCAGTGCTTGAAAGAAATCTTGACCCTTATTTGTTGACCTAGATATAAAGCGGCTGAGTATGGATAGCATGACAGTTAACTTTTGTACCTTCCCTATGGCTTCAATTTGATCGTAGTTTGTCTTAATACCTCTTTGACTGATTAGGTACTCGAGGAACTTTCCTGATTATACCCCAAATGAGCAATTGGTTGCATTCAATTTCATCATATAGTAAGAACTTTAAAAGTTTTAGACATGCCTACAAGGTGATCCCTCTTCCTTAAGTTTTTCACAAGCATTTCATCTATATACATGTCCATCCAATCTCCCAACTGCTCCTTGAACATCTTCCCCACAAGTCTCTGGTAGGTTTTCTCAGCAATCTTTAATCTGAATGGCATTAGTATATAGAAGTACAACCCCAGTGTGGTGATGAAGGAAGTATTTTCCTAGTCGGGGGGTGAACAATGGGATTTTATGGTACCCTGAGTAAGCATCGAGGAAGCTCAACGGGATTTTCTTTGGACATGCTCGGTTCAGATCACTGAAGTGTATACATACTCTTTTTCCCATTACTTTTCTTCATGACAATTGGGTTTGAAAACCATTTTAGAAATTGAACTTCCTTTATAAATTATGACAGCAAAAATTTTTACACTTCCTCTTCAAATGCTTTGGATTTATCGAGTGTGATTCATCACGCTTTTTGAGTCACTGGTGGAAAAAATGGATCCACATGGAGTTTATGACACATCACCTCTTGATCTATTCCTGGTATGTCAAACGATTTCCACACAAAGTCATGTTGGTTACTTTTGAGGATATGACTAGTTCTTCCTTCTCTTATCTAGTGAGTGAGTTGCCGACCAAGAACTTCTTCTCAGATTGATCGTAATCAAATGCCATCTCTTGAAGAGGTTTCATAACCCTATAAACGTAAATAATCCCAGGGTGGTTCTAAACAAAGATAAGTTCAATGTTTTATGTTTTTCCAATTTTAATGATTTAACTTTATAAACCAAATTCTCCCAATTAAACTTGGAACCAAATAAACCTTTCTTATGAAAACCGATTTACCAAATTTATTCTTTTTACCCTAAACATGCATTTAGGTGATCTAAGATAAATTAATTAAATCAAACCACAAGACGTCTATGTACGCGAAAACCACTAAGGGAAAAACCTAGGACGACCCGCCCAGAAAATCACTATGATATGATTTTATAAAGCATAGACAATAGACTTAAACAACGAATCGATCACCCACAAGCTTTGACGCTCTTCTATATTCAACCACTCCTCCACAATGCAACGCAGGAGTCCATCTATGTCGGCTCCACAGAAAACGAGTCCACGTGTGCCTCAGTATCCACCGATGCATCTTAGCAACCATCTAGGATTCAAAACACGGAATCCACAGCTTCTTCATCGCAATTAGCACGCACGCAGTCCATTGCATGATAAGAAATTCTCTTAAGATGAAAGAAACAAACTAGGTGCCCAAAAAAGATCTCAAAGTATATAATTTATGATTCTTGGATCTTATAAACAAAAGGGTGAAACTTTGGCAGATGGAACTTTTAAAAAAAGGTTTTCTTTTCATTTTCGTCAAAATTTATCTGAAAAACTAAGTCTAAAATTCCTTTTATAGAAAAACTAAGGCGGCACTTCGTTCGAATGATATAAGGTTGTCGTTCGAATGAGATAGCGATCTCGTTTGAAAGATATTTCATCTCGCTTCTAACAACCCTATAATAACCAATACAGAGAGCTTCGTTTGATACATGTTTGAAAGCACACTTCGAATGACCTTGATATATTGTTTGAATGACATGGATATATCATTTGAACAAACTAAACGAATTTTTAAAGTGCGCTAGCAGTATAATCAGAAAATATATATTCAAAAAAAATTAAGTTCCAAATGATTTTAAAAACAGAACACCCTTATTAAAAATTCCAAGGACTCATAAACTATATACGTTCAGACCTGCGAGATCCTCGGTATATGTGAAGACAAACTTGGCACGCTAAACAAACTTTAAAATATACGTTCTTTAAATCTTGGCCGCTACGTCTTCATCAAACAATGGTATAGGATCATGGGATCAACAACTCATAGTCTATCATATGACTCAAACGTTTTGTCCAGAATTATGCCAATTATAAACAAATTGACTCGTTTGGAAATTTGTCCTTACAAGTCTCCCCCCTTGGATATTCCGGGACAAAACCAAAACAAAAATCCTATGGTTCGTCAAGCTCTCTAAAAAGACTCATTCCCCAATCCCCAAAAGGAAAAAGAACAGACACTCGATAGACATAAACATGAGTAGATTTTCTTTTCTTGAAAACTTTGTTGCATTAAACTCAACTTGTAATCCTTAGCACTTAAACAAACCTTCAAATTCAAAGAGAATATAAGAAGTATAAATCCACAAATGAATAAACATATAATAATGTCTAAATAATATCAACTTAGGTAATAATTCTCCCCCTAAGATAAAGATATCCTAATAATGCAAAGGAAAGATACCATTTCTCCCCTTTTTTGTTCAGGAATAGAGAAAGTAAGATTTCATAAATAATTACTCCCCCAAAACGAAAAATCCGCCTAAATAAGTGATCGTAAGGTATCAATTTTGAAACAAATTTGATACCACAATTAAGCATAAGGAGATTAAAATAAAATCATGCAATGGTGTAAAGTGTAGCAAACACGCAACATGGCAACTCAAGCATAAATAATCCAAAAGATCAAGCATGTGATAAACATGGACTAAATATAAACCGCAAAAACTCAAAACACAATACCATATATAATATATGCAAAAAATATAAATGAAAATTTGGCATACGTAAATAGGTATAAACAACCACAAAACATGACTCAAGACACATAAGCCTTACATACTAGCATAGTATCAACGTGTCCAAACGTGTGGGATGGAATGAATGGGTGTGAACTAGTAACAAACTAATTATAATCCAAATACTCAAATATGTTGAAGAAGTTCTAATTGACCGTAAAACTTATCAAACTATGCTTTATCCTCAATTGACAAATAAAGCTGAACTTAATGAACAAAATAAGCAAAACGTACACAAGCCTAGAATACCGATGATTATACAAATCAATAGAGTCGTGAAAAAAATAAGCATAACTTGATATCATTGTGTACACCCATTGATCTTCAACTAAACACCCTGAAAAGATAAACAAGATCATAATTTCTATTCTTTATTTTGAACTGATTTCTTTTGCAAGATCAAACCAACTAAACTATTTGCCCCCTTTTTGGCATATTATTCTTCTTATTGCTTTATTTTTTCTTGGGCTCTTTTCAAACGGTGTCTTTCACGATGAGTCAATCTGTCTCTCGCAGCCCTTTCTTGTGTACACTCATAATTTTTCAATAATAAAAAATACTTTCACGGGCAACGATTCTTACATGCACAAATCAACCATAGTCAAATAAACATGTAGATGACAAAATTTATGGGTGAACATCTCATCAAGATCAAATGTACACAGTGAAGTAAACGATCATAAAGATTGTGTATGTGTGTGCAGAGGCATATACAAACTCGAATCCATAATGCAAATCAAGTTCGAAATAATTTCATAAACGTGGTTAAGAACAATCTAAGTATGTAAAGTCAAAACCAAATGTCCTAGCCACATAGAATTTAGGAAGTTAATTGGATTCAAACACACCAATATGCCACTCTAAATGCATAAAACTAAAATAAACAAAAACCGAAAATATTTTTGTACTTTTTAAAATTTTTATTAAAATAAAATCTTTTTGTATTTTTAAAAAAAATATTAAATTAAAATCTTTTTGTATTTTTCAAATATGACTCAATAAATTAAAACAAATACAAAATACACACATGTCATAACACTAGCAAATATATATCATGAATCTCAAACTAGTGTATGACAAAAAAAAATCTTACAAGCACTAATCGATTAGAGATAACATGTGAAACATCGTGTGAAAGCATGTGAGAATTAAACAATCTAACATTTAGCGTCTCCAAAATAATTTTCCTAACCCAAACAGGTGTATACCTAACTTTAGGGGTCATGGGAATCGACGGGACACTACATTTAACTTCCTAGGACCTCTTCCAAGATCAAAACAAAAACACCTAAGGTGACCTCTCCTACCACATGTGACCATGTGTAAACCTATGGGTTGACCTTTTCTAATATTCTTGGATTTGGTTGACCCTTTAAAACAATCTATGGTTTTGTCTTTAACAACAAAAGTATTAGAACAAGACGAGCCATCACCATTACTACCAACACTACTCGAGTCCTTTAAATTATCATTTAACTTCAAAATTTTAGACTAAAGCGAAAAATTAGACTCTTCCAATTTTAAGGACTCCTTCATATTTTCAATCGTTCCTATAACGTTATCTCTCTCCCCCTCAATGAAAGAAAAATTATCCCTAAGAGCCTTCTCACGTGCCCTAAAATCATTAGTCAAAACATTTTCCTCAATGGAATAAACAAAAACCCTAGATTTTTTTAAGTCCTCTAATTCTCTCTCTAAAAACTTCATCATCACTCTCTTTCTTTCCTAATTTTAAATATTCAAAGTCATGGTACAAGGAAACAAACTTTTCACGAATGATATCTCTACGATTTTGAACAGGTTGCAAAAGTTCCAAAATATTTTTAGACTGAGAATTTTCTTTTTTAAGAATTTCAATTCTTTCGACAAACTTTAAATGCAAATTAGAATCCAACAAGAGAAAACAAACACAAGAGAGATGAACAAATGATCACCCCAATTGTACAACACATGGATCTACACAATAACTATGAGCAACCTGCCCTGATACCAATTTGTAAACATAAATAATCCCAGGGTGGTTCAAAATAAAGACAAGGTCAATGTTTTTATATTTTTCCAATTTTAATGATTGAGCTTTTTAAACCAAATTCTCCCAATTAAACTTATCACCAATTAAACCTTTCTTGTGAAAACCGATTTACCTAATTTTTATCTTTTTAACCCTAAACATGTATCTAGGTAATAGCAGATAAATTAAATAAATCAAACCACAAGACGCCGATATACGAGAAAACTACTAAGGAAAAAAACCTCGGGCGGCCCAACCAGACAATTATCGTGATATGGTTTTACAAAGCATAGATAGTACACTTACACAATGACTCGATCACCCACAAGCCTTGACACTCCTATATCTTCAACCACTCCTCCACAGTGCAACGCATGAGTCCACCTACTCTAGGTCCACAACAAACGAGTCCACGTGTGCCTCAGTATCTACCGATGTAGCTCGATAATCGTCTACGATTCAGAACATGGAATCCACCGCTTCTTCACCGCAATTAGCACGCAAGGAGTCCATTGCATGAAAATAAGTTCTCTCAAGGTGAAATAAATAAACTAAGTGTCCATAAAAGATCTCAAAGTATATGATTTATGATTCTTGGATCTTGTAAAAGGGTGAAGCTTTGGGAGATTGAACTTTTGAAAATAGGTTTGCTTTTCATTTTCGTTAAAAGTCATATGGAAAACTGAGTCTGAAAATCCTTTTATAAAATTCTCCAACACTAAACTCAGAAAACATATTTTCGAAAAAATCAAGTTCCAAATGATTTTAAAAATAGAACACCCTATTTAAAAATCTCATGGACTTATAAACTATATACGCTTATACCTGTGAGACCCTCGACATATGTGAAGAGGCATGGTAAACACGACTTAAAATATCCATTCTTTGAAGCTTGGGCGCCACGTCTTCATTATGCCAATTACAAACAAATTGACTCGATTGGAGATTTATCCTTACAAACCCAATCTGTAGGGGAAATTCTAGTTTCCTCAACACCTAGTCACCCATACTTTATTTGCTAATTGGAATATACGGAGCCCTCCATTGGCTCTACGGGTTTTTCTTTCTTCTTCTCCTATTTTGGTCGGATAGAAGATATGAAGCACTTTCGGGACAAATGTTAATTTGCTCAAATTTCCCTGACTTCCTTGTCCATGATGCATTTTATCTTTGGTGGTAGATAGATGATGAATTCCTCATGGCATGCAACCATCCTCGTTTGAGGATAAAATTATACGGTGGATATATATCTATGACGAGTAACTTAATGAACTTAGAGATTCATCCTACCTAGACGGGGATGACAACTTTTCCTAGGGTCAAAGTCATCATTTTTGTAAAGCTGAAGAGAGGTATAATGGCTTCTTATAGTTCTTCTACTCTTCAATTGATTGAACATCTTGAGGTATATTAATTTCGGGGAGCTTTATTAATCCACCAATAGCTTGTTGACATCCTAGTTAGAAACTCTGAGAGTGATTATAAGACGTCATTATAGGGAGACCTTAGTCTGACCAAATCATCGTCGATGAAAATGATATGCTTAATATAATCTATTTTTTCAAGTTGTTGGAGTTTGACCATAATAGCTTTGTTCAGGTCGATCTGAAAGGCTTCTATAGTTGATATGAGTTTCTTTATGTCCATCTTGATGACATTCCCTTTGATCCGATTTGGTTTGAGGCCCCATGGATCACTATGAATTTATGATCCAAAAATTTATTTAAGACGTAATATGGTCTTGGTCCCCCATGGATTACAACGAACTCGTGTCCCATGTCATCATCTAGGACATTGTCTAGTCTTTGGTCATGCACACGCCGTGCTGCTAAAAATTATTCACTAAGTTTTTAACACAAAGTTAAAGATTAAGTAAACTCCAAAATAAACTCGTTTAGGAAAATCCTTTTAGAAATCAGAACACAAGATGTTTTAAAGTTACTAAAGTCATATTCAAGATTTGGTAGCTTGATTACCTAGGTTTCAAATGAAAAACCTAATCTAATTCTTTGTCATGAAACAAACCATGAAAGCATTAAAACCTGAAAACAGTAAAGTTTGACACAATTATTTTTAACTTAGTAAAACCTCAAATCTGAGGAAATATCTTTCTATTTAACTCTCTGGTGTTATCTCTTTCTCTCTATTTTATCTTTTCTCTCCATTCTCTCTATTTTATTTACTCAGATGGATGAAGTAACAAAAGTCTTCAAATGCCTCGACTAAGGTCCCTATTTATACTGAGAGTTGAAGGTTCTGGACAATTAAAGTAAATCAACTTTAAAGAATAAAGGATGGTTTAAACTCAAATCTAATGGATGATAATGCACCGCAAAATGCTCTCTCTCTCTCATTGGCTCTCACTGGTTGCACTGGGATTGACTCCAAATACATGAAGAACGTTGATTACTACGATCCAAGGGCTGAGACTCAATCTCAGAAATATGTGATGAAGAAAACAAAAATCCATCCACACATATGCACACACGTGTTACTCTATAACAGGTTGTAAAATGCGTGTTTTGGTATTTATAAAAATCCCATTTTATACCACATAAGTTTATGTCGATTTTGTTTTCTACCGAGGGAAGTTTTAGGAACTTTATTAATCCAAATTTTTCCCCAAAACATTTTAAATCCAATTTATTAAATGTTTAAAAAATCATTTAAAATGTTTAAAAATCATTTTAAAAATTCTCAAAGATATATAAAATATTTTGACACACACACAAATGCAATGCATGAATTGTGTGCCATGTGTGCTTTTTTACTTCCCTTTTCACCATGATTGGTTGAATTTGATGAAGCTTGATGAAGTGTAATGCCTTCAATTGTATCGTGGACAACATATCCAAACTATTTGGAACTCCTTTATGGCATAGACTCAAGTAAGTTAACCATATTGCGTGTCTCAGCTGAACCTTCCTTCTTGTCTATGAAGTCATTTAGGGGACTTGTCTATACTAGTTCCTCAAGGTGGGACTTAATTGCCTTGCACTTTTTGGTCTTGTGATCATAATCTTTATGATATGCACACTTTAATGCCTGGTTTCTCTTTTTGGGATCAATGAACATATTCTCGATCCACTTTAAGTATTGTCGACTTTTGATCTTGTAAAAGATCTTGTAGATTGGTTCAAATAACACCGTGTTAACGACCTTGAAAGATTTTTTGGGATCCTTATTATCTTCTCCTTTCTTCTTTTCATTATGCTTTCTCCCTCATTTTATATTCCTCCCCTCTTTGTCCTTGTTCTTAGACTTCTTTTGTTAATCTTCTTCTTGACCAACTCCAATCACTGGATCTTCAACCTTAGTGTACATCTTTATCCTCGACATAAGTCATCGATCTTAATCGCCTCTCGCTTAGTGAGATATTGGTAAATCACGAAACTTATCGAGAGGCAAATTTTGAAGGATTCCACCATAACCTACTTGTTGCAATCCTTTACTTATTTATACACATCCCAGTACCTTCTGGTGTACTCGTGGTGTGTTACTATGGCTTCTTCATCATCATCATTAGAAGTGTGCTTCTAGTAACGAAGATGGTTGTGAAAATTCGGCCAACTGTTTTAAATAAGCTATCGATCGGTGTGGCAATTTCTCAAACCACTTATTAGTAGTGTCTCCAAGGTTGGAGGGAAATATTTGGCACATCAATCCTTCATGGGTATTCCACAGTATCATTATTGGAAGATATTGCTTGACATGATTGGTAGGGTCAGTCTTCGCATCATAGATCTTGAACTACGGGGGAGTAAATTTCTTATAAGGCTTAAACTCCTCTTTAGCCTGACCAAAAAGCAATTTCATGTGATGGAAAAGGGCTCTTCTTATGAGTTCCTTAATATTGAGAACCCCTTGATGGGTTGGATGTCTTTATACCTCTCTTCTGATGAAATCATAGAGCACTCTATCTTCTCTTCATTCGTTAAAATGTGGTCTGCCTCGAGGAGACAGCTGGCGAGGAGAGGATTCTTTCTCTCGTTGAGTGCTCCTTCCTTACTTGTGAGCCATGTTTGCCTGAGGGATGTGAGTACATAATTCGCACCCATACTTGCACTTCTCCTTATGAGCCTATCTCTAAATTCTCTAGGCATCATTGGAGCACGACATTCTTCTCCTGTTGGTGCTTATTGGTAGACCTTTCATCCCAGAGGCACTTCTGATAGTTTTCGAGGAGACTTGAGACATGGTTAGATCGTTCAAGCTCATCATTATTTACTATTTTTTTACTCTTGGGGAAAGTAGCATGCATCAGAGGATTGGTAATAATTACAAATATCGAATCTAACCCTCTAAGAAGGAGGACAATGGACTTCCTGGTCATAATTATTGTCATATCTAGAGGATAGCCATCCGGGTCCTCAAAAATGTGTTGTTGATGACCCTCCTAGTCATCAAGATTTTGATGATTTTGGTTGGGTAAGTGATACATCTCAATAAATTGTCTAGTGGTAAATAACTCAAATCGTTCCCACAGACGACACCAATTGTTGGTGATAATTTTCTACAGATGATAGTATCTAATGTACACAAGCCAAACAAAGAGAAAATCAAGAGAGTAATTAAATCACACACACAATGCAAGATATATGTGGTTACGAAATGTTCCTTTGTCCAAAGGGTTTAGGGTTCGTTCTTTATTACTTTATAAAACTAGTTAGCGTAGTTGTAGTACTACTCGACGATATAATATCACATGTACCTCTCAATGGGTAACAGATTTACATTTGTAGGGAAGCTTAGGAGAGTCCTAAGCTTGGTCAGTAAATATACCTAATAGTTCAGATGTATCCTTTATCAACTCCAGTCGTTCCAAATGGAGTATATATGGGAGTCTTTCATGACTTGATCATTACATTAGCTTATGGTGCATGATATTTAGGCGCTTGTAATGAGTATGTGTCTCCGTAATTATAGACATTACACATGGGGATTATTTATTCTAATAACAATAAAAGTTATTAATCAAACACATCTTCTTGTGTAATTGGATTTGGTGGGACCACTACCAATAAGAAACATGCATGTAATGTAGTAGGGACTTATAGATAAACCTCTTTACCTAGTGATAAACCTCATAATTAAGAAACTAAAGAAGGATTCATCAAATATTAGTGACACTATAAAGGAGTGTGAGGAGTCAACCAATCTGATTCAAGATTAAGGCAAAATTATAGCTTAATCGAAGACGAAGGAAGCCTTATGGAAGAATTAGTTGATCCACCATGTACTTTGTCTACTTTTTATGTAATTCTGAGTTATGCTATCATAATGATGAGGTTACTTGGTACCAACGATGGACCAAGTCTGACAGGACTTGGGAGAGATTTCATGCTTGAAAAAGTGGTGATCGCTTAAATAAGCTCTGATACCAATTTGAGAATGCCATGTGATATTGATTTAATCAAATTCACAAATTTCAATGGTAAAATTATTTAATCAGTGTCAATTTTTAACCAATTTAATTAAGCCCCTAAACATGCATCTACGTGGGTAAAATCAAACCAACACAAATCTAATTGCTGACACACAGATTTCAGAAAAAAACTTTCGGGTAAAACCTTTTATTTCACTATGAATGATAAATCATAACTTACATACACAATGAAATCTGTAATGACTACTCCTCATAATAATCACATAGATACGCAGGCTAGAGTCAACAATGGAACAACCGCAGCAGCCCAAAAGAACACGCAGTCCCAATTCATCCGCGAGCACTCTCCATCAACACGCAATCGTAGTCAGCCGTAGAGATAACACTCCACAAAGAAATAACTTCACCAAAGTTGAATTTTGGGTTCCAAAACAATTCACTAAAGCATATGGGATTTTTGTGAATGGAAAACAAAAAGGATTAAACGCTTAAATGAAGAAGACAAATTATTCTGCTGGTTTGTAGTTTGTGCAGAATGAAAAAAATGTCAGGTCTTCTTAACAAAAACGGAGTGATTTAACATGCTTCATATAGAAAACTTAAGTAGGTGCGTCGCTCAAATGAAATTGGGATGTCGCTCGAATGATGTCACGTGTCGCTCGAACGAGCTTCACGCGACTTCAACCTGTCGATCGAACGAGAAGCTTAAGTTGCTCGAACAACTGAGCATAAATAAATTTTTTATTTTTTTCTTTAAAAATCCACCTCAAAACTAACAAAAAAAAATTTGACAAAAAACTCCGCTTTAACACTTAGAAAATATTTTAGAAAAATTATCCCAACACTCTAAGTGAACCGTTAAGGTATTTAAACACAACTTTATCAAAATTAATCTCGCAGAGGCTTGAATGCTGAAGAACTTTGATATTCGGGTTCGTCTTCATGTATCTTCAAACTTGAACTTTTTTTTGATGATTTGTAGCGATATATGACATACACTAATGTAAATAGGAGAATAAAATAATGTCCTTAGAATGCTCTATTGAGGAATCTTACTTTGGGAATCTCTGAGGGAACTGGTTTGGAGGATAGAGAGGAAGGTAACATTAAAGCATGGTTTAACTATTTTAGATACACCAAGTTTTCTCGATTGAGCTTTACTCGAGCAACCATGAGCTTACTCAACCATAGAGTTTTGGTGCCAAAAGTAGTATCTTTTTATAAAATCTCAGTGATGTCATCTTATACCTAACATATGTCTAATGAAAATTGTAATACCCTGAATTTTATTTTAATTTAAGTTTAACTACTTATGCGTCAAAATGACAATTTTATTTTTATCGATAGCTAAAATAATAATTTTTAATTAATGACCAAATATTTTTTCTACGCGTATCAAATAATACATTTCAAGTAGATTTTATGTTAATTTACATTAAATATGCCAAGATCCAAATTTAGTTTTATTGTTTTTTATATTAAAAATAAAATTTATATGGTATAAAGTATAAATTTTCAAAAATAAGTCTAAGGGACAAGACTTGGAAAAAATAAAAGATCCAAAATATCTATAACCTTTCTTCTTATATGGTTTTAAAGGGAAAAAAAAGAAAAAAAAAGTTAGTCGCCTACTGCTTTAGAAAGAAAAAAAAAGGAGGAAAAAAAACTTACATCGCCTTACCAGTTTAGAAGAAAAAGGTCCAACTTGTCTTCATATTTTTTAAACCGAAAAAACCCCATATGGGAGAAAAAAGAAACCCCTCCATCTTTGTCTCCTTAAACAGGTGTGTTCATTTTTTATTCCATGCTTTTTATTGTTCATTTTTTATTCCATGCTTTTTATTTTGGGGCATATACCAAATAGTCCCTCGAACTTTTTTTAATACACGTTTAGTCCAAGCCTTTTTATTTTGCACCAAAAAGTCCTTCAGCATTTTTGGTACAAAATAAAAGGCTTGGACTGAATATATATTAAAAAATATTTGAGGGATTTTTTGGTATTTAATCCTTTTATCATTTTTCTACTTCTTCCTTAATTCGGATATATATATATATATATATATATCAAAGTCTATGTGTTTCTCAAACCGTATGCGTGTCTGGGTACAAACCGAATCAATATACCGTGTATGGTTATATATATTATGCGTGTCTGGGTACAAACCGAATCAGTATACCGTGTATGGTTATATATAGAGAGTGGCCATAGCAGAAGGTTTATATATATATATATATATATATATATATATATATATATATGTGTGTGTGTGTGTGTGTGTGTGTGTGTGTGTGTGGTGTGTGGTGTGTTTTAGATGTAGACAATGTGAGGGTGTGTATATATATATGTGTGTGTGTGTGTGTGTGTCTGTGGTGTGTTTTAGATTTAGACAGTATGAGGGTGTGTTATATATATGTGTGTGTGTATATATATACACACATGTGCGTGTATTAATATACACATATGTGTGTGTGAGTTAAGGAAAGTAGGTGTGTGTGTTTTGTTTTCAAAAGAGTGTAATATATACATGTGTAACATAGTGTGTTGTGTTTATTCTATATGGGTATGTATATAATTATGGGTACACGAGTGTCACGACAAAATATAACAGTATATGTTATGTGTGTGTGTGTCTATGTATATATATATATATATATATATATATATATATATCAAAGTGTATGTGTTTCTCAAATCGTATGCGTGTGTGGGTACGAACTAGGTCAGTATGGGTGCAACCGCATATGTGTATGTATGTATATATACACCATGTATGGTAATATATATAGAGTATCCATAGCAACATGTTTATACGTGTGTGTGGTGTGTTTTTAGGTGTAGACGGTGTGCAGGTGTGTTATATACGTGTGTAAATATCTATATAATATAGAGTAAAAATGTTTTTACTATTCCATAAGTGCGATAAGTTAAGTAGAGGCTAGGATTGATTCTTAAAAGGTGGGATCTAATGGTTGAGATAAAAAGAACGCTCCTTTCCTTTTTTGTCCCTTTGTTATTTGATTTCCCCCTCTTTTCCATCACTCTAATTAACTTCCTCTTCATCCACAAAAATTCAAAAACATGGGCATGAGAGTAAATTGCTTGCCCTCTCTTTATTAATTCACTTTAATTAAAAATCGGGGGTATTTTAGTAACATTCCTCCAAAGCCTCTTTCATCTCTATGTACCTCACTACACCTATACCACAAATCCCAACAACCACACACTCTCTTCTCTCTCACCGAACCTATATTATCACTCTCATCCTCTCTAACTCGGATGCCACTATGAGTCACCATCAGATACCAAAATCTGTTAAGGTATTCTCTCACCAGATTTCCCACTCTTAGGTCTCTCTCAATCCGAAATGTTGGGGTTTTAAGTTTCAAAATTTTGTTCAAAAATTGTATTTTTTTATTTGAGTTCAAACTCTATTAATATATTCACTATTAGAATTAAGCCTTTTTTTATTTGGATATGAACTCGGTTTTTTCGATTAGATTTTTTTCTCTTTTGTTCCAGATAAGTAGTTTAGAATCAAGCCTTTTTTATTTGGGTTATTAAGGTTTAAAATTCCCTTTTTTGTTGTTATTCGGTGATGGAGGTAGGTGTGTGTATGGGCAATTACTATTGATTATGATTTTTTTATGAATAGGTGCATGTAGTGGCTCATGTATTACAATTGATTAGGATTAAGGAGATGATTTCTTAGTCCTATATTTTCTGCAATTATGGTAAGTCTGCACTAAAAGTTCAGATTTTTCTGTTCTAATTAGCTTGAATTTTCCTACTTTACAGATATAACTATTTATGGCGTTCACTATCCAGGTCTACTATAATTTTTGTTCTATTCTCTAATTTTTCCGCACTATTTTTTGGGTTTAACATTGGGGTGTAAGCTTAAAATTGCTATTTTTTTTTTACTTTTTTGGTACCTAAATATGTTTTAATACCTACTTAAATTGGGGGGTTTGCCTTTGCGATACCTAGATCCATTTTAATTAACAAAAATAGTCTCCAATCATGGGGGTTTTGTCCTAATCAGCTTGGATTTTCCTACTTTGCAGATCTAACTATTTAAGGGGTTCACTTTCCAGGTATACTCTAATTTTCGTTACCTTCTTTAATTTTTCCAAACTATTTTTTTGGTTTAACATTAGGGTATAAGCTTAAAATTTTGGCTTTTTCCCTTTTGGTACCGAAATCTATTTTAATACCTACTTATATTGGGGGTTTTGCCTTTTGGTACCTAGATCCGTTTTATAAACAACGTAGAGTGAGACTTTTATAAATGTAACTTGTATTTTTGTGTGTCGTCATTGTTGAAAGCCAAGTTAATCAAAACCTTAAAATTACCTACAAAATATAACAAACTCAAGTGTAGAGGTAAGTAAGGGTATCAATCCAAATTAAGGGGGTAAGCTAGAGACAAACTCAACTGTAATTATATTTTTTATTTTCATTTTATGTTTTTTCACTTCTCTAATTTTTTTTTATCTTTTCAAATATTAAAATAATTGGGTGAGATGAGGTGAAGTAACACTAAACTAAAATGTGAGATGAAAACAACTAACTAGAAAGTGACTAAAAGTGAAAAATAAAGTCTAACACTAAAACAAGAGATAAAGTGAGGTAAATAATTGTTAGAATAATCAAGGAATGGGATTACACCACAAATTTCAGCTATTCTACTTAATTAATTGAATTAATTTAATTCTCCCAAATTAATATCAAAATTACAAATCAACTCTTGTTGCAAATGTAATTTTAAAGTAACCTTTTATAAAATTAAGTTTAACACCCCACAACTCTAGAAAATAGATCTACACACCTTTTAATTAATTACCCACTAGGATCGATCAATTAAAATTTATGTACATCTTAGAAAATAAATTTAAAGTTGAAATTCAAGTAATAATACCCCACTTGAGAAACCCCTATCTCTAGTTCGAATCTAATATGGGTATTATAACTTATAATTTCGATTTTCTCTCAAAAATCATTTACCCTCTCTCGAGGTGTAAATTTAAGGGTAAGGGATCAAAATTAATATTAAAAGGAAATTTTCAAGTAATCAAACTAATTAAATTAAAATAACATCAAATAAGGGTTCCCCCCACCTCTTGAAAGGGGATTTATCCTAACATAATACAAAGCATGATAATCAAATAATCAATAGACATTTAATATAATAGAGAAAAGAGAAGAACAATCAAACCAATCTCTTGAATTTAATTGACTCCAATCCTCCAATTTGAAGTATACAACCCTCTTAATTGAGCATCCAAGTAGTTTGCAATAATACCCACTCAATTAAATCTCATACAAAATTTCTCCTCACAAATCTCTAAAAAAATAAAACTAAAACTATTTACAAAATGTTTCTCAACCTAATTTATTTTCTACTCTAACTATCTCTCTCTAGAATTCTCTCTACAAAGTTGATCATCCTTTTTTAAATGGGGTCTTCCATCTTATATAGTAGGCATGGAGCATGGGGGTAAAAATGTGAGGATAGAGGTGCAAGAGGTTGTATAAGGTATGGTTGAGGGTTAATTTAGGAAAATGCACATATGTGCATGAGTTGTGTGAGGTCATGTGGGAAGTGAGATGAAGGAATAAAATCTGATTTGGGGATGAGAGGTTTGGGGGCATTTTGGGAGTTGGGGTAAAAGAGGTTTAAAAGGGATAAGTGACATGTGGGTTATTAGATTTATTTGGTATTTGGATTTTGGCTTTGTTGGCTTGTGTTTGGTAGATGGAAGAAGTCGTATACAAGGCTTGGGTTAGAAATGGGTTTGAGATTTTGGATTGAAATGGGATGTCGGATTGGATGGGTCTCCAGTATGGACACGGGTTTGGAGAGATAAAGGGTCAGGTTGAGGTCCGAAATGGGGTTCGAGGTTATGGGTCAGCCCCCCGGAGCTCGGGGCGACGGGTTAAGGGCAGTGGTTAACCGGGTTTGCAGAGGGACGCCGCCGGCGTAGTGGGGCGCAAAGAGGGGCATCGATTCTGGGGCCGTCCGCCGGTTTTGGTGGCACATCCGACGGCGGGTTAAGCAACGACCGGAGTGGGTTCTGGTGTGGGTGATGATAGTTGGTATAAAGGGGGTTACGGGAGTTGGGATGGTTGCTCGTGGGTTCGGTTTATAGGTGTGAGGTTTGGTGGTGATTTTGGTTGGTTGGTGTAGGTTCAATGGGTGAATGTGTGTTTTGGTTATAGAGGTGGGTGATGAGAGAGGAGAGAGAAGATGGTTGGAGGTTGAAGATGGTTGTGGTGGTATTGTGTGGGTGAGGGTGTAGGGGATAGCGTGAGGGTGAGTGTGTGGTTTGTGTGTATATTAGGTATGTGGAATTGGGTGTGAGTGTGTTTAGGTGTGAGATAGTGTGTAGGTGAGTGTATGGGTGTATGGTATGTGTGTGTTTAATTTGTGACCCTAAAAAAACTATCTAACTAATAAAAATAAAACTACTAAAACTATAAATCTAAAAATTAAATTCCTACTCTAAAAATAAAATAAAGACTCAATACAAAAAATGAAACTAAAAAGAAATAAAAATAAAAATAAAAATCTATTATACTAAAAACTAAAATCCTAAAAAAATGTAATATCTAATAAAACTAAAAAAACAAATGAAATCCTAAAAAAATCTAATCCTAATAAAAACTAAAAACTAATAAAAATCACAATAAAATAAAATTATACTACTAAAAATAAAATAAAAAAATAGAAAATAAAATC
This sequence comes from Sambucus nigra, assembly GCA_949130495.1. Classification (NCBI taxonomy): domain Eukaryota; kingdom Viridiplantae; phylum Streptophyta; class Magnoliopsida; order Dipsacales; family Adoxaceae; genus Sambucus; species Sambucus nigra. Next base: position 502,247,503 of record OX422212.1, read on the forward strand.
TAGAAAATTCTAAATAAATCCTAAAAATAAAAATGACTCAAATTAAAAATATAAAATTAAATACAAAAAGGAACAAATCAAACACACACGGCTCGGGACATGGTTTAGGTATGTTTAGGTGGGCTAGGGTACAGGACAAGGGTAATTAGCTCCATAATACGCACAATTGCCTTGAAATACACGTTTGAACACCGCAACCTGCCTTCGACCTACAAAATACATAATAAAGCGCATAAGACCCAAATTGTCGAGAATTAGCAACTAAAATACGTCTATTCGGGGTATAAAATGTACAGTTTTGGGTGCTTATCACACCACCCCCAAACAGAGCGTTGCTAGTCCTGGAGTAATAAGATAGAGAGAAAGAGAAAGATAAGAAACGAAAAGTGTGCCATTTTCTCGGGCACTTACGATTGCACTTAGCATGTGAAACAAGCCTTTAAACCTATAAGTTGCCCTACAGGATGAGTTGTGTCTCGTGAGGGTTTGTAGGAAATATACCCACAAAATTCTTATTTGTAAAAATGTATTGAAGGGCAGTCAATCTCTTATTAGACATAGAATAATCACACAATCCATCATCTGAGAAATATTTTGAGAAATACAAGCTAGAAGTGCATAAAAAGTTTAGATGAGTAAATATTCAAGGCACATCCTTCCTAGAACTTAACGTGTGTAGTGTAAATCAATCAAAACGGGTCGAGTATCACAAGTGTAATTCCTAGATTGCCTTTTCGGAATCAACGCTTCAACTTCAAATCTCACTGGATATAACTCTCTCAAATGAACTCTCGAGATTTGGGTTAGTGTATCGCTCTTATGTGTGAGGAGGTGAGTAATTGTAAGCATGTTCAAACGTCTCACACAAACATAAGAAAGAACGAACAAATTAGCAAGAAAAATGATCTCATAAAAGAAATGTTAATCACTATAGTGAGAACGTCGAGTTATTCACCACGTTGACTTTCATTTGCTCGAACACCTAGGGGAAATGTGAGTGATAATGGGTGAGGGGGAAATGAAATGAGAAGGATGGGATATGAGGTTGGATGGTGATGTATAAAAGATGGATGTGATAGAAGAGTGTTCTATACATGAAGAAAAAATGTCTTTATTTCAAAACCAAATACAAACTCTTTTTTCCTTTTTCTTTTCTCTCTCTTTTTTCTTTTCTTTTCTTGTTTTTTATCTTCTTTTTCTATTTTTTCTATTTTTATGTTTTTTTCTATTTTCTTTTTTTTTTCTTTTTTTTTTGTTTTTCTCTCACTTTTCAAACCAACACTGAAGACATTTACATTTGAAATCACACTCTTTTTCTCAAAATAATGATGGATGATATATGAATGGAGTGCGGTATGTATATGGATGGTGTGGGGAATATATGGAAGAATACGGGTGAAGTGAACAGAAATGTGATATGGAAAAGTGGTAAGTGTATGGATGAAAATCTAGTATTCAGGACAAATTTCAAGACACACATTTCTTACTAATCGAAAAAGATTTCATTCTCAGTGATCAAGACAAAAATGAAGAATAATGAGATCATAAAACAATTAAAGTGCGGACCCATAAGAAGTTGAATCAACTTGTGACTCGGAGATTGCGTGAAACTCTCTGAAAGGGTGAAAGGCATGAATCTCACAAGATCAAGTTTCTTCTAGTGATCCTTAAGGTTTTCTTGGGAATTATAGTACTCTTCAACTCTAAACCATAGTGACTTGGTAAGTGCGCAAATTTTGTTGAGTCTAGAAATTCATGGTGCAACGTGCCTTGTTATGTATTCTATAAGCTATTTAGAAAAATATAAATCCTCTAGCTTGATTACTAGACTTAGAAAGATGGATGATTGAAAATTCACATCAATGATTGATATGAAAGAATCTGCACGAAATTTTAAAAATCAGGCTTATAAATCAAAAAATTTCAAAAGAGGTACGATTTTGATAAAATTCCCCACCCCCAAATAAAAAGGAACATCGTCCTCGATGTTAAGTAAAATGATTTTTTAAATTGAGAGAAAAAGGGAGGAAAGAGATTACCAGAATGAACCGCTAATGAAGTGGACAGAGGTAGCCAAGAATAAACCTGAATAAAGAAGAAGATGACAAAATTGTACAAGTCTAAAAACATTGAAAGCATTGGGTGGTGTGAAACACCACCCCCAAACAGGATGAGACTAGTACAAGAAACGCGGGTACCTCCCGGTAGCGCTAAGTTTAATGTCTTCAGCCAGACCGAAGGGATCTCACCCTAAAGATAATATCTATGAAAGCGCAGGGCGAGAGAAGAATGGGTGATGAGAGTCACCCCCAAACAAGACTGAAGCGTCAGTCTTGTTGGATAAGGGCTAAAACGGGTCAATGCACTTGTATGGCAAAATGCATCACACGATGCAAAGCATCGGTGGACCATGGGTGGGTGGGTATTAGGGTAAGGGTGAGGGTGGAAAGGGCGAAGAGGTATCGGCCACGGGCCTTATTAAGCCGAAAAGTGAGGGCAACTAGGGCATTGTAAGCATGATGCTCTAATTGGTGAGGGAGGCAATATGGTTTGGTAAGTGGAATGGGATGGGCCTCCAATAAATCACACGACCGTTCTATGAATGGGCGATGATAATGGTTGCATCGTGACACACCAGGGAGCTGTCTTGGGAAAAAGTCAACACCACAAGAGAGTGACGTGTATAGAGTAACAAGCTCGATGTCACGGAAGTGGAGAGTAGCACCACAAACACACTCATGGGTGGGGGATGGTTTTAAGTTAGGATATAAAAATGTGGTTGGGAACAGGCAAGGTGTAAAATCAAGATCCAAACCAGGTGGTGGGGTAGAAGGGACCACAATGGGTAGGTCGGGTGGGAGAAATGGTGGATCAGGTGGGATAAATGGTGGAGGAAGATGATCCAACTAAAGAGTGGGAGACACACACTCCTCAGGAGGCACAGAGTAATCCACAAGGGAACTAGCAAGAGGAAGTGTGGTATCTAAATATGGAGTGGTCAGTTTCTCCACAAGAATATCGTTGGTGGATGTTGTGGGTGGGTAAGACGAGGCACCAAGATTTAAGATAGAGGAATCTCTGAAATATCAGGCTCAAAGGGAGCCATGCATGGTGGTACATCTTGGTGCATGTCAGAGAAATATGCAATTGGGGCATAAGGTAACCTAAAAGATATGGGCATGTCAGAGAAATATGCAATTGGGGCATAAGGTAAAAGCTCTGGCATTGTTTTGGATTAGGCAGGAGAGGAAAGGTGTACCATAAAGTGGGGTTCAGGATGACATGGTGGGATTGGATCAGGCTCACTATCGATGGATAAATCAACACAAGTGTCAACTTGAGGCTCGGACCATGGAGTGGTCTCAACTTCGAGATTCTCGGGAGGATAGGTTTGGTCACACTCAAAGTCAGTGGCACAAGACGACGCATCATCATCACACTCGGTTGCAACGATGGGTTGACTTGGGGTGAAGTCCGACTCTCGCTCACATTCAATTTCATTTAACCTTTTTTCAAGCCTTTGAAGAGCTTGAATTTGAATTTGAGTGGCTTGCTCTTGCTCGAGTATGAACTTTTGCAAGAGTGCCTCGAGAGCGGAGGTGGATGATGGTGTTGAAGTGGTGGGTGGTGGTGGTGGTTGAGGTGGACACAACGCACTACTAACATAACTATACGGAGAATACTGAAATGAAGTGGGTGGAGTGGGGCCAAGTTCATCATACACGAAAGGATCACTTTCGTGATGGACAAATGGTTGATACTCATGGGGTGCGTAGTGAGGGAACTGATCATGAATGGGTGCACAAGCTTACCATGACAACTGTTGGAACGTGAGAGGATCCACAACATCGGGTTGGGATTCATATTGCTTGGAAGGGTGATGAGGCCTCCACGAATAACTGGGGTACTCACACAACTCGCTTTTAGGTATATCGGGATAATAGTCCGAGGTGGGTTCCGAAACAGTGTCATATGGATACACATGCTCCATGGTGGGTTCATAGGGATATGACAAGTAAGGACACTCATGGGACAAGTGATCGGCATAGGAACAATGGGTGCACGACAAGGTATGCGACACGTTGACACTTGACACTGAGGATGATGGAATAGTAGGTGAGTGCATAGATGGGCCAAGAGTACCAACGGTACTCGTACGAGAGGTGAAACCACTAAGAATACCATAAAGAAACGGCTCGGGATCACTCTCACACGTGTCGCGTGACAATGAAAAATGACCAAAGTAGTCCCGTAAAGGACATTCTTCGGCCATGTGGAGAGAAATATATATATTTTTGGGAGTTTTTTAATAATTTTTTTTTTTCAAAAGGAAAGAAAATATTTTTGGATTTTTCTAAAAATAATGGAAGAAAATATTTTTGGAGTTTTGTGAAAAATAAAGGAAGAAAATATTTTTGGATTTTTCTAAAATGAAATAAAGAAAATATTTTTGGATTTTTTGGAAGAAAATGTGGGGAAAAATATGGACTCGCTCAATTGTGAACGAACTGATTAAAACCGACTATCGAAAAATGAATTGGACACATGCAAGTTAAGGATAATACCTAACTAACACATAGCCAATTTTTTATCTTTAAATTTAGTGAAAGGGTAGTTAAATTTTAATTAAGTCCGCGGGCGATAAAAAATCACGGAATTCTTTGTTATTGCCTTTGCAAAAATATTCTCCTAGTGGGCTACCTAGTTAATGGATTTTAAATTTAGTGATGGCTAGGGTAGCACACAATTGGTACGTGAGTGAGTCGGGTGATGAAATCCCTTCTCGTGAGTGACCGAGTGTAGGTCTTAGTAATTTAATTCATCACACCATTCAAAAAAATAAATGCGAGAATAAAATCACACAAGAGAACACAAGAGAATTGACTCGCTAACAGGAGAGGCGCGAGGGTTTGAGAAATGTACCTCCCACGATTTTTAGGCCGTGGGGTGCCGAAAAATTTGAGTCGACCGAGGGAAGATCACGCCAATCTCAGTCGACCCCGGGAGTCCTACCGACCCAAGGTAGAGAGGCTTCACTTCCTCATCTTTGGACGCCCTCTCTCTACCTTGTCCGGTTTCCCAATCAATCTTATCTTCGATTATTACAATGTTTGAAAATGAAAAATAAAATAATGGTGTCTATATGCACCGCAATACAAGCCAAGGATAAAAATCATAATACAAGCCTTCTAAAATAAAGAAAAATGGTACAAAAAAAATAAAAAATAAAAAAGTGCGAAAAAAACAAATGAACTACAAGTTGAAATCCTCTCCGAGCTTCACGATCCCAAGAATGGCAACACCGCCATTTGATTACTTGTATTTTTATGTGTCGTCGGTGTTGAAAGCCAAGTTAATCAAAATCTTAAAATTACCTACAAAATATAACAAACTCAAGTGTAGAGGTAAGTAAGGGTATCAATCCAAATCAAGGGGGTAAGCTAGAGACAAACTTAATTGTAATTCAATTTTTTATTTTCTTTTTAGGCTTTTTCACTTTTCTAATTTTTTTATCTTTTCAAATATTAAAACAATTGGGTGAGGTGAGGTGAAATAACAGTAAACCAAAATGTGAGATGAAAACAACTAACTAGAAAGTGACTAAAAGTGTAAAATAAAGTCTAACACTAAAATAAGAGATAAAGTGAGGTAAATAATTGTGAAAAAAAAACAAGGAATGGGATTACACCACAAATTTTAGCTATTCTAATTAATTAATTTAATTAATTTAATTCTCCCAAATTAATATCAAAATTACAAATCAACTCTCATTGAAAATGTAATTTTATTAGTAACCTTTTAGAAAACTAAGTTTAACACCCCATAACTCTAGAACATAGGTCTACACTCCTTTTAATTAATCACCCGCTAGGATCGATCAATTAAAATTTATGTACATCTTAGAAAATATATTTAGAGTTGAAATTCAAGTAATAATACCGCACTTGAGAAACCCATATCTCTAGTTCGAATCTAAAATGGGTATTATAACTTATAATTTTGATTTTCTCTCGAAAATCATTTACCATCTCTCGAGGCGTAAATTTAAGGGTGAGGGATCAAAATTAATATTCAAAGGGAATTTTCAAGTAATCAAACTAATTAAATTAAAATAACATCAAAGAAGGGTTCCCCCCACCCCTTGAAAGGGGATTTAGCCTAACATAATACAAAGCATGATAATCAAATAATCAATAGACATTTAATATAATAGAGAAAAGAGAAGAACAATCAAACCAATCTCTTGAATTTAATTTACTCCAATCCTCCAATTTGAAGTATACAACCCTCTTAATTGAGCATCCAAGTAGTTTGCAATAATACCCACTCAATTAAATCTCATACAAAATTTCTCCTCACAAATATCTAAAAAAATAAAACTAAAACTATTTACAAAATGTGTCTCAACCTAATTTATTTTCTACTCTAACTGTCTCTCTCTAGAATTCTCTCTACAAAGTTGATCATCATTTTTTAAATGGGGTCTTCCATCTTATATAGTAGGCATGGAGCATGGGGGTAAAAATGGGAGGATAGAGGTGCAAGTGGTTTTATAGGGTGTGGGTGAGGGTTAATTTAGGAAAATGCACAAATGTGCATGAGTTGTATGAGGTCATGTGGGAAGTGAGGTGAGGGAATAAAATCTGATTTGGGGATGAGAGGTTTGAGGGCATTTTGGGAGTTGGGGTAAAAGAGGTTTAAAAGGGATAAGTGACATGTGGGTTATTAGATTTATTTGGTATTTGAATTTTGGCTTAGTTAGTTTGTGTTTGGTAGATGGAAGAAGTCATATACAAGGCTTGGGGGTTAGAAATGGGTTTGAGATTTTGGATTGAAATGGGATGTCGGATTGGATGGGTCTCGGGTATGGACATGGGTTTGGAGAGATATGGGGTCAGGTTGAGGTCCGAAATGGGGTTCGAGATCATGGATCAGCCCCCCAGAGCTTGGGACGATAGGTTAAGGGAAGTGGTTAACCGGGTTTGCAGAGGGACGCCGTCGGCGTAGTGGGACGCAAAGGGGGGCATCGGTTCTGGGGCCGTCCGTCGATTTTGGTGGCAGGTCCGACGGCGGGTTAAGCAGCGACCGGAGTGGGTTCTGGTGTGGGTGATGACAGGTGGTATAAGGGGGGTTACGGGAGTTGGGATGGCTGCTCATGGGCGCGGTTTATAGGTGTGAGGTTTGGTGGTGATTTTGGTTGGTTGGTGTAGGTTTGTAAGGACATAATTCTATAAATGTCCGGGTAGAATCTAGAAATTTTCTATTTTCTCCTAGATCACAGTTCATATGTCTGATACCGCTACATTCGGCACATCAACACGATCATCCTCGACGGCCTGTATCCGAATTCAATGCAACCACTTTCTTCACGTGCATCATGCTACATGCAACGTGCTGCTCAGCTCATTCCCACTACTCCACTAAGCCTTATAAGTAAAATGTTTTATTGGAACTTTAAATATTTGCATAAATATTTGGGAATTGTTTTTGAAAATTATTTTTGAATTCTGGATTAATTTTTTATCAAAAGCAGAATTTTTCTAAGTGTAGAAGCGAATGGCCTCGATCGATGAGATCGCTCGAGCGACTTTGTAAGTCGTTCGCGCGAGATATCATGTCACGCGATATCGTTCGAACGACTTCTGTCCTTCGTTCGAGCGACATGCTATCTCGTTCGGGCGACATGCTATCTCGTTCGAACGAGCCACCGCCTCGATTTTTGTATAAATATCTGATCCCCTTCTACACGTTTTTTTTAAGTCTTTCTGCAATCACGAAATTCTGCGAAAACATCCCAGAATAAGACTTCACCTTTTAAGGTTTTCTAAAAATTTTTTATTCACAAAACCAATCCCATATATGTGTGTGAATCTTTAAACCTTCAAGAAGATTTTTTACTCATCTGGAGTACTTTGTGAGGAAGCCGCTCTCTTCGTCACTGCTGCCCTACTGGAAAGGGATTGTTCCAGCCGCCGACAACAGAACCGACACCTGAGGGTATTTCTGTGTCACTTGTATTTTCATTGTAATCCGTTGTAAGCCGTTCTCTTACAAAAATTATTGTGAAAATAAAAGGTTTTGCCCCGTTGGGGATTTTTCCTCATATTTGTGTCCTTGCATGTTTCACCATCGTATTTAATCACATATAGATGCATGTTTAGGACTTAAGTGATAAAAACTGTGTTTAATTAAATAACTTCCTTATTTGAACGCAATCGCACTCTCCTCAAATTGGTATCACAGCCAGTTACACAATTTTACCGTGTAATTTTCCGAATTTTTTTTCTAAGATATCAATTTTCTGAAAAATTGATTTTTGAAAACGAGTGTGTTCATTATGGAAAAGTTATATAATAAAATGCTAGTTTTTAACGGGACAAACTATGCATATTAGAAAGCCTGCATAATGTCTGCTTTAAAAGCCATTGATGAACGTGTCTGGATTCTGGTTGAAAGAGGGTGGACTCCTCCCTCCGTCACCGTTGATAATATGATCATTTTAAAACCTGTCACTTCTTGGACTGAAGACGAATTTAAATGGTCATCATTCAATTCTAAGGGTCTAAGTGCTATTTATGGGCCTATCACACCTAATGAGTTCAAACGCATAATGACGTGTACCACGTCAAAAGAGGAATGGGATGTTTTACAACTCTCCCATGAAGGAACTAATGCTATGAAAGAGTCTAAATTGCAAATTTTGACAACTCAATTTGAAACCATCACCATGCATGAAACTGAATGTTTTGATGATTTTTATGCTAGACTTTCTGACATTGTTAGTACTAGCTTTAATCTTGGTGAACATATTCCTAATGCTAGAGTTGTCAAAAATATTCTTCGTTATTTGCCTAAGCGTTTTATCCCCAAAGTCACTGTGCTAAATTCTATGGGTAATTTAAATACACTAAAATCGAAAGAACTTGTAGGAGATTTGCAAACATATGAAATTGATATGTTCCCTAAAACTGCTAAGTCTAAAGATAAGGGAATTGCACTTAATGCCCAAGAGAAAAAGAATGAGGGGTCAGCTAGAAAGAGGGTAGAGTCATCTAGAAAGAGAGAGACTGACACGTCAGATTTTGATTGTGATTTTGACTTAGATGATTTGTCTCTTTTTGCAAAAAATTTCAAGAGGATTCTCAAATTTAAGAAAAATGGCAATTTTAAAGATAAAAAGAAATTTGAGAAAAATAAGTTTGAAAAGAAAAATGAAAAAGTTTTTAAAGATCCTCCTAAGAAAGAAAGTGAGAGATGCTTTGAGTGCGACGGTAGGGGTCATAGAGCCTTTGAGTGTGACACACGTCTGAACAGAGAGAAAGGGAAAGCTGTTCTTAACGCTACCCTTAGCGATGACAGTGAGGTCGAGTCGGTGGATTCTGGAGTCGAGTCACCGCATGAGTGTAACTTCACCGCATTCATGGCTAGTCATGTGAGCACTTCTAGTTCTCCTCACGATGATGAGGATGATGCTTCACAGGAACACCTCGACAGTGAGAGCGATGTGAGTGAGGGGGAGGATGACACAAGTGAGAGCGAGAGTGATATTCAAAGTGCCTACGCTGAGTTATATTCTGAGTCATTTAAAACTAAAAAGCGTTAGTCCTTAAGATCACCGGCTTAGAGGAAGAATTAAGAAAAGCGAGAGAGAGACAGTCCTCCACCTGCACCGCCCTAAGAGAGAGAGAATTTGCCTGTGTTGAGAAAGAAAGTTTGTTTAGAGAGAGAGAGAGCACTTTTGAGAAAGAGAGAGGGGACTTGACTAAACAAGTGGCCAATCGTACGAGTCAGCTCCATTCCTCCGTGGAGACTCAGAAGAAACTTGAAGCCCTTGTTGCCCAGCTGACTCATGATCTTGAGAAAGCACGGGAAGTCAAGGTACAAATCGAGGACAGATCTGGGAAAATGGGAAAGATGCTCCTCGGCCCCGCTTTAGGTTTTGGTGATCGGCAGGGAATTGGTTATGATGGTGCCTCCATGTCCCAAATTGCACCTGGACCAGTCCCTGAGTTTACTACGACTCCTTATGGACATCGTCAAAAACCTCGAAGGAGAGCTCGACCAAGAAAAGCAAACCAAGGTCCGCCTTTGACTGTGTTCTTTTGTACTTATTGGAAAAGAAAAAGCCACCTCAGGGAGTTTTGCTATAGTATGGGTCGGACACGATGTACTACTGCTCCACATCAGCATACTGATGATTTTTCTAGTCTGAGAGAGCGAGTTGAGTTTTTAGCTGCCACGTCTCAGAGTTTGATGGAGGAATTTCGACGGATGTCTTTGCCGTCAGGGAATTCTTCTCACATTCCAGCTAAAACCAACAACAACAATGGCAAACAAAAGGTCACCACTTCTTGGGTACCTAAGAAAGATAAAAAGGCCTTCGTTGTTCATGTCGCTCTCAAGGAATATAATACCTCACAGTGGTATTTTGACAGTGGATGCTCCAGACATATGATAGGTGATGACTCATTTTTTACATCTCTTGAGGATTATCAGGATGGCAGAGTCACCTTTGGAGATGGGAGAAAGTCTAGCATTGTAGGATGAGGTACTGTAGTGTTACCAGGATTTCCTAAGCTAGAGAATGTGTTGTACGTCAAAGGTTTAAAAGTAAACCTTCTCAGCATTAGCCAGCTGTGCGACACTGACTTTGCAGTAAAGTTTGACCGGGAAGCATATAATGTTTACAATCAAGCCGATAAACTCTTAATGCAAGGGGTGAGGACCGAGGATAATTGCTATGGTACTGTGCCTACTTCCTCACTTGTCTGCAACAGCGCCACGATCACTCCTATGGATTTGTGGCACCAACGTCTAGGTCACATAAATATTAGAGATCTCACTCGCTTAGCTAAAAAGGACCTAGTACGTGGCTTACCATCTCTTGGAAGGCCAACATCGACGGTTTGTGGACCCTGTTAGTTGGGAAAACAAATTCGTAGTCCCCATAGGAAGTTGCATTCCATTACCACCTCTCGTGTTCTTGAGCTTATACACATGGATCTTATGGGTCCCACTCGTACCGAGAGTCTGGGTGGTAAGAGGTATATCCTCGTGATGGTGGATGATTTCTCCAGGTACTCCATTGTAGGTTTTCTGAGAGAGAAATTCGATGCTGTAGAGTTTTTAACGACCAAGTGTCGTGTCCTGCAAAATCAACACGGAGTCACTATTAACAGAATACGTAGTGACAACGACACTGAATTTAAGGAAGCAAAAGTATATTTGTATTGTGATAGCCTTGGGATCAAACATGAGTTTTCTGCTGGGAAGACTCCTCAGCAAAATGGGATTATTGAGAGAAAGAATAGAACGATCCAGGAAATGGCTAGATTTATGCTTCTAGGTCGTAATGTTTCTAGGAGATTTTGGGCAGAGGCAGTGTCTACTGCATGCCACACGGTGAATAGGGTTTACCTGCGTCCACACACACTTAAAACGCCTTATGAATTGTGGACAGTCAAGAAACCCAACCTGGCATATTTCCGTGTTTTGGGGAGTAAATGATACATCCTATGGGATAGAGAGCAATTAGGATAGTTTGACTCCCGGAGCGACTAGGGAATATTGCTAGGATATTCATCGAATAGCAGAGCGTACCGGGTTTTTAACCTAAAGAGATCTAAGGTTATGGAAGCAATAAACGTCACCGTGCAAGATGACGAACCTCTGACAGTTATTGATCCTAACCTTCAGTGTGAGGATGAGGACTCGTCTGACAGTGATCCACTTGTTCCCCACCCACACTCTGTGGTCCCAACTCCTGTGTTAGGGGACACACCCGCTTGGGTTAGCAAGAGTCATGATTCGTCTGCCATTGTTGGCGATCCCACTCTAGGGTTCAAGACTCGTTCTCAGCTAGAGAATGTTGTTAGCCATCTTTGCTACATGTCCAAAGTCGAGCCCAAGAATCATAAAGAAGCACTCAAGGATAAACACTGGATATCTTCTATGCAGGATGGGTTGCTTCAGTTTAAAAAGAATAATGTCTGGGAACTTGTCCCCCGACCTAGTGAGACTAATGTGATTGGTACCCGGTGGATTTTTAAGAATAAAATGGATGAAAATGGTACCATAATCCAAAACAAGGCTAGGTTGGTCGCTCAAGGCTACACACAGATAGAAGGTGTAGACTTTGGGGAGACATTTTCTCTTATTGTGAGGCTTGAGTCCGTCCGTCTACTACTCGCCATCGCATGTCATCTGCGCTTCAAGTTATATCAGATGGATGTCAAGAGTGCCTTTTTGAATGGCATTCTCCAAGAGGAGGTTTACGTGGAACAACCAAAAGGGTTTGAAGACCCTCAGCACTCGGAGCACGTATACTATCTGAGAAAAGCCTTGTATGGTTTGAAGCAAGCACCCCGTGCTTGGTACGAGAGGCTTACTTCCTATCTCTTAGCCCGTGGCTCCAAGAGAGCGGGAGTTGATATGACGTTGTTCGTCAGGAGAGATGACGGTGCAATTTTGGTTGCCCAGGTCTATGTGGACGACATAGTCTTCGGATCCACGTGCTCTTAACATGCTCATCACTTTGAAAAGGAAATGAAAAGTGAGTTTGAGATGAGCATGGTTGGTGAGCTTACTTTCTTCCTTGGTCTCCAGGTTCGTCAACTAGAGGATGGGATGCTCATCTCCCAATCCAAGTATGCTAGAGATCTAGTGAAGAAATTTGGTTTAGACTCCCCTAAGCATGTCGTACACTTATGAGTACCACTACCAATCTTAGTAAGAACACTTCAGGCAAGGACGTAGAGCAAACCTTATATCGGAGTATGATAGGTAGTATTCTCTACTTGACTGCCAGTCGTCCCGACATAGCCTTTAGTGTTAGAGTCTGTGCGCGATATCAGGCATCCCCAAAAGAGTCACATTTACTTGCTCTAAAATGTATTATTAAATATGTGAGTCGGACTCTCTCATACGGTATTTGGTATTCCTTTGATACTGATGACCGTTTGTCCGCCTATTCAGATGCCAATTGGGCTGGGGATGTAGATGGTTGTAAGAGAACTTCTAGTGGGTGTTTCTATTTTGGTTCTGCTCTTGTCTCCTGACTGATAAAGAAGAAAAATTCCATCTCTTTGTCCACTGCGGAGGCTGAGTATATAGTCGCCAGGAGTTGTTGCACGCAACTCTTGTGGATGAAGCAAATGCTGGAGGATTATGGGATTTCACAAGACACCATGACCATTTCCTGTGATAACACGAGCGCAATACACATATCCCTCAATCCAGTCCCGTATTCGCGCACAAAGCACATCAGGATACGTGAGCACTTTATACGTTAGTTAGTTGAGGAGAAAGTCGTATCCCTGAGTTTTGTTCCCACCGACCGTCAGTTAGCCGATATTTTCACGAAACCTTTAGATGCCCTTAGATTTGAGAGTCTTAGTAAGTCTTTGGGGATTTGCACAGTTGACTGAGGGGTTGGTCTATGTCTAGAGTAGGATATTTTTTTTATGTTCATATCATATGCTTCCTATTGCTAGTCTGTTTTATATGTACCATTGCTTTGTTGTACAACTATTTATGTATTCTTTTGAAAAATCCAAAAAGATTTTTGTTTTTGTATATAAATTTCAGAAAAGCACAAAAAGATTTTTGTATTTTTTATGCACCTTTTATGGATGAACATTTAAGATAGCCAAGTCACAATTTCATTCCACCTTTTTCATGTGACTGTTTGATAGAGATTTGAAACGCTACATCATTTCATCCATGTGCTTTACATTGTATGGAGTCTTTAAGATGTAATTAGTGATATTTTCCTACATGTTTGACTCCTATCTCCTTTATTGCACACATGCACGGATTTATTTAATGATTGCACTTGTCTATCACATGTTGGCTTGAGTGTTTCCATCTCAATTCTGTCTATACAACTAACAATATGCGATAAAACTTGACAAGATTGGATTGCATGTAAAAACCAATTTTCTTGTGAGACTGAGTGTTTGTTTAAGAACGGGGAGGGGTTGCGAAAGGTAATTATCACGTCCTTGCGCAAAAACCACCGTTCAAAAGGACCTAAAAAATGGAGGAATTTTATTATCCGGGGTCCAAAGAGGTTAAAAGAGCGCGAAAAAATTTAAAGGCAATAAAAAGCAATTCATGCCAAATATGGGCCACTTAGGTTTCACCATAAATTCTCCAAAGTTTGAGAATTTAGAAAAGTCTCTATTCAAAATAAAAATCTGAGGGAGTTTGGTTGGAGAATATAAACGGGTTTTCGCTTCCTTGAAAGTCCTGAAAAAGCATGAAATAGTTTTGGACGTTATTGGTGTGGAAATCACTTTGATCTTTGATTTGATTGAGTCGATATCTTATATTTCCATTTTTTTCACCAAAGGAAGACTTTGAGTTCATTCGTTAGGAGTATCCGATATTCATCGTGCACATATTTCATGTTTGTATGCATTGATTTTCCTATCGAATCTGATCACACCCGTTCATTTCGCTATCATTGACTTGGTTGTTTTTGTGATCTTTCATGGTGTGATTGTTTGTTGTATACCATGTGTAAAAAAAAATTTGAAAAATATAAAAATCGCAGTTTATTCCCGTGTGTCATTCTCCATGTGCATTCATTTCTTCTTTTCATATTTGTCTATTTGGGGACATCATAAAAAGGGGGAGAAGAATTATGGGGGAGAATTATGTTTTGGTGTTTGGTTGATTTATAAATGATTTGCTTAAGCTTAATTGATCATCAATTTTTGCATATCATTATATTTCAAAATATTGATTGTCACGGGTATTTGCTTTATCTCATGTGTGTAGGTACATCATTGGTCATTTTTTGGATTGCACACCCTGATGAGAAAAGCTTTGAAAGTTTCTGAAGAGCTGAAGATTTGGGAGACATGTCATTTAGTACTCTCAGTTTGAGGGTTTAATGGGGATATTATCTTATATGTCATTTGATTGCATAATTCGGATTTTTTATGTATGTACCGGCATAGATATAGGGGGAGATTTGTAAGGACATAATTCTATAAATGTCCGGGGTAGAATCTAGGAATTTTCTGTTTTCTCCTAGATCACAGTTCATATGTCTGATACTGCTACATTCGGCACATCAACAAGATCATCCTCGACGACCTGTATCCGAATTCAATGCAACCACTTTCTTCACTTGCATCATGCTACATGCAACGTGCTGCTCAGCTCATTCCCACTACTCCACTACGCCTTATCAGTAAAATGTTTTATTAAAACTTTAAATATTTGCATAAATATTTGGAATTTTTTTTGAAAATTATTTTTGAATTCTGGATTAATTTTTTATCAAAAGCATAATTTTTCTAAGTGTAGAAGCGAATTGCCTCGAGCGACGAGATCGCTCGAGCGACTTTGCAAGTCGTTCGCGCGAGATATCATGTCGCGCGATATCGTTCGAACGACTTCTGTCCTTCGTTCGAGCGACATGCTATCTCGTTCGAGCGACATGCTATCTCGTTCAAACGAGCCACCGCCTCGATTTTTGTATAAATATCTGATCCCCTTCTACATGTTTTTTTTAAGTCTTTCTGCAATCACGAAATTCTGCGAAAACATCCCAGAATAAGACTTTACCTTTTAAGGTTTTCTAAACCTTTTTGATTCACAAAACCGATCCCATATATGTGTGTGAATCTTTAAACCTTCAAGAAGATTGTTTACTCATCTGGAGTACTTTGTGAGGAAGCCGCTCTCTTCGTCACTGCTGCCCTACTGGAAAGGGATTGTTCCAGCTGCCGACAACAGAATCGACACCCGAGGGTATTTCTGTGTCACTTGTATTTTCATTGTAATCCGTTGTAAGCCATTCTCTTACAAAAATTATTGTGAAAATATAAGGTTTTGCCCCGTTGGGGATTTTTCCTCATATTTGTGTCCTTGCATCTTTCACCATCGTATTTAATCACATATGGATGCATGTTTAGGACTTAAGTGGTAAAAACTGTGTTTAATTAAATAACTTCCTTATTTGAACGCAAGCGCACTCTCCTCAAGGTTCCATGGGTGAATGTGTGTTTTGGTTATGGAGGTAGGTGATGAGAGAGGAGAGAGAAGAAGGGTTTTGGTGGTATTGTGTGGGTGAGGGTGTAGGGGATAGTGTGAGGGTGAGTGTGTGGTTTGTGTGTATATTAGGTGTGTGGAATTGGGTGTGAGTGTGTTTAGGTGTGAGATAGTATGTGTGTAGGTGAGTGTATGGGTGTATGGTATGTGTGTGTTTAATTTGTGACCCTAAAAAAAACTATCTAACTAATAAAAATAAAACTACTAAAACTATAAATCTAAAAATTAAATTCCTACTCTAACAATAAAATAAAGACTCAATACAAAAAATGAAACTAAAAAGAAATAAAAATAAAAATCAATTAAACTAAAAATTAAAATCCTAAAAAAAATGTAAAATCCAATAAAAATAAAAAAATAAATGAAATCCTAAAAAAAATCTAATACTAATAAAAACTAAAAACTAATAACAATCAAAATAAAATAAAATTATACTAAAAAAATAGAAGATAAAATCTAGAAAATTCTAAACAAATAAAAAATAAACCCTAAAAATAAAAATGACTTAAATTAAAAATATAAAATAAAATACAAAAGGGAACAAATCAAACACACATGGCTCGAAGCAGGGTTTAGGTATGTTTAGGGTGGGCTAGGGTATGGCACAAGGGTAATTAGCTCCATAATCTGCACAATTGCCTTGAAATACGTGTTTGAACACCGTAACGTGCATTTGACCTAAAAAATACATAATAAAGCGTATAAGAACCAAATTGTCGAGAATTAGCAACTAAAATACGTCTATTCGGGGTATAAAATATACAGTTTTGGGTGCTTATAAATAAACATATTTATGGTTGATGATTTATTAAATTATGGAATACTTATATAGTGGCTGACTTATGCAGTATTTAACATTGTCACGGACCCTGTTAACAAGAGGTGCATTGTATTTCCCTACGGATATATCCGTGAAAGTGTGTTTTAGTTGATATAGTTTTTGTGGAGTATCAGTGACAATTTTATAATATATTCCATCAGTCTTGAATGATTTAATAACTTAGGAATCAGGTTGGGCTACTTATAATTTCATAATATATTCCATCAGTTTTTGTGGAGTATCAGTGACAATTTCATAATATGTACCATTACCGTATCTTATGTTTAACTACTTATAATTTATTTATACCAATTTTTTAATTACAAAATTGAATGTTGAAGTTCATTTTTTTCCTATTCCCACAAATTGCATATGTTTGTCATGTGAATTCCTATTAAGGATTGTATGGTCATAGTTTTATATTACACTATATTTACGCGTTTAATATTCTATAAATGTTTTTAGTACTTCATTTTCTCCTACTAGATAAATATAGAAAACACACTGAATTTTCTAAACATTATGTTTTGTTCATATTCAAGGCTTTTTTTTTACAGATCGAAAACATGGACTTGAAGGATGCCATTTATATTCCTCAAAGGAAACAAAAATCATGTTTATATTCCTTACATTCATTTTGTGATTTGGTTATGATTGGTAAGAGTTTTGTCCATGTACTTGAACTTTCAATTTCCTTTCTTTTTTCATTTTTTTTGTAGTTTTACCATTGAATTCACTGTGAAGTAAGCATTTATGGTCGAGTGGATTTTTAGTGGTGTGTACGTATGTTTTTATGTTTGAAGGATGCTAAAGAATGGAAGGTGGATGTCTTAGAAGTATTTTGGTCACATTATATCTTGTAGAATATATGTCCCTACGTTATCCTCTTTTGCCACAGGAGATCCAATGCCTTGTCAACATCTCCCTGAGCAAGGATGAAACCACTGGGAGTAAACATGGTGAACTTCCTAGTGAAAACACCCATCATTCAAGTACCCTACAGTAAGTTGAACAAATGCATGGTCCTTTTAAGTAATTAGCCTATTAGTTATTGAAAATTTCTCTGGGAAAAAATCCACGTTTTGTCCCTCTTCATTTCGCATCTTGGAAAGTTTTTCAGCTACTAGCTAAAATCTATAACAATCGGAGGCAACGAGCAATTTAAGATCATTTGAGGGGATGACAACAAACAAAAGTTAATCAATTCATTAAGTTGAAATGCATTTCAATTTGAATTTGTATGCATAGAACTTTTGTTACAAAATGCAGAGAACTTTTATATGCAGAGTACTTTCAGTCATTTCATTTCATCTCCCTCATTCAATTAAGAAACGGATACACCCGAAGAACTTAGTAGTACTTCAAGGAATTACTTGAGGCTCCCAGATATGATGATATTGATGATGTGATAAGCTTAGCTTCCACCGGAGTTTCTCTTCAGTCCAAGGATTCAAACAACACTTAACATGGATTCAACTAATGATCATCTTAACGTTATTAATATTTCTAATGTAAAGAATAATGCCCCTCTTCATTGGTCTTGTCCGAATGGGGACATTGAGGTTATCAAGAGTTTGATTCTAGCCGGAGTGTATCATTTCTCAATAGCTACATGAAAACTCCTATGGATGAATCTGTGAGTAAAGGAAATATGGACGTTGTGGATGCAATCAACACATTATGGATAGTAGTACGTGATTTTTTATTTTCCACGAATTAGTGTACTCATTGTTGTGTCACTTAACCATTTACCACAGCTTTGTGATGGCAATAGTTTCCTATTTGATAAATTATACGATTGGTTAGTTTACACGTATACACATGTTATTTAACTGTGTACATTGGATCAAGTATCGACTTTTTTAACCTTAGTTTACGTGTATTCTTGGTGTTGACATTTTTTGTAGGGTTAAAGCTCTCATTATATTGTTTGTTTTTATGTATTTTGTAGTTAATAGTATTCATTTTTAACTCTATCAAGAAGGATTCAACTAAATTTAACTGGCATTCCTCTATACGGTAACTCTAAATTTAACTGGCATTCCACTATACGGTAACTGGCATTCCTCTGTACGGTAACACTAAATTTAACTGGCATTCCTCTATAGTTGTTTAGTTTTTATGTATTTTCCACGTATGCACTTTTATCTCTATAGGGGCATGATAGAAAGAAAATTTTGCCTCTTAGTGTGTACTCGTATAGTGTCGTTGTTGCAAATCCTTCCCAATCAAAATTCCTTCAACCTACAAACACATAAAAAATATTCATAGGATAAGTAAGGGTATCAATCTACCTTTCATGAGTGAAGAACTCAACATGTGATTATAATTGTAAAAATCACATTCATGTTATTATTTATTTTTGGTATTTTTACTTTTTTAAAAGGATTTTGATTTTTTTTAACTAAGTGTGCTAATTTTGTTTAAGTAAACTAACTAAGAAGAAAATACTTATGAGAGAAAAATGATTTATTTATTTTTTTTAATTAAAAAAAAGTGATACAATATGAGTCTAAAAAAATACTAAAACTAATCTAACTAATTAATTAAGAGAAAATGTAGAAAATAAATTAGTGAAATATACAAATCTAACTAAATAAAATATTTACACAATTTTCTCCCAATAAGTAAAAATCTCAAAGAGAAAAGAAAATTTAAATACTAAAAAGAAAAAGATAAGATTATCTACACTATGTACAAATGGGTGAACTCTTAAATACTCATCAAAGTTTTAATTAAATTTGCTAAAAATACAAACAACTCCAACAAAGATTTGCATCTAAGTATTTTTCCCTCCAAATGAACTCTCAATGCACTGTTAAATAATGAGAAACATTTGCTAAAAATACAAACCCTCTCACTACAAATTTGTACATAAAAATTCCTTCATGTGAAATAAATTATACGACAACACCCTATATTGAGATATTTGTTAAAAATATAAAAACTCTTTATAAATTGTTGGAGCATAATTTATTCCAACAAGATAATTTCTACTGCACCACTCTATCTTGAGATGCTTGCTAAAAATACAAACACTCTCCATAGAGTGTTGGAAGTAAAAACTATCCCATGTTTAAAACCAAAAATTGAAGGCTTTTTTTTTTTATTCTTCCGAGCTCCTCTATATAGAATTAACAATGCATGGCCCCAGATAAGATATATTTTATAATGATAATTATTCTGCACAAATAAGGTATGTGGCTAGGGGTTGAAGGTAATGGGATTTGGCAAAGATTAGGTGACGTGTGTAGATGGGATTGTAAAAGGAGAGAGCTGATGTGAGATATTGGAGGCTTCGGACTGCTGGGTATTGGGGCTGTGAGGAGAAGTTGCATTTTAAACACATGGGAAATTTTTTTTGTTTTTGGTTTTATTTATTTGGATTTGTTATTTTTTTTTGTTTTTGGTTAAATGTTTGGTTTGATTTTGACAGGTGGCAAAAATCGAACTAGGTGGAATCGGGTTTTGGAGATGGTTGGCCGAATTGAGCAAGTCTCGGGTTTTGATGGGAAGCTTTGGGCTCCAGGTTGTGTGATGGAGTTTGGATTGGTCGTGGGTTTGGAAGATGGGTTGTGGTAGCAGGTTAATGAATTGGGTATGGGGGTTACCGGGTTTGTTGTGTTCGGGTTTTATGGGATTTTGTTGTTGGTTTGAAATGGTGGGTAATGGTGGTGGATGGGGAAGATGATGAGAGAAATAAGTGGTGGGTGAGATTAGAGTTGTGTGTTTGTTCGTTAATGGAGGTAGAGGAGAGAGAGTGAGTGAGAGGTTGAAGATGGACTATTTACAACTATACGCACACAAATAAAATATAAAAATCCTAAAAATAAAATATAAAATAAATTCTAAAAATTATGTACGACACAAATAAAAAAAACTATAAGTATAAACTAAACACACACGAGGCTAAGGTGATGGCTTGGGCTCGGATTAGGCTTAGGTTCAGGTTTGGGGATAGGTAGAGGCTCATTTAACCGCGTAATTGCCACATTTGATGTACTTGACCACTTATTTATCTCAATTGTCTCGAATTAAGCTTGAATAAGGGGGCAACAATTAGATAAATGATCTTGACTTAAATAGACATGACAAGAAGGACTAGACTCGTTGACATTCATCACTGGTTTAGAAAGAGAAACATTTTGTTGCATAGAACAACTGAGAGCATCAATTGTCTTAGTCAAAGTGTTTAAGCCATGAAGCAAGGTTTTAAAATCGAGATCGTTTTTTACCTCATAAGTTCTACCTAATTGTGGTGGCTCGGATCTCAAAAATTCATTAGGCCCTCCCAATCTTGGGAGTCATCGCCTAATTGAAGGAGAAAATTGTAAGCGACAGTGGGAGTTAAGTGCATGAATTTGCCTTTGTGCATGGACTCAATTATGGTGCGAGAGGAAGGAATGAGACCATTGTAAAAACTATGGACGAGGCGACTCTTATCGAGACCATGTGGGCAATTATTGATATAGTCTTGAAAACGGCCCCATGCTTCACAAAATTGCTCGGTTGGCTTTTGGCGAAAATCCTGAATGGCTTGGCTCATCTCATTTGTTTTACTTATGGGATAAAACTTTTACATGAACTTCTTCACATGTTGTTCCCATGTATGGATAAAATCTGGGGACAAGGAATGTAGCCATGTGGAAGCTTTATCATGGAGAGACAATGGAAACAAGCGAAGAAGAACATTTTCTTCATCTAGATTTTGATTTTTGAAAGTCGCACAAACCGTGAGAAATTTTCGCAAGTGAGTGTATGGAGACTCACGTTCAAGGCCATGGAAATTAGGCAACATGAAAATGGTCGCCGGGTGAATTTCGAATTGAACCGCCGGGGTGTGTGGAAGAACTATGCAAGATGGTGGGGTAGCCGTTATCGGGGAAAAATAGTCCCTTAAGGCACGCTCTTCAGCCATGGTGGGTGGATGAATGGTGGGAATAGAGATGTCAACTCGGGGACAACTCAAAGTGATAGGTGGAATGGAAGAAGCAAGGGAAACACTTGGTTATCCTAATGTGGAAGAGACGGGAGAAAGACGATGAGAACGAATTAATCGACGATTAACTCGTTGCCATGTGGGCATGCGATGAGGGATTTTTTTTTTGGTTTTTTGATTTTTGGAAACGAAAATAATTTTGGAGTTTTTCCTAAAAAATGAGAAGAAAAAATGTTCTTGGAAAAATAAAGGAAAATATTTTATGTTTTTTGGAACAAAATAAAGGAAGAAAATATTTTTGGATTTTTGATTTTGTTTGAAAAAAACAAGAAAAAGAAAATGTTTTTGGATTTTAATAAAAAAATAAAGAAAGATAATATTTTTGAATTTTTGATAAAAATAATAGAAGAAAATATTTTTGGATTTTTTTGGAAGAAAAGGGTGGGGGGGAAATTCGGACTCTAAGAATTTGGACGAATTCACTAAAACGGACTACCGAAAAAGGAATTGGACACACACAAGTTAAGGAAAAAGAAATCCTAACTAGCACATAGCTAATTTTTATCTTGAAAATTAATGAAAGGGGTAGTCAAATTTTAATGAAATCCGTGGGAGATAAAAATCACGGAATTTATATGAGTATCGCCTTTTGCAAAATGTGTGTTCCTACTTTAATATTTATGATGGTGAAAATTAAGTAGCTACACTAAGTGAGAGATATAAAACAATACTAAAAAGAGTGTACTAAAACAAGACTAAGTAATTAAAATGAGATATAACTAATTTGAGATAAGATTGAGTAAGAAAAATTCAAGGAATGAAAATTCACCTCCAATTCATGAATTAAATGTATTAGATTATACAAGTTTACTAAGTTCCCAAATTAATTTATTTCATCAATTGATTCTCATCATTTGACAAAATAAACTAACATAGATTTAGTTAATTCATTTTCCATTCCTATTACTCAAATGAAGAGATGATTTAGAGAAATTACATAAATCACTCGCTAGAGCAAATTCATATAATTAACTTTAAATCCAAAAAATTAATGTATGAGCTTAATAAAATATAATATACTCTAATTAGTGGATCATCCTATCTCTAATTTGAATCCAAAAATTAAAAGTATATTAGATTTCAATCTCTCGATGCATAAACACATGTAGGAATGACAAATGATTAACTAAATGGCACAAAGTAAATAACAATAATTAATTCATTTAATTGAATTCATGGGGCTTCATTTAACTCCTTAAATGGAGTGATTAGCCAAGCATGATCATCATTCAATTAATAACAAGATAATAAAAATTAAAAATATGAGAATGAAAAATTAGAGAAAGGGAAATCAAACCAAATTTTGAGGAGAATGATAATTGATCGTCAATTTAATTCAACAATTCTTTTCAATTGTTTTCAATCACTCTAAAAAAAACTAAAATCAATTCCTAAAATTGAAATTCTACAAAAAAAAATTCTCTCTCTAAACTCTAAATTTTTCTCTACTTGCGGCCTCCTCTAATATTGGTCTTCTTCTTCCTTTTACATTGGGCACATGGAGCGGGGGGTAAATTGGAAAAATGGTAGGGGTGAGCATATGGTTATGGTGTAGGAGGGTACTTTGGGGTTTAAAAAGGGTGCAAGTGGAAGATGTTGTAGTTAGGATGAGTTGGGGGTATTTTTGGAAAGTTGGTTTAAAAGAGGTTTAAATGGGATATATGGTACATGGCTTTATTTTTTGGTTTTTGGTTTGTTTTGGTCTTTGGCAGGAGAGGAAATCATGCGAAGCTTCAAAGAGGAGAAATGGGTCAAGGTTTTATTGGATTTGAAACCGGTTTTGAATGGTTGGTGGGTTTCGAGTTTGGCTCGGGTTGGAAGTAGGTAAAATGGACGGAGCTAGAGGTGGGGCGATGCCGGGGTAGTGGAATGGGTGGCGGGTTGCAGGGTCAGGCGGGTATAGTATCGCCGAAGTGGCAGGTTGTCTGGCGGGTGAAGGTCGGAGGTGCGGATCAGAGTTAAACCAGTCGAAGTTGGGTTTGAATTAGGTCCGACAGAAGGTTGGGTCTAAGGGTTAGCGGGTTCTAAGAAATCATAACAAGGTTTGGGGATGGTGAGGTCGCGGCTTGGTAGTTTCATGGGTTGCAAGGTTGAGGGCCATGGTTGGTAATCGGGTAGAGGTGGCCAGAGCAGGTTGGCCACGATTTTGCCGGCAGGTTGACAGGGGTGAGGTCGCCGGAGGTTAGAGGTGAGTTTAGTTGGGTTGTTGGATTATGGTGTGGTTGAGTGATGAGAAGGTTGTTGGGTTTTGTGGCTATAGGGTTTGGAGAGAGATGATAGAGAAAGTCGGTGGAGGTTGAGTGGGGAAGATGAAGTGGGGGTAGATAGAGTGTGTGAGGGTGTATGGGTTATTGTGTGTGTGTGGGTTAGGATGAGATTGTGTGTTAAGCTGTGTATGGAGGTAGGGTGTGTGTGTTTAATTTAGACACGTAAAAATAAGAGTGACTAACTAAAAAAATAAAATTAATAAAATTAAAAGTCTAAAAAAATAAACTCCTATTCTAAAAAAATAAAGCAAAGACTCAAATAAAAAATGAAACTAAAAAAAAATAAAAATAAAAATCTATTAAACTAAAAACTAAAATCCTAAATAAATGTAAAATCAAATAAAACTAAAAAAATAAATGAAATCCTAAAAAAATTTAATCCTAATAAAAACTAAAAACTAATAAAAATCAAAATAAAATAAAATTATACTAATAAAAATAAAATAGAAAAATAGAAAATAAATTCTAGAAAATTCTAAATAAATTTAAAATAAAAACTAAAAATAAAACGACTCAAACTAAAAATCTAAGAAAAATCTAAAAAGCACAAACTAAACACACATGGGCTTCGGGGAAGATTTAGGGACAGGTTAAGGTTACGGGAATGGGAATTAGCTCCATTTGACTGCAAATTGCCTCGAAATATAGCTTTTGACATCGCGACTGCAATCAAGCCTGCACATTGAACATTTACGTGCATAAGACCATTATTATCGAGAATTAGCAACTAAAATATGTCTATTCGGGGTATAAAATGTACACTTTCGGGTGCTTATCATTTGACACCGCAAATGCTTATTGACCTACAAAACAAATAAATACCAACATAAATTCGATTTTATCGAGAATTAGCAATTAAAAACCGTCTATTTGAGGTATACATACAACACTTTTGGGTGCTTATCACGGCATTTCACAACATGATTAATGTTCACCATGGGAAAATCATGAGAGGAATACATATACTACTAAATATATATAAACCACATCAAATAATTGGTTTAATAAAATCAATGAAATCTTACATGTAAGTTTTAATGTTTGACATATCACTCTTAAGTGTTTACTCGATCTTTAGAATAATGCTTCATAGGATATGAAAATTTTGTTCTTTATCCTTTTTGTTCTCTATATACTGATTTTTGTGGATTTTGTTATTTTTTATATAGTAAAATAACATATGATTCTTTTGGAATCTTTACTTCATTCCTCTCGTTAATTATAGGAAAAACAAATTATTTTAATGGATTTGGATATAATTATTTCCTTACAGAGATAAATGGCCCAACTTGTGGGTGGAAGGTTGTCCTTGAGGATAGAAAATAAGTGATCACTCCATCAATATACAAGCACACATGATAAGAAACTGATTTTTAGAAATCAAGATCCTTTATATTTTCTTCTGTATTTTATATATATATGGGTTTTAAGTGAATTGTTAGTGTTCACAAGAAAGAGAATATGTTTGTGGATGGAGGGGATTATTTTCGCGATCAAATTGTCCTTGCTTTAATCTCTTTGCTCTTTTAGTTTTTTCTGTTTGGTTCACGCAGATGCATCAGTTTAATCTGTGAGGGTGAAGGGGCTTATTGATTTATTTATAGCATGGAAAATTTTTGTGGGTTGAAAATGAGCATGCTGTGGAATATTGGTCGCCGAGGATGGATGAAAAATATTTTACCATAAATCCTAAATACTTTTTATTTCAGCGTACATTTTTCATGACGTGCTGCAGATAAGGGGGTATTCATTGATATTCTCATTGAGCTCCATTGAATAAGTTGTTTGAAAGTGAGGTGATTGGATATACAAATTAGAATTAATTTAATCTTTCTACTTACTAAATCATATGACTCTAGTTTCCTATTCTGTAATTTCTGACTTCCACCAATTTGTTGTTTTGTAGATACTGATTTTTTAGTTTATTTTTTGTGTATTTATTACAGGTTCCATATTATATATCTTATCTCTGGTTGGAAGCTTGGATACTGACTTGACTATATTGGCATTGGTATCCACATTCTATCTTGATATAAAGGTTTTATGTTGACCTGCGTTGTGTTTCATTTTCTGTTGCTATATATTTACCACAAAAACATAAACTTCAGTACATAGATCTATAAGTAGTGAACATGTGTGACTGGAGTGTAGCAAGAAAATAATTTGTAAATGGGGTATTTAGATTTTGACCAGTAGGGTGAGGGGTTATGAGGTTGAGTTAGAGCTGGGATGAGTGTGGGAGGTTGGTTGAGGGAGGACTGAGGGGTCAGAATGGTGTTGGGTTACTGGGATGGGGGATTGCGGGCTGTGTGCCTGGTGTGTTTAGTGTGTGGGTCGAATGGGTGAGTTTTTGTTGCGTGAGTGAGTTCTGGAGGCGCATTTTATATTGATTTTCTAATTTAGTGTTATTTTTTTTTACATTGTAGATTTCTCCATTTGGTCCGTAGAAGAAATGGTGGCAGTCTAAATAATATGGCATTAACTGACTGCACAAAAGTTGAATCCTTTACAAAGCCACGCTCTTAGAAATTTTGCATTTTTGGTTAATATGTGTTTGATAAAAGGCCTAAGAGATTTCAAAAATATTGCATACATGTACTGAATTGTTGAAATCTTTTTTCTATTAGTTTTAATATAAAGTGATTTTGAAAACTAGGATCAATATATATTATAAAATTTATAGTAGATATGCATGCTATAAATTAGGAAACTGCATAAAACTCGGTATTAAAGCATCCATCACTTTTCTATCAATGTAGAGAACCGCTACTCACCAACATAAATGGTGTACAGAGCACCATTGGACAATCGATACTACCACTTCATATAATCCGATTTGTTTTGAAGACCTCTCGGTAAGGTATACTCTGTTTTATATTTGTTTTGATGACCCGAGTTAAGGTAATACCCCCAAAAAATGATGATTTCAAAGTTTCAATGATGTACGATGAGTATGACTTGGCGACACACCTACGATTTCTGTCCTTTTGGTTGGTGTTTGTTTCGCGGAGATTACATAACATTTATTCTCCACCCTCATTTAAAAATATGATTTTTTTCTACTTTTTCAGGCGAAAGAATGTGCTTTGTGGACTTTTCATCTCATTTTAGTAAATTAACTACAACACACCAGTGTACTTGATTCTAACTCATCTTCATGATGACAATTCTTAGATTTCCCAAATTGCCTCACGTATTGAGATGTATTTCGTATGTATTGAGATGAATTTTCGATTAATGGAATTTGGGCCATTAATTTGTATTGGGCTCATTGTTTGGATGTGTATGAGCATTGCTGTTGCAGACTCTTTATATTATTGTTGTTTTATTTTTTATTTCTTAAACAGGGTAGTGGATAGTCTTATAAATAAAGGAAACTCTGCCCAAATTTTCTAAAATATTTACACATTAGTGTTGTATAAAATAATTTCTAGACTTAAAAATATTTGATTGATAGGATGCTATTTGTGCGAGGTCCATGACACTATTAGTATTGTTATTGTAGTTTATTTTTTATTTCTTAAACATGGTGGATCGTCCTATAAACAAAGGACACTTTGCCCAATTTTTTTTAATTTATTTACAATTATTTGTGTTAAATAATAGTTTACCATTATTACGAGGAAATTATTATTGTTGTTGGATTAATTTTTTTCTTAAACATGATGGATAGTCCTATAAACAAAAGAAATTCTATCCAAAATTTTATAATTGTTTCACATATTTGTGTGGAAAAAGAAACTTTTTGACTTGATTATACAATATTCAATATTTTAGAATTTTTTGCTCTGTGCCTTCAGGCACGGGCATTCAGCTAGTATGTGTATATATATATATATATATATATATATATATATATATATATATATATATATATATATATACACACACATACACACACACACACACACATGTGTGTGTGTGTTAATATACACATATATGTATGTAAGTTAAAGAAAGTAGGTGTGTGTATTTTATTTACAAAAGAGTGTAATATGCACATGTGTAACATAATATGTGTTGTGTTTATTATATACGAGTATGTATATAATTATTGGTATGTGAGTGCCACGACGAAACAAAATAATTTGAGACCAAAATAAGGTGTTATTTATCAAAACAACATTACTTATATGTATATATTGTCACAAAATGAAACTAGTGTTCTTTTGAAACCAACTGTGACTAAAAGTCGACACGTTGAAATGCCAATTTTCTAAACTTTGAAAATTTATATCTTTTAAATCGTGGATCAGAAAAAATTCAAGGAACATACCGTTGGAATCGTGTTGTCGAGGATAATTTTTTTATATAAAAATATTATTATTTAGACGCCTTTTTTATGACGTCATATTTGGCCATTGTGCTAATTAAAAATCCCGAATAACCATTAAACCAATACTTTGTGACATTTCCTAAAGAAAATTTTCTGAATATGTTATAAAAATAGATAGATATTTTTATTAGAATCATATATGGGTTATATATATATATAAGATTTCGTTACCCGAATACCAATGATAATGTAAATTACGAAAAGCAACGAGTAGAGTGAAATGTTTATTTTTAGATTATTCGTAGTAACACTTGCATTAAAAATTACAGTTAAATATAACAAAGAACAACGAATCAGAGAAGCTTGCTTTACTGAATACATTGGTAGATTTTATATCTTTTTAATAGTAAACTTTAGCGTTTGATATTTGTTATTGATATCACTATGTAATAGATAGTTTAATTCCAAGTATGTGTAGAAATTACCATACTCATATTTATTATATTCTCATGAATTGTGGTGATTGTGATAATTTAAATTGAATTTAAACCCTTCTCATCTAATAACTGATATCATGAAGAATCTATTTTAATGATTGGTGCAGTTTATATTATGAGCATCAGTATTGACCAGGGAGTAGACTGTCGTGTTGTCCCACGAAACGTTTCTGCGTTGCCTAATGGTATCAGATGTTTGAGAGCCTATATTATTGTGGCATACGTATGGGTGCCACTTTGATAGTGTGACTAGCAGGTTACTTTTCCCCAAGGGTTTTGGGTTGATTTTATATGGGTATACTGATGGCTTACTTATTTCTATACCCCCTTAGTGAGCTGGTAAGTATGAGTTCAACAATCCTTGATTTTCTTTATGTGACCCTTAATGAGCTGGTAAGTATGGTATTATCAGTTGAGACTCGTTGATTTTATTTAGACATTATTATGAAAAATATTTTTTTCCGCTTAATTTAATAAACACTAAATTCCATATACATTCCAAACTCTCTTAATATTTATAC
Organism: Sambucus nigra; assembly: GCA_949130495.1. NCBI lineage: Eukaryota > Viridiplantae > Streptophyta > Magnoliopsida > Dipsacales > Adoxaceae > Sambucus > Sambucus nigra. The sequence continues at coordinate 502,276,948 of OX422212.1, forward strand.
TTATTATAGAACTGGTAGCATCTATTGAGAAACTTTGTTGATTTGTTTCCTTCTAGTTATTTTGCACATGTACTAATAAGGAATGATGAATACTACATGAATCATGTTACAACAGTTGAGATATGCAGGAAAATCATAGAAGGATTAGCTTTTAAACTACAATGTAAGACAATTTAGTTTTTATAAATTCTTAGTTAGCATAGCATGCATGGCTCAGCTATGATTTATATTATTTTAGGATAACATTTGCCCCCAAGAAATGAGGGTGCAAAAAATTACTTCAAACAGTGATGGTTTGGTGAGCAGCTAGTTGGCGTAACGCTGACACACTATGGCACCGCTTGGCACAACGACTGGTCACTCGAGATTTCACTAATTATTTAATGCTAATTACATGTTAGGTATCGTAGGCTTACCATGCAATTAATGCACATATGTTTCCTGGGGTGCAATATGAGTCTATATACCCCCATTTATCTATAGACCACATGATCTTTGAGAAAAAAAACCACTTTGAGAGCCTTACGTGATCCTTAATTAATACGGTTGCCCAATTCTTTCTAAGAACAAAAGTATTTATTGAGTTCCAAACACTGTACTACTTATATTTGAGTGTTTACCTGCCTACCTGGGTGTGTTTAGAGTGTTTGTTTCTCTTTTCGTTTAAGTAAATTTTAACACGGGTTCATTTATTGTATCGAACAATTGTATTTATTACCCTGTTTTGAGATATATATACTAGAGAGTAGTGTGACACCCCGCCTATTTCAATCATGGGTGATCAGTCCTTTACTAAAATAATAGAGTCTCATCTAGGTCATTCTTAGCATCATTGTCGAAAACATTTTTGAATTACTAACCACCGATTAATTAAATAAGTTGGTGCCGAATTTTATCTTTCATTAATGTACAACTATATTACCCAACCACAATAATCCCATACATAGTAATCAAAATAAATGAAACCATGATGTAAAGTGTAAAGCAAATATAAATAGATAAGGTCCCCGAATAAACCATAGGTCAAAATCCAATACATCTAATCCATCTGAATAAAATACTCTGAAATACATAAGTTTGAATGAAACGGGACAACACACCCAACCAATATTGGAATGGAGAACCTATTCTAGAATGCAATTAGTGAAATGTCTACTCAGTAACTTGCAAGCCTCCACATCAGCTGTAGCTTCGTGTCCCTGGAAAGAATATTCATCCATGGCATCCCCATGGCTAGAAACCTAAAAGTTTTCGAAAAATAGATTTGATACAGGTTAAAGCCCAAAACGTTTTAAAAACAGTTGCAAGTAATTAAGATGCAGAAAATAAATATGTAGTAAAACTTTTCATATTTAAGCCGGTAGCGCACTCTCATGAGTTACCCCTCACATTTTAACTATTGTGCACACCTAAAGCATACATATTAACCCACCTAATTACACTACCCTGTCTAACTACTCCTATTGTAAACCTCACAATAGGAGGCAGAAGTTGTAGAAATATATGATAATAGTAGAAGGCAGAAGTTGACGATAGAGCTAACACGCAAGAATTTGAATCTAAACCATCTTTTTTTCCCTTTCATCCATGTTCCTACTATTAAGTGAAAAAAATATGTTAATAAGAATTATGAAAATAATATAAACTCACTAATGTATATATTTTTTCAGTATGTCATTTAAAAAAGTTTAGTTTTTTTTAATAAACAATATAGCAATTTTTTATATATAACCACAACTTTTCTTATACGAATAAAAGACTGTTCTTTTCATAAATATGAAAAATGACTTTTTATATAAATTTCATTATATTTTTTTTATAAAGTATTTTTATTATATTTTTTTTTGTTAAAAATCTTTTATTCTAAGTAAAAAATATTTTTAAAATAAAACTGACTTTTTTATCAAAGTGTCTTTTTTATAAATAGGAATCTAAATTTTTTATGAACATTTTTATTACTTTAATATCAGATGTTACTAATGGGGTTGTCTAATCAAACCAAGGTTAACTCTAATTAAGTATTAACAAATTGGGATTATGTCTAAATTATCAATAAAAAAATCTTAGTTTAAAGGAAGAATTTGAAAATAACAATTGACTTATTCAAGAATCACATTTTTTAAATGTACTAAACATAAACTCTACAAAACTAAAAATAAATTTTACAAAAAAAGAAATTAGAATTTAACAGTCTAAAAAATAAATATATGCAAACCCACGAACCGAGAAGCAAACCAACCTAAAAAACTAGTGAGAGAAAAAAAACCCATCCAAAAAGCCTCAAGCTTCTCATCGTTTTCACCAAGAAAGATTAGTAAAAGATGAAAGAATATGAAGCTTAATGTTTGGAACAATTCTAAGGTATGTGGCATCTATGCTTAGGCTTCAAACTTTGGTTTTACGTAATAACTTTTTTGAAAATTGCCTTTGTCGATGTGAAATTGCACATCGTTGAGATTTATGGACCTGGGCGCAAATAAGTTATCTAGAAAGATACCTTCATGGATAGACAAACACCTAACAAAGTTATATGGTCTTAGTTTACAGTCAAATAAATTCCATGAAATAATACCTTTACATCTATGTAATCTCACAAAGCTTCAATTCTTGGACTGTAGTATAAACAATATCTATGGAACCATTCCCTAATGCTTTATTAACTTAACTGCTATGGTTCAGAAAAAGAATTCATTAAATATCGCGAATCATGTTTATGAATCTTCATGGGTTAATTTTGAGAGTTCCTCGGATTATGGTTCCACCTACGTAGACATAGCGTCGGTCGTACGAAATGGAAGGGAAATCGAATTTGGAAGCAATCTTGCATTACTAAAGGTCATCATATATATATAGAAAGGTAAAAAGAAAATATAGATTATGATTCTTACCAGACCCTTCTTTGAGGGATTCGTCCATTCGTGTTATAAGGACGGAGATGTAGAGAGGATAATAAGATGAATTAACAAATTTAGGGAAGTTTTTGTGTGTATTTATAAGAGTGGGAAGAATGTGTAAAGTTGGTAATCGATAATGGAAGGGTTAGGTAAATGAACCAAAAGAGAGAGAAGGGGGGCTTAATGGAATGGAGGGTCTGATTTATAACATATGTCATGTGGATATGCTCATTGTTGAGTATTCTTAATGGCTTGTAAAGCATTTTAGAGCAATATATAAATATATATACATAAAGTTATACTACAACCAACACACATATGTCGCGTATAATCGTCATCCCCTGAGTAATAACGCATTGAATACCATCCCCCGAGTAATAACTCATTAGATGCCTTCTCCCGAGTAATAACTCATTAGATGCCCTCTCCCGAGTACTAACTCATTAGATAAAATCCCCCGAGTACTAACTCATTAGATGCCTTTCCCCTAGTACTACCCATTGGATGCCTTTCTCTACAATGGTATCATCATCCAGGGTATACTCACATCATCCCGATTATCGACGGTCGCACTCTCACACCGAATCAGTAAAATCGTAAAAGAATTAGAGGCGACCATAGTCCTTCTATAGTGAGTCATAACCATATCCAAAATTACCTCATCTTGAACTTAAACCCTCACAAGGGTACATGTGTGGCACTATGACCTGGAGTCAATACTTAACTTTCTGTGTTTCGCTTGGGAAGATCACCCACATCGTGCAACCTCTGCTGATAGCACTAAAGGAGTATGTTTCACATAAATATCACATACACATATATTATTTTTTACACACATATGTATAATGTTTCTATTCCCGCATATATATAAAATAAAATCGGCTAACAGTTCAAGTCAGTAGCAACACTAGCCTAAAATCTCTGAGTCAAAATCCGACTCCTTAATTAATAAATAGTCACTTATATATATATATATATATATATATATATATATATATATATATATATATATATATATATTTATATATATATCATTTTTACATTTTATTCTGAATACTAAGTGCATCCAACCCAATTTCATAAATCATAACCCGAGTATTTTTCACCCGAAAACACTCGTGCGTCCATACCCAGATTTGGTTTCCAACTAAAGATTTTGGTCCTGAACACCCTTTCATAGAAAATTGATAATTAATTAAAAAAATCAGAAAAATATGAAACTGGCGGCCACGTGTTCATAATGAAAAGATCTATATCCATGACAAACCCAAGGGTCCTTCAAACGAATTACCAACCTCGTTTGAACGAGAATCTCAACTCGTTCGGACGAGCTTCTAACGATATTGACGTTGCAACTCTCTTTCTTAGGCAGGATTCGTCATCTTCCCATCAACAGTCCCATATATATCATCAATCTAATTTTTATCAATTCTAAACATGATTACACTTATTTTCATATTCGAATTCATCGAACAACAATTAAACTCATGGGATTTAACATCTTATTAAAAAACTATGCACTTTCTTAATTTCCATTCAAGATTATGCAATTCCTCAACTTTCTCATTCAAGATTTAATCTTTATGTTTAGATTTATCTTTCGAATCAGTATTGAGCAATGGTAACACTACTTATCACCCAAAATCCCATTTTTAACATAAATCACATTCCCCAAAAGTCTTCTAAAACACAATATATCACCTACTATGATATGAACTGAAGTTACATGCATAAAATATCAAGCAAGTTAATTACTTGCCTTAATTAATACGTAGAGTATGATTTTCCTTCGATGTGTGATGATTTTAGCCCCAGAAGATCCTTCAACCCAATCACCTTTCTCCCTCTTAGGTCTCCCTTAGCTTTTTCTTTCTCTCTTTTCTCACTACATGCCTCTAGGATGTTTTAATTATGTATAATAGTTGCCTCCTAACCCTAATCTCCTTTTAAAACCCCTTAAACCCGTATTTTGGTTAACCTCCTCATGTAAAATGGCCTATATTCCCCCTAATGGGTCCCAACTAGTCTAAAAAGCTTTCGAAATCCAATTACTACCATCGGTACTTAATTTTGACTATTTTGACCCATTTCGGATCTCCCGTTCACTTGAAATCAGCATCCGAGTCACTATACATTGATTTCCTACCTAAACCTTGGAATAACTTACTCACAAGCCTCAGTTGAGATACCGTCAAGAATTCAGTCGTTCTCACTCACTACGACATATTAACAATTCATAGTATTTTATTTACTATAAACACACTTGGTAAATTTACCACATAAATATTAATCTTAATCTCACACAATTTAGATTTATTAATTATGTAATATTTCATTTTAATTGAATTACTGCACACGTGTGATTTAAAAATACCAAAAATAATTAAATCCATATTATTGAAAAATACGGGACGTTACAAGTATATTTACCATTGTGTTATTGTAACACCCTGTATTTCTGTGCATGTAGTATTTAATTAATTCGGGAAATTTTAAATTACTTGTTTGTCATAATTTAATTGAATTAATTATAGTAATATTTATTTAAATATTAATCGGAGAGTGAACGGTTAATATTTAGGGAAATTTAAGTACTATGAGAATAGTAATAATATATTTACGCCAAAACGTGTATTAGTGACGTGGCATTTATTTATCTCAACCGTGAGTCGTTATAGACGAATTTGGGTGTGAGATAAGGATTTTTATAAATTAATTCGGATGTCGATTTTGAGTATACGGTTGAGTCCGAATGAGCCGAGATAGTTGTAAAAGTGTACCCGGGTGCAGTAAACAGGTCACGGGGTATTTTTAGGCATAACCAGGCCCACACGGGGCTATTTGGGTCACTTGGACTTGGCCCATTAGACTAAAAATGGGATTAGTGTTTTAATACCTAAATCTAAGAGTGGGGAATGACAGAGAAACAAAAACATAAATATAAGAAATTAGGGAGAAAGTTATAGGGAGCAATTAGAACCAATTTGGGGATCTTTTGGAGATAAAACAAGGAACGGAATTGGGTGCTCATCATCAAGCTTGCCTCTACACCAATGGATCAGACCCAACGAATCCTAAAAGGCAAGTGGTTAACTTGCTGTGATGTTTATTTATGATATCCAATTCATATTTTTGTGATGTGTAAATCAAAATTCATTTTGGGCGTAAAAGGGTACAAAAAAGGGGGTTTTGTATATAGAACACTTGAATGAAATTAATGAAAAATTAATGTGGGAATTCATTATGTTACATAGTTCTGAGATAATGTTTTCAGATGTGAAAACCCAATAGAAATTTATGAACAAATTGGGGATAAACAGATGAAATTGGGACTGAACGACTAAACACCCGAAAATTTCCCAAATTCGGATAAGTAGAGATTTATGAAATTTAATTTGTGTTTAAGGTTCTAGGGGAGGTCCTAATCACGTTACCATATGATAAAAATGTTGTGTGTGCTTGAGATGAACCATAAACGAGTATGGAGTTTAGAGGAATTCGTTAATGGGAGAAACAGAAAGTCGGAGAAGATGGGGACCTGCCGATCGATCGGTCGATGGCTAGGATCGATCGATCGATGGCTGGGAATTTTTTATAGTTTGGCCTTGGAAGTTTTAGGTAGTATATTCTTCTAGTTTAATTACCACTAGGTCTAATTAAGGTAGAAAATTTAATTAGTGAGGTTAATATCCTCACAATTATAGGGGCATATAATTGGGAGTGGTGGGGTAATTAAGTGTAACACTTGCCTATGAATTTGAGAATAAATTTTGAGAAATAAAATAACGAACTGGGTAAATAATTTCGGGTATAGTAGTAGGGTGACACTATTCACTTAAATTAATTATGGATGAAAAAATAATTAATTTGGTTTCGGGGATTAAAATCGGGTGTGATATTAATTTCGGGCCACAAGAGCGAGCCCGAGTATATTAGTTGGGTGACACCAATTAGAATTTAATTAATTAATGTGCAAATTAATTAATAATCAGAGTTGGACGATAAACTCGAGATACTAAGTATAGGCTAGTGTTACGGACTCAGTACATGGTAAGGCTAGGATATTTTATATATATATATATATATATATATATATATATATATAGGAGAAGGATCACAAGTGGACCAAAAGAATGGACTTTTTAATGGACTTAACAAAAAAGACTAATAACCCACTAATTTTAATTCCTTGGTGTAATGGGTCCGCGCCAGCGGCACCCAATAACCGAGACTTATTAGTCTTTTTTGTTAAGTCCATTAAAAAGTCCATTCTTTTGGTCCACTTGTGAACCTCTCCCTATATATATATATATATATATATATATATATATATATATATATATATATATATATACGGTGTGCGATAATATATATATGGTGTGTGAACTTAAATATCAGTGATTAGATATTATTAATATATATACTCTAGTGCTATCGAAGGAGGTTGCGCGATGTGGGTGAATCACGTAGCTTGCGGAGTAGGGCGAGTATATCCCCAAGTCATAGCGTCCGTTATATGGGTGAGGGGCTTATCTCACTTTCAGGGAAGGAATATGACCGCCTCCATTATGTTCATATTTTTGGCCAAGTTATTGAGAGATTCTGTCTTGGGGTAACTAAGTCATGCGAGTACACCTAGTGTGATAGCACTTTAGAGAATACATCCGGTGAGTTATTACTCGGGAGGATGGGTTATATTTATATTCAACCTATGTGTGAATGTTGTAATATGGTTCTACGTATATAATGGGATAAATAGTTATATACGGGTCATTAAATATATGTAGTGAATTGTATAAATTATATATGGGTTATATTCACATTCAACATATGTGATTGTTGTGAGATAACTGTACGTACATAATGGGGTGAATAATTATATACGGGTGGTTTAAATACATGGAGAAAAGTGTATTATTTATCTAACTAGTGAGTGTTATATGGTTTTCAAGGAAATATTTTTAACTAAGTTAAGGCGATAAATAGCTTATAAGTCATACATTAAAAATACTCGGGATTGAGTGGGGCGGTTGACAAGAGTTATATCAAGTATCTAGCTTCGGGGTAGAGGACTAGGTGGGATATAAAGAAGGAATTAGGTGTGCACATTAGTTGAGGGGTGAATCTGTCCTCAAGGGAGTGCGACACTAACTAAAATATGAAGCGCATTCATGCATATTTTAATACTGCAAGTTAATCATTTGATAAATGTTTTCAAAATGTTTTAGGAAGGTGGGAAGGTGGGGGATACCTATGTAATAAGATATCCCTAGGCAAGGGAGAAACCCACATTTTTTGGAAGATAGAAATGAGTATCACTTAGTCATATACCTAGAGTAGTTTTATGCATAGACAAGGTATAGATTCCCGCCTGACGAAAATCGCACAAGGAATAGAGTTCTTAAGCGTGGGAATCAGTGTTGAATGGGACATAGTGAATTTGTCGCTGGGTAGACCATTTAAGGATGGAAAAAAGTTGATTGGAGGGTATCAACTAGCAAATTTTTTAATTCTATGGTCCAAGTGAAGGGACTAATACTCAGGTTGGTAAAATGTTAGGAGGTGATCGGGACAAAGTTACATATTGGGTTGAACGTATCGCCCATAAGTCGATGGGTAGACGAGAAGTGAGGATTGTGCATTTTAGATTTTTAGGTAATTCGGGAGTAGTATTTACCACAGGTAGATTTACGTGTGATTCCTCATAACATTATGGTCTGCGTGACACCTTAGGAGACTTTATGGGAAAAGTTTCATTATCCACCTTTGGCAGATAAGAGGTGGGGAATTAACAAGCTGCTAGAACCCGAGATGGGTTATGGTCCATCAGTAGGAATCAAGTAAGTTATATCCTTTCATATAGTTTAGGGACGTAAGGAGGGGTACGTCATCGTGAGTTAAAGGTTCAAGTCTGACATGATTAATCAAGGATGATGCGGGTAATTACCCGGAAGATAGTAACGCATTTTGGCAATAAGGAAATTGACACCCATATAGGAGGGGAATTTCCCAACTGAGAGGTGGTAAATGCAGCAGAGTATAGGCTCATCTTCTGGGGCACTATGTTGTCAGGGGCCATCGAGTTAAAAATTTGTGACCAGGTATTAGTTCGAGTGTCTCCTATGAAAGGAGTGATGAAGTTCGGCAAGAAAGGGGAGCTAGCGTCGAGGTATGTGGGTCCTTTACCTATCTTTGAGAGGGCGGGGCTAGTAGCTTATCGACTGGGTTTGCCAGAACATCTTTAGCGGATACATGATGTGTTCCACGTGGCATAGCTGGAGGGATATAGGAGGAGAGATTGAGCTTTTTGGGCACATTCCACTCGAGGATAATGACTTGTAGTAAGATACCTCATATGAGGGGATACTGGTAGCTATGTGATTACAGGTTGCAGTCTAAGATAGTACCACCAGTCAGAATGTAGTGGAGAGGGGTCATCACAGTATTGATGAGTATACGTGGGACTGGGAGGAGGATATATGAGAGCAGTATCCAGAGTTATTCGTCACAGTAATGACCAAATTTTGGGGACGAAATTCCTTTGTAAGGGGGAGTATGTAACATCCCCCATTTCTATGCATGTAATATTTAATTAATTCGGGAAATTTAAAATTACTTGTGTGTTGTAATTTAATTGAATTAATTATGGTAATATTTATTTAAATATTAATCGGAGAGTGAATGGTAAATATTTAGGGAAACTTATGTACCAAGTGAATAGTAATAATTTATTTACGTCATAACATGTATTAGTGACGTGGCATTTATTTATCTCAGACGGGAGTCGGTATAGATTAATTTGGATGTGAGATAAGGATTTTTATTAATTAATTTGCATGTAGATTTTGAGTGCATGGTTGAGTCCGGATGGGACGAGATAGTCGGAAAAGTGTACCTGGGGGTAGTAAACGGGTCATGGGGCATTTTTAGGCATAACCAGGCCCACACGAGGCTATTTAGGTCACTTGGACTTGATCCATTAGGCTAAAAATGGGATCAGTGTTTTAAGACCTAGATCTAAGAGTGGGGAACGACAGAGAAAAAAAGCCTAAATCTAAGAATTTGGGGAGAAAGTGAGAGGGAGCAATTAGAACCAATTTGGGGATCTTTTGGAGATAAAACAAGGAACACAATTGGGTGCTCATCATCAAGCTTGCCTCTACACCAACGGATTAGACCCAACGAACCCCAAAAGGCAAGTGGTTAACTTGCTGTGATGTTTATTTATGATATACAATTCATATTTTTGTGATGTGTAAATCAAATTCGTTTTGGGTGTAAAAGGGTACAAAAAAGGGGTTTATGTATATAGAACACTTGAATGAAATTAATGGGAAATTAATGTGGGAATTCATTATGTTACATAGTTCTAAGATAATTTATTCAGATGTGAAAACCTAGTAGAAATTTATGAAGGAATTTGGGATAAACAAATGAAATTGGGACTGAATGAGTAAAGACCCAAAAGTTTCCCAAATTCGAAAAAGTAGAGATTTGTGAAATTTAATTTGTGTTTAAGGTTCTAGGGGAGGTCCTAATCACATTCCCATATGATAAAAATGTTTTGTGTGCTTGATATTAACTATAGATGAGTTTGGAGGTTAGAGGAATTCGTTAATGGCAGAAATAGAAAGTCGGAGAAGATGGGGACCTGTTCGATCGATCGATCGATGGCTGGGAATTTTTGACAGTTTGGCCTTGGGAGTTTTAGGTGGGATTTTCTTCTTGTTTAATTCCCACCAAGTATAATTAAGGGAGAAAATGTAATTAGGGAGGTTAATATCCTCACAATTATAGGGCCATATAATTGGGAGTGGTGGGGTAATTAAGTGTAACACTTGCGTATGAATTTGAGAATAAATTCTGAGAAATAAAATAATGAACTGAGTAAATAATATCGGGTATAGTAGTAGGGTGACACTAATCACTTAAATTAATTATGGATGAGTAAATAATTAATTTGTATTCGGGGATTAGAATCGGGTGTGATATTAATTTCGGGCCACGAAAGCGAGCCCGAGTATATTGGTTGGGCGACACCAATAAGAATTTAATCAATTAATGTGCAAATTAATTAATAATCAGAGTTGGACCATAAACTCGAGATACTAAGTATAGGCTAGTGTTACGGACTCAGTATACAGTAAAGCCGGGATATTTTATATTTATATATATACGGTGTGGGATAGTATATATATGGTCTGTGCATATAAAGATTAGTGATTAGATATTATTAATATATATACTCTAGTGCTATCGGAGGAGGTTGCGCGATGTGGGTGAATCCCGTAGCTTGATGAGTAGGGCGAGTATATCCCCAGGTCATAGCGTCCATTATATGGGTGAGGGGCTTATCTCACTTTCAGGGAAGGCATATGACCGCCTCCATTACGTTCATGTTTTTGGCCAAGTTAGTGAGAGATTTTGTCTTGGGGTAACTAGGTCATGCGAGTAAACCTAGTGTGATAGTACTTTAGAGAATACATCTGGTGAGTTATTACTCGGGAGGATGGGTTATATTTATATTCAACATATGTGTGAATGTTGTAATATGGTTCTACGTATATAATAGGATAAATAGTTATATACGGGTCATTAAATACATGTAGTGAATTGTATAAATTATATATGGGTTATATTCACATTCAACATGTGTGATTGTTGTGAGATAACGTACGCACATAATGGGGTGAATAATTATATACGAAAAGCTTAAATACATGGAGAAAAGTGTATTATTTATCTAACTAGTGAGTGTTATATGGCTTTCAAGGAAAGATGATTAACTAAGTTAAGGCGATCAATAGCTTATAAGTCATACATTAAAAATACTCGGGATTGAGTAGGGCGGTTGAAAAAAGTTATATCAAGTATCTAGCTTCGGGGTAGAGGACTAGGTGGGATATAAAGAAGGCGTTAGGTGTGTACATTAGTTGAGGGGTGAGTCTGTCCTCAAGGGAGTGCGACACTAACTAAAATATTAAGCGTAAGTTAATCATTTGCTAAATGTTTTCAAAATGTTTTGGGATCTAACCCTTGCAATAAAATATTTTCAAAACCTTTTAGGTGTCCAGCCACGGGGACGCCAGGCTTGATTCATTCCAGGGATTCGCTGCTGCAGCATATGTGGATGTTTCAGGATTTGGATAGGCGCCTCTATTCCTTTTATTCCTAGTGTAGGGATTTTCTATCAGATATTCGAGCATGTAGCTCATGGTTTTATTTAGAATTTATTTCAGATACTTAAAATCCATTATTATCTCTATTTACATTTCTGTTGGATTTTAGCCGATGGTTTATTTGGCCAGTTTCTTATTTATATGTGTGATGGTTGGATTCAGTTAGCTTGTGATTGTTAATGATTTATTACCGCATGAGTATTTCATTGAATTAATGAAAGATAAAACTTAGCACGAGTCTAATTTCACTTAGGTGGTTAGTAATTAAAAAGTTTTGATAGTGATGCTAAGAATGAACCAACTGAGAATCTTGTTCTAATTTAATTTAGGACTGATCACCCGGGGTTTAATTAGGCGGGGTGTCACAATCATCACCACTAATACGTGTTACGACTTTGTTTATCCTTAAAGACCCTAGAAAAGAGAATTACTCTCTTACATTTGGCAACTCTGTTGGGGAGGTATTATTTTAACTTCAATCGTGCTCTCAACTTTGACAATGTTCAACGTGAGGAAGAAAATATTAATATTCCTCTTGTGGAGGTTCCTCTAGTTCCTGCTATCACGGGAAACGCCCGTGTTGGGCAAGCATCCAGTAGTAATGTAATGGTTCTTAACCAAATGACTAACCTTGTGGACAAGTTTATGTAGTTGTTTCAAACTCAATATTGAATGGCAATGTATGGGTAGTCATGGACCCAAGCTATTTCACTACTCAGGTAGTACCACTCGTTGTTCCTTTGATGGGAGTACCTGTTCCACCTAAAATACCCGATGGTGCCTTGATGATCAATATTAACTTTACACCAATAGTTGAAGAACTTGTTGTTGCCAACACTACACTTGTGGTTTCTCTTTCGAAAGACAAGGTAGTGGAGGAAACTTCCTTGCCTTCCTTGACCGTTAAAGAGGTTAAGAAAGAGATGATGAAAATGTTGGCGTCATCCTCACAAATCCTAGCGAGTCAGCATCCATTTAAGATGATTTTCATACTCCTTACCCAAACAAGTACAATGATGAACCTTAACTAGAGGGGTATATTCCCCATCATTTTAGAAGTTTAACGAAAAGGGAGTAGCCCAGAGGACCACATCAAGATATTTATTGAGCACCTTGGAGCCAACTACAACAATAAAAATCTCCGTCAAAGGGATTTTTCCAAATCCCTCATAGACAAAGCTTACACGTGGTAATCTATTTAGCCTTAGGGAGAGTGGAAACGTGGGAGGATATGCAAATTCAGTTTCTAAAAAAAAATCTGGTGAAAGATGAGTTCATGATGGCCCAACTCGCTCGGGAGAGATAAAGGCTAGGGGAATAGGTGATGAGCTATATCAAGAGGTTTAGAGAAAGATTATTGGATGTGAGAGAAGATGTCATAGAGATTTACCTTGTTCAAATATGTGTTGAAGGATTAATATTAAAGTATATATGCCATTTGATAAATGAAACCCGAGAAGGAACATTCAAAGGTTTCATGAGGGTGTCTCAAAACATATCCTTGGTTGTTCATGCTAACCCTATTATGAATGTCACGCGGAAGCAGCAGAATGACCAAGTAGGCAGAGGAAGCAAAGCACCATGAGTAAACTACACTAAAGGTGGCAATAATGCTCATATCGATGGGGAGGCTAAGAAGAAAAATAATTAGAGAATGTTTGATAGAGAAGATCTACCTCCATACCTAGATCCATCGAGGAGGAAATAATATGTTATAATAGGATGGTAACTAATGAATTAGTTTTTCCTCCAAAGAATTTTCCACCTTATGCTTCCGGTCAAGACGTGCAAGCTAACTCCAAATAATGCCACATTCACTAGTGTGTTTTTCATCCCATGATCTCATGCTCTACTTTGAGTAGGATTATCAACAAACACATATTGGTTAAAACCTTGCAGATTTCTCAAGGCAATGATAACAACAATCCTTTGACAGCACATGAGGCGCACATGGTGGTTACTTTTAACGAGGAAGAGAAGCTCAAAAGAGAAGAGAGAGAAGATATAAGGAAGAATTTCAAAAGATGTATGATAACCTTTTTAGTAGTAATGGCCAACGTGGTCATTGCCCATGATGAACCAAGGATCAGAGATAGCGAGAAGGTTTTTTAAATGGATGACTATGAGGTTGTTCCAAGCTTGCTGTACTAAACTGTGTTGATCAATAAAATTTTCATGGTTTTTTAACTAAGCTAGTTTGCAATTGGATATCAATTTGGAGGTTACACGAGATTTTTGAGATAGTAAAGAAAAATGTTGTTCCCTCACTTAGATGGAAATGGCCCATGGACAGGTCGATCAACAAGTTTACATCTGAGATAGCCTTTTCAAACGCAGATAGATTAATTTGGTTTCCCCATAATAAGTCTTTGTATATAATGGAAAGTGTTATTAGAACATATTTTTCTGAAGCATTAATGGATGGAGGTGCTTCGATCAATATTATGCCTATTTTCTTCTTCTACGTAACTAATATTCCAAAGACTAGGTTAATTTTTCTGCCTGTTTCAATTTTTGTCTACGATAACCAAACCTATAAATCCCTTAGTTATGTAAATGTTACAAAAATTATGGGCAACCTCAAATTACACATCAAATTCCACGTTATTGAGTTCTCCACTTCCTACCATCTTTTGATAGGAAGAGTTTGGATTCACAACTATGGGCTGGTTCCTTCGACATACATCAATGCGCTAAAGCCAATGTGAAAGGGACTGAGGTCATGATTCGTGCAACCAATAAGACTTTTAGGAAGGATGAGGCACAATTAGTAGATACTACATTCTATATAGAGATAAATGGGGATACGTGCATTCTAACAAGGCGCAATGCAGGTGTGAGGAGGCCCATCATCAAAGACAGTTTGAGACTTATGGAAGGTCAAGAATAAGATTCATAGGAAGCTACAAAAGTTAATCAATAGAAGGATGTCATTCCCAAAACTTATGATATCTCCAAACAACCTATATATACAATGAAACCAAGGATTGACCCAATAGAGAAGTACACCAGACACCAAAGTGCGTTAAGTATAATTATAAAACCAGTGATAGAGCATGTGGAAAACTCCAAAAAGAGGAAGGCACCTACACCTCCTGAGCGAAAATGTAAAAAGGTCTTTCTTAGTGATGGGAGGGTGGTTTATCTCCTATGAAGATGTGAGCAGACAGTCAATGAAGTTTAGGAAGATAGCCCAAAATATGAGTCTTTTCTAGTGGATAATCAAGAACAACATCTTATTTTTGACTATTTTAACATCTAGGAGTTTGTGGAAGATCTTAAAGATGACCATAAGCGCATAAAAGATCACCCAAATCCCCAAGAATAAGAATTCGAGCAGATTGATTTGGATGAGAGTAAAGAAGAACTAAGGCCAATCTTCATATTGAAAGACCTAAAGGTTGCGAAGAAGTTGGAGTTCATTAATCTCATTCAAGAATATAAAGATGTCTCCACGTGTTACACTGAGATGCCAGGGTTAGACCATGATGTGAGTTATCAAAAGCTAATGTTATGCCCTTATCCATTCTGATCAAGTAGGAAACAAAAATGTACAACCCAAAGATGGATCTCATAATAAAGGCTAAGGAGGAACGACTATTTACAGATGGATTTATTAAGCCAATTTAATATCCCATTTGTCTCTCTAGCATTGTTATAGTGGGGGGGGGGGGGGGGGAGGAAAAAAGTCAGATTCGTATTTGTGTTGACTTTAGAGATCTTAATACTGCTTGCCTCAAATATGAGTTCCCACTACCTTCAATGATATCTTGATCGATTCAATAGTGGGACATGAGACGTACAGCTTAATGGGTGGTTATGTTAGTTATAACCAAGTCATGATAGATCTAGATGACGCAGAGAAAATGACTTTTAGGATCCCCTAGGGAAATTTTGTTTATAATGTTATGCCTTTTGGTCTGAAAAATGTGGGGGAAAACTATCATAGAACCTTAATGACCATTTTTCATTACCTCTTACATGACATCCTGGAATTCATGTAGATCATTTGGTTATCAAGATGAAGAAGGAAGACTCACATTTGGTTGATTTGAGAAAAGTCTCCAACGGGTGTAGGAAATACAATTTAAAAATGAACCCACTCAAGTGTGCTTTTGGTGTAACGAGTGGGAAATTCTTAGGTTTTATGGTGGACCGGAATGGGATTTAGATAGCCCAAAACAAGAAAAAGTCATACTTGACATGCCTTATCCAAAGACGCAGAGGGAGATGAAAAGTTTTCTTAGAAAGATTCCTTACTTGAGAAGATTTGTCCCAGGTCAATCTGAGGTTACCCATCCGTTGGTGCAACTGTTGGGAAAGACCGCAATATCCAAATAAGAGGAAGATTTTGATAAACTAAAGAGACTGTTCACTTCTCCCCAAACGATGATTCCACCCAAAGATGGAGTACCCTTGCTACTTTATCTTTCCTCTAGTCCATCGATGCATTATTGACACAAGAGGTTGATGGACCAAAGAGAAATTTTTACTATATGAGTAAAATTATTTATGGTCCTGATGCAAGATATACTAGCATGGAGAAGCATTGCTTAGCTTTAGTATTTGTTGCCCTAAAAGTTTGACATTATCTGTTATCTTTCGCTATCTACATTGTGAAAATATATGATCCTATCAATTTTTTTCAGCATGAGTAATATTAATTGCGAGAGAAACAAGGTGGTTACTCATTCTTTTAGAGTGCGATTTGAAGTACGCGGTCCCTTGTGCAATTAAGATCCAAGCTTACGCAGATCTCTTGGTCTTTTTTCCATCAACTTATTGGAACCACCTAACAAGGGTATTCCAAGTGATAATTTTCAAGCCAAACTTTGTGAGGCATATTTGGAAGAATGATCTGTGGAGATTGATGGTTCATCTGCTCATGAAAAGGGAAGAGCAAGAGTCATTTTGTCCAAAGGAAAGGAAGAGATTACTTTATCTTTTAAATTGGACTTTTATTATTTAAACAATGAGGCAAAGTATAATCATTGATTTTAGGGTTGTTTGAAGTGCTATGAAGAGGCATCCATTCACTTCGCATCAAAGGATATTCCAGCTTATTGGTTAAGTAAGTGAAAGGTGAATAAGCATTGAAAGATCTCAGTCTGGCACCTTATGGAACCATTATCTAGAGTTTAATCAGAAAATTTTATGAGGTTAAAGTGAAGACACGCCCAAGAACGATGAACCATCATGCTAATGCCTATGCTATAATTGCACAAAAATTGATTATAGATGATGAGTCTACAACTGTGGTTATCGATCAAAGAACAACTCCATCATTTGTTCTACAACTCTTTTGTAGTAATGGTGATTTGGATTGGAGAGGATAGATTCTAAAGAAGTTATAAACAAGAGATGGCAAGATGAAGCCTACAAAGTTGGCTCAATATTTACTTCTTCAAGGAGGTTTGTACTGTAAAAATACCACGAGCATGTTATTTACATGTACACGTCTAGAGGAAGCACAAAATGGTTGAACAAAACTCTTGATGAGCATTGTGAAACCACTGAGATTACCTTCTATAGAATAATTCAAAGGGAGGGGTATTTTTGACCAATAAGGAATCAAGACACAACAGCAATACAAAGAGAATGTTAGAGTTGTCAAGATTTATTTATACCAATTGAGTGTAACTTCTTGGAAGATCAAGCGGACTGAAGATAGAGTTACATTAATTCTATCATAAATGAAGTTGTTCTGAGAGAGAAAGCTGATGACAGGAATATTAAGGAGGTCTCTAAGGTTCTACTTGTTGGAAGAAAAACTTTATCACAGAGGATACTTCAACAGACCATTACGATGCATTATAAGACAAGAAACAAAGGAAGTTCTCAAGAAAGTCCACGATCCATCTCATATTGGAGGAGGTAAATTATTTTATTAACTTATGACTTGTCTATTACTGGCCAATGATATAAAAAATTCATTTGAGTTTGTTCGAAAGTGAAAGGCTTTTTAACTTCATGGTAACCTCATTCATGCTCCATTGGTGGAACTTTATTCTCCAGCAAGTCCCTATCCTTTCCACACTTGGGTGTCTGACTTACTAGGGGAAATCAAACCTAATTCTAGGGAAAAATATGGATTCTCATGGCAATTGAGTGCGTTACAAAGTGGGCATAAGTAGTACATTTGAAAAGGGCAACAACAGGTGTCATGGTACAGTTCATTAAGGAGTATATCATTTGTCGATTTTGCATTCCCAAGTTTATTCTATCAAATAAAGGAACTTTATTTATTAATAAAGAGGTGGAAATTCTAACCAATAAATATTCAATTTTCCACCACATCTCAGCGATGGCTTACCCTAAAGGTAATGACCAAAATGAGGCCATAAATAAGACCTTTGTTAACATTTTAGTCAAGATAATGGAATATATTCCTTGCATATGGGTGACAAGTTACCTATGGTACTTTCTTCTTATCGAATTACTAAGAGGAAAACAGCGATCTATATATCATTATTTTTAGTCTATTGACTAAGGGAAATTTTCTAGTCGAGTTAGAAGTACCTTTTACCAAATATGCCTTGCAAAGTAGCATGCTTGTACAAAATATGCACGTTCAACTAGAAGCACTAGATGAACATTAAGATATTTCGAGAATGCATTTTAAGATATACATGAAGCGACTCTCGAGAGCTTATGAGGAATTGGTGAAACCAAGAAATTTTTTGTAAGGTGACTTAGTTTTGAAATCTCCTGTCAACCACATTAGAGGACTTCTTATGCCCAAATTTACACCAAATTACTAGGGACCAAATGTTATTAAGGATGCACATAATTCAGGTTACTATTTAATCTCAAAGATTGAGAACTGCACACTTTTTAATGCTACAACAAATGGTTGAAGATTTATCATGTATAGAGATCACATGATTTTTTTTTGGTTTGTTCTTACTTATTGAACCTAGAGATTGAGATGAAACACATGTAAATTTTGGTTATAATTTCTTATAAATAAACAACTATTGAAGAAAGAAAAATTATTAATGTACACATATGTTCAAGAAAAATATTTCTTTGTATTTCACTTGTAAAATAGTTACAAAGCAAAATTGGAAAAATTGACCAGAAATACAACAAAGTGTAAGGACACAAGTATCCAATTGAGTCTTATGTCGTGTTGGCTCAATTTCGAAAAAAAACATTTGAATCATAGGATAGTATTCTTGTGTATCCTTCAAGCCTATGCCATGTTATAGTTGAAGACGTTGGGGCCTTCTGATCAAGAAAATATCATTACCGAGTTTCAGTGCCTCATTTCACGTCATCAACATCATGTTTCAAGTCTCCAAAGGTATGAATGCTTTTATATATTTGTAGGAGACTTGGAATAATATTTAAGGGTGTAATTTTATTTTTAAATAATTTTTATTTACATAAGGTTATTTTAGAACTTTGAATAAAAGGTTTTTGGGCTTAAAATGAACTTTGACCATTCTGACATTTTGTTCAAAAATGTCGTTCGAACGAGAATTTTGTTTGAACGAGTTTGCCAACGACTTTTCCCATTTGGCCACTGGAACATCATTAGATGGTCGTTCGAACGAGATTTTCGACGGGAAAATTCTTTGACAGTTTTTGGCCATTTTCTCCATCTTACCACGACTTTTGTTCCCACTATCTTTTGCATGTTTTAATATGTGCGGGAACCAACCTTTTAAAATCAACTTTTTCATCTTCTACAACCTCTAAGAGAGAGTTTTGAGAGCTTAATTCCTCCATGAAAAAGTTCAAGTTTTGAATGTTTGTTTTTCAAGGAAATCATTCTTAAACACTTTTGTTTACACCCATATTAGTTTATTCCAAGTACCACACACACACACACACACACACACACACACACACACACACACATATATATATATATATATATATATATATATATATATATATATATATATATATATATATATATATATATATATATATATATATATATATATATCTTGCTTGGAGCGTTTGGTATCAGGTTAATTATCATCCTAGAAAAGAGTTATTTTGGTTCTTCTCTATTCCAAAAAGGAGAAAAGTTTGATGCGGCGTTCCCACTCGGAGAAAGGCTTCGGGTGCGGGTCAACGGTTGTCCTAAAAGATTCATTGGTAGATTCCAAGGTACCGGTGGATTCCGGGATTGTCGACTAGGTGGAGGTTGGTACAAGAAGACACGTCAGGGGCTTGAAGGGAGTCAAGTCGAGTTGAGTAAGTCATTTGTCTTGTACGTGTAAAAATACCGTACTTAGTGGACTTAAGGCTAGGGCCGTCCAATTTTTTTTTTCCGTTTTGGGTTTTTTCTCGTACATCTGTGCATTGTGGGATTGTGAATTTATTTTATCTTGCAAATCACCTAGAACGCATGTTTAGGGTAAAAAGATAAAATGGGGCTTAATTCGCAATCTTGTTTAAAATGGTATATGTTTAATTATTTTGGTAAGTTTAGTATAAATTAATTTAATTCAAGTTGGCTCTAAATGAATTAGATAATTCTCATGCCTAAGTTGTTTAAACTTGATAATTAAATTAATTTGGTTTGAGTGAATTTAAAGTGTG
This sequence comes from Sambucus nigra, assembly GCA_949130495.1. Taxonomy (NCBI): domain Eukaryota; kingdom Viridiplantae; phylum Streptophyta; class Magnoliopsida; order Dipsacales; family Adoxaceae; genus Sambucus; species Sambucus nigra. Next base: position 502,297,580 of record OX422212.1, read on the forward strand.
TGTGTGTGTGTTTACCTCAATTCACTTAGTAATGTTTAAATTTAATCTGTTTTAAGGAATTAAAATTTGTCATTTGTGTGTGTTATGTTGAACCATCTTTATTCCGCATTAAAACAAATTATTTTTGAAAAATTTAAAATTGGGTGTCCTAGCATTCCAATAAGTGGTATCAGAGTCGGAGCGCTAATTTATTGCGTTAAGGTCCTTTTAAATATCTTGGTTAAAAATGGAATTTTCCCCATTTTCTAAATATCCTATTTTTGATGGTTCTAATTACGCGTATTGGAAACCGCGTATGAAATCGACACTAATATCTATCGACGAGAGGGTTTGGTTGTCAGTTATTAACGGGTGGTCCTCACCCACATATTTGGTAGAAAATGAGCGTGTTCCCAAACCCGCAGATAGATGGAGTGAGAATGGATTTAAACTTGAAAATTTTAATTCCTGAGGTTTAAATGCCTTGTTTAGCACGATCACACCGAATGAATTCCGACGTATCATGATGTGTGAAACCGGTAAGTAAGCTTGGGATATATTACAACTCACTCACGAGGGAACAAGTGTTGTTAAAGCTTCTAAACTCTAAAACCTCACCACTCAATTTGAAACCATCAAAATGAATGAAAAAGAAACATTCGATGAATTTTATGCTAGACTCTCTGATATAGTAAATTCTTCATTTAATTTAGGAGAGAAAATAACCGACGACCGAGTTGTAAAGAAAATCCTTAGGTCCCTACCCGATAGATTTATCCCTAAGGTGACCGTGTTAAATTCTTTACCCACCTTACACTCTACAAAACTTGAAGAACTAGTAGGTGATTTACAAACTTATGAGCTAGATATTTTCCCCTCCAAAAATGAAAAGAAAATTGATAAGGGCATTGCTTTGAAAGCCCGAAAGGAGGAGAAACAAGTTGTGGTTGATGAGAGTGATAGTGACTCATAAGATATGGCTATGTTTGCGAGGAAGTTTCATAAATTTCTTAAATTTAACAAAGATAAATTTAAAAATTATTTTAAGAATTTTGAAAATTCCAAGCATGACAAAGCCGAAAAGATCCCTAAATTTTTTAATGAAAACCTTAATAGGGACGAGTGTAATATGTGTTATGGTTGTGAGGGTTATGGCCATAGGGCTTTTGAATGCCCCACTAAACTAAGGGAAGAGGGTAAACAACCAATTTCATACAATGCTACCCTTAGTGATAGTGATAAGGAAGAGGGTCTGCTTCCCCCATTGAGCACAACTTCTTTGCGTTCATGGCAAGTCATGTGAGCACCGATAATGAATCTTACCATGAAGATATACAAATACATGACACTTCTGAGGTCAAAGTTTATGATTCCCTTATTTTTTATGGTTATGAGAGTAAAGAAGAGAGAGATAGTGAAAATGAAGAAGAGGTTAATGTGAGTGAACTTCAATTTTCTTTTCAAGAACTATATGAAGAATCTATTAAATTAAAAAGAGAAAATTTAAAGTTAGAAGCTAGTTTAAAAGAGAGTGCCAAGGTCATTAATGAGAGTGCGTTAGTTGATGACCTTAGGACACGAGAGAGTGCTCTTTGAGAGAAGCTTGAGTATGTAGAAGGCGAGAGATAGCCTTAGAGGTTTGATGGAATCCTTGAAAAAAGAGCTTCTCGAGTTTGAAGAGAGAAATGGTTTGCTTGAGTCTAGGATTGTAGAGCTTGAGAAAAAAGTGAAAGAATCAAGTAGAGTCAAATTTGATTTGGAGAGTCGTTCGGAGAAATTAGATAAAATCTTAGGAATTGTCCAAATTAAAAATGACACTTGTGGTTTAGGCTTCAATTCTGGTAACAATTACAACTATTAAAGCCAAAACCAATGTTTTAGGAGAATCCTCTAGGAACAATGTTATAGATCATTCCTTAAGTAAGTTTTTTCTCCGAGTATTTAAGTGCTCTCATTGTGGTCGAAAAGGTCATCTTAGGAAGTTTTGTTTTGATCTTAAACGAGGTCCTAGAAAATTCCAACGTAAGGCGACCGAGGTAGCCAAGATTCCTATACCTCGAGATCGTCATTCGTAGTTTGGGTTAGGAGATCCGACTTGGTAGCTTTACAAGATAATATTTTTTATTCTCATTTACTTTCACATGATACTTCCTTTGCAAAATCTAAAGGTTGAATGTGTTAGTTATTTGCATACTTTAGCTTTTGTGCTTCATGCTATATTATCATGCTAATTGTATGCTTGTTTATCATTTTCAAGTGATTGTTTATCACATATCTCATGCTAGAATTATGATTCTTGTTTATCTTTTGTATTATAGTTCTTTCATTTTAGCTTGCATTATATGAAAAATACAAAAAGATTTTTTCTTATCATTTGTGTTTTACCTTTTAGAAAATTATGCTTAATGAAAAATACAAATTATTCTTGTTTGTCTTTTGAGTAAATATTTTTTTTGTTTGGTTAAAAATTTCAAAAACTAAAATAAATAAATTATATTTTAGGCTGACACACTCAATGTGGCATATACATGTGTTCGGATCCTTTACTTTTCTCTTCCATGTTGCTAGAACTTTTGGTTAAGATTATCAATCCTTAAAATGTTCTTTGTCATATATGCATGGAGTAGTTGGATTTTGTGTTGCTTAATGGATTCTATTTTTATATGCCTCAATTCACACATGCACGAGCTCACTTGAAATTTTAAGTTCACATGTATATTTGAGCTTTCTGAGGTGTTCTCCTACCAATCTAGTCATCTACATATTTTTAACCTAGGGACGTGTGCATGTTAAATCCGTCGCACATGAGATTTGTGTGATTAAGAAAATTTGTTATATGAATGTTCATGGGGAAGTATTTCGAAAGGAAATATTATCCTTTGAGAGTAAGCCACTGTATGGAATGGACCTAAAAGAAATATGTGGTCCAAAGGCCTAAAAGAAAAATATGGCATTAAAAGAAAAATATTTTTCCAAGGCCTATTTTGTTTAGTTGATATAGTCATTCCATAATTAATATGCTTATTTTGAGGGATTTTGGATGGTATATCAACGGTTTTGCACAATGTCCGTTTATCCTAGTTGCGATTTTGTTGTCATGACTCTATTAGTTTATAGAATCATCAGAATTCTAGGCTTATGTGCATTGTGTATGTTTGTTCATTGAGTTCAATTTATATTGTCACATGAGGCTATATTTAAATGTGATAAAGTTTTGCAATCAAATGAGAAATCCGTGAACATGTTTTAAGTGATTGGGTCGAAATTTAATTGTTACTAGTTCACACCCCTACACTTCCGTTTACCACATGTATTTGGACAAATTTTTCCCATACGAGTGTGAAAACCTTAATGTATTTTGTGTCATGTGTGGTGTTTATACCTATGTATATGTGCGTGTGCATTAGTTCTATTCATTTTGTACACATATATATGATAATTATGTTTATTTTGACTCTTTGCCAGCTTAGCTAGTCCACCTATTCCTTAATTCATAATTGGTACCTAACTTGTTGCAAAATTTTGTTTGATATCACATGCCTAGTTTCTTATGTTTCAAATTGATATCATTTTGTTTGCATCGTAGTTAGTATCCATTGTCCATATTTATATCCCTTACGTTGTTTTTGGGGAGAGAAATCGTACTTAGTTAAAATGAGAAGAAATGAGTAATTGATTAGTTCTTTTATCCTTTGTCAATTCCTGAACAAAAAGGGGGAGAATGATAGGGGGAGAAATGGTATCTAATCCTATTGTAATCGTATCTTAGTTTGGGAGATTTAACTTAGGGGGAGACGTCTTTCTAAGTAGGTTATTTACTTGATAAAGGGGAGAATTAATTTAGGGGGAGTATTTATTTTACTTACACTTAATATTTTGATATTCCCTATGCGTTTAATGTGTTACTTAAGTGTGCAGATTTTATTCTATACGACAACTTTCATTCGGCAAAGATAGTGTTCCTTAGGTTTTCGAGTCAAGCTTGTAATATAATTTTATTTTGATGGGATGTTTTTGAGTCTAGTAGAGCTTGACGGCCCTTTAGGATTTTGTTTTGGTTTTTGTCCCGGAATAACCAAAGGGGGAGATTTGTAAGGACACAAGTCTCCAATTGAGTCTTATGTCATGTTGGCTCAATTTCGGACAAAAACGTTTGAATCATAGGATAGTGTTCTTGTGTATCCTTCAAGCCTATGACATGTTAAAGTTGAAGACGTTGCGCCTTCTTATCAAGAAAATATCATTGCCGAGTTTCAGTGCCTCGTTTCACGTCATCAACATCATATTTCAAGTCTCCAAAGGTATGAATGCTTTTATAAATTTGTAGGAGACTTGGAATAATCTTTAAGGGTGTAATTTTATTTTAAAATTATTTTTATTTTTAGAAGGTTAATTTAGAACTTTGAATAAAAAGGTTTTGGGCTTAAAATGAAATTTGACCATTCTGACATGTCGTTCGAAATTGTCGTTCGAACGAGTTTGTCGTTCGAACGAGAATTTCGTTCGAAAGAGTTTGCCAATGACTTTTCACATTTGTCCATTGGAATATTGTTAGATGGTTGTTCGAACGAGACTTCGTTCGAACAAAAATATCGTTTGAGTGAGATTTTTGGTAGGAAAATTCTTTGACACTTTTTGGCAGTTTTCTCCATCTTCCCACTACTTTTGTTCCCACTATTTTTTGCCTGTTTTAATATGTGCGGGAACCAACCTTTTAAAATCAACTTTTCATCTTCTACAACCTCTAAGAGAGAGTTTTGAGAGCTTAATTCCTCCATGAAAAAGTTCTAGTTTTGAGTGTTTGTTTATCAAGAAAATCATTCTTAAACACTTTTGTTTACACCTATATTAGTTTATTCCAAGTACCACACACACACACACACACACACACACACACACACACACATATATATATATATATATATATATATATAAATTGATTGGTGCATTTGGCATCAAGTTAATTCTCATCCCATAAAAGAGTTGTTTTGGTTCTTCTATATTCCAAAAAGGAGAAAAGTTTGCTGCGGCGTTCCCACTCTGAGAAAGGCTTCGGGTGCGGGTTGACGGTTGTCCTAAAAGATTCATTGGTGGATTCTAAGGTTCTGGTGGATTCCAGAATTGTCGACTAGGCAGAGGTTGGTACAAGAAGACGCGTCAGGGTCTTGAAGGGTGTCGAGTCGAGGTTAGTAAGTTATTTGTCTTGTACTTGTAAAAATATCGTACTTTGTGGACTTAAAGCTTGGGTCGTCCGATATTTTTTTCCCGTTTTGGGTCTTTCCTCGTACATCAGCATGTTGTGGGATTTTGAATTTATTTTATCTTGCAAATCACCTAGAATGCATGTTTAGGGTAACAAGATAAAATTGGGCTTAGTTCACAATCTTGTTTAAAATGGTCTATGTTTAATTATTTGGGTAAGTTTAGTATAAATTAATTTAATTCAAGTTGGATCAAAATGAATTTGATAATTCTCTCGCCTAAGTTGTTTAAACTTGATAATTAATTAAATTTGGTTTGAGTGAATTTAAAGTGTGTGTGTGTTTACCTTAATTCACTTAGTAGTGTTTAATTTTAATTTATTTTAAGGAATAAAAATTTGTCATTTGTTTGTGTTATGTTGAACCATATTTATTTCGCAGTAAAGGAAATTATTTTTGAAAATTTTAAAATTGGGGGTCCTAGCATTCCAACACAAAGAAAATAAAATAAAAGAATAACCACAAATTAAGAGAAGTACCCCAATTGAAGAAACAACATCCGAAGAAATTTTTTGTTGATGCTAAGACATAGCAGAAATATTCGCTTCAGCTTCTGCCTTCATCTTGTTCTTGTATTCACGTTCCCTTTGGTTATATTCTTTAAATTTTTTTTTTTTTGGGGGGGGGGGGGGGGGGGCAAGATCTATCAGTTTCCCTTCTCTGACCTTTAGATTTTCCAAGTTTTTGAGGTAGTGGAAACGATAAGTGTTTATGTGGAAATCCTTTAGGTATCTCAAATTATTGATGGGCCATGAGAAATCAAACCCATATTTGCGCATATCTTTGAGGTTTCTCAAATGGCAATTAAACACAGACCACTTAAGAGGAAAAGTTGGGGTATTTACAACTTTAGCTACCACAATAGCTACTCGATTAAAATGATAAGCCATTATCAAGTTGTGATGCCTCACACACTCAACAGTAAAAGTTGCAAGGACGAAACTTCTCGGATACCACTTTGTAAATGTGGAAATAAAGCTCGGGTATCAATTTATAAATGTAAAAATACTCTGATACCAATTTATGAGTGCACAATACGAATTTAATGGATGAATTTATATAATTAAATGTCCCAAGAACAAAAATCAAAATTTTACCCAAATTTAAGTTCTGTTTAAAATAGGTTTGCATAAGACAAATGATTCAATCAAAGAAATTAAAGTAAGAATGTAATCAAACACGATAAATAAGGAAACAATGCATTTTCATAGAAAACCTATATTCAACACTTTATAAAGTTTTACAAGACTATCAACTTCCAGACTACTTGATACACCCATGAGCATAACACGCAGTGTCTTTGTGGAACTTCTAAAGAAAACTACTTAGATCCAAAGGAGTTCATAGGCGACAGTCCACCCTCGATATCCATCGATCATCCTTCTTCAGTTGTGATCCATTGAGTAACAAAATCAGCCGTAGATAATCCTCTCCACAATTGTATTCAAGATACAATACACTTAGGATTTTAAAAAGATTCACAAAAACTTTTTAGGGATGTAAAATTGTGAATAAAAAGTGTTTTTGTACCACAAAAGGTGAAAACTTTTGCAACATATGTGCAAGAAACATTTTTACAAAAGTCTTACGAAATTTAGAGTCAAAATAGGTGTTTATAGATTTAACACAAAATTTAGGGCGACAAATTCGTTTGAACGAAAATAGAAGCCATTCGAACAAGAATACCATCTCGTTTGAACGAAATCCAAAGATCATTCGAACGAGACATAAATCTCGTTAGAAATAGCTTCTAACGAGCTTTAAATAAATTCAAGCAGTATGCCCTCTGCGGATGGTTTTTCGATGTAATACCTAAAGAGCCTTCAAACGTAAAGCTAAATTCGTTTAAAATGAGATTCAGATCTCGTTAGAACGAAGCCAAAAAAAATTATTTTTAAATTAAAAAATCTTGCCTCCATTTTTTTTACAAAAAATATAGCCCAAATAAAATTATGAATAATTTTGAACTCCTAAAAGATTTATACATTTATAAGATGTAGAGGAGCCTTCAACTTAGAGATGGTGAAGTTCGGTTCGACGTGTCGGATCATGAAAATTTGTAACGGGATGAGCCAAATATGCCAAAGTGCAAATAAATACAAATAATAAGCCTAAGATTAAATATTTTCTCTTACGAATCTCCCCCTTTGGCTATTCCGGTACAAAAATAACTGAAAACCAAATTATAATAAATACCTCTATGTGACAAAAAAAATCCTAATACCCTTCCCAAACTAGAAATGGAACGACATAGAAAAAATATATCTTCAATCTCATTTTGTTCTTCCCTTAAGTAACTTTGTCTTCATTCGGTGCAATATGCTCTTATTTTTATATACCTACACATACGAAGCAATAAAAAAACACATGTGATGCATAGAATTTGAAATAGAAAAGAAACCTCATAATGTCAGTTCTCCTCCATAAATCAAATTGATCATCAAATCTCCCCCTTAATTTGTACTCCCCCTTTTTTTCGAAAGAGACAAAGGAGTAGAATATAAACATGAAGTATAAAGAACCACATTGAATAAGTAAGATATCATCACAAAGATATATAAACAACACGTATGTAATGATAATCTCAAAGGTATTACCAAATATTTTTTAAAATTTTCAATTTTTCTCAAGCATAAGTTTTACGAATATAACACGAGAACTGAAGCAAAAGTAATCCAAACGATTGAGTATGTGACAACCATGGACTAAATGTAAACCGCAACGATTCAAAACACGATACCATATATTATATGCAAAATATACCAAAGAAAATCTGACACATATATGTTAGGTATAAACAATCACAAAACTTGATATAAAACACATAAGCCTTGCACACTAACATAGTATTGATGTGCCTAAACATGTGGGATGGAATGAGTAGGCGTGATCTAGATACAAATGAATTCCCAAACACTCAAATACGTTCAAGAAGTTCTAATTAATCACAAAACTTTATCAAAACTAATTTTAGCCTCAAAGTAAAAATATAAAGTGAACTTAATTAACAAACAAGAACAATGCACACAAGACTAAAATATTGATGATTTTACAAATGAATAGCGTCATGACAAAATAAGCATAAGTAGGATTCATTGTGCAAACCCGTTATCTTCAACTAAACACCCTCAAAAGATAAACATATATCTTTTTTTATTTAATTTTTTTCTCAACTCTTTTGAAGTTATTTCTTTTGAATGATCAAACATTAAACTAAGTTGGCCCGTTTTGGATTTTTTTTTTGTTTTATTGTCTTTAATCTTCTCATTGGGCTCTTGCCAACAATGGCTTTCCAGCAAAGGAGACTTGCGCCTTTCGTATCCCATTCTCGTGCAGACTTATATTTTTTCAATACTAATCAAGCATTCTCACGGGCAACGATTCTTACATGCACAAATCTCTCACGGTCATAAAATAAATAGATGACCAAATGATGGGAGAACATCTGACAAATCTCAATTATACATGTGAATAACGTTCAAAAAGCTCGTGCATGTGTGTGAGGAGGCATATACAAAATCAAATCCATAAAGAAAATCAAGTTTGAAATAACTCCATGATAGCATGGCTACGAACAATCTAAGTATCTACCATCATAACCAAATGTCCATCCACATGGAAAGTACGGAGTGATTTGGATTCAAACACACCAATATATCATACCAAATGTGTAAAACTAAAATACACAAGGACCAAAAATCTCTTTGAGTTTATTTAAAAACTTTCAAACAAAAATACTAACTTTTTGAAAAAAAATCTACTATAACTCAAAAGACAAATAAAATATTTTTGTATTACTCCAATATGACTCAATGAAAGAAAAATAAAAGTACAAAAGATACACATGTCATATCAGTAGTAAACATATATCATGAATCACAAGTAGAGTATGACAAATAAAATCATGCAAGAAATTATCCATAAGATATTTCATGTGAAAAGTCATGTGAAATCACTTGAGAATCAATCAATCGAACATTTAGCGCTGCTAAAAGTATTTCCTAACCAGAATAGATGTATACTTAACACGTCAAATTTTGGGAACCAAGGGGACACTAAACTTCAACTTCCTAGGACCTCTTCTAAGATCATAACAGAATGCCCTAAGGTGACCTTTCCTATCATAATATGAATATGTGTAAACTTGAGGAATGTTAACCATGGATTGACCTTTTCTAACGTCCTTGGATGTGGTTGACCCTCTAAAACAAACTATGGTCTTGGATTTGATACCATAAGCATTAGAAACATGGGAGCCAATATCATCACTACCAAAACTAATCGAGTCTTTCAAATCATCTTTTAACTTTAAAAATTTTAGACTCAACTAAAGTATTAGACTTTTCAAGTTTTAGGGACTCCTTGTTTAAATTTTCAATCATTCCTACAAGGTTATCTAGCTCCCCCCTCAATGCAAGCGAATTTATCCATAAGAGTCTTCTTATGTCCCTTCAAATCTAAAATCAATTTATCATTTTTCTCATTAGCACTTAAACACACCTGAAAAATTTTAGAGTCTTCTAATTCTTTTTCTAAAAACCAAACTCTGTCATCACTCTCTTTCTTGGACATTTCTAAATTTTTAAAATCATGGTCCATGTCCAAAAGCTTCTCACGAAAATATATCTTTGATTTTTAACAGTTTGCAAAAGTTCCATAGTAGCTTTAAAACGAATATTTTCTTTTTCTAGAATTTTAATTCTTTTAGAAAACTTCAAATTCAAACGAGATAAATTTTCACTATAGCTATCCAATGAGTGAAAAAAATTAAACACGAGAGAGAAGGATAAATAACCACCCTAAAAAACACTAAACAAGGATCTATATGATAAATTAGTGTAACCCGCTCTGATATCACTTTGTAAGGGCAAAAATGCCTTGATACCACTTTGTAAACGCGAAAATAACTCAAAAATACTCTAATACCAATTTGTGAGTGCGCACTCTGAACTTAATGGATTAATTTATACAATTAAATGTCCCAAGCACACAAATCTAAAATTTAACAAATTTTAATTTCTGATTAAATTAGATTTGCATAATAAATGATCCAAGCAAAAAAATTGAACTAAGAATGAAATCAAACATGGCAAATAAGGAAACATCCCTTTTCAGGGCAAAATATATATTCAACACTTTAGAAAGTTTTACAAGACTATCGACTTACCGACTACCTGTTTGTCGGAGTGTGACCATTTGTAATGGGATATGCCAAATATTCCAAAGTGCAAATAAATACAAATAATAAGCCTAAGCTAAAATATTTGTGCTTATAAAATTCTGAAGGTGAGATGTAAGAAGACGATCCGACATAGAGTGTAACGAGCCTGGAATGATGGTACTTGTAAGGGTAATTTTCCAATTGAGTCAATTTGTAGTGTTGGTTTAATTCAGGACAAAACCCATTGAGTCATAGGATAGATGTTGGTTGTACCTCAAGCCTATGATGTTTAAAGAGTTGAAGACGATATGACCAAGCAAAAGTGTAGATATCATTGTCGGTTTCAAGTGACTTGTTTCTCGTCATCAACATTGTCACATTTTCCAAGGTCTCCAAAGGTATGAATACATTAATATATATATATATATATAGGAACTTGGAAATGTATTTGGGTGTTCTTTTTTATAATCTTTTGTCACAAAGACTGTTTATTTTTCTCAGAAAATCATTTCAGAACTTTTCATAAAAGTTTTTAGGCTCTCAAAGAATTTTAAGATTTTTTGAAAAGTCGTTCGAATGAACTTGGAATCTCGTTTGAACGAAATTCCCAGGTCGTTCGAACGAAGTACTAACAAGAATGTGCGCTTTTTGACCTGTTTTATCATTAGAAGTTTGGTTCGAATGAAAATTCAAACGAAAAGTTTTCTGAAATCTCATTGGTTATCTCATCAGTGATGTCGTTTGAACACTGACGTTCGAACAACATTTCAGTGGGAACAATTTTTCCCGACAGTTTTGTGTAATTTTTTTCCCACTTTCCCACTAACTTTTTACCTGATAAAATAAGTGCGAGAACAACTTTTTAGAAGTGACTTTTTGCATCCTTTGAGAGTTTTAGAGAGGGAAAACACTTGCAAAAAAAGTCACATTTTATGGGTTGACTTTAAAAAAAATCAAATTTCTTCCAAGAACACGTGTTTACACCGATGTTTGTTTAAATCCAAGTTTTCTATCTATATATCTTTGCTTGGAGATCATTTGGCACCGGGTTCTTCTCTACCTATTAAAGGGGAAAGTTTGGGTTAAGTTTAAATTTAATTTAATTCAATCCGACATTAATTCAATTTGATAATATTTATGCTTAATTTTAATTTGAATTGGATTGAAATTTGTTTAAGTGGAAGTTAAAAAGTTTGTGTAGTTTAATTTCACTTTAATTTTAATTTAATTTTTCATGTGTTTTGACTATGCTTTTAAAGTAAAAAAATTAACTAATCTTTGAAAAATTAAAATTTGGTATATCATTGAGCCTTCTCAGAATTTGAGTTTAAGATTTGGGGGCATTCACTCCAACAAGTGGTATCAGAGTGGGAGCGCTAATCTATTGTGTTAAGATCCTTAATTTGTGTTTGGTTTAAAAATGAAAAATTCACCGTTTTTAAAATTCCTTATTTTTTATGGTTCAAATTATGCGTATTGGAAAGCGCGAATGAAATCGGCTCTTAAATCCCTAGATGAGCGGGTTTGGCAATTGGTAGTTAACGGGTGGTCTCCACCTACGTGTCTAGTTAAAAATGAACGTGTACTAAACCTGTAAAGAGATGGAGTGAGAATGAACTTAAATTAGAAAATTTTAATTCCCGTGGTTTAAATTCCCACTTTAGTGCGATTACACCCGAGAGTTACGCTGAATTATGACGTGAAAAACGTCTAAGGAGGCGTGGGATATAGTCCAACTACCCATGAGGGAACAAATGTCGTTAAGGCTTCAAAACTCGAAAACCTCACCACTCAATTCAAAACAATTAAAATGCTTGAAAGTGATACTTTTGATGAATTATATGCTAGACTTTCCAACATTGTTAATTCATCTTTTAACTTGGGAGAAAAGATACCCGACAACCGTGTAGTACAAAAAATTTTGAGGTCCTTACCTGATAGGTTTATTCCAAAAGTGACCGTTTTAAATTCTTTACCCACTCTAGCCTCTCCTAAACTTGAAGTGTTAGTAGGTGACTTACAACCCTATGCATTTGACATGTTTACATCCAAGGATGAGAAGAAGAAAGATAAAGGCATCACCTTGAAAGCCTGAAAGGAGGAAAAATAACTTTCGGATGATGAGAGTGACATCGACACCGAGGATACGGCTATGTTTTCTAGGAAGTTTAGAAAATTTCTTAAGTTTAATAAAAACAATCTTAAAAAGGATTTTAAGAAATTTGACAAGTCTAAGTAAAACAAAGCCAAGAAATTATCTACAAAGTATAATGAAGATCTTAATAGGTACGAGTCGAAAACATATTATGGTTATCAAGGTTATGGCCATAGGGCATGAGATTGCCCCACTAAACTAAGGAAGGAGGGCAAGCAACCAATTTCATACAATGCCACCCTTAGTGATAGTGAAAAATAAGAGCGACCTGATTCCCCCATTGAGCACAACTTTACCATGTTCATTACAAGTCATATAAGTGAAAGTGAGAAATTATCTAATGATGACATATTAATACATGACACTTCTGAGGCCAAGATTTTTGAATCCTAAAATTTTGATGGTATAAAGAGTGGAGAAGAAAGTAAGAGTGAGAAGGTTGATGAGAGTGAACTTAAAGTAGCTTTTCAAGAGTTGAATATCGAATTAATTAAATTAAAAATGGCAAACTTGAAGTTAGAAGCTTATTTGAGAGAACATGCAAAGGAAAACAATTAGAGTGTTTTAGCAGAAGATCTTAGGGCATGTTAAAGAGCTTTTCATGAGAAGCTTCAGCATGTAGAAGGTGAGAGAGATAGACTTAGAAGTTTAATGGAGGCTATGAAGAAAGAGCTTCTCGAGTTTGAAGAGAGTAAGTTTTTTCTTGATTCGTGTATTTTAGAGTTGGAAGAAAATTTGAGAGCCTCAAGTCGGGTCAACTTTTGATTTGGAATGTAGGTCAAAAAAATCCCCGAGAGTGTCACGCTTCACTAGTTTGGGTTAGGAGATACGATTTGACGGCTTTACAAGATAGGATTTTTTATTCTCATTTACTTGCACCTTATAACTCCCTTGCTAAATCTAAAGGTTGGATGTGTTAGCTTTGTTTAGGTACACTAGCTTATGTGCACCATGATATATTCTTGCTAGTTGTATGTTTGTTTGTCATTTTCTAATCTTTGCCTCATTATAAAACATTGTGCTAGAAGTATGATATGTGTATCTTTTGTATTTTATGTCTTTTTGTTTGGTCTCATTGAAAAATACAAAATGATTTTTGTTTTCTTTTGAGTTGATTTTTTTTTTGTTTGGTGAAATTTTTTGAAAAGCACAAAAAGATTTTTTTGTGTGTGTATTTTAGTTTGACACACTTTATGTGGCACATACTTGTATTTGAATCCAATTTCACCCTCGCTTCCATGTGGCTAGAACTTTTGGTTTAGATTTTCAGTTCTTAAAGTGTTATTTATCATGCTTGCATGGAGTAGTTTGAGTTCGGTTTACTTAATGGATTCTCCTTTTATATTCCTCCATTCACACATGCACGAGCTCATTTGAAATTTAACTTCACATGTATATTTAAGCTAAATGAGATGTTATCCTATCAATTTAGTCATCTACATGTTGATATGTCTGTGAAGGATTTGCACATGTAATACCCGTTTCCCAGATTAAAAAAATAGAAATATTTATCTGGTGTAGTTTTTTATCAATGGAATCGAGCTGCGAAAGAAAAAAATTACTTTGCGTGAAAAGCCACCATGAAATTTGGCCTAAAAAAATGCGTCATAAAAAAAATAGCCAAGGCCTTCATTGTTTAGTTGGTATCTTCATAAAGAAAAGAAAAAGAAAAAAGAATATTTATGAGGAAGTTTGGTTGGATATATCAACGGGCTTGGACAATGATAATGTATCCTAGTTATGCTACTTTTGTCATGACTTTATTGGTTTGTAGAATCATCGATATTCTAGGCTTGTGTGCATTGTGTATGTTTGTTCCGTGAGTTCACTTTATCTTGTCACATGAGGCTATATTTAAGTTAGATAAAGTTTTTCAATTGGTTGAAGATGGAGTGGTTAACACGTGCGCGAGCGAGGTCAAATATAGTGTGTGGAAATTTTCACAGAGTGCGTGAGGGTGTGTCCAATAAGAAATTTTTGATTTTGTTAAAAAAAATTATTTTATTTTTCTGGTCAAAATACTATATTACAACATCTTATTTGGTTAACCAGAAAGCAAATTCGAAATATCACCCAAAATTTTAAAGTATTTTTGCACATAAACCCTGAAGTTTTTTAATTACTGAATTTTCACCCCAAAGTTTACCTATTGGTTTTTTACATCATTATAAAGAGCTATAAGAAATAAATCCAAACATTGTTTTATAAATTAAACCCTCAATTTTTTTATATGAAATTACAAATTGTACGCCTGTTAAACATTTTAAAACCCGACCTTACCTAAATATTTTTCACATTTCAGACTTTCTCGGACCCTCACCTTAAATCAAATCAAATGGACTTATTTTTTAAAATCCCTAAACACAAGTTGGTGATATCTTATTCAGTATTATTTTTACGCAATGCTTTTGATCACGCTTATTGTTAATATCATTATGTGATAGTCCGAGTTTATTTGATTCTCATTGATGAACTCATTTGAGTAGTTCAAACCTTTACGTACAATTGATTCGGATTTTAAAAACCCTTCATTGATTTTATGCAATGATATCATTTAATATGATTCATTTTGAACATGATCTATTATAGCATACATTATGACCAGGGAATATTCTATCGTTATACCCACGATTGTATTATTTGTCCTGTAGGACTCAGATGGTTGAGGGCCTAGTTATTGCTACCATATGGAATGTCTGTAATTGATTTAGCATGGTTACTTTATGTCCAGTTATCTGGATTGATTATCTCCAATTATTTGGATAGATTTATCGTATGTATAACTATTTCCCTAAATCCCTTGAATAGATAATTATGGGTTATTTGTTTAGAAACAATCCATAGCCGTTAACCTGTTCTAGCCATGATATTTCTAGTTGTAGCAATATCATCATATATTTTTGTGCTTATCTCAATTTGCCTATTGAATCTCATTTCTTATGATACCTCCGATATTACTAAACTCTGATTTTGTTTTACAAATTGTATAGAATGAGAATTATCTACTGGGCAATTTTACTTATTCTTTAAAAATTCCAAATGGACCTAGAGCATAAGGAAGGAAACATTCCCCCCGAACCCGCAAAATTTATTGCATCATTTCATGTATGTCTATCCATCATATACTCATGGAAATTCTATAGCAATTCCGAAAAATCTGTCATAATTTCATATGCCACCACTTATAAGATGATGTAGCCTTATGTTGTACTTTTATTTTATTTTGTTTCCTTTTATTTATTTTCTCTTTATGTAATGTGGGAACAATATTACTAGCCAGTATGTGTGTATGTAATAAAGTGCCTCGTCACTCTACTTAGCCGATGTAATGTAATACAACCTTTATTATCTTATTTATGTGGGTACTTCAATCTTTTCCTTATTTGCCAAATTCTTAGTCATCCTGAAAACCCGAGATGCGATAATATGGTATCAGACAAGAGCCAAGTTTATTACGCCTATGTGGGACTTACATAGGACATATAATTATTTTAATTTCATAAATTATTTATATTATTTCGATACTAAACACTTGTCTTATAGATATGAACATTTGGGTAAAATATATCTGAATACTGGAGGGATTGATCAAGCTCAGTTTAACCAGACTATTCGGGATGAAGGATACAATAATCTATGTAAAACAATTTGGGATATCGACCGGGAATGGTCAATTGTGAACCCTGACATCAAACATAACTTTCTAACGTGTCAGTTAATAGGTAAAGAGCAAGCCATGAATCAAGCTCGCAGATTTGCAGAAGACGAGGAATTCCTACAGCAAAAAAATCATTTGGCCTGGAATTCAGCATCGCCAATAAACTATGTGCAATTCCACACGTGTCTCCTGATGACTAAGGGATTTGCCATATCTCGATGCCACTACGTCTTCGTCAGCTACAAGTACTGGAGGAGGAATAGGAAAACTAGCTAGTATCGCAAGTGGGATGAAAATCTTGAAAAGATGACAAAACTTTATATAAATAAACTTTTAAGGAGCACGTGTGGTTTTTAGTGTGAAGAAAGGTGGTAAAGGGCAAGTGATTAGGCATAAATTCTTCACAATTATCCCCTTAATTTCGATATTTTTATGAACCCGTGCAGTGTAAATAGCTTGGATTTGTCTTATATTTATGCTACTAACCCTTTTTTGCAAGTATTTCATATTTTGTGTATCTCTCATGTATTTTACATGTATTTCATGCAAATTAGTGTGAAAGAGAACTCAAAACAGTGAAAGAAACCAAGAAACAGGGAGTTGAAAGGGATTTTCATAATTTTACATATATATTCCGGTGGTGGGGAAAACTATAAAGTTGAATTTATCTAAATTACAAGAACACTGGAAAAATGGCAGTCAAATCGGAGCTCTGGATCAAAAGATATGGCAAGTCAAAGTTGAAATTAATTCTGGAAGCTGAAGAATTTCAAATCTTGAAATTTCTTGTATAATTCCTTTTTATTAGTTGTAAAACATGGAGAGGCATTGTAAAAGTCATATTTGGGAAATATAAAAAGATAAGCCCTAGAATAATGAAGAGGGGAAGAGAGATAGTTCCTTTTGGCATATAATTTCATATTTTCTTAGGATTTAGAAACCCAAGTAGGAAGAAGAAGAAGAAGAAGAAGAAGAAGAGGTTTTTTACTTCACGTTGTAGGAGGCTAGTAGTTAGGGTTTCTTTGTAGTTAGTTTTTAAAGGATTCTTGTATCCAAGAACCCTAGTTATGAAGTTTGGCTACTATTCAAGATTCAAAGATCTATTCAAGATTCATCATTCATCCATTGCAAGTAATTTTAATTTATTATTTTTACTGCTTTCATACTTAGTTTAATTAATTATTGCTCTCTAGTTTTCCAATCCCAATTCAAGTCATGTTCTCAATTTTCTAGATTTAGTTATAAATTCCTATACTTTCACTTTTAAGTTTTCTTTTATTTTAATCTTATTAAGCTAAGTTTTTGAGGGTGGGGCTACATGAACCCAACCCGATGTGGTATGCATAGATATAAAATTTGTCCTCTAAATTAAATAAGTGATTAGATCGTGTTGTATAGTTTCACAACCATTGTAGACCATTTGACCTTGTTTTCCCTAGGTAACCGGGGTGCTTAAGGATGTAACGCACGTGAACTATTGTGACACTGCTTTACACATTCTTTGATTATATATGATGCGGGCATAAACCTCATATATGTAATGCTTTGAAGTACTAAAGACTGGGTCTGATCAATTATCTAATTTATGACTAATTTTGTACTGGCATACACATTAGGGTTTGGGGGAGTGTATTCTTAACCCATTTCTTCATTCATATTAATTCCTTCTTAGTTTGTTAATTTTGCATGCGTAGGTTAATTTAATTGAATTTAGTTAATTCATAGATAAAATAAAAAAATACATCATCTTTTTATTTTCTTTTCTTTCAACATCAACTTTAGGATTAAAATACCTTACCTTTGTCATCACGTTCACACGTCCTAACTCCCAGTGGATTCGATACCCGGACTCACCACTATACTCCTTAAGATTGTAGTTACAAGTTTAGGTTTTTTGTATTGATGTTGGAAGCCGATAACAACGACTAGCGTATCACACGAACGCTCAGTTTTTTCACTCGATCAAAATGGCGCCGTTGCCGGGGGAATTAGGTAGACTTTATGTTAGGTTGGTTAATCCTGAATTTGACCTTAGAAAAAATCCACAAAAAAAAATTCAGAAATACGGGTGTCACGATTTTGAATTACCCAATTTGAAATGTCTTACTTTAACTCCTTTGGTGTGTTTAATTGTTATGATAATAGTAAGGAGTAGGAGGCGCTCAAGACTTATGAACATTGGATCAATATCACTAAAGATGAGTCTCATAAATACAATCCCAGTGCCAAGGCCATCCAAATTTATCAAAATGGATTTCTTGAAGAAAAAATACTTGAAAAACAATATCGAAAAAAAATCGTTATTGGGAGCAAGAGTTAGATGCATTATTTGAACCCAATGAGGATTTTTCTTCCGATATTTTTGAAGTTGAAGAATGTTTTCAACCAAATGAGGAATCCGAGGTGCAAGAACAAGGGAAGTCTGCTTTGGAAGAACTCTTGATTATTATCAAAAAGCAATCTGATGACCTTGTTGCTACAGAGTTGAAAATTAGAGCAACTTGCAAGGAGTTTAATGATTATTTGGACAACTTAGATAAGGTAGACTTGCGCTTCACCTAACACTTTTGAGGATGAAATCATTGAGAGTGATCCAAGTTCTTTTGAATATCAACCTCTTATAAATATTGCAAAATTTACTGAGGTTGAAGATCATTTGTCTCCTTGTGTACCCACTATTATTGAACCATTAAATCCAACACAAGAACTGGATGAATGTCTTGAGGATGTTGATCCGATTCCTGTATGGGAATGTTTTTTTGAGATGCTTCATCTTACTGGCCATACACTTAGATGTGTCACTCCACTAGATCCGGTTGAAAATTTTGGGGGAGAAGATTTTGAGGACAAGGAATCTATGCTTGAATTGTTTTCCAATATGGACTCTTTCTATTTGTGTGCTACGCTTCCCATACTTCTTGAAAAATCTTTGAGACGTGATTCTATTTTTCTTGGATCCCAATGGTACTTGTCTTACTATGCACTCAAATCCCTCATTATCCCCCTAAAAATTTTAATTGGTGATGGTTCATTTCATCCACTGTGCACATGCCTTCCGTTGTTCAAACGAAATTATTATTTTTCTGGAGGCATGCTTTCTAGTGAGGATACACCATTAATACCTCAAAGCCAAATTGTATTTTGGGTGGACCCTCAAATTTTTCGACTTCTAGTGTATAACTTATTAGAATTTCAAATCGTAGGTTGTACATAATTAGCTTTTTCTTTTTTCCTTTTTTTAATAGTTTAGAGTAATTAGTTAAAGTTTTTGTTATTATTTTTATTATGCTTGGTTCTCACATGTTTTGTAGATTCAATGGACTCGTACTTTTCGGGGATCGCTCCATTTTGGGTAATATCTTTCTTTTCCTCTCTTTATGTTGTGTTCTTGATTCGCATTGAGGACAATGCAACATTTAAGTTAGGGGTGCGAGATATTCTTCTCGTTTATTTTTTAGATTCATTGATTCGATCACAAGTTCTTTCCAAGTGGGTTTTTTTAGAAAATTTCAAAATTTTCAAAAAAACTGAAAAATTTTGAAAAAAGCCAAAAATATTTTTGTTCAAAATAAATAAAAATTAGAATTTAAATTTATCAAAAATGTCACCTTTATTATATTTAAAGTTTCAAATTATTAACAATCAAAATGCACTAAGCCAAAATTGACATAATATGGAAATTGAAAGAAAATTGACGACTTAACGAATAAGTGTGGAGATTGATCAAACCCGGTGAGATTTCGAGCCTTTCAATTTTTTATGAGTTTTTAAATCAATCTGAGTTTATGATTAACTCAAAATCCTTTTCATCATTTTAATAAGTCGTTGATGATCTCAATCTTTTGTTTTAATCGATTATGGGAAATGTGTTAAATATTGTCTTGAAATTCGTGTTAAATATATCTCTAAACTTAATTAATCTCGAGATGGATATGGTAATGTGATTAGCAATTTGGACAATGAAGTAGGCCCTCTTTTGTTTAACCCCAAAATATTAGCTATAATAATGTTGTGAAAAATTTATCCCTTTGCAACCCACTTTGAGCCTAATAATATATTTCCCTTTCGTTTGATAGCCCGAAAAACCCAAATAGCCCAGAATTGTGAAAAATTGGAAATTCATCAAGTAAGTCCAAAGTGTGTAATAAAAAAAAGGGCAAGAAAAGAAAAATTGCAAGAAAAAAGAAGAAGAATAAAATGAAAATAGAAAAAGAAAGAGAAAAATGAGCAAATGCCTGAAAAAGCACTAATGGACGTCATAAGGACATTTTCCAATTCCGAACATTCCGTCCATTCTCAGTTTTACCCTTTATACTTTTTAACCCAAAAAGTCCTAACCGAGTTCGAATGGCGAAATTAATTACTGCATGGAGAGCTAAGATATGAAAAGATAATAAAAGAAATTAAAATGGTCCGATTAAGATATGATGTTTCCCGTTTCCTAATAACTGTATTCCGATAATGAGATCTTTTCACCATATATTTCCTTCTTTTCAATTTTGTACGCGTGAATTTGTGTCCATTATATTTACTCTTTATATCATGCATACCGAGAGAAAACAACCACAATTCGAGTGATTCGTTTGTGAGTGCATCCGTAAGAATTTGAATAAAAACGAATTTTTGAAAAGTAACGTAATGCTCAATCGGTGGAAATTTGAGGATTAATTTCCGACTTTGCACGCACACACACTCTAGTTTGAGACATTTGAATATGAATTTATGGTGATTATCATTCGAAAAGTTTAAATTGTACAATTTTTAGGTATTTTGATTTTTATTTAAGTCAATAAAGAATTTTGTGAGTGTATTCACTGCAAATCCTCACGAGACAAAACTCGTCCTACCAGGGTAACCTAGGGGTTTAAAGGCTTATTGCATATGCTCAATGAAATCACGTGCCTGCGAAAGTGGAATTTTATTTTAGTAAAATAAATTTCAAAACTCAACTCATTTCTCTTACATTGCTCGGGATACGCAAAGTTCTAAGTTAAGGGGATTTGAATAGGCATAAATTCTTCACATTTATCCCCTTAATTTCGGTATTTTTATGATCCCATGCATTGTAAATAGCTTGGATTTGTCTTATATTTATGCTACTAAACCTTTTTGGAAATTATTTCGTATTTTGTGGATCTTTCATGTATTTTACATGTATTTCATGCAAATTAGTGCGGAAGAGAACTCAAAATAGTGAAAGAAACCAAGAAACGGGGAGTTTAAAGGCATTTTTATAACTTTACATATATATTCCGGTGGTGGGAAAATCTAGAAAGTTGAAGAGATCTAAATTACAAGAACACTGGAAAAAATGACAGTCAAATATGAGCTTTGGATCAAAATTTACGGCAAGTCAAAGTTGATATTAATTCTGGAAGCTGAAGAGTTTCAACTCTTGAAATTTCTTGTATAATTCCTTTTTATTAGTTGTAAAATGTGGAGAGGCATTGGAAAAGTCATATTTGGGTAATATAAAAAGCCAATCCCTAGAGTAATGAAGAAGGGAAGAGATAGAGTTCCTTTTGGCATATAATTTCATATTTTCTTAGGATTTAGGAACCCTAGTAGGAAGAAAAAGGAGGGTTTTTACTTCACGTTGTAGGAGGCTAGTAGTTAGGGTTTCTTTGTAGTTAGTTTTTAAAGGATTCTTATATCCAAGAACCCTAGTTTTGAAGTTTGGCTACTATTCAAGATTCAAAGATCTATTCAAGATTCATCATTCATCCATTTCAAGTAATTTTAATTTATTGTTTTTACTTCTTTCATAGTTAGTTTAATTAATTGTTGCTCTCTAGTTTTCCAATCCCAATTCAAGTCATGTTCTCAATTTTCTAGATTTAGTATTGATTCCTGCACTTTCAGTTTAAAGTTTCTTTTATTTTAATCATGTTAAGCTAAGTTTTTAAGGGTGGGGATGCATGAACCCAACCCGATGTGGTATGCATAGATATAAAATTTGTCCTCTGAATTAAATAAGTTATTAGATCGTGTTGTATAGTTTCACAACCATTGTAGACCTTTTGACCTCGTTTGCCCTATGTAACCGGGGTGCTTAAGGATGCAATGCGCGTGAACTATTGCGACACCGTTTTATACATTCTTTGATTATGTATGATGCGGGCTTGAACCTCATATATGTAATGCTTTGGAGTACTAAAGACTGAGTCTGATCAATTATCTAATTTATGACTAATTTTGTACTGGAATACACATTATGGGTTGGGGGAGTGTATTCTTAACCCATTTCTTCATTCATATTAATTCCTTCTTAGTTTGCTAATTTTTCATGCGTAGGTTAATTTAATTGAATTTAGTTAATTCATAGATAAAATCCAAAAATCAATCATATTTTTCTTTTCTTTTCTTTTAATATCAACTTTAGGATTAAACTACCTTACCTTTGTCGTCACGTTATGACGTCCTAACTTCCTGTGGATTCAATACCCAGACCCACCACTATACTCCTTAAGAGTGTAGTTACAAGTTTATTGTTTTTTTTATTGAGGTTGGAAGCCGATAACAACGACTAGAGTGTTACACGGACGAAGGCAAGCGATTGCATTGAGCATATGCAATATGCCTTTAAACCCCTAGGTTACCCTAGTAGGACGAGTTTTGTCTCGTGAGGTTTTGCAATCAATACACCCACAAAATTCTTTATTGTCTCAAATAAATATCAAAATACTTAAAAATTTTACAATTTAAACTTTTCAAAAATAATCACCATAAATTTATATTCAAATGTCTCAAACCATAGTGTGTGTGCGTGCAAAGCCAGAAATTAAACCTCAAATTTTCACCGATTAAGCATTACGTTACTTTTTCAAATATTCGTTTTGATTCAAATTCTTAGAGATGCACTCACAAACGAATCACTCGGATTGTGGTTGTTTTCTCTCGGTATGCATGATATAAAGAGTAAATATAATGGACACAAATTCACGCATACAAAATTGAAAAGAAGGAAATATATGGTGAAAAGAACTCATCATCGGAATACAGTTATTTGGAAACGGAAAACATCATCTCTTAATCGCACCATTTTAATCTCTTTTATTATCTTTTCATATCTTAGCTCTCCATGCAGTAATTATTTTCGCCATTCGGACTCGGTTAGGACTTTGTGGGTTAAAAAGTATAAAGGGTAAAAATGAGAATGGACGGAATGTTCGAAATTGAAAAATGTCCTTATGAAGTCCATTAGTGCTTTTTCAGGCATTTGCTCATTTTTCTCTTGCTTTTTCTATTTTCATTTTTTTCTTCTTCTTTTTTCTTGTTATTTTTCTTTTCTTGCCCTTTTTTTTTATTACACACTTTGGACTTACTTGATGAGTTTCCAATTTTTCACAATTCTGGGCTATTTGGGTTTTTCGGGTTATTAAACGAAAGGAAAATATTTTATTAGGCTCAAAGTGGATTGCAAAGGGATAATTTTTTCACAACTTTATTATGGATAATATTTTTGGGTTAAACAAAAGAGGGCCTACTTCATTGTCCAAATTTCTAATTACATTACCATATGCATCTCGAGATTAATGAAGTTTAGAGATATATTTAGCACGAATTTCGAGACAACATTTCACACATTTCCCATAACCGATTAAAATAAAGGATTGAGATCATCAATGACTAATTAAAATGCTGAAAAGGACTTTGAGTTAATCATAAACTCGGATTGATTTAAAAACTCATAAAAATTTAAAGGCTCGAAATCTCACCGGGTTTGATCAATCTCCACACTTATTCGTTAAGTCGTCAATTTTCTTTCAATTTCCATCTTCGGTCAATTTTGTCTTAGTGCATTTAATTTTTACAATTTGAGACTTTAAATAGAATAAAGGTGACATTTTTGATATATTTAAATTCCAATTTTTATTTATTTTGAACAAAAATATTTTGGCTTTTTTTCTAACGTTTTTCATTTTTTTTTTGAAATTTTTTGAAATTAAAAAAAATAAAGTAAAATAATGTAAAAAATATACTTGGAACAAACATGTGATCAAATCAATGAATCTAAATAATAATGCGAAGAATAATGAATCGAAACAATAATGGGAAGAATATTCCACACCCCCTAACTTAATTGTTGCATTGTCCTCAATGTGAATCAAGAACACAACATAAAGTGAGGAAAGTAAATATATTACCCAAATAGAGTGATCCACGATAAGTATGAATCCACTGAATCCGCAAAACACGTTAGAACCAAGCATATACTAAAATAGAAAAAGTAATAAAAAAAACTAATTATTTTCAACCTAAAATTTGAACGACTAATAAATCATATACTAGAAGTCGAAAAATTTGAGGGTCCACCCACAATACAATTTAACTTTGACGGATTAATGGTGTGCCCTCACTAGAAAACATGTCGCCCGAAAAATAAGAATTCCGTTGGAAAACAGAAGGCATGTGCAATGCGGAAGAATAAAACCATCACCAATTAAAAATTTTAGGGGGATAATGAGGGATTTGAGTGCACAGGGGGACAAGTACCATTGGTATCCAAGAAAAATATAATCACGTCCCTAAGATTTTTCAAGAAGTATGGGAAGCGGAGCAGACAAACTGAAAGAGTCCATCTTGGAAACCAATTCAAGCATAGAGTCCTTGTCCTCAAAATCATCTCCCCCAAAATTTTCAACTGGATCTGGTGGAGTGACACGTCTAAGTGTATGGCCCGTAAGATGAAGCATCTCAAAAAAAAATTCCCATACAAGAATCGGATCAACATCCTCAAGACATTCATCCAGTTCTTGTGATGGATTTAATGGTTCGATAGTAGTGGGTACACAAGGAGACAAATGATCTTCAACCTCAGTAGATTTTGCAATATTTATAAGAGGTTGATATTCAAAATAACTTGGATCACTCTCAATGATTTCATCCTCAAAAGGGTTAGGTGAAGTGCAAGTCTTGAGCTTCTCTAAGTTGTCCAAATAATTATGAAACTCCTTGCAAGTTGCTCTAATTTTCAACTCTGTAGCAGCAAGGTCATCAGATTTAAAAAAGCGTGTAATATCGATTTAAATTAAATTCGCAAGTTTCCAAGTAACCCTTATTTGATTAGAGTCCCTAAACATGCATCTAAGGTGCGTGTGTCAATCCATAAATAAAGAAAGCATGTGACACAAAAATATGCTGAGACACAGATTTCAGGAAAAAATCCCTTTCGGGTAAAACCTTTATTTCACTATGAATATACAAGTCGCAACTTACAATTACATAGAGAAATCTGCAATGGATCAACGCGCAGCCAATTCATAAAGACACGGAGTCTTGAACTCAGCAAGAGAATACACGCAGCACTCTCCAAGGACTCGCAACCCAAACAACAAAGGAAGAACCACAGCTCTCCTCAATGACACGCAGCCATAACACTTTGTAGATACTCCCTCAACAATGACACGCAGCCCTCGGTTGCAAAGATCTCCCCACAAATATTGAACAATAGCAAAGCTTGTGTTCTAGGGTTCCAAAAGATTCACAAAAGTAATTGGGATTTTTGTGTGTGAATCAAAAAGATGTTTGGCACATCAAAAATTGAAGTCTTGTTGTGTTTGTACTCTTAGAAAGGTTTTCTCAAAGACTTGAAAAAAATACACCATCGGAATAGTAATATATATAGGAAATATAAGATGGTGGATAAAAAACTCACGGAACTGTTCGAATT
This sequence comes from Sambucus nigra, assembly GCA_949130495.1. Taxonomy (NCBI): domain Eukaryota; kingdom Viridiplantae; phylum Streptophyta; class Magnoliopsida; order Dipsacales; family Adoxaceae; genus Sambucus; species Sambucus nigra. The sequence goes on from OX422212.1 coordinate 502,323,467, forward strand.
TATCCCAGGCGGACCGATCCGGTATGGAGGCGGATCGGTCCGACCTCGGATCGGTTCTTTTTAAAATAGGCTTCTTCGGTTCGCAATCGGTCCGTGGTATACTAGAGCAAGGTGGATCGGTCCGATAGGTAGGCGGACCGGTCCGGGGGCGAATCGGTTCTGTTTCTCTAGGCGGACCGGTCCGATTATCCAAAAACAAAATCCTTTAAAAAGCTTCATAAAACTTATAAAACTTTCCCAATAGTAAGTATGAACTTTAAGGAACTTAAAAACAAAACTTTAACAAGTGCATTCTCGCAGAGGTTATGATGTTGAAGACGCTTTGATATTCGGATCCGTTGTTATAGATGCGATCTTGAATTTCTTCAACGGTGTAACGGCGTACGACATACAAATTGATAATGGACAAAAATTTCCTTACAAGATTGCTTTTTAATAATAATCAAGAGTTCTTCCAAAGTTGGCTTCCTTGGTTCTAGCACCTCAGAATCCTCATTTGGTTGAAAACATTCTTCAACTTCAAAAATATAGGAAGAAAAATTCTCATTGGGTTCAAATAATGCATCTAATTCTTGCTCCCAATAACGATTTTTTTCTTGATATTCTTTTTCAAGTCTTTCTTCTTCAAGCAATTCATTTTGATAAATTTGGATGGCCTTAGCACGGGGCTTGTATTTATGAGACTCATCTTTAGTGATATTGATCCAATGTTCATAAGTCTTGAGCGTCTCCTCCTCACTATTATCCTAATAATTAAATACACCAAAAGAGTGGAAGTAAGACATTTCAAACTGGGCAATTCAAGAACGTGACACCCATATTTTTGATTTTTTTTAAGGTCAAATTTGGGATTAACCAACCTAACCTAAGGTCTAATTCCCTGACAACAGAGCCATTTTGGTCGAGTGGAAAGACTTCCAACCGCAATACAAAAACCTAAACTTTAACTACACTCTTGCGGAGTATAGTGGTGAGTCTGGTTATCAAATCCACAAGGAGTTACGACGTATGAACGCGACGACAAAGGTAAGGTAGTTTAATACTAAAGTTGATGTTAAAAGAAAAGAAAAGAAAAGAAAAATATGATTGATTTTTGGATTTTATCTATGAATTAACTAAATTCAATTAAATTAACCTACGCATGAAAAATTAACTAACTAAGAAGGAATTAATATGAATGAAGAAATGGGTTAAGAATACACTCCCCCAAACCCTAGTGTGTATGCCAGTACTAAAATAGTCATAAATTAGATAATTGATCAGACCCAGTCTTTAGTAATCCAAATCATTACATATATGAGGTTCAATCCCGCATCATACATAATCAAAGAATGTGTAAAGTAGTGTCGCAATAGTTCACCCGCGCCGCATCCTTAAGCACTCCGGTTACCTAGGGCAAACGAGGTCAAAAGGTCTATAATGGTTGTGAAACTATACAACACGATCTAATCACTTATTTAATTTAGAGGACAAATTTTATATCTATCCATTCCACATCGGGTTGGGTTCATGCATCCCCACCCTTAAAAACTTAGCTTAACATGATTAAAATAAAAGAAAACTTAGAACTGAAAGTGTAGGAATCCATAACTAAATCTAGAAAATTGATAACATGACTTGAATTGGGATTGAAAAATCAGAAAGAAGCAATTAATTAAACTTATGAAATCACTAAAAACAATAAATTAAAATTACTTGCAATGGATGAATGATGAATCTTGAATAGATCTTTGAATCTTGAATAGTAGCCAAACTTCAAAACTAGGGTTCTTGGATACAAGAATTCTTTAAAAACTGACTACAAAGAAATCGTAATTACTAGCCTCCTACAACTTGAAGTAAAAAACTCCCTTTTCTTCATACTAGGGTTTCTAAATCCTTAGAAAATATGAAATTATATGCCAAAAGGAACTCCCACCTCTTCCTCCCTTCATTACTCTAGGGATTGGCTTTTTAGATTACCCAAATATGAATTTTTTCCTTCCTCTTCACGTTTTACACCTAATAAAAAGGAATTATACAAGAAATTTTAAGAGTTGAACTCTTCAGCTTCCAGAATTAATTTCAACTTTAACTTTCTGTCTCCAACTTTTAATGGATATAACTTCTTTACTGTAGCTCGGATTGGGGTGCCATTTTTTCCAGTGTTCTTTTAATTTAGATCTCTTAAACTTTCTAGTTTTCCCCACCTCCGAAATATGGTTGTAAAATTACAAAAATGCCCTTGAACTTCCCATTTCTTGTTTTCTTTCACTCTTTTGCGTTCTCTTTCGCACTAATTTGCGTGAAATACCTGTAAAATACATAAGAGATACACAAAATACGAAATACTTGCCAAAAAGGGTTAGTGGCATAAATATAAGACAAATCCAATCTATTTACAATGAATGGGATCATAAAAATACCGAAATTAAGGGGATAAATGTGAAGAATTTATGCCTAATCAGTATGTATTTATTGTTTTATGTTTCCTTGATTTTATTTTGAGGTAAGGAATGAAATGACAAAACCATTTTTATAAAAAGGAAATGTAAAAAAAAACTAATCTTCAACTTTAAAAAAGGTCTAGAGTTTCGGACAGCCATTCAAAATGGCGTCGTTGCCGGGGAATTAGGTAGACTTTAGGTTAGGTTGGTTAATCCCAAATTTGACCTTAAAAATCCAAAAAAAAATATTCAAAAATATGGGTGTAACGTTTTTGAATTACCCAATTTGAAATGTCTTACTTTCACTCTTTTGATGGCTTTAATTGTTATGATAATAGTGAGGAGGAGGCTCTCAAGACTTATGAACATTGGATTAATATCACTAAAGATGAGTCTCATAAATACAAGCCCAGTGCTAAGGCCATCCAAATTTATCAAAAATGAATTACTTGAAGAAGAAAGATTTGAAAAAGAATATCGGGAAAAAAATCGTTATTGGGAGCAAGAGTTAGATGCATTATTTGAACCCAATGAGGATTTTTCTTTCAATATTTTTGAAGATAAAGTAAGTTTTCGAACAAATGAGGAAACCGAGGTGCTAGAACCAAGGAAAACTACTTTGGAAGAACTCTTGCTTATTAGCAAAAAGCAATTTGATGACCTTGCTGCTACAAAGTTGAAAATTAGAGAAACTAGCAAGGAGATTGATGCTTATCTTGAAAGCTTAAAGGAGGGCGAGACTTGCTCTTCACCTAACACATTTGAGGATGAAATTATTAAGAGATATCCAAGTACTTTTGTATCTCAACCTCTTATAAATATGTCAAAATCTATTGAGGTTGAAGATCCTTCGTTTCCTTGTGTCCGCACTATTATCGAACTGTTAACTCCATCATAAGAATCAGATATAAGTCTTGAGGATGTTGACCCTATTCTTGAACGAGAATGTTTTTTTGAGATGCTTTATCTTAAGGGTTATTCACTTACACGTGCACTACCGCCTATTCTAACTGGAAAAAATTTGGGAGATGAATTGAATTTTGATTCCTATGAGTTGGTTGTAGCTTTTGATACAGTTAAAACTTTTACCGGCGAGGAATCTTTGCTTGAATTGGTTTACAAGATAGATTTTTCCTTTTTGTGTCCCCCTCTTTCCATACTACTTGAAAAATCTTTGGGAGGGGATTCTATTTTTCTTGGATCCCAATTTTATTTTTCACCCATCATCCCTTTAAAAATAGTAATTGGTGATGGTCCATTTTTTTCTCCTTACACAAGCCTTCTGTTGTTCAAACAAAATTATTATGTTTTGGGAGGCATGCATCCTAATGAGGGTACACTGATTACCCCTTAAACTCAAATTTTATTTTGGGTGGACCCTCAAATTTTTCGACTTCTAGTGTATAACTTATTAGAAGTTTAAATCGTAGGTTGTACATAATTAGCTTTTTCTTTTTCTTTTTCCTTTTCCTTTTTTTATAGTTTAGAGTAATTAGTTAAAGTTTTTTTTATTCTTTTTTCTATGCTTGGTTCTAACATGTTTTGTAGATTCAATGGACTCGCACTCATCGGAAATTGCTCCATTTGGGTAATATCTTTCTTTTCATCTCTTTATGTTGTGTTCTTGATTCGCATTGAGGACAAAGAAACATTTAAGTTAGGGTGGGTGGGATATTTTTCCCGTTTATTGTTTGGATTCATTTATTCGATCACATGTTCTTTCCAAGTGTGTTTTTTTTAGAAAATTTCAAAAAATTTTAAAAATTTGATTTTTTTTTTAAAAGCCAAAAATATTTTTCTTCAAAATAAATAAAAATTGGAATTTAAAAGCTTAAAAAATATCACCTTTATTCTATTTAAAGTCTCAAGTTGTTGACAATAAAAATGCACTAAGCCAAAATTGACCGAATATGGAAATTGAAAGAAAATTGACGACTTAAGGAATAAGTGTGGAGATTAATAAAACCCGGTGAGATTTCGAGCCTTTCAATTTTTTGTGAGTTTTTACATCAATCCGAGTTTATGATTAACTCAAAGTTCTTTTCAGCATTTTAATAAGTCATCGATGATCTCAATCCTTTGTTTTGATTGGTTATGGAAAATGTGTGAAATGTTGTCTCGAAATTCGTGCTAAATATATCTCTAAACTTTATTAATCTTGATATGCATATGGTAATGTGATTAGCAATTTGGACAATGAAGTAGGCCCTTTTTTGTTTAATCCAAAAATATTAGCCATAATAAAGTTGTGAAAAAATTATCCCTTTGCAACCAATTTGAACCTAATAAAATATTTCCCTTTCGTTTGAAAATTCGAAAAACCCAAATTTCCCGAAATTGTGAAAAATTAAAAATTCATCAAGTAAGTCCAAAGTGTGTAATAAAAAAAGGGAAAGAAAAGAAAAATAGTAAAAAAAAAGAAAAGAAAAAAATGAAAATAGAAAAAGAAAGAGAAAAATGAGCAAATGCCCGAAAAATCACTAATGGACGTCATAAGGACATTTTCCAATTTCGAACATTCCGTCCATTCCCATTTTTACCCTTTACACATTTCAACCCGAAAAGTCCTAATCGAGTCCAAATGGAGAAATAAATTACTGCATGGAGATCTAAGACATGAAAAGATAATAAAATAGATTAAAATGGTGTTATTAAGAGATGATGTTTCCCATTTCCTAATAACTGTTTTCCGATTATGAGATCTTTTCACCATATATGTGACAACCCGAATATAATTAATATAAATCATGTTTAAATCATGATTAGCTTATGTGATATGGATAATATGTTATTAGTATATATATAATGTTAAGTCGTTATGTTTAGTTTAATCCTACCTTCATAAAGCTTGAAGTATCGAATTAGTTACAACAGTAAAATTTTAAAGTTTTCGGTAGAAATGTTCCTGTTAGAGGCTAGTTTTGACCTTTATGACATAACAATGAACTTTAGGTGTAAAATAGATATTTGTAGATATATGAGTTAGGTTTATAAAAAAATAAACGGTTCATCGAACGGACATCCGAGTGTGAAGATATTATCTTTTTACGAACAGGGGGTAAAGTAGTCATTTAGCCTTAAATGATATTTTGTTTTATATAATGCCACAGGTTATATTTTTATTGGACCAAGGGGGGGTGACCTTATGCCGACTTATAACCCTTGAATTAATCTCTTCCTTCAGCATATTTCAGCCATGGAAGAGTTTTAACCTAAGGAAAGAGAGTTTTGAAGTTTAGGAAGAAAGTGTGAGGAGAATTGAAGAAAAATTCATAGAAAAATTACGTAAAAGCCCCTAAGGTAATTCCATCCATAAATCTTGTTTATTTTTTTGTATTGCATATTTAAATGATTTAAATAATCATTTGTTTGCTTAAATTCCATGTCTTGATGTGTACTTATGGATAGATGCAAGTTTAAGCAAACTTCAATGTGTAAACCCTTGAAATTGTTTTGTTTAGGTACCTTGTTTATTCAAACTTCCATATACTTCTCTATACTTACTGGAATTGATTGATTCCAATTTCAGATTAACCTGGACTCATATATGTATGACATATCCAAAAATTATGTGAAAATACCAATAAATGAGTCTTTGGTGAGAGTTTGAAGTTTGGGTATGAAATCTTCCCTAAGGGTGAAAGTATGCCCGCCATGTGTTCGATGTTTTGGTTGACATAGCAAATGAACTCTGAAAATTATGAAATTTTAATCTTGTATTTTTAAATATGTTTACTGATGTTGGGTGAAATAGCATATAAATTTATGATGTAAAAAAATTATGGAAATTCCTGGAAGTTGAATGAACGATAAAAGAGCCCATAGGGCAGATTTGCTATGTGGTAAAGAAATGAGCTTATCTTGCTCTAGGAGACTTGAAATGATGTACCGTCTTTTGTATTGGAATACTAATATGACAAGTATTGAATTACCAATAATAAATGAATTTATATTTGGTCTATGATTTGGATATGTTAAATATATTAACATGGATTTGGATGGAACTTCACTTGTGATAAATTATTTGAATGGAATCATGTGATGCTTATGGATTTAATTATGTTTAAATCATTCTTTGGATTATTGATATTCTTATGATGATACTAATATTGTAAGAATGATAGGAAAGGAAGAAGAACTGATTGAATAAATACCGGATAAAGGCAAGGGAAAAGCCAGTTAAACTGTCGAGGTGAGTGTACTTATGATTGTTTCATATATACATATATATGAATATAGCTCTAAGAGCATGATTTATTTGAACACTTCGGTATTTAGGATTTATTTGGATATTCAAATTTCTAGGATTTTTTTGGATCTTATGATCCAGGATTGGAATTAGACAAAAATTCAATGATTTGGTTTGTCTTATGACAAGGATTTGTTGGAACTAATGTTCCAGAATTTATTTTGTTGGAACTAATGTTCCAGAATTTGTTATTGCCAATGGGAAGAATTAATTGGATCTTATGATCCAGGATTTGTTATTGCCAATGGGCAGAATTATTTGGATCTTATGATGACAATGGGCAGGATTGTTCGGATTTTATATCCACATATTCGATGTAGAATTGTTATTTCATTGTAGGGAAGGAGTAACTCACTAAGCTTAATGCTTACGGTTTATATTTTAACAATTTCGGGTTTGAATGCTGCCAACTAGAATACCATATGATCGGTAACTTTGAGAGTTGCCCCGTTGGAAAGAGCCGGGGTTTAAATATGGGGATATTATCATTGTCACACTGAAGATTTTAATATACTCACACATTGTATATATTACGTTAGTATGGATTGAGTTGATGATTATGAAATTTTATCATAGTTAATCATAGTATTGTATGTCCGGTCAATTATGACTCTGATATTGATTTCATTATGGTATAATAATAATATTTTGTTCATTATACACAGTGTGTAGACAAATATTGATAAATGAAGTATATTTTCCAATGGGCTCAAGATTATGATCTAATTATTCCAATAACAAATGATTAGTATGGATATTGGGTTTAGGGTGTGACAATTAGTGGTATCAGAGCGTGGTTATTAATTCTGGACGTGTGTGAGGATTAGATGGCAGTATTGAGATGATTTTATATTTATGAATTATTTATATACTAACCAATAGTTTAGTATTATAAACTGTTTATATTTGTCATTAGAACTTTGTTGTATTACAGATAATTCCAAATGGAACCTGGGAATGGACAACATAGAGAAGAGGGAGTGGATTCTCGTACAGAGAAAACTAAAGTAGAGCAAAGTGTTGTTGCAAGGGTTAGAGAGCAAGAGTAACCAAAAGAGATGCAAATAATGGCACAGGCAATGATGAGGATGGCTTAGCAACAAGAAAGAAATATGGCACAAATGACAGAACAACAGGCTAGATATCTAGAATCAAAGACTGTGGCTAGGATTGAGAAAGAGGCAAGGAAGGAAATGAAAGATTCCGTGCATGAGAAGTTTTTGAAGTTGAATCCTCCAGAATATTCAGGGTCAGTTGAACCTACAGAAGCTGAGATGTGAATCAGAGATCTAGAAACTATCTTTGCAGTTATGAAGCTTCTAGATACCCAGAAAGTGAATCTAGCTGTGTTTAAGCACAAAGGAGAGGCAAAATATTGGTGGGAAGCCAGCAACCATTTGGTGCCAAGGATGGAAGGTACTGATGTTATTACTTGGGCTGAATTTATTAAAACTTTGTGTGTTAAGTATTTCCCTAAGGTTTATAAGAGGGAGAAGCTGAGGGAGTTTATAAATTTAACCCAAGGGAAAAAGTCTGTGAGGGAGTATGATGCTAAATTTACTGCTTTGTCTAGATTTACTACTAAGTATGTGCAGGATGAAGAAGATAAATGTAGTAATTTTCAAGATGGACTAATTTGGCCTATTCAAAATAGAGTGGCCACTTATGAGTTAGAAGATTATGCTTCTCTGGTAAACAAAGCCATGATAGCAGAAAGGCAAATGAACCAATGGGTGGAGAGAGTTTTAAGAAGAGTATATTCGATGCATCTCACTCTAAGGGAGGTGAGAGTGTAAGTGTTAAGATGGAACCTCATAAATTTCAGAGAGGTGGTGGAGATAGTGGTAGAGGTCAGGGGAGATTGGGCAGAGATACCAGGGGTGGAGGATCTTTTGGTTCAGCCAGAAAGTCAGGGAGAGGTGAGGCCCCAATAGGAGGTGTTACATGTTTCTTTTGTAAAGAGGAAGGGAATTATAAATCTGAGTGTCCTAAACTTAAGGGATTGGAATGCTACCATTGTCATCAAGTGGGGCATATTAAGAAGAATTGTCCGCAATTGGCACAGACTCCAGCAGCACATAGTGAAGTAGCAAGCAGATTGTTATCTCTAGGCAGTGCAGTGAAATGTATGGGCAGAGGACAAGCTAGTAGTTCCAGGCCAGGTGGACGATTTTTTACAATGAAAGAAGCTCAGATTACTCCAAATGTGGTGACAGGTACACTTTATGTTACTGATAGAAGTGCTTATGTTCTGATTGATCCTGGTTCCACCCATTCTTTTGTGCCATATGCATTTTCCATATATCTGAATAGACCATGTACTCATTTAGATGTGGGGTTGGGTATTTCCATGCCTATGGGGGATATGATTGTAGTTGAATATGTTTTTCGTGATCGTGTTTTGACTGTGGGGGTTAGAGATACAGTTATAGACTTACTTCCATTGGGTATCTCTGATTTTGACATAATTTTGGGAATGGATTGGTCATCCAAATATCATGCATCCATGGATTATTTCCGTAAGGAAGTTATTTTTAAATTACCTGGTGAGTCTGAATTTAAATTTGTGGGGGAAAGAAAAATTGTTCCTAGTTTCATTATTTCTTCTATTCAGGAAAGGAAATTATTGAGTAAGGGTTGTGAGGGTTTTATTGCATATATTCTTGACACTGCGAAGGGGGATTTACAATTAGTTGATGTTCCTATAGTACGAGATTTTCCAGAAGTGTTTCCTAGCCATTTGACTGGATTACCTCCAGAGAGAGAAGTTGAATTTAGTATTGAATTAGCACCGAGAACAACCCTTATTTCTATGGCACCGTATAGAATGGCACCTGTTGAATTAAAAGAACTCCTGATTCAGTTACAGGATTTACTTGATAGAGGGTTCATACAGCCAAGTGTATCTCCATGGGGTGCACCAGTTTTATTTGTGAAAAACAAAGATGGCACTATGCGTTTGTGTGTTGACTATAGGCAACTGAATAGAGCTACAATTAAGAACAAATATCCTTTACCATGTATAGATGATTTGTTTGATCAGTTACAGGGTGCTAAAGTGTTTTCAAAGATAGACTTGCGATTAGGTTATCATCAGTTGAGGGTGAAGGGGAGTGATATTTCTAAAACTGCTTTTTATACTCGGTATGGTCATTTTGAATTTCTGGTGATGCCTTTTTGGGTGACTAATGCTCCATCTGTATTTATGGATCTTATGAACCGGGTACTGCATCCTTTCATTAATTCATTTGTGATAGTTTTTATTGATGATATTCTTATTTATTCACGTGATATGGCTGAACATGAAAAGCATCTCCGAACTATTTTGAATGTGATGAAAGATAAGCAATTGTATGCTAAGTTTAGCAAATGTGAATTTTGGCTATCAAAAGTTATATTTTTAGGCCATGTTATTTCTGGAGATGGTATATGTGTTGATCCTAAGAATGTGGAAGCTATTGTAAAATGGGAGAGGCCCAATAATGTCACTGAGGTGAGAAGTTTTCTGGGTTTAGCTGGGTATTATAGAAGGTTTATTAAGGGATTTTCTTCAATTGCCTTGCCAATGACAAAATTGACCCGAAAAGATATTAAGTTTGAATGGAATTCTGATTGTGAAAATGGTTTTGAAGAATTGAAGAAGAGATTGGTAACTGCACCTGTTCTTACTATTCCACACGGTGGAGATGGTTTTGTTATTTATACCGATGCTTCACATCAGGGGTTGGGTTGTATTTTTATGCAGCATGGTAAAGTTATTGCTTATGCTTCTAGGCAGTTGCGTACACATGAACGTAATTATCCTACACATGATTTGGAACTTGCTGGTATTGTGTTTGCTTTGAAATTATGGCGTCATTATCTATATGGTGAGGTATGTGAAATTTTTACTAACCATCAAAGCCTTAAGTATTTATTTCCTCAGAAGGAGTTGAATCTGAGGCAGAGGCGATGGATGGAGTTAATTAAAGACTATGATTGTACAATTCACTACCACCCAGGGAAGGCAAATGTAGTTGCAGATGCTCTGAGTAGAAAGGCTTCGGGTAGGTTATCTTGTATTCGGTGTGCTAGAGTTTCCCAAATCATGGAGTTGAGATTAATGGGAGTAGAATTGAAGCTAGCAGATGGGGACAGGTTCTTTGCTCAGGTAAGCGTGAGGCCTTTGTTATTTACCCATATTAGTGATTTGTAAAGTCAAGATCCTTTTCTTGAGAAGAAACGACAACATGTCTGAGATGGTAAGTCTGAAGATTTTTGTATTGTGAATGATGGCACTTTATTATATAAGTAGCGATTATGCATGCCTAATGTGTGTGGATTGAAAGATGAAATTTTAGATGAGGCTCATAATTCCATTTATGTTATGCATCCTGGTAGTACTAATATATATAGGGATTTAAAGGATCATTATTGGTGGAATAATATGAAAAAGGAAATAGTTGATTTTGTTGCTAAGTGCCTTATATGTCAACAAGTGAAAGTGGAGCATCAGAAGCCTACTGGTCTGCTTCAGCCATTGCCATTACCGAAATTGAAATGAGATCATGTAATGATGGATTTTGTGGTTGGGCTTCCTCGATCTCAGAAGGGGTAAGATTCAATTTGGGTAGTGGTGGACAGATTAACCAAGTCCTCCCATTTTCTAGCAGTCGAGACTATGTATACAGTTGATAGGTATGCTAGATTGTATGTTAATGAAATTATTCTACTTCATGGAGAATCGATATCTATTGTTTCAGATAGGGGGCCTATTTTCACATCCAGATTTTGGGATAGCTTGTAGTGTGCTATGGGTACTAACTTGAAGTTTAGTACGGATTTTCATCCTCAGACAGATGGGTAGTCTGAAAGGACAATACATATTTTAGAATATATGCTTAGAGCTTGTGTGCTTGATTTTAAAGGAAATTGGGATGAATATTTGCCTTTGATAGAATTTGCATATAACAATAGTTTTCAATCTACTATTGGTATGCCACCATATGAAGCGTTGTATGGTAGACGGTTTCGTACACCCGTATGCTGGGGTGAAGTTGGTGAAAAGAAGATAGAGGGTCCAGAGTTGATTGAAGTCACCACTGAAAAAGTGACGATTATTTAAGATAGAATGAGAACGGCTCAAAGCAGACAGAAGAGTTATGCGGATAAGCGACAGAAAGATTTGGAATTTTAGAAAGGGGATTACATGTTTCTTCGGATATCTCCATGGAAAGGAGTTATGAGGTTTGAAAAGAAAGGTAAATTAAGTCCACGCTATGTTAGACCTTATGAAATCCTTGAGAAAGTCGGGATGGTTGCCTATAAGTTAGCGTTACCACCAGAGTTAGCTCGGTTACATTATGTTTTTCATGTTTCTATGTTAAGAATGTATGTAGCGGATCCTTCACATGTGTTTGTGGAACATCCAATTGAGTTAAAGGAAGACTTGAGTTATGTGGAAGAACCACTTGCTATCGTGGATAGGAAGGAACAAATATTAAGATCAAAAGTGATCCCACTTGTGAAAGTTACGTGGAGAAGGAATTCCATGGAAGAGGCTACATGGGAGAGAGAGGATACCATGAGGATTAATTATCCGTATTTGTTTGATTCGGACAACCAAGGTATGTCAATTTTGGGGACAAAATTTCCTAACAGGGGGAGAATTGTGACAACCCGAATATAATTATGATAAATCATGTTTAAATCATGATTAGCTTATGTGATATGGATAATATGTTATTAGTATATATATAATGTTAAGTCATTATGTTTAGTTTAATCCTACCTTCATAAAGCTTGAAGTATCGAATTAGTTACAACTGTAAAATTTTAAAGTTTTCGGTAGAAATGTTCTTGTTAGAGGCTAGTTTTGACCTTTATGACATAACAATGAACTTGAGGTGTAAACTATATATTTGTAGATATATGAGTTAGGTTTATAACAAAATAAACGGTTCATCGAATGGACATCCGAGTGTGAAGATATTGTCTTTTTACAAACAGGGGGTAAAGTAGTCATTTAGCCTTAAATGATATTTTGTTTTATATAATGCCACATGTTATATTTTGATTGGACCAAGGGGGGTGAAATTATGCCGACTTATAACCCTTGAATTAAGCTCTTCCTTCGGCATATTTCAGCCATGGAAGAGTTTTAACCTAAGGAAAGAGAGTTTTGAAGTTTAGGAATAAAGTGTGAGGAGAAATTGAAGAAAAATTCATAGAAAAATTACGTAAAAGCCCCTAAGGTAATTCCATCCATAAATCTTATTTATTTTTTTGTATTACATATTTAAATGATTGAAATAATCACTTGTTTACTTAAATTCCATATCTTGATGTGTACTTATGGATAGATGCAAGTTTAAGCAAACTTGAATGTGTAAACCCTTGAAATTGTTTTGTTTAGGAACCTTGTTTATTCAAACTTCCATATATTTCTCTATACTTACTGGAATTGATTGATTCCAATTTCAGATTAACCTGGACTCATATATGTATGAAATATCCTAAAAATATGTCAAAATACCAATAAATGAGTCTTTGGTGAGAGTTTGAAGTTCGGGTATGAAATCTTCCCGAAGGGTGAAAGTATGCCCGCCATGTGTTCGATGTTTTGGTTGACATAGTAAATGAACTCTGAAAATTATGAAATTTTAATCTTGTATTTTTAAATATGTTTATTGATGTTGGGTGAAATATCATATAAATTTATGATGTAGAAAAATTATGGAAATTCCTGGAAGTTGAATGAACGATAAAAGAGCCTATAGGGCAAATTTACTATGTGGTAAAGAAATGGGCTTATCTTGCTCTAGGAGACTTGAAATGATGTACCGTCTTTTGTATTGGAATGCTAATATGACAAGGATTTAATTACCAAGAATAAATGAATTTATATTTGGTCTATGATTTGGATATGTTTAATATATTAACATGGATTTGGATGGAACTTCACTTGTGATAAATGATTTGAATTGAATCATGTGATACTTATGGATTGAATTATGTTTAAATCATTCTTTGGATTATTGATATTCTTATGATGATACTAATATTGTTAGAATGATAGGAAAGGAAGAAAAGCTGATTGAACAAATACCGGATAAAGGCAAGGGAAAAGCCAGTTAAACTGTCGAGGTGAGTGTACTTATGATTGTTTCATATATACATATATACATATATATGAATATAGCTCTAAGAGCAGGATTTGTTTGAATACTTTGGTATTCAGGATTTGTTTGGATATTAAAATTTTCAGGATTTGTTTGGATCTTATGATCCAGGATTGGAATTGGACAAAGATCCAATGATTTGATTTGTCTTATGACAAGGATTTGTTGGAACTAATGTTCCAGAATTTGTTATTGCCAATGGGAAGAATTAATTGGATCTTATAATCTAGGATTTGTTATTGGCAATGGAAGAAATGTTTGGATCTTATGATCCAGGATTTGTTGTTTCCAATGGGAAGAATTGTTTGTATCTTATGATCCAGGATATGTTATTGCTAATGGGCAGAATTATTTGGATCTTATGATGCCAATAGGCAGGATTGTTCGGATTTTATATACACATATTCGATGTAGAATTGTTATTTCATTGTAGGGAAGGAGTATGTCACTAAGCTTAATGCTTACGGTTTATATTTGAACAATTTTAGGTTTGTATGGTGCCAACTAGAATACCATATGACCAGTAATTTTGAGAGTTGCACCGTTGGAAATAGTCGAGGTTTAAATATGGGGATTTTATCATTGTCACACTGAAGATTTTAATATACTCACACATTGTATATATTGTGTTAGTATGGATTGAGTTGATGATTGTGAAATTTTATCATAGTTAATCATAGTATTGTATGTCCGGTTAATTATGACTCTGATATTGATTTCATTATGGTAAATAATAATATTATGTTCATTATACACAGTGTGTAGAAAAATATTGATAAATGAAGTATATTTTCCAATGGGCTCAAGATTATGATCCAATTATTCCAATAACAAACGATTAGTATGGATATTAGGTTTGGGGTGTGACAATTAGTGGTATCAAAGCGTGGTTATTAATTCGGGACGCGTGTGACGATTAGATGGCAGTATTGAGTTGATTTTATATTTATGAATTATTTATATACTAACCAATAGGTTAGTATTATAAACTGATTATATTTGCTGTTAGAACTTTGTTGTATTACAGATAATTCTAGATGGAACCTAATAATGGACAACATAGAGAAGAGGGAGTGGCTTCTCATACAGAGAATACTGAAGTAGAGCAAAGTGTTGCTGGAAGGGCTAGAGAGCAAGAGTAACCTACAGAGATGCAAATAATGGCACAGGCAATGATGAGGATGGCAGAGAAACAAGAAAGAAATATGGCACAAATGGCAGAACAACAGGCTAGATATCTAGAATCAAAGACTCTGACCAGGATTGAGAAAGAGGCAAGGAAGGAAAGGAAAGATTCCATGCATGAGAAGTTTTTGAAGTTGAATCCTCCAGAATATTCAGGGTCAGTTGAACCTACAGAAGCTGAGATGTGGATCAGAGATCTAGAAACTATCTTTGGAGTTATGAAGGTTCTAGATAACCAGAAAGTGAATCTAGCTGTGTTTAAGCTCAAAGGAGAGGCAAAATATTGGTGGGAAGCCAACAACCATTTGGTGCCCAGGATGGAAGGTACTGATGTTATTACTTGGACTGAATTTATTAAAACTTTGTGTGTTAAGTATTTCCATAAGGTTTATAGGAGGGAGAAGCTGAGGGAGTTTATAAATTTAATCCAAGGGAAAATGTCTATGAGGGAGTATGATGCTAAATTTACTTCTTTATCTAGATTTACTACTAAGTATGTGCAGGATGAAGAAGATAAATGTAGTAAGATTCAAGATGGACTATTTTGGCCTATTCAAAATAGAGTGGCCACTTATGAATTAGAAGATTATGCTTCTCTGGTAAACAAAGCCACGATAGCAGAAAGGCAAATGAACCAAGGGGTGGTGAGTGGAGAGAGTTTTAAGAAGAGTAAATTCGATGCATCTCACTCTAAGGGAGGTGAGAGTGTAAGTGTTAAGATGGAACCTCATAAATTTCGGAGAGGTGGTGGAGATAGTGGTAGAGGTCAGGGGAGATTGGGCAGAGATACTAGGGGTGGAGGATCTTTTGGTTCAGCCAGAAAGTCAGGGAGAGGTGAGGCCTCAATAGGAGATGTTACATGTTTCTTTTATAAAGAGGAAGGGCATTATAAATCTGAGTGTCCTAAACTTAAGGGATTGTAATGCTACCATTGTCATCAAGTGGGGAATATTAAGCAGAATTGTCCGCAATTGACACAGACTCCAGCAGCACATAGTGAAGTAGCAAGCAGAATGTTATCTCTAGGCAGTGCAGTGAAATGTATGGGCAGAGGACAAGCCAGTAGTTCCAGGCCAGGTGGACGAGCTTTTACAATGAAAGAAGCTCATATTACTCCAGATGTGGTGACAAGTACACTTTCTGTTACTGATAGAAGTGCTTATGTTCTGATTGATACTGGTTCCACCCATTCTTTTGTGTCATATGAATTTTCCAAATATCTGAATAGACCATGAACTCATTTAGAGGTGGGGTTGGGTATTTCCATGCCTATGGGGGATATGATTGTAGTTGAATATGTTTTTCGTGATTGTGTTTTGACTGTGGGGGTTATAGATACAGTTATAGACTTACTTCCATTGGGTATCTCTGATTTTGACATAATTTTGGGAATGGATTGATTATCCAAATATCATGCATCCATGGATAGTTTCCGTAAGGAAGTTATTTTTAAATTACCTGGTGATTCTGAATTTAAATTTGTGGGGGAAAGAAAAATTGTTCCTAGTTGCATTATTTCTTCTATTCAGGCAAGGAAATTATTGAGTAAGGGTTGTGAGGGCTTTATTGCATATATTCTTAACACTGCGAAGGGGGCTTTGCAATTAGTTGATGTTCCTATAGTACGAGATTTTCCAGAAGTGTTTCCTAGCCAATTGCCTGGATTACCGCCAGAGAGAGAAGTTGAATTTAGTATTGAATTAGCACCGGGAACAACCCCTATTTCTATGGCACCGTATAGAATGGCACCTGTTGAATTAAAAGAACTCAACATTCAGTTACAGGATTTACTTGAAAGAGGGTTCATACAGCCAAGTGTATCTCCATGGGGTGCACCAGTTTTATTTGTGAAAAAGAAAGATGGCACTATGCATTTGTGTGTTGACTATAGGCAACTGAATAGAGCTACAATTAAGAACAAATATCCTTTACCATGTATAGATGATTTGTTTGATCAGTTACAGGGTGCTAAAGTGTTTTCAAAGATAGACTTGTGATCAGGTTATCATCAGTTGAGGGTGAAGGGGAGTGATATTTCTAAAACTGCTTTTTGTACTCGGTATGGTCATTTTGAATTTCTGGTGATGCCTTTTGGGGTGACTAATGCTCCAGCTGTATTTATGGATCTTATGAACCGGGTACTGCATCCTTTCATTGATTCATTTGTGATAGTTTTTATTTATGATATTCTTATTTATTCACGTGATATGGTTGAACATGAAAAGCATCTCCGAACTATATGAATGTGTTGAAAGATAAGCAATTGTATGCTAAGTTTAGGAAATGTGAATTTTGGCTATCAAAAGTTATATTTTTAGGCCATGTTATTTCTGGAGATGGTATATGTGTTGATCCCAAGAAGGTGAAAGCTATTGTAAAATGGGAGAGGCCCAATAATGTCACTGAGGTGAGAAGTTTTCTGGGTTTAGCTGGGTATTATAGAAGGTTTATTAAGGGATTTTCTTCAATTGCCTTGCCAATGACAAAATTGACCCGAAAAGATATTAAGTTTGAATGGAATTCTGATTGTGAAAATGGTTTTGAAGAATTGAAGAAGAGATTGGTAACTGCACCTGTTCTTACTATTCCACACGGTGGAGATGGTTTTATTATTTATACTGATGCTTCACATCATGGGTTGGGTTGTGTTTTTATGCAGCATGGTAAAGTTATTGCTTATGCTTCTAGGCAGTTGCGTTTTGTGGGTGTATTCACTGCAAAACCTCACGAGACAAAACTCGTCCTAATAGGGTAACCTAGGGGTTTAAAGGCTTATTGTATATGCTCAATGCAATCACTTGCCTGTGAAATTGGAATTTTATTTTAATAAAAGGAATTTCAAAAGTCAACTCATTTCTCTTACATTGCTCGGGATGCGCAAAATTCTAAGTTAGGCGGATTTGATTAAGCATAAATTCTTCTGAATTTATCCCCCTAAGTTGGTAGTTTTAGTACCTCGAACAACGTAATTGATTTATTTTTATCCCATATCATTGATAATGACTTCTTCTGACAAGTACCCCGAGTTTCGTGTATTTCTTACTGTTTTTACAGATATATAGTGCCAAAAAGAACTCAAAATAGTGAAAGAAACCAAGAAACAGGGAGTTTAAGTGCATTTTCATAATTTTACATATATATTCCGGTGGTGGGGAAAAATATAAAGTTGAAGAGCTCTAAATTACAAGAACACTAGAAAAGCGGTTGTCAAATCGGAGCTCTGGATCAAAAGATATGGCAAGTCAAAGTTGAGATTAATTCTGGAAGCTGAAGAGTTTCAACTCCTGAAATTTCTTATATAATTCATTTTTATTAATTGTAAAACGTGGAGAGGCATTGGAAGAGTCATATTTGGGTAATATAAAAAGCCAAACCCTAGAATAATAAAGAGAGGAAGAGAGAGAGTTCCTTGTGGCATATAATTTCATATTTTCTTAGGATTTAGGAACCCTAGTAGGAAGAAAAGGGAAATTTTTTACTTCACGTTGTAGGAGGCTAGTAGTTAGGGTTTCTTTGTAGTTAGTTTTTAAAGGATTCTTGTATCCAAGAACCCTAGTTTTGAAGTTTGGCTACTATTCAAGATTCAAAGATCTATTCAAGATTCATCATTCAAGTCAAGTCATGTTCGCACTTTTCTAGATTTAGTTAGTTTAATTAATTATTTCTTTCTAGTTTTCTAATCCCAATTCAAGTCATGTTCGCACTTTTCTAGATTTAGTTATGGATTGCTGCACTTTCAATTATAAGTTTTCTTTTATTATAATCATGTTAAGCTAAGTTTTTAAGTGTGGGGATGCATGAACCCAACCCGATGTGGTATGGATAGATATAAAATTTGTCCTCTAAATTAAATAAGTGATTAGATCGTGTTGTATAGTTTCACAACCATTATAGATCTTTTGACCTCGTTTGCCCTAGGTAACCGGGGTGCTTAAGGATGCAACGCGCGTGAACTATTGCGACACTGCTTTACTCATTCTTTGATTATGTATGATGCGGGCTTAAACCTCATATATGTAATGCTTTGGAGTACTAAAGACTTGGTCTGATCAATTATCTAATTTATGACTAATTTTGTACTGGCATAGACACTAGGGTTTGGGGGAGTGTATTCTTAACCCATTTCTTCATTCATATTAATTCCTTCTTAGTTAGTTAATTTTGCATGCGTAGGTTAATTTAATTAAATTTAATTAATTCATAGATAAAATCCAAAAATCATTCATCTTTTTCTTTTCTTTTCTTTTAACATCAACTTTAGGGTTAAATTACCTTACCTTTGTCGTTACGTTCACACATTCTAACTCCTAATGGATTCTATACCCAGGCTCACCACTATACTCGTTAAGACTGTAGTTACAAGTTTAGTTTTTTTTGTATTGAGGTTGGAAGCCGATAACAACGACTAACGTATTTACATGGACGCTCTGTTTTTCCACTCGATCAAAATGGTGTCGTTGCGAGAGGTACGAGGATCGCTCCATTTTTCCACTCGTAAGTTTGATCGAGTCGGAGTACCAAGCGTCCGTGTAAATACGCTAGTCATTGTTATCACCTTCCAACCTCAATAAAAAAACCTAAACTTGTAACTACACTCTTAACGAATATAGTGGTGAGTCTAGGTATCGAATCCACAGGGAGTTAGGACGTATGAATGTAATGACAAAGTTAAGGTAATTTAATCCTAAAGTTGATGTTAAAAGAAAAGAAAAGAAAAAGATGAATGATTTTTGGATTTTATCTATGAATTAACTAAATTCAATTAAATTAACCTACGCATGCAAAAATTAAATAACTAAGAATGAATTAATATGAATGAAGAAATGGGTTAAGAATACACTCCCCCAAACCCTAGTGTGTATGCCAGTACAAAATTAGATAATTGATCAGACCCTGTCTTTAGTACTCCAAAGCATTACATATATGAGGATCAAGCCCGCATCATACATAATCAAAGAATGAGTAAAGCAGTGTCGCAATAGTTCACGCGCGTTGCATCCTTAAGCACCCCGGTTACCTAGGGAAAATGAGGTCAAAAGGTATACAATGGTTGTGAAGCTATACAACACGATCTAATCACTTATTTAATTTAGAGGAAAAATTTTATATCTATCCATACCACATCGGGTTGGGTTCATGCATCCCCACCCTTAAAAACTTAGCTTAACATGATTAAAATAAAAGAAAACTTAAAACTGAAAGTGCAGGAATCCATAACTAAATCTAGAAAATTGAGAACATGACTTGAATTGGGATTAGAAAACTAGAAAGAAACAATTAATTAAACTAACTATGAAAGCAGTAAAAATAATAAATTAAAATTACTTGCAATGGATGAATGATGAATCTTAAATAGATCTTTGAATCTTAAATAGTAGCCAAACTTCAAAACTAGGGTTCTTGGATACAAGAATCCTTTAAAAACTAACTACAAAGAAACCCTAACTACTAGCCTCCTACAACGTGAAGTAAAAAACCTCCTTTTTCTTCCTACTAGGGTTCCTAAATCCTAAGAAAATATGAAATTATATGCAAAAGGAACTCTATCTCTTCCTCTCTTCATTACTCTAGGGCTTGGAATTTTATATTACCCAAATATTACTTTTCCAATGCCTCTCCACGTTTTAAAACTAATAAAAAGGAATTATACAAGAAATTTCAAGAGTTGAAACTCTTCAGCTTCTAGAATTTTTTTCAACTTTGACTCGCCATATCTTTTGATCCATAGCTCCGATTTGACAGCTGTTTTTTCCAGTGTTCTTGTAATTTAGAGATCTTCAACTTTATAGTTTGCCCCACCACTGGAATATATATGTAAAATTGCAAAAATGTCCTTCAACATCCCGTTTCTTGGTTTCTTTCACTGTTTTGCATTCTCTTTCGCACTAATTTGCATGAAATACCTGTAAAACACATAAGAGATATACAAAATATGAAATAATTTCCAAAAAGGGTTAGTAGCATAAATATAAGACAAATTTAAGCTATTTACAATGCACAGGATAATGAAAATACCGAAATTAAGGAGATAAATGTGAAGAATTTATGCCTAATCAAATCCCCTTAACTTAGAACTTTGCGCGTCCCGAGCAATGTCAGATAAATGAGTTGACTTTTGAATTTTTTTTTATTAAAATAAAATTCCACTTTTGCAGGCAAGCGATTGCATTGAGTATATGCAATAAGCCTTTAAACCCCTAGATTACCCTAGTAGGACGAGTTTTGTCTCGTGAGGTTTTGCAGTGAATACACCCACAAAATTCTTTATTGACTCAAATAAATATAAAAATACTTAAAAATTGTACAATTTAAACTCTTCAAAAAATAATCACCATAAATTCATATTCAAATGTCTCAAACCATAGTGTGTGTGTGCAAAGCCAGAAATTAAACCAAAAATTTCCACCGATTGAGTATTACATTACTTTGCAAAAAATTTTTTTATTCAAATTCTTACGGATGCACTCACAAACGAATCACTCGGATTGTAGTTGTTTTCTCTCGGTATGCATGATGTAAAGAGTAAATATAATGGACACAAATTCACACATACAAAATTGAAAAGAAGGAAATATATGGTGAAAAGATCTCATCATCAGAATATAGTTATTAGGAAACGGGAAACATCATCTCTTAATCACACCATTTTAATCTCTTTTATTATCTTTTCATGTCTTAGCTCTCCATGCATTAATTAATTTCGCCATTCGAACTCGGTTAGGACTTTTCGGGTTAAAAAGTGTAAAGGGTAAAAATGGGAATGGAAGGAATGTTCGAAATTGGAAAATGTCCTTATGACGTCCATTAGTGCTTTTTCAGGCATTTCCTCATTTTTCTCTTTCTTTTTCTATTTTATTTTTTTTTTCATTTTTTTATTTTTCTTTTCTTGCCACTTTTTTATTACACACTTTGGACTTACTTGATGAATTTCCAATTTTTCACAATTCCGGGCTATTTGGATTTTTTGGGTTATCAAACGAAACGGAAATATTTTATTAGGCTCAAAGTGGGTGGCAAAGGGATAGATTTTTCCCAACTTTATTATGGCTAATATTTTTAGGTTAAACAAAAGAGGGCCTACTTCATTGTCCAAATTTCTAATCACATTACTATATGCATCTCGAGATTAATTAACTTTAGAGATATATTTAGCACGAATTTCGAGACAACATTTCACACATTTCCCATAACCGATCAAAACAAAGGATTGCGATCATCAACGACTTATTAAAACTCTGAAAAGAACTTTGAGTTAATCATAAACTCGAATTGATTTAAAAACTCATAAAAAATTGAAAGGCTCGAAATTTCACCGGGTTTTATTAATCTCCACACTTATTCGTTAAGTCATCAATTTTCTTTCAATTTCCATCTTCGGTCAAAATTCGCTTAGTGCATTTTGATTGTTAACAATTTGAGACTTTAAATATAATAAAGGTGGCATTTTTGATGAATTTAAATTCCAATTTTTATTTATTTTGAACAAAAATATTTTTGGCTTTTCTCCAAATGTTTCAATTTTTTTTTAAAAATTTTTAAAATTTTCTAAAAAAAACACACTTGGAAAGAACATGTGATCGAATCAATGAATCTAAAAAATAAACAAGAAGAATATCCCACACCCGCTAACTTAAATGTTGCATTGTACTCAATGCGAATCAAGAACACAACATAAAAAAAAGGAAAAGAAAGATATTACCCAAATGGAGCGATCCCCGATGAGTAAGAGTCCATTGAATCAACAGAACATGTTAGAACCAAGCATAACAAAAAGAATAACAAAAACTCTACCATTGAAACTAGACTATAATAAAAAGAAAGAGTAATAATAAAAAAACTAATTATTTACAACCTAAAATTTGAACGGCTAATAAATCATACACTAGAACTCGAAATATTTGAGGGTCCACCCAAAATACAATTTGACTTTGAGGGATTAATGGTTTTCCCCCACTAGAAAGCACGCCGTCCGAAAAATAAGAATTCCGTTGGAAAAACAGAAGGCATGTGCAACGTGAAAGAAATGAACCATCACCTATTAAAAAATTTAGGGGGATAATGAAGGATTTGGGTGCATGAGGGGACAAGTACCATTGGAATCCAAGAAAAATAGAATCACCTCCCATAGATTTTTCAATTAGTATGGGAAGCGAAGCACACAAACAGAAAGATTCCATCTTGGAAAACAATTCAAGCATAGAGTCCTTGTCCTCAAAATCTTCTCCCCCCAAATTTTCAACTGGAGCTGGTGGAGTGACACCATTAATCCCTCAAAGTCAAATTGTATTTTGGGCGGACCCTCAAATTTTTCGACTTCTAGTGTATGATTTATTAGCCGTTCAAATTTTAGGTTGTAAATAATTAGTTTTTTATTATTACTTTTTCTTTTTTATTATAGTCTAGTTTCGATGGTAGAGTTTTTGTTATTCTTTTTGTTATGCTTGGTTCTAACATGTTTTGTAGATTCAATGGACGTAATAATGACATAATATTGAAATATTATGACAACCATGATAACCTAGGAATTATAATTTTAATAGAGGTTTGTTAGAACTAAAGCCCTAATTTTGTACGCTTAGGAACCGACAGTACTTGTTAAAAAGTCTATCAATATAACTCACCATGTTATATACTTTGCTTTAATTTTTTATTTATTCCTATCGGATGGTAAGAACACACAATAATAACGTGTCAGGACAAACAACACCACGATAAATTGACTCGAACAAATCCTCCCACAGTTATGGACGATATAGCTTAGTGTCTTTAAGAACTCACAATGTTAAATCAAGAATGTTAAAATCCACTATCTACTCCAGGGATCGAAATGTCAGTCGAAACTCGCAGAATGAATGCCATGAAAAAATGTTTTTGCCAACGACTTCCAGCATTTCATAAAAAGCCCGGAGCTTCAGAAGTGAAACGATGGTTTAGAAAAATAATAAACGATGTAGGAATAGTACCCAAACTTAGAGTGGACTTAGCAACCTATCTATTCGAAAGAGAGGCAGACTATTGGTGGTAACCGGTAAAACGTACCGAGAACGTAAAGAATTCGACATAGGCACAAGTTGATGTCATTTTTTTCGAAGCTTACGTAACTAGTTAACTATAGAATTTTTGGGATTGCAACAACAAAATTTGACAGTAGTATAATATGAGGCTCGATTTACCGAGTTATCTCGCTACTCTCATGAGTATATAAATCGGATATTAAAAACTGCAAACACTTTGAGCGTGGACTAAAAGCCAATATTAATACCTCTCTTATTTCCCTACAAATTTGCTAATTCAAAAAAATGATAGAAGTAGCTAATCTCATTGAAAGAAACCCTGCCCCAAGTGGAAGTTCTTGAAATATTGTCCCAATTTCTCGGGATAATATCAATAACCGATCCATAAATGTTCCAATTGAAAATCACCCCCATTTCAAACCTAACAAAGGTCAATTGTACAGTCAAATTCATCATTGAAACAGTGGCACTATAATTTGTTTCCATGAATGTAATTCTCCTTGACATATTAGACCTAATGTCCCATGCTTCTTAAACCCAACTTTAATCCAAGACCATCCATGAATGTAGGAAGGACCACTGAACCCCAACGACCTCTATGAAGAACCCCAATTTCATGAGGAAAGAATAACCAACCTCATGTAAATTCAAAAAGTACGGTAGTAAGTAACCAAACACAAGTTCAAGATTTTGATCTCCAAACACAATCCAATGATCATGATATGATTCAAGGGAATAGTTCTTTTAATAATATTATGTCTCATATACTAATTGATTCAGTATTTTCACATTCATTTTTTATTTCCATATTTATGATCTTAGCAAATTTCACTCCTTCCACCCTAACTTATCCTTTAGCAACAAGTATGTCTACTGGTACCGTAGCTATAGACACCACATTTTCGGATCCCCTAATTCTCTCCTTAGGTTCCTAGAACCTCCCTATTTCACTACAAAACCTAGGTCATACTCCGAGTAATGATCTAGAGCCCATCGAGCGCCCTCTAGACCTGTTCGACTCTGATCAACTCTATTATCATAGTGAAAGATCATTAATCTTAGAAGGGCTCTAAATCCCCTTTCTAATGGTTTGCCCCATGCATGAAATGGCATAACGATTCGGACGAACGGACCATTCTACCATCAAAAATTGATTTAAAGGCCACCGGGCACTCCTGGGCCCCGGTTTGACCCCAATAAACTTCATCATCAGAGTGAAAGCTCTTTGAATCTTCTAAAGGCCTTGAAACCCCTTTACAACGGTTTTGCCCCGTGTGCAAAATGGCATAAACATTTGGATGAACGATCAATTTTCCCCAAAATGTGATCCGGAAGTAACCGGTCACTCCCGGGATTCTTTTAACCAAGGTCAACTTCTTAGCTCGAACAACATTGAATGGATATTCGAAGGGCACTGAATACCCTTTTCAACGGCCTGCACCATTTACTAATCACCCTTATGGAACAAATAAACGACCCATTTTACTCCAAAATATGACCGGGCACTTCCGGGCCCCGGTTGACCAAGGTCAACTTTATGAACTGAGCGAAGCTCTTTGGAATGTCAAAGTACCTCACGTAGCCTTTCCAACGGTCAACCACATGTGCAATTCTGACTTACTGTTCAGACGAACGATTCATTTTCGTCAGATGTTCTCCTGTCCAAAGGACCGACGAGCGCTTCCGATCTATGTTTGCCCCAAAGTAAACTCCCAGACCCGGTAGAAGCCCAAAGGACTCTTAAAGGCCACTGAATTACCTTTCTAATGGTATTCCTTGTGCACAATTTGGATAAATGGATTGCATCCTACGACCATTTTTCCAAATCTGCACGAGACTGGCGATTGACAGGTCTATTCCGCTGCCTATCGGCAGTGTGCCTAGGGTTGCATGATGACTGGAAGGTCTAGGGCTATGTCGATCGGTACCCCTTTACCCTATAAATAGAGGGAATGACCTCACTCCCAAAACAGACCTCAGATCCATCAATACCAGTGATCTTAGTAACATTCTCTTGGAATCATCGAATTTTCCTTATATGAAATTCCTTTCCATCTTACATTCCCATCCTTTTCATACCCAGTTTGGCAAAATCTCGTTCTCTCACATCAAACATTCATCTCAACATCCAAGGGAACTCATCTAAGATCAAGATCAAGCATCATTTCTCCAAAGAAGCTCCAAAATCCTTCTCTCTCTCTCTTTAAATTTCTTATTTTTGCTTTAGCTACATAAATTCTTAATTTATCTTTTGCTTTAGTTCATACACATTAATATCTCACCTTTTTATTAGTTATATTGCACATACTTTAGTTTCTATAAAAAAACAAAAGAAACAAAAAGAGGGTTACATCTATAAATCCCAATGGGATTATCCATCACAATTTCTCAAAAATAAAATACATTTTCTACGCACACACATATACAATAAATTCTCGTTGGAATCTATAGGTTAAACCCCACCCTTATGCCGCGTGTGAACTACGTGGACTTTGATGCCTTTATAGGCTACGTAGGCATTTCGAGTTAAAAATCGAGACTCGAGCCCAATATTTCAATTTTCCCATTTTTGCATTTTCATCTTTTTCATCTATACATTATTATAGCATATATAATACTTGTGATCCTTATTGGAATTTATCCAACATATACTATTGATTTATCATAACAATCAATATTTTGATAAATGCATAAATCGTATTTTCTAAATATTATTTTAGGAACATTCCTATGGATGATCTCACTCTATCTTTTCAATGATATGAGTTAGGAGATTATGATCTCCATTTATATATACACGCACACACACTTCACGAAGAAATTATGAAAAATAGTAACACAAGCCCATAAGATACCGAAAGGGAGGGATGGGTGCGTAACACCTTCCCATTTCGTAACTTAGCCCCCAAACCTTTGAACTATTGGTTTCATAAGCTTCAGTTTGTATTTGATGCCGTTCTCTCAAAGCGGCGACATGTTCTTTTGCCTTCTTTGTGCAAAATAGGATGGAAACTCTATCTCTATACATTCACCCCCACCGTGAAGAGAGAGGATATGGTCCGGTATGGCCATTATGGCGAATTCGCTGGGGATCTTTTTTCATAAGAGGGTTAGACTCTTGCATGGGTATTTTTGTTTTCTACTTATATGC
The DNA here is from genome assembly GCA_949130495.1 of Sambucus nigra. Classification (NCBI taxonomy): domain Eukaryota; kingdom Viridiplantae; phylum Streptophyta; class Magnoliopsida; order Dipsacales; family Adoxaceae; genus Sambucus; species Sambucus nigra. The sequence goes on from OX422212.1 coordinate 502,350,652, forward strand.
GTATGCACCTACCTGTATGTTCCCTTTTTATCCTCTATTATTTTTTTGCACATATATACTTCATGCTTATATCACTACTCACTCACAGACTTGTAGATACTTCTCATGTTCACTTCACACTGCTTACACATGGGATCACTTATATCCACATGTTGCACACACCACTTAGAATACCCATGCTTAGGTGTCACCAACACACACCTACACTTATCACACTTCTATATATCTATGCTTACTCACACTTGTCACACACCACTCGTAGTTGATCCATGCTTAGGTTCACTACCACACACCCACCTGAGATATTAACATCCTCACATACCTATGCTTAGTATAATCTTCATGCTCCATGATATATTTACTCTTTTATACTTGTACATTGTATAATTCTCATCATGCCAAATAAAGATACTCTCTCCATAATATACTAATCAAGAATCATGCACTTTACATACTACATCAACAAAGATCATGGCTATTGACCAAATTTTATCCCGTAACTGGGGGTCACTTCATGATGGGCGCTGGTCCGACAGGTCGTAGTTAGCCTAAGCGATATGACTCTCACTTTCCATTGGCCAAGTACCTTCGACTTATATCGAACGGTTCCCCCCGCATTGTATCGCTTGAACGAAGTCATAACGGGAGGTATATCGCAGGGAACTCATTCATGTATATCGAGTATATCGAATTCTCTCTCTCACATGTACTGTCCCCACGAGGTATATAGTGAGTAAATTCATGTACACTCAGGTATATCAGATGGATTTTCCACACTTATAGATTTCCCTCAAAAGCAAAACGTATATTGTGGAAGTCATACCAAAGGGGGGAACCTTTATAATTAACCCAACAATTGCATACCCTCATATAGGTGTCAAACCTAGGACATTCATATTTAGTTTGTCAGTTTCTACCCAAAACTCTTCTGAAATTATGGGTCGGCAAGCCCCCTAATTTTCGGGTGATTTTATCTTTTTCAAAATGGGCCCCTATCCATGAGCCTCATAACAACTCCAACCATGTTTTTACATATTTTTCAAACCCAATTTTCCCAGGCTCGGGTCCCGTTCAACATTTCTTTTTGCATTTAGTTAAACATAATACAAGTGAGATAATAATAATAATAATAATAATAATAATAATTATGTTGAGACCCGTCTCTCGTTTTTCCTTTTTTTTACCAAAGGTGTCAAAAACATTTCCCCCCCTCTTTTATCAAAGATACGAAAAGAATTTTTCCATCCTTATACCATAAATATTTTCCCCCAAACCACTTTGTCCTCCTCTTTTCCAACTATGTCCAAAAATATTTTCCTCCTTTTTAAAAAATAACAATTTCCCCCTCTCTCTTTCAAAAATAAATTCGATTTTTTCTCCTTCTCAGGTTAATTGCATACCCGACCCTTGGTCTGGCTCCCTATTGGCTTAGGTCTTCTTTCGAGCATCCCCAAGGCTCCATCAGTTCCCTCGTTACTTCCTTTGAGTCCAAAACTCAGCTTCATCCACTTGCCATGGAGAATGTTAACCAAGTACCGAATGTGCAGTGGATTTGATAACGATCCTAGCATAACTCACTGCCAAGATTGAAAACCTTCAAATCGAGGTTCATGAGATGCAACGAAATACCATTCCTGAAGATCTCGAGGTCCTCTTCCCTCGGGCTATGGGTCTTCCCACACCTAGCCTATTTGGTTCCCCGAGGAATATCAACATGCTCCACGCGCCCCTCCTGCTAATGAGCTTCCACCAGCTCAAGTCTCTATGTCAAATCTTGCCTAGATAGGGGATAACTCACCCATAACTATTGATCCGAAGGAGGAAGAATTGAAAAAGGTCAAGGAGGACCTTAAGATATTGACCAAAAAGTTCGACCAAGTCCGAATCTCTGGGAACAACATGGATTAGACCCATATGTCTCCGTATCCTAAAGCGAGGTTGCCAAAAAAGTTCAAGATGCCTAATATTCAGAAGTTTGGGGGTAGTGGACCCTAAATTGTTCATCTACAAAGTTACTTCCAAGCCACGAGTCTCCTAGGTGCCTCCAAGGAAATAATGTCCCAAATGTTCTAATAGACTTTGAAGGACAACGTTATTCGCTTGTTATAATCTCTCAAGGAGTCCAGGATTCACAGTGGGAGGATATTGCCCGTGAATTCATGTCACAGTACAAGTACAATGAGGAATTTGAGGTTACCCTTCGTGATTTAGAACTTCTCAAATAGAACCCTGGGGAATCTGTTAACAACTTTATGGAAAGATGGAGAGAGAAAGCATCCCCATGACCAACCAACCTTCCGAAGAGGAGCAAGTCAGTATTGTGAAGAAGAACTTCTTACCCCATGCCTGAGCAATGATGGAAGGATAGTACTACCCTCATTTTTTAGCCCTTCAATAAACAGGAGTAGAGATCGAAGAAAGTCTTTCCAAGACAGAAGTTGATTCGAAGAAAGTATCCGGACAGTTCTCTCCCAGAAAGTATGAGAAGCCTACCAATACCGTAGTTTCAACCATCAATAACATCTCTCATCCTACCACTTCATGGGCACCAGAAAATCGCCCTAACCTAATAAAAAAGGAATACACTGAGCTTGACTCTCCCCTCTCTAAAGTTTACTAAGAACTTTTAAGATGAAATCTTATCAAGCCATTAGACCCTCGTCCATTACCAAACCCACTTCCCAAAAAACTTCAAACTAGATGCACATTGCGATTTTCACCCAAGTACCGGCCACACCACTGATCAGTGTTTACACCTCTAAAATGTAATCCATGGTCTTATTGATCGGGGTATTATCGCCCCACCAGCCAATTCTAAACCAAACACTACCCATAATCCACGTCCAAATCATACAAATGCCATCTTCCTAGAAGAATACCCATATATTCTCATAAACCCCTCTAAGTTTGCCCATATTTTCTCGTGCATCCTACCTATTTTTTTGATTAGGCTCTGTCACTCCTTACTAGGGCATGAATTATTGTTTGTACCCAATCAGGAGGGAAATATATGGAATTATAAACAGTATTGAACCAACTTCTAGAGATCAGACTGAAATTGCCCTCAGAAATGACCATTGACTACCAAAGATTCAGTACGCTATTTTGGGAAGCTCAAAAATGGGCTCGAGAGTCAGATAGTTGGGTGGTACCTTCCAAATAAGTCATTTTAGATGATGTTGTCCAGATAATGGAAGACTTATTCTGACAGAACGGTGAAATTTGCAGTATGTCCGAACTACTTGATGCTTTAAAACTATAAGGCGCCTGGTCCCTTCTTTTCTACATCTCCCCGCTGAGTGGGAGAATTTATACGAAGAGGCCGTTGAGGTTGTGGAGTGTATTGACTTCTCGTGGAAAGAAGATGTCGTTGCCACCGGAAGGGGGGACGAATTTGATAGTTTAGGCAAAGAGAAAAGCCCAGAAAAGATTAGCCCAATCGTCATCATGTGTAATGATATCATTTGAGGAGTTGTTAAGAGATATCAACAAGGTGGATGAATAACCCGAGTTACATGAGGAAATGGGGTTTCTGTATTTCCCCTCTTCTGTGAACCGTATGACTAGAGCAGGGAGGCATTACCAGGTTCCAAACTCACAATCATCAGCGATCAATAAAGGAAAAGGTGTTGAGAATCTTCCTATGCCAGAAATGACCCTCGAGGAGAGAAATATCCTCAACCAGTTAAAGAAAACTCAAGCTAACATCACTCTGTGGGGAATCTTTATGTCTTCCCAGCTACACCAAAATGCCTTGATCAAACTACTAACCGGACCCATAGTCCCTCCTTCCACTACACCAAAAGAAGCAGTGAATCTGGTTGGATCTCTAACCTCTACTAGAATTATTTACTTCTCCGAAGAAGAAATCCCTAAGATTAGTCCAAATCATAACTATGCTCTATATATCTCTATCGAAGTAATGGGAAAGACCATCTCACTTTCGCTAGTCAATAATGGATCAGCTCTTAATATTTGCTCGTTGAGAATCCTTAATTACTTGGGACTGAAAGTGAGCGACCTTGTTGTGACCTCTGCAGCGGTGTACGCTTATGATAATACCCACCGGGAAGTGATGGGATCCATAAATCTTACAATAAGGGTTGGCCCTATAAATCCCATCACTGAATTCCATGTCATCAACTTCCCAGCTTATTTTGTTGCTTGGACGACCATGGCTCCATGGTATCATGGGTGTGTCTTTTTACCTACATCAGAAACTAAAGTTTTTTCCTGAGGGGAAGGTTATCACTATCTTAGGCGATGATGATAACACCAAGAATGCAAGCACCAGTAATTCGATATTAGAGATACAGCATGGGGTGAATGATATACTTTTGTTAGGGTTTCGTGTCGAACCATTTTTTATCCCAGCACGGGACGATTAGACAAAGTTTGTCTAGATCATAGCCCTCATGGCAATGTCAATGTGATACAGATGTTCAAGAACATGAACTTCATGACATGACTGGGGCTAGGATGACGATAATAGTGAATACTTAAACCCATAGTATTGAAGAAATCTTTTCCTCCTTGTTTCTTGGGTTATCAACCCTCAGTAAAAGAACTCAGAATGATCCTCCAACCTCGATTGAACGGAAGGCTAGAGAGTTCCAAGACTATCTCAAGAGATTCCATGAACCAAGATTCATCAAAGGGGCGAAGATTTCCCCTTTTGCAGCTTTCTCGAACCGTGGTATGATCATGTGGACAAGAAGATGAAACCAGGAATGAACATCTTTTTCTAAGAAAGCTACTCATAGGCCGAAAGTTCCTAGCATCATGTGCAACCACTCATTAAGAAGACTATATATGTTACCAGAGATTTAGAGGGAAGTGAGTTCGAGATTCATTCAACTTGCAAATATTGGGGCTGACATTCTTCATAGTCCACTCAAGTGCTAGATCATCGGATCCATCCCGCTCTTCTGATGCACCTATCCTCAATTGGCATGCTATACTTGTTCCACCTGTTAAAATTCAACCCAACTCTGATGTTTATCCCATTTCCTCTCTCTTTTTTGTTCATCCTTATTCTAATGTAATCGAGACCTCTTTCGACGAGGTTCTCAATGTTGATTTTCCCAATAATAAAATAAATGAAGATTTTGAGTATCTTGTTGTGCCTTACATTAATTGTCTTCATGCTAATCAAACTCTTGATGATGATTTTGTAAATGAAAAATTCTTAATTGATCTTAATAATTTTAATAAAAAAAATAATATAATCGCATTCAAGTTAATGAAGATGAGAATGTTGTTATTAATCTCGATTCTAGTATCCAACTGCGCAAGATTAGGATAGGGTCTACCCTTGATGAGCATGAGGTGCGTAACTCGAGGAATTACTGAAGGAATTTGTGGATGTCTACGCATGGTCTTATGATGACATGCCCGACATTGATCCTGAGATTGCTCAGAACAAGATTCTAACTTTCCTAGAATGCAAACCAGTCAAACATAAATTGCGAAAGCTCCGCACCAAATGGTCACTCAAGGTTAAGGACGAAGTTTCCAAATAGTTGAACATGGGTTTCATTCGTGTGATTGAATATCCCATATAGATAGTGAAAATTGTACCCGTGCCAAAATCAAGAGGAAAGGTTCACATGTGTGTTGACTACCGAGACTTGAACAAAGCCTCTCTGAAGGATGATTACCTGCTATCGAATATCGACATGATTGTGGACAACACGGTCAGTCATTATCTTAATCATTTATTGATAGTTTTTTGGATATAATCAGATTAAGATGCAACCGGATCATCAAGAGGAAACCACATTCATTACCCCTTAGGGAACTTTCTGCTACACCATATTGCCATTTAGTCTAAAAATGCAAGGGCTACCTACCATAGGGCTTCCATAATCATCTTGGATTATCTGATACATAAAGAAGTCGAGGTCTATGCAGATGATATGATTATCATGTGTAAGACTAGGGAAGGTCATGTTCCCGCTCTCCGAAAGTTCTTCGAGTGACTACGGCAATACCAGATGCGACTTAACCCACAGAAATGTATTTTTGGACTTACCAAAGGAAAGCTCTTGGGATTCATGGTTAGTGTTAAAGGGGTAGAAGCTGATCCTGCCAAACTGAAAGCCATACTCGAAATGCCATAACCCTGAACGAAGAAGGAATTCTGGGGATTCCTGGGAAAATTACAGTATATATGTCGGTTCATCAGCTAGTTGACTTCTATTTATGAACCCATCTTCAAAATTACCAAGAGGACCTAACCCGACCTCCGGTACTCATGCCTCCACAGCCTGGTCTTCCCCTACTCATATACCTAATAGTAACAAATACTACAACTGGGGATTTGTTAGTCCAATACCTTGAAGAGTCCCATAGAGAGAGGGCCATCTACTACGCCTCTCGCAAGTTGGCCGAGTATGAAGTTCATTACACTATCTTGGAAAAACCATGTGTCTCCCTTGCCTGGGTCACTCAAAAATTATGATACTACTTGCTTGCTTTTCCCATCAAACTTGTGTCCCGAATGGATCCTATCAAATACCTACTCGAGAAACCTGTTTTGTCTAGCCGAATGGCCCGATGGTTGATGCTTCTAGCCCAATTTATTATTGTGTATGTCACACAAAAAGCTATGAAAGGAAGAGTCATCTCTGAATATCTTACTGACCACCCTATGGAAGAAACTGATGTTTGGATCTTTGAATTCCTGGATGAGGATATCCTTTGTACCTCCCAAAAAGACCTTCGGTGGAAAAAATTCTTTAATGGTGTCGCTAATAAGAAAGGGTATGTCATTGGGATACTCCTAATTTCCCCTGAAGACTCTCACACTCCCATTTCCATCAAACTAGATTTTCCCTGCACCACCAGCATGGCCGTATACGAGGAATAAACGGTAGGCCTCAAAGTCTCTCCCAAGAAAGGACTTCGATGTCTATATGTCTACGAGGATTAAGCCCTCATCATCCGTCAAGTACTTAGAAGATGGAATGTCAAATAAGAGAAACTCTTACCCTTTTATGCCCACTTAGAAGAGTTGGCCTCCCAATTACAAGATATCACCTTCCACTACCTGCCCCAAGCAAAGAACAACCTAGCTAATGCCCTTGCTACCTTAGCCTCCATAGTTGACATGCACGAAGGAATAACAATGGTCCCCCTTCTAGTCCAAAAGCAAGCTAAACCTACTCACTACTACCATATTGAGCGCATCACAAAAAAAGATCCCGATATAGACGATTGTTGGTACTATGATATTTGGTGCCTCCTCAAGCATGGTAGGTATCCCCAAGATTCTAATAAGAAAGATCGAGAAACCCTCCGCAAACTGGTTACATAATACATCGTCTGCGATAAAGCACTGTTCAAGAGAAATTTTGATGGAACCCATTTACACTGCATCTCAGGGGCTAACATTAAAGAGATGATGCAGAAAATCCACAACGGGGAGTGCAGATCCCACATTAATGGCCATATGCTTGCCAAGAAAATCACCGATAGGGTTACTATTGGACTACCATGGTTCATGATTGCACTGCCTATGTTCATAGATGCCTTAAATGCCAGCAGTTTTTTAACCTCCAACACTTGCCTCCACGAGAATTGTACAACACGACTTCTCCTTGACCGTTCTCCATATAGGGCATCGATATCATATGGAAAGTTACACCCAATGCCTCCAACGGACATGAATTAATGTTGGTTACCATCGATTACTTCACTAAATTGGTTAAAGTCGAGTCATACGCAGTTTTGAATGCCAAAAAGGTGGTCAAGTTCATCTAAAAAATATCATCTGCCGATATGGAATCCCGTACGAGCTAGTGTCAAATAACGGGTTAAATTTTGAAGCAAAATTTACAAAATTAGTCAACGAGTATGGGATTTAGAGATATAAATCTTGTCCCTACTGACCATAAACCAACAGAGCAGTCGAAGCCTTTAATAAGAACCTCACATTAATCATCAGCAAGATGACCAAGAGTTATCGAGATTGGGCCAATCCGATCCCTTACGCCCTCTGGGGCTACTATATTTCAGTTCGAACATCTACTGGGGCTACCACTTACTCTATGGTATACGACATGGAAGCAGTCCTACCTGTTGAGCTAGAAATTGCTTCATTACGCGTCATGCTTGAAAGCAATGTCTACGAGAAAGTTGGCATCAAAGCCATCTTGAATAGTTATCACTCTTGGACGAAAGGATAGTAAATGCACTATATCATATACAAGGGTACCATCACCAAATAACACGTTTATTCATCAAGAGAGTCAAGGACTGTGGTGTCCAAGAAGGGGACTTGGCCCTTAAAGAAATAGTAGAACCTATCTAGGACCCAAGAGGGAAATTCAAGCCTAATTGGAGTGGCCCCTAATTTGTGAAGAAGATCATATCTGGTGATGCTGACATGCTTACTAACCTCGATGGGGAAGAGATGGCTTTTCCAGTCAACCTTGACTGTCTCAAGAAATTTTACCCTTAGTCCAAAATATCAGTTTGTTACGATTCTTCTTACCTCCCCTCAAAAAATCTTCATTTCCCTTTATTCAGAACTACGTGGGACGTGATCCCCTAAAATAATTTTTTCTTTCAAAAATGAAACTCAAAAAAATTTCAAAACCCCAGAGTTACATAGGCAGCTCATACGCTTTACATGAGCCACACCCCCCTTATTTTTCACAAAATACTATTATTTTCATATCCCCGAGAATGACAATTCATTTTATCATGTACTTGAACAAAAGGATTATATATGCCTTAGCTATTGGTATAGATAATTCAAATGAAAAAGCACATCAAGAGGCAAAACAATATAATTAAAATTTTATATATTTCATTGACAAAAAATTTCGATACAATTACATTAGCATAGAGAGTCAAATAACTTCCCTTGCCAACCTAAAATTATTTTTGCTAAGACAAACTTCCCAAATTTATTCCCATACGTAACCAAACATATCACAAAAGCTTCACAAATAAAATCCCCAGGGATCCTACTCACAACTGCCAGAAGAAGCAGTCCCATCATCTTCTACATCCTGGGGTCACTAAACTTCTCCTGCTTGGACGGAATACCGAAGGAGCTTTATGGAACAGTAAGCCCAGACTAGCTTAGAGAAAACAACACCACCTCCCTCCATGGTGTCAGGTATGGAGAATCACCTATGCTCGGTTTCCACATCCAGCATCTTGGCAATCACCTTCCTCCACAATCACTTCAGGTAATTCTCAGAAACATGACTCGGCCAACATACTGGGAAGGACGGGTCGTCGGTTGATGATTATCCCACAGAAATCCCAGTCACATGCATAGGAACTCTGTAAAATCCTCCACAATAAAAAAGTCTAGCGTCCAAGGTGGCAAAATCTTCTCCTAGCCAAATTGACATAAGAGCCGCCAGGGAAAGTAGAAAGAAGTCTGTTGAAGGCCAACCAACCGAACATACTAGTATTCCCCCAGTTCTAGAATGTGCTTCAACTCCCCCACCAAGGCACTGACCAACGCAAACCTTGAGCCCCATGCTCCACAAACCAGTTTTCCCAGCTTTCGATATCCAGGCTTATGCTGATAAAGTAGTGAGTAAAGAAGTTTGGCACAATTGCCAAGGGATATTCAGGAGGGACCGCCAATAACCACATGAACATTATAACGGGGATACCCCTAAAGAAGTCAGAACGGACTTCCCGCCAAGCATCTAGGCCATTCAGGATCTCCGCCAGCATCACTGCCATAGGATTACGAGGGTACGACATCCACGAAGTGATGGCTGTAAATTGTGGGTCCAACAATAGTTCCCTAGTCACCAAAAGTAATTTTGAAGTCAAGCCAAGGATAACGGCTCCGTCATAGCCCGTATCACTAACATCCTACCGATGCATGGAATACAACACATCCGTGAGAGAGATCCTTACTTACATAACCAATGGTCGAGCCTTCGAGTGCAAAATATGGAGAAGTCCTGCTAACATCTCTCGAGGAGATTGAGAAAATTCAGGCATGGTCATCATAACACTGTGATTTTTTCCCAACATGACAGAAGACTCTTCATAAGTCAAATAGACTTCATCCAAGCCAAAGAGAAATACATGGTCCTCGGGGTATTAGAATTGTATCGTCGCCATCATCATGTTTCATTCAATACGTCTGTTGCGCCATTAAGAGACCCGACGCATGTTGAAAGCGTCGTAGTCTACATTATATGAGAACATAACCTCTATGTTTTTAAGGTAAGAAGATATTTCAACACTTCCAGGAAGAGCTATAATCTCAAAATGATGAGATAAGAAGCAAAAAGTAAGCAAAAGAAAGTAAATGTGGATGGGTGAAGAAAATGCTCCACCATTACCCTTTTTATACCTGAAAATCTTAGCCAAAGATAAAAGTCTTGCAAATACAAGATAAAACCCTGCCCCATCAAGGACCAAGTAGTTGAATAAAGTGCAATCAATGTCTTGGGTTGATTAGATTAGATTGACCGATAGTCAGGATAAGAGGTATGCCGATCGGCAACCCCCCATTTTTGGAAAATTCCCTTTTTCCTTTTTTCTCAAAATCGAAAACTCAATAAAAATAATTTTTATTCTAAGGAATTCAAAATTTCCTTGTCCATATATTTCCTTACTCACCCTATTTTAAAATAAATTTTATCTCGAGTCATTTTAAATCCTTTTTACGGCCTCAACAACAAAGTAAAAAGTGCATATGCATTAAGTCACTAAAGCAAAAATTAATAAAATCCCATTCCATTGCATATATATTGCTTTATAACATTTTACCTTGCAAGAAAACACAAAAAACAACGGGACTTAGCCCGAACCCCCAAAACATTTTATGTTTTTCTCTCTTACCTTCTCTTTCTTTCCATCTCTTATCTTTCTTTCTCTCTCTCTCTCTCTCTCTCTCTCTCTTTAAGACCCTCCATCCCTACGGCATATGAGCTTTCCCCGACGACGAGATGATGAGCCTCCGCTCCCTGAACCAGACCCCTTCCCAGATGAGGCAGATGGCACCAAGTAAGATGAAATTGGGATCGACTCCCGAATATGAGCAGTAGAATCCACCTAATCTCGAATACCTCTCAGCCAGGTGGTCGAAACCTAAACGTTCTGTAAGAAATAGAAAAGAGAAAATCATTAAGTCTGAGGCAAAGAAAGAAATCAACAAATCAAAAGGAGAAGAAATGAAAGGTATACTACAGGTTGAAAAAATGTCCTCTATCAGCCCCAACTCCTCGAGGTGCATCGCATTGGGACGATGAGGCATACGCATCGATCCTGCAATCTGAGGCAAATAAAGAAATCAAAAAATCAAAAGGCGAAGAAATGAAAGGTATAATACCGGTTGAAAAAATGTCCTCTATCAGCCCCAACTCCTCCGGGTGCATCGCATTGGGACGATGCGACGTACGCACCAATCCTCCATCAGACAATCGGATGTTATAGGAAGGAGGAGCCAACTGTATAAACAAAACCTCTGATGTCATCGTCGCTACCGATGTCGACGCACCACCTGCACGGTGGGTATACCCCACTAGCTGACTCGTGACCCAACCAGAGCCCAGAGGGGAAAAAGGCATAACGTCATATATGTTGGGCGGTATCATCCAACTCAACAAGATATTAATATAATCATAGGTCGTCGTCATGTTGGTACATGACGAGTAAGGTTTGCCGACCATCGCCGCCATCCTTGCCTCCTTTGACATCTCTCTCTTTTGTTTCATATACATCGGAGGCCTCGCAGGTGGCACCATCACCTCCTCCTCCACCACCTGTCGGACTACCCTCTCCCCTAGATACCAGGAGTAGTCGAAATCATGCACCAGTAGATAATACAACTTCACATTCACCCGGTCACCTCCATGGGCTTGATGGCCATCCCCCAAGGATAAATGGTCACTTGTAAGATCCCCAGCGGAAAATAAAAACATGAAAAGATCATCAAGTAGAAATGATCACAAAAGAATGAAGAATTTACCCAATCGCTCGTCAGGCCATTCAAGACCTGACACACTGCCTCTAAAGAGAGAGACCACCTTGACTGTCGGTTGGACTTCCGCCACTGGTACGTACGGCAGAAGACCCCAACAGACTCATCCTTCAAAGATAGCAATTGGGCGTTAAGCCCAATCACATCATAAAACCACATCTGCAAAGGACAAAGAGTCATCAATCAAAAGAATAAAATGCATAAAATAAAAAATACCTCAAAAAGATATGTAGCGCCAGTAAAAGTCTGCCAGCAGCACCAGCTGAATGCATCCAGAGAAGAATAAAGGGTCACCAAAGTCAGGACCCCCCAATAAAAAAGAGGAATTTAAAAGATACCCTCAAATAAGGAAAAAAACCACAAATGGACGGTGTCTCCACTCATCGCCACCAAAAACCCTCGCAGCAACAAAAGAATAAACAAACAGGCCATCTACCTCACCTGCATCCCGTCAGTCTCGTCGATCCATCGACTCAGAAAAACCTCATTCCAAAGAGACAAAAGAATGGATTCCCCATATCTTATCCTCCCAACATCACCCTACGCTGCCTCCACCATCTCCAGTGTCAGCCATAAAGTTCCGCCCACCTCTATCTGGGCCACCTCATAGTTCAGCCCCAACAGCTGTTACACAAGAGTCACCATCATCTCTCCAAAGCCAAAATGCATGGTGTGGGTAGTATCCTACCACCTCTCCCCCAAAGCGTACAGAACGGCCATCGAACGAGGTGTATCGTCCAGTGCAGATGCCAAACTACCAAAGCTAGTCGATGACACCACCCAATGCACCACCGGTAGACGGTGTTCCCACAAATCCTTGAACCCTGTTGTCCCTCAAGAATATAGGTTCAACGTAGATATATCAATCTGTCAAAGCAAAGGGAAAAACCCTTGTCAAAATTCAAAAAATAAGGAAATATGAACAAGAAAGAAAAAGGAATACCAAAGGTTATTAACACTTACGTAGACACTAGGGTTCACCACCCTAGAGTATCGATGGTGCGCCATCTCGAGCAAAAGAGTACGCTCATTTGTAATTGCCTCGAACGAGTTGAAAGCATTCTCACTACCCAGCGCTAAGGGCACTCTGGCCCGCCACTTCAAATGCGCCTAGTCATCAACACTTAACCACGCCATGTGGACCACACTGCTTGAAAAATCCGTCATTTCTTAGACTTAGAAGAGAAAAGAACGCATAAATAATTCACAGAAAGGAAAGGTATAAGATTGAAGATCTGAAAGCTGTGAAAAATGAGGAAATCTCACCCCTTTTTATGAGAGGCTAAACGGCATGTCGATCGGTAGTTCCCAGGCACATACCAACCGACACTGTTCCTTCACATGCCTGAGAAAGCCCAAAAGACCATGCCACTACCGTTTGGCACCCCTGAACCCTGTCGATCAAAACCTCCCTAAAATTTCGTACAAAAATCCCCACAAAAATTGAAAAATGCCAAAAAATCTCAGAAAATTCCTAAAATTACCAAATGAATTTTAGAATTTTTTTTAATACCACGCTTACTTCCCTAGTAGAACTCTTACTTCCCCAGCAGAATTCCCAAAAATCAATTAGATATCTCCCCAGCAATGTCTCCAATGGACACCACAGAAATATGGTAAATTCCCTAATAAGGATGCATCCACTCCACAAATTGATAATTTTTCCCCAGTAGAGTATCCAAATTCCCCCAAGAAATATATGCCTTAAAATCCCTCAGAATTGTCTTCGGCCCACAGAATTGGTCCCCTCTACTAAAGCCCTCAAAATTAGCTTCGACCCGCAGAATTGGTTTTCTCTACTTAAGCCCTTAGAATTGTCTTCGATCCTCAGAATTGGTCATGTCTACTTCAACCTGCAGAATTGGTCACCTCTACTTAAGCCCTCAGAATTGGCTTCGACCCGCAGAATTGGATTCGTCTCGTAGAATTGGCCATCTTTACTTAAGCCCTCAGAATTGGTTTCGTCCCTTCGAATTGATCATCTTTACTTCAACCTGCTGAATTGGTCACCCCTACTTAAGCCCTCAGAATTAGCTTCAACCCGCAGAATTGGGTTCCTCTACTAAATCCCTCAGAATTGGCTTTAACCCACAAAATTGGTCATCTCTACATAAGACTTAGAATTGGTTTTGACCCTCGGTATTGGCCATCTCTACTTCGACCCACAGAATTGGTCACATGTACTTAAGCCCTAAGAATTGGCTTCGACTCTCAGAATTGGTCGTTCCTACTTATTCTCTAAAAATTAGCTTCGGCCCTACGAATAGGTCACTCCCACTTAAGTCCTCAAAATTGACCTCGACCCTCACAATTTTCGCTCCCACTTAGGTGCTCAGAATTGACCTCAACCATCAGAATTGGTCGCTCCCACTTAAGTCCTCAAAATTGACTTCGGCCTTACGAATTGGTCGCTCCTACCAAAGGTCCTCAGAATTGACCTCGACCCTCAAAATTGATCGCTCCCACATAAGGTCCTCAGAATTGACCTCGGCCCTCACAAATGGTTGCTCCTACTAAAGGTCCTCAGAATTGACCTCGGCCCTCAGAATTGGTCGCTCCCATCTTAAGCCCTCAGAATTGGCTTCAACCCTCAGAATTGATCGCTCCCTACCTAGTTACTAATAATTGACCTCGACCTGCATAAGCGGCTACCCCCAACATTTCCTTAAGTCCCTAGAATCGGCCTCGACCCTCAAAATCGGTCATCCTCATCCCTTAGGTCCGCATAATTGACTTCTTTCCTAAACATTATGTGGTGTCTATTAAATGGATTTCACTTAATCTAAGCTCACCCGTCGAGGATCTCTGTACACACAATATTATAAGACCCCCTAAGTCTCTCCTTAGGTCCCCAGAACCTCCTAATTTCACTACAAAACCTAGGTCATACTCCGAGTACTGATCTAGAGGCCATCGGATGCTCCCGAACCCCGTTTTACTCCGGTCAAATCTATCATCAGAGTGAAAGATTAATGAATCTTCGAAAGTCTCTGAATCCCCTTTCTAATGGTCTGTCCCGTGAGCGAATTGGCATAACGATTTGGATGAGTGAACCATTTTACCATCAAAAATCGATTCGGAGGCCACCGAGTTCTCTCGAGCCCCGATTTGACCCCATTCAACTTCTTCTTCAGAGAGAAATATATTTGAATCTTCTAATGGAACTAAAACCCCTTTCCAATAGTCCACCCCCGTGCGTGAAACGGCATAACCACTCAAATGAACGATCCATTTTTCTCCAAAAATTGATTCAGAGGCCACCAGGTGCTCCCGGACTCCGTTTGACCAAGGTCAACTCTTGAACTCGAATGAGACTAAATGAATCTACTAAGGGCACTAAATTTCCTTTTCAATGGTCCACCCCATACGCGAATCAGCCTTACCGTATAGGCAAACGACATGTTTTACTCTGAAAAGTCACCGGGAGTTTTAGGGCCCCGGTTGACCAATGTTAACTTTTCGAAAAGAGCAAAGCTCTTTATAATGTCTAAGTACCTCACGTAACCTTTCCAATGGTCTACGCCGTGTGCGATTCTGACTTACCATTCGAACGAATGATCCATTTCCATTCGACGATCTCCCATCCAAAGTTTGACCCAAACTTAACTCCCGAACCTGGGAGAATTCCAAAGGACTCTTGAAGGTATCTGAATTACCTTTCTAATGGTATGCCCCATGTATGATTTGGATATTTCTTCCTTCGATCATTTTTCTAAAAAAATCTGCATGTGACTGTCGATTGGCAGTCTGTTTCCCTGTCTATCGGTAGTGTGCCTTGGATTACCTGTCTATTTGTAGGGCTCGAGCTATGACGATCGGCACCCCCTTACCCTATAAATAGAGGGCATGACCTCACTCCCAAAATGAACCTCAAATCCATCAATATCAGTGATCTCAACAACATTCTCTTATAATCAACGAAGTTTCCTTATGTGAAATTCCTTTCCATCTTATATTCCCATCCTTTTCATACCCATTTTGGAATAATCTCATTCTCTCACATCAAACATTCATATCAACATCCAAGGGAACTCATCAAAGATCAAGATTAAGTTTCAATTCTCTAAAGAAGGTCCAAAATCCTTCTCTCTCTCTTTAAATTTCTTGTTTTTGCATTTGTTACATAAATTCTTAATTTAACTTTTACTTTAGTTCATACACATTAATATCTCACCTTTTTATTAGTTATATTTCACATACTTTATTTTCTATAAAAAAACAAAACAAACAAAAAGAGGGTTACACCTATAAATTCCAATGGGATTATCCATCACAATTTCTCAGAACTAAAATATATTTTCTACACACACACATATAATAAATTCCCGTTAAAATCTACGGGATAAACTCCACTATTATTCCATGTACAAACTACGTGGACTTTGATGCCTTTATATTCTATGTAGGCGTTTTGGGTTAAAACTCGAGACTCGAGTCCAATTTTCCCATTTTCCCATTTTCGCATTTTTATCCTTTTCATTTATATATTATTTTAGTATATATTATACTTGCGATCCTTATTAGCATTTATCCAACATATATTACCGTTTTATCATAACGATCAATATTTCGATAAACACATAAGTCATATTTTCTAAATATTATTTCGGAGACATTCCTATAGATGATCTCACTCTATCTTTTTCTTGATATGAGTTAGGAGATTCTGATATCCATTTATATATACATGCACACACACTTCATGGAGAAATTAAGGAAAATGGTAACACAAGCCCATGAGAGATCGCAAGGGCGGGATGGGTGCCTAAAATCTACCCATTTCGTAACTTTGCCCACGACCCTTTGAACTATTGGTTTCGTAAGCATCAATTTGTCTTTGATGTCGTTTTATCGAAGTGGCGACATGTTATTTTTCTTATTTTGTGTAAAATAGATTGGCGACTCCATCTCTTTACATTCACCCCACTCTGACGATGACGAATGCGCTCCTAGAGTAAAGTGGGCGCGAGACCTTTTTTCCCCCATCAGGAAAAGAGAGGAGATGATCCGGGATGGCCACAGTAGCAAAAACATGCCAAGTTTGTAAAAATTGTGAAGTGAAACTTGATATGGGAAAAATTATCATTGATTTGGTAGTATTCGATATAATAGGATTTGACATCATCATTAAGATAGATGCATTATCAGAGAACAACGCTTATTTCAATTGTTACTCTAGAAAGGTGATCTTTAGAAATTCCCAAACAAAGAAATGTGAATTTCAAGGGCAGTGTTCTGGAGGTACATATGGCATATCTCCTTACTCTCTTTCAACTATTGAGACTATGAAGATGTATTTCCTAAAAACTTACCCAATATTCCTCTGCCGAGAAAGTCGAGTTTGTAATTAACTTATTTCCTAATACTTTTCCTATTTCCATACCACCTTATTGGATAGCCTCCTTAAAATTATGAAAATTTAGGACTCAACTAGATGAATTGAAAGCCAGAGGATTCATTCGACCAAGTATATCCCCGTGGGGAGTCCCAACTTTATTTGTGAAAAAGAAAGACATATCCTTTCGATTGTGTATCAATTACCGTAGATTGAACCAAGTTACCATCAAAAATAAATATTCGTTACCCAGAATAGGAGATTTATTTCACCAACTACGCAGAGAAAAAATATTTTCGCAGATTGATTTAAGATCAAGATTTCACTAATTATGAGTAAGAGAATAAGACATACCAAAGAAATTCATAGTAATGTCTTTTGGACTTACTAATGTGACAGTAGCTTTTATGCACTTAATGCACCGAGTATTTAAACCATTTTTGGATCAATTAATGATTTTATTCATAGGCGATATCGTAATATATTCGAAAAATGAGTAGGATCACGAAACTCATTTAGAGATAGTACTAGAAACACTTCGATGTCATAAATGCGACTTTCTTATGAAAGAAGTAAAGTTTCTAGGATATGTCATCACTGAACTTGGAATCCAGGCAGATCGAGTCAAAATTGTAGCTGTTATTGAATGGTCACAACCCACTACAGTACCAAAAGTTCGTAGTTTTTGCAAATTAGTAGGATATTACCGAAGATTTGTGGAAGGATTATCCACCATTGCATTACCTTTAATGAAGCTAACTCTAAAGGATATACATTTCGAATGGAATCAATAATGTACCCAAGTTTTTCAAACTTTGAAAGAACGCTTAACTACAACTCATGTACTCACAATACCTTCTATCGATGATAGTTATGATGTATACACTAATTCTTCTTTATAAGGACTAGGTTGTGTACTCATGAAGTTAAAGAAATTAGTATAATATGGTTCTCAAAAATTAAAACCTCACAAGCGAAATTACCCACTCCATGACCTGGAGCTATCCGTAATAGTCTTTGCTTTAATGATTTGGTGATGTTACTTATGCGATGCAGAATTTCAAATATTTTCAAATCACAAATGTCTTAAATGTATATTTACATAGAAATATATGAATTTATGACAATGACGATGAATCGAATTTTTAGAATAATATAAATTTGGATTACAATACCATCCAGGTAAAGGTAATGTTGTAGCAGATGCCTTAAGTCGTAAAACTAATAGAAGATTAGCTGGAATCATTGCTTATTAGATCATAACTACTTTACATGACTACAACATCCAAAGCAAAACCCTAGTATTCTTCGCACCGTTATAGCCCATCCAACGCTTCAGAAAAGAATAATAGATTAACAACCCATAGATGATTTTCCTAATATCCAATGTCAAAAAATCGAAGACGGGAAAACAATTAAAGATTGGAAATATCATCCTGAAAATGGAATATGATTTAGGAATCAAATATGTGTACCCTTTAAGACCGCGTTAAAATAAGAACTTTTACAAGAAGGCCATCAGTTCAAATTTAATATACATCCTGAAAAAACCAAAATGTATCATGATATCAAAAGACGTTATTGGTGGACAAGAATGAAACAAGACATTGTAACCATTGTTGCCAAATATCTCACATGTTCGCAAGTCAAAATTAAGCACCAACACCCAAGTGGATTACTAGAACCTCTTTCAATTACTTCCTGGATATAGAATCATGTTACGATGGAGTTTGTAGTGGACTACCCCTACAGTCAAAGGATATATTTCGATTTAGGTAATCATAGATCGATTGACTAAATCGGCATATTTTCTTAAAGGTCACACCACCAATTGATTCCAAAAACTTAGTACTTTATATATCTAAGAGATTGTCAGATTGCATGGAGCACCTTTATCCATCATATCAGATCTTGACCCTCAATTTTTAGGAAATTTTTGGAAAGCCTTACAAACAGCCATGGGTACCAAGTTACATCTTAGCACTGAATTTCATCCCCAAATAAATGGACAATCTGGACGATTAATTTAGACACTTGAAGACATATTACGTGCATGCGCACTGGATCTAGCAGGAAGCTAGAGAGAACATATAGCATTGGTAGAATATTTCTATAATAATAGTTATCAAGCTAGTATCCAAGCTGCTCCATATGAAGCGCTTTACGAAAGACCATTATGTTCTCCACTTTGTTGGAACAAATCAGGGGAAATTATATTTTTGGCCCCTAAATAATAGAAGAGACTATAAAAAAATATGTTTAATTAGGGAGAAGCTACAAGAAGCTCAGAGTCTATAGAAAAACTATGTAAATCATCGTAGGCAACCCTTAGAATTCAAAAAAGGGGATCAAGTTTTCTTAAAACTATCATCCATAAAGGTAATTTAAGACTTAAAAGAAAAGGTAAACTTGCACCACGATACGTAGGACCTTTTTCCATTATCGACCGTGTTGGACCAGTAGGCTATCGATTGACTCTACCCCTGAATTTATCACATGATGTATTTCATGGCTCTTAATTGTCAAAATACATTCCCGATCCAAATCATGCCATCTCAAAGGAAGGGCTTTCGATATAACCCAATCATAATTTTGAAGAAAGACCTCTTCAAATTTTGGATATTCAAGATCAGATTCTTCGTACCAAAATCACCCTCTAAGTTTTTTGGCAACACCATGGAGTCGAAGAAGCTACCTGGGAACTCAGGGATGTCATGAAACAATAATAACCTGAACTCTTCGAAGGTAATTTAGAGGAAGAATTTTTTTTAGTAGGGAGAATTGTAAGATCCGAAAAATGATACGTAGCTCAAACCCTCGACACACACACACACACACACACACACACACACTTATATTTATTAAATACCCTTACCTATGCATAAAATTCTTAAAATTAAAAAACTTTGAATACTAGCTACATGAACCTTAAAAAAATTTAAATTAAGAAATTATCCCAAAGTTTTAGATAATACAAAATAGCCCCTAAAGTTTTTATTTAGACTTTACACTTTCTAAATTAGTTATAAACCCCAAATTCTTTCCATACTTGACTTTGAAACTATTTTAATTTATAAACCAACCCTTAAAATTCTTTACCTAATTTTGGAAATTACACAAAAGCCATAAAGTTTGAAAAAATATAGAAAATGAACTAAAAACTAAACCAAAACTTCTCAAGGACCAAAACTTAACATACCAACCTAATCCTCATTGGCCAAGATGATGAAAATAACACACAAGCTACCATTAGATCCAATAGCAACAAGGTATCACATGCCTTCGTGTGTATAACCAATTACCTCCACAAAAATCCTCTCCACTACCAACTGAAGCTCACATCTTTTTTAACCAATTAAGTCTCCTCAACTTACCCTATAAAAGGCACACCAAGGGTACAAAGTAAGCCATTAGTTCAACAAGGTAAAAATTTTACATTCTTAGGTATCCATATATTCTCTGTATAAAGCTTAAGTTTTTCAATTTTACTTTGTTTCTGCAGTAGTTTAGAATTAATTTATTCTTTTACATGTATTAGTTAACGTAAAAAAACATAGTTTAGGGTCAATTTTCCAAAAATAGCGTGAAACCTTGAGCTTTAATGGTGAATTATGTATTCCTAACCTTGAACCAGTTTCAAGGTGGTAAGAATTGTCCTTATAGGAAATCAGCCATAATGTTTAATTTGATTATAGTATACCTCCATATCTTAAAAATGAGTTTTTTTTTTTATTTCGACGATTTTGAATTTTCAATGATCTTACACTTATCAATAATCTCTCTCTCTCTATAATTTAACCCTATCTAGGGTTTTCATGGCGACCATAAAATCATCTTACCCCATGATCTAAAACCACCAGACATCCCTAACATTTGGAATAGATCCTTTGCATCAGTAGTAGTTGCCAACAATGAGCCACAACTTGTTTTGAAGCCTTAAACATCATTTAAAGGGGAATCTGCAGTTATGTTTTCTATAGAAGAGATTGAATCTCTGGCAGTGCCATTCAAACATGCTCTTGTAGGGAATTTTCGCATGGTAGGCCATCTATGGATGTTATAAGGAAAATATTCCAAACATTTTCTCTAAAAACTGCATTCAACATCAATAAAAAACACGTTCTTATCAGATTGAATAGTGAAGAGATTATACAAGACTATGGATGAGAGATACATGGTATATTAATCAATATCCAATGAGAATCTTTAAGTGGACTCCAGAATTTTATCCTGACATGGAGAGTAGTCTCACACTAATATGGATTAATTTTCCTCAACTTCCTATCCAGTTTTTCCTCAAAATCATCCTTTTATTCCATAGCGCAGGTTATTGGAAAACCCCTTCGATTAGATTCATCCACTACTGAGATGAACAGACCATGCCTTACAAGAGTGTGTGTAGAAGTGGACCTATTAAAGATTATTCTTAAGAGGGCTTAGATAGGTTGTGGCATTGGAGGATTCTGGCAAGAAGTAGGTATTGAAGATATCCCCAAATATTGTTCATATTGTGAAAAGAAAGGTCATGATATCCATGATTGCATATTCAAAAATCCAAACCAAAGAAAGGATACGAAGAATAAGATTGAAGAAAGGAAGAAGAAAGAGATTCTAAAAAGGTGTATAAAGAGGTCCAAAATCCCAACAAGAAGAGGCCAAAGAAGATGAACATATAGATCAAGAAGGGAATTCTGAAGAAGTTCCAAAAGAAAATATCGATGAAAAAGATGAAGTTAAATGAACATTGTAAAAAAAATGGGAAACATATGGAGTTGAACAACGTGAAGTGCAAGTAATGGAGAGTAAGTTAGGGGAATTAAAAACTATCCAATCCAAAAATAAGAAGAGGAGGAAAAGAAAAAGGAAGATTCAAGATCATATTCAAAAAATTCATAATGATGATTTGAATGCTCAAGAGGTGATGGTAATAGACAACTGTTCATTATCCCTAAGGGCAACTAATATTCCAGATTATGATACTAATGTAGATACTGACCATCTTTATTCTACTGAAGAAGAAGAAGAAGAAGAAGAAGAAGAAGAAGTCTCTGTCATAGAAGAACTTTTGATGTTTTCCAAAAAACTTGATTCCAAATGAAGAAGGAGAAACCAATGAAACTAGCATATAAAAGTGGAAGAATACTCAGATAGGAGGAATGGAACACATGTCTAGAATGACTGATCTAATGTTTAAAAGAGTCACAAGAGCATCAGTTAAAGGTAATAAACAATATACTCGTATTATTTATAGATGATAGCCTACTTAGTGTGGAATATAAGGGGAGCGGCTAAAAAATCTATTTCTAAAATAATTAAAAAGTTAGTCAAAATTCATAAAATTCTTTTTATTTATTCGCTAGAGACTAAAGTGGATAAGAAGAAGACTGATATATATATATATATAATAAAATGGGGATTTTAAGGATCTTGTAGTAATTAATCTAGGAAAATTTGGATATTATGGAGATTCAAAGTAGATATTAACATTATAGATGATGAAGATCAACAGTTAATAATTGCTTTAAATCATCAATTTCTGAAAAAGGATCTAATTGTTTCAGTTGTTTGTGCTAACTATTCTAAGGAGGAAAGAATAAGTTTATGAAGATAAATAATAAATGTTTCTCGGAGATTTGAGGGAAATCCATATTGTGATGTGGGAGACTTTAACATTGTCTCTAATTCAACTGAGAAAATTGGAGGAAAAACTATAGATTTTCATATAGTGAATGAATTTAATCAAGCTTTGGATGACAATGGTCTCTTATATTTTGGATTTAAAGGCTCAATATTTACATGGTATTATAATAGAGGATAAGATGAAGTAATTCTAGAAAGGCTAGATAGGGGAGTGGCTAATATCAATTGGATTCCTACATATCCAAATACAAAAATATCCCACTT
Organism: Sambucus nigra; assembly: GCA_949130495.1. Lineage (NCBI taxonomy): Eukaryota > Viridiplantae > Streptophyta > Magnoliopsida > Dipsacales > Adoxaceae > Sambucus > Sambucus nigra. The sequence goes on from OX422212.1 coordinate 502,373,862, forward strand.
GAACATGTGTGCCTCAGATCATGCTCATCTTTTGATTACAGTCAAAATTGTACAAGATATGTCACCAAAAGCCTTTAAATTTCAATCTATATGGTGAAAGCATAATAAATTTGAGTAGGTAATTAAAAAATAATGGATGGTGCCCAAAAATTCCTATGGTATGAAGAATTTTTCTTTAAAGTTATAAAGACTGAAAAGTGCATTGAAAATTTGGAATAAACGGGATTTTAAAGACATTTTCCCAAATGTGGAGAATTTTGAGGATGAACCGATTCAATTAATATGATCTAGACATAGAGGAGGAGAACATAATCCAACTTCAAAGAGGTATATCCAAAGTTTTGAGAGCTATGCAAATTGAAGAAATACATTGGAAATTAAAGTCCAATATCAAATGGCTTCAGGTTAGAGATTCAAATTCAAGGTTTTTTCATGCTCATGTCAAATTTAAGTATTAAAAACTAAGTATTCACAGTATAGAGACTCAAGATGGATAGGTTATAGAGGATCAAGAAATGATTGGTAGTCACATAGTTGATTATTTCAATTCCTTGCTATCTATCTACTCAGGAAGATGTGTGTATTCATACTGATGGCTTTGATTAGACATAATTCCTTCAATCATAAATGCGATACGAATAATATTATTCAAGAATTTGCTACTGAAGATGAAGTGTATAAGGCCATTAATGCTCTAATCCCAGAAGTAGCCCCTAGTCTAGATGGTTTTATAGGGGATTTCTGAAAAAAAAAAGTTGGGATATCATTAAAACTGATCTTTTAGATGCTATTAACAATTTTTTTTGTAGGACATGAGCTTCAAAGAAGTTGGTCTAACACTTCTATATTGATTATTCCTAAAGTGAAAGTGCTAAAGTAGTGTAGTGACTACAGGCCCAAAAGCTTGTGTAATTTATTTTATAAGATAATTCCAAATATTCTATCAACAAGATCGGATGATTTCCTTCCTAAAATTATATCCCCAAATCAAAGTAGCTTTGTAAAAGGAAGGTGTATTCAAGATAATGTGTTCTTGGCTCAAGTAATGTCTCATAACTTGACTAAGATATGTCATGGATGAAATGTTAATATCAAGTTAGATATGGAGAAAGCTTATTGTAATGGGGATTTCTAATAAAGATTATAAGATGCTTTAGTTTTGGAGAAAGGTGGATAGACTTCATTTGGAGGATGATTTCTAACAACTAGTTCTCAGTTATCATCAATGCAGTTCCTAAGGGTTCTTTCAAATCTTTTAGAGGCTAGAGGTAAGGGGATCCCCTATCCACTAGCCTGTTCATTATATCTGCAGAATTCCTAAGCAAAGGTTTGGACTAGCTTATGTTTAATGGTGGAGCTAGACCTTTTTATCTCCTTAGTAGCAGCGTTATGATATCTCATCTTTCTTTTATAGATGATGTTATCATATTCTCTAGAGGAGATCAAAAGATTTTAAAGCCAAGTAAGAATTTTTTTATCAGATAATCAAAAGTTTTAGGAAAAAAGATTAATTATTCAAAGAGTAGTTGTTCAACTAACGGAAAGCATGCCCTTGGAAAAGTCATTATATTTGAAGCTACCAATGGTCTATAGCATAAAAATCTCCCAATTCAATACTTTGAATCTCCTCTTTTCAAAAGGAAGGAATAAAATCATATACTTTGGTAAGCTAATTGAATCATTGAGAAGAAAAAATAATGGTTAGAAATAAAAGATCTTTTATAATGGAGGTAGATACATCTTGATAAAACATGTGCACTCTTCTATTCGATCTTACCTTTTGGCTTCTTTGCAACCTCCAAAAGCTATTATTAGAAGATTAACTATCATGATGTGTAAATGTTTCTGGGGAGGCAAGGAAAGCCAAGGATGGAAGCATCAATGGAAATATTGGGGCATGCTATGTAAGACTAAATCAGAAGGGGGATTAATATTTTTAAATTTGAATCATGTGGACAAAGAATCATCTATGAGATTGTACTAGAAGTTTGAGGCAGAGGACACTTTATGGTCTCCATTCACGCGGAACAGATATAACAGAAGCAATAACAACTTGGGCTCTTTAGATTGAAGAATAATGAGGAATGTGAATAAGTTATATGAGATCAATATGTAAAAGAAAGATGAAGAATGGATCTGGCGGCCAAATGCTTCTGGAAAGTTATTATTTATCTCTGCAATGGAGCTATGTAGATTCCATCATACTTCTTCTATAGTTTCATCTCAGGTATGGGGAAAAACCTTCCTAAGAAAATCTCTATAAATACTTGGAGAATTCTTAATCATTATTTTCCAACTGATGATGCTGTTCAAGACTTGGGAATTTTTGTAGTATCTAGATGTCAAGCCTATTCTAATCAAATCGAGTCCATCAACCACTTATTCTTGCAATGCTACAATATGAGGCCTATTTGGGACTTTTTATTCTAATTTAATGGGCACAGTGATAGATAGAAATTCAGTATCTCCTATGTTTTTAAGTTGGTGGTATATAGATAGAGCTAGAGATTATAATTTCTTTAAGAAACGTCGTTCCTAATATGGTCTACTGGGAGATAAGGAAAGCTAGAGATAGAGCTTTATATGATGCCACCAAATTTAACTATCTCAGGGTTATCTCTCAATCAATTAACATTATTTTTTATATTTGCAAATGTATCAAATTTAATACTCCAGCTAAAAGTTTTGATGAAAGAATTTTAGAGTTGTTTGAATTGAGAATTCATCTAAAGTATATTGTTCCTAAGATAATCAAATGGTTTCCTCCTTCTCAAAACTGGTTAAAAATCAATGTGCATGGGGCTTCTAGAGGAAATCCATGCATTAGTGGATATGGGGGGTATTATCAGAGATGTGGATTCAAACTTTGTTATAGGCTTTGCTAATTCAAATGGCTGCTCTACTAATAATGAGGTGGATTTATTAGCTCTGAGCAAGGGACTGCAATTATGTTTGGACCATAATATAGAATACATAAAATTGAATTGGATTCTTTATTAGTGTTGAGAATTATTAAAATGTCTAGAAACCTCCTTAGAGACTCAAAGATTAGATGGTAGATATTATGGCTAATCTTAATAGAGTTCTATTTACATCTAACCATTGTTTCAGGGAATTAAATTTTATTGTTGACTGCTTGGCTAATGAAGGGGTGCATCTCAATTAGGTGAAAATTTATCATGACATTAAGGAACTTCCTAGGAAAGTGAGAGGATCAATCAAGTTGGATAAGATAAGGTGTAATTATTTAAGATTTTCAAAGTAGTTTTATCTTCATGTAATGGATCTAAAACATCAAGTTTAATTTCTTTCATTTTTGTAGTTATTGGTTTAAGCTTTTAACTGCCTTTTAAGAGTCGTTGTTTCTCCTAAATCTAATAAGAAGTGTGGGGGATTTATCCTTCTTCATAAAAAAAAAGTTTTGTATTTATTTTGGTAATTAAAATTTCAAAATTAACTGTATACTATGAATTAGAACCTCAATCAAAAACTATTTTACTCCAAATTCACACAGAAAAAATACATATTACAGCCATAGCTCGAATTTCACTATAACTCCACGAATATGAAATTGAAATTTTACAGTCTATGGAGAAGAGGCTACATTCACATACATCCATAAAGTTATATTTTTGGATTCCTTGTGAAAAATTAGAACCATTGGCTTTTGAATCATCTAAAATGGAATTGTATACTGGATTTAATTGAAGGTCAAAGCTTGTTACCCTTAAGTCAAAATTACGAAGGTTGAAGATGAAGTGGTCAACACGTGCGTGAGTGAGGTCAAATATAGCGAGCGGAAATTTTAACTAAGCGCGTGAGGGCGTGTGTCCAATCAGAAATTTCTAGAAACAAAATTCAAAATTTTTATTTAATTTTACGGCCAATGGTATATTACAACACCTTGTTTGGTCGACCAAAAAGAAAATTCAAAGTATCACCAAAACCTTAATTTAATAACTTTTAATTATTATTCACATAAACCCCTGAAGTTTTTCAACTCCTGAATTTTCACCCCAAACTTTACCTAATGATTTTTGAAACCATTATGAACAAAAAAGTATATTACCGCTAAATTTTAAAACCTAAGGATCTACAAGAAATAAATCCAAACTTTTATTTATAAATTAATCCCTCAAAAGTTATTTTATACGCAGTTTCAAGTTGTATGCATATTAAACCTTTTAAAACCTGACCTTACTTAGCTACTTTTCACTTTTTAAACTTTTTCAGACCCCCGTCTTAAATAAAATCAAACGAACTTATTTTCGAAAACCCCTAAATACGATTAGGTGATTTCTTATTTAGTGTCATTTTTGCGCAATGCTTTTGATTACACCTGTACGGACACAATTCTCCGATTGAGTCTTAATGTAGTTTTGGCTCAATTCCGGACAAAAACGTTTGTGTCATAGGATATAGTTATTGACCATCCTTCAAGCCTATAACATACTAAAGTTGAAGACGTAGAGGCCAAGTTTAAAGCTTTATCAAAATGCCGAGTTTATTGTGCCTCATTTCTATGTCATCAATATGGTTCCATTGCTCCTGAGGTATGAATGCATTGTAAATATATATATATATATATATAGGAGCTTCGAATATTTTTATTGGGTGAACTTTTATTTTAAATGGTTGTTTATTTTCAGAAAGATTTTATTAAAACTTTAAAATAAAGTATATAAAGTTTCTGGGCTAAAATCAAATTTTTACACTTTCTGGAAATTCGTTCGAAATTATCGTTAGAACGAGTTTGTCGTTTGAACGAGAATGTCGTTCGAACGAGGTTTGCCAACGACCTGCCACTGGAACATCGTTAGAAGTATCGTTCAACGAAATGTCGTTCGAACGAGATTTCGGCGGGAATAGTTATTGGCAATTTTTGGCATTTTTCCACTACTTTGTCCCACTATTCTTTCACAGAATTTAATGACTTCGGGAACAGATTTTTTTCAAGAACTTTTTCCAACTCCTAGAGAGTGTTTGAGAGCTTAATTCTTCCATAAAAAGTTCCCTTGGTGTTTGTTAGTAAAAGTGATTTATTCAAAGAACAAAACCAAGTTTGCACCCAATTGTTTGTTTTAATCCAAGTTTCTATCTATATATATATACATTTTGCTTGGAGAGTTTCTTTTGGCACCAGATTCATCTCTACCGTAAAAGAGAGTTTGGGTTTGCTTCTACATCCCACAAAGAAGAAGCTTGTTTTCTGTGACATACCCACTTTGAGAAAGGCTCCTTGTTCGGGTGACGGTGACCAGAAAAAGTGCAATCGGTGGATTCCGAGACAGCGGTGGAGCTCCGTGGTTATTCGCTAGGCAGAGGTAGTTACAAGAATACACATCGAGGCTTGAAGGAGTCGAGTCGAGTGTTGTAAGTCATCTTGCTTGTAATTGTAAATTTCGTACTTAGTGGATTTGAGGCTAGGGCCGTCCGAGATTATTTCCCATTGTGGGTTTTTCATCGTACATCGCGACGTAGTGTGACTGATTTACTTTTATCTTGCAAAATAACTTAGAACGCATGCTTAGGATAATTCAAGATAAAATTTGGTTTAACTTTCACGCTTAATTAAATTGGTGCTAACAAGAATTTGGGTAAATGTTTATGTTAATTTAATTCAAGTCGTATACTTTAATTTGATAAAATTTGGTTTGGCCTAATTTGCAAAGATGAATTAATATTGTTAGGCAAATTTCTAGGACTTGAGTTAAACTAATTTGGTTTAAGTGAAATTTAAAATATATGTGGATTTAATCTTATTTCACTTGGTTTAATTAGTATCAGAGCATTGATTCAGAAAAGCTCTCGCTTTCAAGACCTACTGTTGATATCACTATGTGATAGTCTAGTTTATCTAATTCTCATTGATAAACGCATTTGAGTAGTTCAAACATTTACGTACAATTGATTCTAGTGTTAAAAAACCTATGTTGATTCTATGCAATGATATCATTTAATATGATTCATTTCAAACTTATTCTATAATAGCATACATCATGACCATGGAATAATCTATCGTTATACCCACTATCGTATTATTTTGCATATAGGACTCAGATGATTGAGGGCCTAGTTATTGCCGCCACATAGAGTGTTTGTGATTGATTTCACATGGTTACTTTATCTCCAATTATCTAGATTGATTATCTCCAACTATTTGGATAGATTTGTTGTATGTATGGCTATCGCCCAAAAGCCTCTAAACAAGTTTTTTTTAGAAACCATCCATAGCCATTAACATATTCTAGCCATGATATTTCGAGTTTTAGCAATATAATCATATATTATTATTTTTATCTCACTTTGCCTATTGAATCTCATTTCTTATGATACCTCTAATATTACTAAAATCTAATTTTATTTTAGAAACTGTATAGAATGAGAATGATCTATTGTGCAATTTTACTTATTCTATACAAATTACAGTGGACCGAGAGTGTAAGGAAGGCAAGATTCCCCCCGACCCCAAAAAATTTAAGTCATAATCTAGTGTATATCTAACCATTATATACTCATGGAAATTCAGTAGTAATTTCGACAAACCCATCATAATTTCATATGTTACCTCCTATAAGCTGATGCATCCTTATGTTGTACTTTTTTTATTTCCTTTTATTTATTTTCTACTTATGTAACATAAGAACAATATTACTACCCATTATGCGTGTAATGAATAAAGTGCCTTGTTATTATTCTTAGCTGATGTAATGTTATACAACCTTTATTATCTTATTTATGTGGGTATTTCAATCTTTTTCTTATTTGCCAAATCCTTAGTCATCCTAAAGACTCGGGATATGATAACATGCTATCAGAGTGAGTTCCAGGTTTATTACGCCTATGAAGGACTTAGTCAGGACATATAGTTATTTTGAATTAATAACTTCTTTTTATTATTTCAATACTAAACACTTGTCTTACAACTATGAACATTTGGGATAATATTTATCTAAATATTGAATGGATTGATCAAGCTCAGTTTAGACAGACTATTCGGGATGAAGGATTAAATAAGTTATGTAAAACAATTCGGGATATCGACCGAGAATATTCAATCGCGACCCCTGACATCAAACAACACTTACTGATGTGTCGATTAAGGGTTGAAGAGAAAGACATGAAGTAAGCTCACGGATTTGCCAAAGAGGAGGAATTCCTATTACAAGCAATTCACTCGTCCTAGAATTCAACATCAATAATAGAACTACACACAACTCACGTCTGTCTCTCGACAGCTACGGGCTAAATGTTCCATATCTCGATGACACTACATCTTCGTCAAGATCAAGTACTGGAGGCTCAAAAGAGGAGGAGGAAGAAGACTAACAAGTGTTGCTAGTGAGTTGAGAATCTTGAAAAGATGACAAAAGCGTATATAAATAAACTCTTAAGGAGCATATATGGTTTGCTTGTGGGACCAATTACAGATTTCAACAACTTTAACGCCCTCATATATTGATTAGTCTTATTTTCAACTATGCTCCAATACTTGTTGAAGTTGATGGACTTGTTAATCAATTCCTCATCACCCCTGTTTTTTCCCGGGGTCCAATGTCCCGATGAAGACATATTCTGTAAAAAATAGGCTTCAGTAGCATAATATATAACGTAAATCAAATAAAAATACTCAAGTTTAGATTATAATAATTTAAATAACACAAAACTATTCCACCAACTTATTTTCATTAGTGAATCAAACGGAAATACTACATGGGGATATAGGAATTGAATGGAAATACTCTCACGATTGTTTTAATATAATAACCAACATTAAATTTAGCGAACAATAAATTAATGTTTGAGATTGTTTCAAACTACATATTAAAAATTACAAATTGGATTACTTAATACATTTTATAACTTAGATAACTCTAATCATTTATAGTATTTAGAAATTATTTTAAGTTCGAGTTGTCATAAAAAATGGAGTGATATTCAGTAGTAGTAGCCAGGTCTCCGGATTATTGATTAGATGCTTTGGCATGTGTAAAATTACTGACCACGGTTCGTTGTTGATATAATCTGAGTAAAACACTTGTTTGGACTTTTCAAATGCACAAACAAACAACTCATCATTCATGCGCTCCTTTCTCTTTATCATAGGCAAGTCCATCATTATAAGATTCGTAACCGAATTGACTTTACAAGCATTTTTATCCTTAATGTTTACCCAATCACAGTAAAACACAACACCTTAAAAATATATGCAGTCTAATTTAGAAATGTTTTGAATTACTCAATGATAAGTCATTTATATTTCAACGAGATTTTTGTCTTTGGCACTCACCCTGAAATACGTAAGAGCATTATATGAAATATTGGTATTTTGTAACAGTGTCTTTTTCTTGTATAACCTCGATAAGAATACATAAATGTTCAGCCGATAGTTCGTATACTCATTTGCCATAAATTGGGTCCAGTGGCGAGACGATCAAGACTTAACGTGGCATCACCCATCTTCAACAACTAAGATTATGGATTATATAAGTTTTAAAGCATGCAATTGTTTATCATTTAATAACGGACGTTTGACATAGTAATTACCTCATGTAACACCCAAAGTCTAAATTCACTATTTGAATATGAAACCGTCCTTCATATTTTTTGTGCAAACACATTATATTTTCTACATTGAATGACAAAGTTTACCAAGAAGGCGATCAAGTACATAAGATAATAACATGAAGTAAAATTACAACACGAACCTACTCGCTCCATTCGTCGACATCTTCATGGGTTTCAAACAAATAATTTGTTACTTGATTATATTGTAAACTTATCAGTTCAACTCATTTGACCGTGACTTGACCACCCTCATCGGCAAACTCATCTCCATCATCTATAATGTGAGGGTCGGGCCTATATTCCCTAGTGGACATAGATGACGTATTGTATTCCTCAACGAAGGATCCTTCAATATACCTCGTATTCTTAACATACTCTATGAAAACTTTCATTAGCCTTTCAACCGGGTACATCTATCGATATATTAATGGGATGCAAAGAAGCACCCCATCGCACAAGTTCACCAGAAGGTGAATACTTATGTCAAAGAATGTCCGGGGGAAGTACTTTTCCAATACGTAAGTTTCTTCAGCTACAGTCGATTTTGCAACCAAAATGTGCTTTCGATTTACTACTTTTGTGTATAAAAGTGTGAATAAAAGGCTAATCTTCATAATGGCCCTCCGCAAATCCTTATTCTTAGAGAAACGTTATTTAAACAACAAAGGTACTAGTTACATGATCAGATGGCAATAGTGAGACTTGGACTTTTTTAGATCATATATGGTATAGCTCACAATCCTCTGCAATTTTGATGAAAAATTATAGGAAACTTTCAAATTATGTAGTGCCTAAAAGAACCTCTCTTTCTTCGCTCCTCAAAGTATATTCCTCAAGGGGAATTATATCCCCCCCGCTACTGTCTCCTTTCAAGCATAATTGCGACCTAATTTTCTACACTCCAAGATCACTTCGTTCCTTTTCTCCATCATTTGAATGAATTCCACCTATGCATGTTCTCACAAGATGTTCTACGAAGTTCTTATTGGCATACATGATATATAGTACATCGCGCACAGGGTTACCCTTCTAATACAAAAATTTAAATAATATTGACCTCCAAGACCACACCTTCCAATTCTCCCCTTCATTCTTAGTAAATGTATTTTTATACTTGATATTCTTGAATTTAGGATTCTTCCCCAGAACATTAGATCCACATTTGGTAGACTTCCTTTAAAATTTTCAACCTGAAATCTTTCTCTGAGATAGCCTATGTTCGCTCCACCCGATAAAAAATTAGAACCTTTATCAAATCTAAATATTTTATCAGCAGGAAAGAATATCCCATGATAATGGTATATAATTTTTCCAATATCCTTGAGATGTTTAGATCCATTTTCCTCTCCATCAATGGGATAGCCAAAGTAACTATGAACATTTAATCCGATGAAGTCCCATAAGCTGGGAAATCATAAATAGTCAATATCAACACAAGTTTTAACGTGAATTATTCATGTTTGTTAGAGTCAAATTCTTTCACACCTTATACCCATTACTCATTAAATTATTTTACTAATGGTTCAAAGTATACATCAACGCCATCACCTGGTACCTTTGGCCGAGGTATCAATAAAAACAATATTGAAAATTCTAGTCTTATGCACAACGAAAAATGGGGATTTAGGGGTGCTAAGATCACCGTCTATATACTTTGATTGATTCATAGATTTCCAAATGTTTTGAACCCTCTGTTGATATTGCCAAATAAATATTACATTGTTCATTGGAAAAGTTTGGGTAATTAAAATTTATTTTTTTTCAAACGATTGACTCAATAGGATGACATATCAGAATATCCCCTACTTCTTCCCTAGCGTGCCAAGCCATTAACTCCATTATCCATGGTGTGAAAAATATATTCAACCTAGAACCAACGGAGAAATATTTTAATACTTTTTAGGCATTTTTGAAAGTGAGACTCTCTTATCATTAGAACTATGCTCTAGCAGGTTTTTCACATACCGAATAATGATCAAGATTTTTGTACTCCTTCTAATATAGTATGCAAGCAGGAATTGATTTGTACTTTATTCCTAAACCTTTCAAATTATTCTTTATATTCGGATAGTTATTTGGATGCTTATTCTGTTTAGGGAGCAAGCCCTTCACTCAACTCAAAATTCTAGTCACGATATTGCGAGACAAACCTAAATGACTCTTCAGATTATTCAAACCAACCATGGAATGCAAAGTTGTTTGATCTTTATCGCAATTAGGATAAAATGGTTGGGTCGATTTGACTTTTAAACTTTGGTGGTCATCGTCAGGGTTTATCCTAACACCTTCATAAGCGCTTAAGACTTCATCATAAGATTCATTATATTTCGTATCAAAATCCTTATTATCTTCCACCACATGAACTCCATTAGAATCGTATATTAGATGATCTAACATATTATGCTCTATGGGGGGATCCTATTATCCTTCTATAATTGTCCTACTTGAAGGTTGTAGTGGAGGTTGTTTGGGGACAAAGGGACAATATATATCCCTGTGAAAATCCACACTCGGTATTCGTCTTGCATAACCCATCTAAGTAATTGTAATTCAACTGTTTTCCACTCAAAAACATTATCATTTATACAATGTGCCCAAAGACAGGAAAAGTCTTCGTCATTAAGACGCCTATTTGCAAATTTTATAAACTCGTTAGCACCTCTACGGTACACATCCTCGAGTCTATTTGTCTCACCCATCCACTCTTTGTATAGAGGATACTCCATAAAAGCTTGTAGGAATCGTTACTTATCATGTGTAAACAAATGGGGTGATAATAGATCTATACCCCACGGGAATCACTAACTTGTAGAAACAACTGGTGTAGTCGCGTGACTCACGGTTCTTCAACAATTTAGTTTAGCCCCATGGGGTTGTTAAATCATTATTTAATCCAGGCGCAAGCACGATATAATTAAAAACATATCATGTTGAAATAATATTGTTGAAACACTATCATGTTGAATCCCTAAGCCGCGTATACATACTAAATTGGTTTTAATTATTCGTATCCCTATAAGATATAATATAATGCGAAGCCAATTTTCAAAGTATTTTCAAAGTGTAATAATTTGTCATAAAATTACTCTTCATTATACTATGTTGTGTAATTATTTGTAAAGTATTTTCCATCAATTTATTTATCCTTAACAATTTATTTAATCATTTCAATGAATTTTTTTTATTTTTTGCATTGAACTGATTCACGATGCGCGATACATAAGGTTTTAATTACATGATGCATTAGGTTTTGGGTGCACGATATGTATCCTAATTTGATAACTATTGTTGAAACGCTAAGTCACATATACATTTTTAAATCCAAAATCCGTCACATATGTATTCCGATTTGACAACTATGGATGAAACCCTAAGTCGTGTATCTTGATTTCACCCAAAATTCCAAAATCCTTCACATTTTTAAATAAACCCACAATGATATATTTTTAACTAAAATGATTACATTTACAACAAATAAACACATATATTCAATCCCAAACAAATATCAAAGTCAAATATTCATATTGTAAGATTGTTCAAACCTAGATTTTGTACATTTTTTTCTAACAATATCAAAGTCATACATGTAAATACAACTATTTTACAACAAACCAATACATATACTCAAGCCTAAAGAAATATCAAAGTCAAATTATTCAAACCTAGGTTTTGCACAAAATTTTTTTCTAACAATATCAAACCATACATGCAAAGACAACTATTTTACAATAAACAAACACATGTATTCAAGAACTACAACTACACGCACACACACACACACACAGACACACACACACACACACACACACACACACAGATATATATATATATATATATATATATATATATATATATATATATATATATATATAACAAAACCTAAAAACAGTGGTGAAAATGTGTAAATCATACCTTTGGGTGAAAATGGTAGATTTTTTACCCAGGAGAGAGAGGGAGTCGGAGCGGAGGGAAAATGAAATGTTTTAGTGGGGAAATGGGGTTTTCCTGATTGAAATCCCAAAAATTTTATCACAGGTATTTTCATGGTCAAGGACCATGATAAAAAAAATATAACACAAGTCCGTGACAAAGCTTGTCATGGTTGTGACAACACGCCTGTGTTTATTTTACACGATTTTTTACCATGAAAAAACCTGTCCAGAAAAGAGTGATATTTTTCCTCTTTTGTTGTAGTCAAAATTGTTATTCCTGAAGATAAAAAAATAAAAGATCATCCAAGCCGTTTTGAGCATGTGGGGGAATTATCCGAACAACCAAAATAATTCAGGTTGGATGATACTTATCCAGCATGATGGGATAATGGATCGCAACTCAAGATAACAATGAAGAAGTGTCCCACCAGCGAGGATCTCAGGGCAACATCAGGACAATCAAACCCCAATTGCATTAACAAATTTCAAAGCCTTATGCATCACCATCTCTTCTTCCCCTATAAATGTTACCCCAGAGAAACAGGGCATGCAATTCTTGTTATTAGAAAACGAATAATAATAAAGGAGAAACACCCCATGGATATAGGCCATTGTCGAACCACGTAAATAAATGTGTTGTGTGTTCTTGTGACTTGTTTTATTCCGTTTGGTTTTAATTGTTTGGGATCTTTAATTGTGGAATTTTTACACCTACAAGTGGCGCCACCTCTGGGAATCGAGCTATCTTTTCCTAAATTTATTAGAACCAACAAATAACCATGTTTGACCCACATGGTTCACCTCTTCCTTTTAATGGAAACCATCAGAATGGGCTTCCAGCGCCCAAGTTAAAATCTAAAATCCAGCCCAATAGGAGTCGAGATGCTCCTCATGCGCGTTATCACCGAATAGAGCAACAATCTGATCAAAGAAATGAGCATCCTATATACATTCAAATCTCATGGCTGGATAATGCATATTAACAGTGGTTCTGCCTGTAGGAGGAGGCCACATGCCTCCAAGAGGAGGGAAACGTACGTTTTCAGCAACGTTTGGAAAAGATAGAGAGAGAGCTCCATAGAGACAAATGAAAGCACCACAATTGGACTCCTATCCCTTAGGTGAGTACAACTCGCATACGAGAAAGGAGTTCACATCTTTATCAAGAGCACTTTGAGCACGAAGTCTCCCGATGAGACGATATCTAGAGGTAGGACGTCATAGATATGATATTCGCAATCTCATTAAGAAAAAAATGGATCAGCACCCCACTAATTATGGGTCGAGATCCATTAAGGAACTGGCCAGGAAGATCCTCATTACCCAAATGCATTCCCCGTTTTCAAGAGCTATTGAAGATATAGAACCCCCACGAAGCTTGTAAATCCTAGGTTCAAAATTTATGATGGAAAAACTGACCCCATCAACTATGTAGGTCAGTACAGGTAGGCCACGACCTTTTAGAATCACAACAACACTCTTATGTGTTGCATATTCCCTTATATCAGTGGGGATATCGCACAAAAATGGTTTAAAAATTTCCACACAAGTCGGTCAAAAACTTTAAGTAGATCACTAAGGCCTTCACTGCTCGGTTCATTACCAAAAGCGCCCATCCGAAGAGAACGAATTATCTCCTCACTATAAGGAGAAAGCCCTAGGAAACCTTTCGGGAGTATGTTAGGAGGTGCTGAAAAACTTACAACAAGGTTGAGAACTACTCCGAATAGGTCGATATGGTCTCTTTTAAGATAAGGTTTCCCATCAGCTCTCTGTTACGTTAGTCTCTCACTAAGAAGGAGGATGAAATCATTGACAACTTCATGTCTTGCATAGAAAAATATGCAAAGGTGGAAGATGCGGTCATTGGAACCTAGATTGACAACGGTGGATTGAAGGCGATCGATAATGGTGATAAAAAAAAGGCCCCTAAGAAAGGGGATAAAAATCAGAGCGAGGGACCAAAGAATTGAGACAATAAATATCCTGCCAAGGCTTTCAAGGAAATCAACACCATGTTAAAGGAGCTAATTTACAAGATCTTGAGTAAATTCAAGGAGTAATAATTCCTCAAGTGGCCAAATAAGATGGGGGAGATCTAACAACGAGAAATAACGCCCTTCGATGTGTGTACCATAAAAACATGGGCACAAAATGGATAACTGTAAGGCCCACAAGTCCAATCTAGAAGAATTTTCTCAAGCCATCCATTTAAGCAACTATGTGGATAAGAAGGGGGTTAACCCATCATTGACATCGACCAAAAGCCAGATAATATGCAAGAAGATGAATCAGGGCATGAGTATGTTGTCATCTATTATGACTCAATCTGAAGCAGATCTAAGGCAACATTCTTCAAATAGAACTGAAGATAGTCACCGCAGTGATAGAAGCGTTCCAGATCGAACCTACAAAAATCTCAGCGGGGAAGCGTCAACATTCAGAAGACATCAATTATAACAAACACATAATCTTCATAGAGGAAAACCTGATCAGGTTAAGGAATGCGTATCATAATTCACTAGTAATCACACTTAGTATTGCAAACTTAGATCTGGATAAGCTACTAGTTGATCAAGAAAGATCCTCAGAGGTTATGTACCTAAAGTTATTCAATTAACTTAATCTAAAAATGGAGTGATTGAAAGAGGCTACCATTCCTCTAGTTGGCTTCGTTGGAAAGATGACTATGCCACTGGGGAAGGTGGTTTTACTTGTTCGAATTGGGAATATCTCAAAGTGGATCGAATTCCTACTTGTGGACATTAACTCACTCTATAACACTCTCCTCGAAAGAGGATGGCTACACAATATGCAAGTTATTCCCTCCACTTACCACCAAAAGCTCAAATGTATCACTGACCGAGGGATAATGGAGATTAGGGGAAATCAGGTTGTTGCTCGGTAATCCTTAATCTCCACCATTATACCTAAATAAGAAAAGAAAAAAGAGGTTGTCACCGGGCGGACCAAAGATGGATCCATAACATCCAGGTTCATAAAACCATTATAGGAAGTAGTATTCGATGATTCACACCTAGAAAAGAAATTCCTGATCAACAACTCATTGACTGACTAAGAAAGAGAAGAATTAATTTCTTTTCTGATTGAAAATGAAGACGTGTTTGCTTGTAAGCCTTATAATATACCTGGGATCAACCCCGAAGTCACGTGTCTTGACTTCATGTGGACCCACGTATCTTCCAATCACGCAAAAGGCTCGTCGAATAGTTCCATAGAAGGTAAAGTTCGTGGAAGAGGAAGTGGGGATACTTATGGAAGAAAGGGCCATTAAAGAATTTCAATTACACAAATGGATATCAAACCCAGTGGTAGCTAAGAAAAGTAATGGAAAGTGGAGAGTCTTTGTAGACTTCATCGACCTCAAGAAAGCTTGCCCCAAAGATATCTTTCCTTTGTTGGTCAACGTAACAGCTAGCCACAAACGAATGAGTTTTCTAGACGTGTACTCAGAGTACCATCAAAACTCATTGTTTGGCCCCGATCAAGACAAAAACTTATTCATTACCCCTCTAGACTTGTATTATTATAAAGTCATGACATTTGGTCCTAAACCCAAAAGATCTACCTACTAGCGGGTGGTCACCAAAATGTCCACAAAAAATTAAGCAACACTATGAAAGTCTACAAAGATGATATGCTCATCAAAAGCAAGTATAAATCCGATCACCTACAGCACTTGGCAAGGAAATTTGAAGTCCTAAAATACTATAGAAGGAAGCTCAACATAGCTAAGTGATCTCTCAAAATTCAATTGGGGAAGTTCCTTGGATACTTGGTCAGCAAAAGAACGATTAAAGACAACCCTGACCAAATCATGGAAATAAAAAATGTTAAGACACCAAAGATGATTCACGATGTCCAAAAGTTAACAAGAATGTTGGTAGCTCTCAATCATTTTATTTCCAAATCTTTTAAAAACTGTCGACCATTCTTTCAGCTATTGAAAAAAAAGATCTTAACCTATAACGAGGAATGTTCAAAGGCACTGGACAAAGTCAAAACTTACCTAAGCCGACCACCTATACTCGCAATGCCAAACTCGGGGGATCCAATGTACCTATACCTCAAGATATCCGATCATTTGGTCACTTCGGCCTTGATGTGTGAAAATTAGAGGTGCTAGGATCCTTTTTTTACTATGTAAGAAAACTGCTCTTCAATGTCGAGAAATGATACCTTCCACTTGAAAAGTTAGCATACTCTCTAGTTATTGCTTCACGGAAGTTAAAGCATTCCTTCAAATCCCACTAAATCACGTTCATAACCTATTTCTCGCTAAAAGTAGCCCTTGAAAAATCTGAAGTGTATGGATGAATGTCTAAATAGTTAGTAGAACATGGAAAGATCGACATCCACTATTAACCAAGAACTGCAATTAAGAGCTAAGTACTGTCAGACTTCATTATTGAATTCACATGAGAAGAAAGGCCTAATGACAAGGACTTCACCGACCAAACGACTATCCAAAAACATGACCAGCTCAAGAAATGAATCCTCATTATAAATGGAGCGTTTAATTTAAGGGTACGGGGGTGAGGATTGACCTCATCTCACATGAGAAGACCATAATCAAACAAGGTAATAGACTTGGCTTCGAAACATCCAATAATGAAGCTGAATATGGAAACTCTCATCCCTAGGTGCAAGTCACTTTAACTTCTATTGTAATTTTCAAGAGAATACATTGACAAAAATGAGCAAATTTCAGCATATCTTCAGGCTCAGTATCTAATTACTAGGCTTGGAAATATCCATATTCAATAATTCCCCCTGAGGAACAACAGTCATGACGATGCCTTAGCCACTCTGGGATCAAGAGTGGACTCAAATCTTAAAAGGACAATCAAGGCATAGTTCCTCGCCTAGCTCAGTATCACTTGACCAAAGGCTTCCAAGCAAGTCCTCAGTGTCCAAAAAGATCCTAGTTGGATGGATCCAATCGCAACCTATTTATAAAAGGACATCACGATGGACGATAAGAAACAATCCTATTAGGTCAGGATAAAAGTGGTTCATTTTTACTTATCGCCTAAAGGCAAGCTCTATAGAAGGTATTTTCTGGTCCCTACCTTCAATGTGTGCACCCAAATGACGCTGCCCAAGTCACGTATGAACTTCATGCGGCATTTATGGAAGGCATGCGAGGGAAATATCTTTGGCTTTTAGAACAATCAAGGAAGGTTACTAGTGTCCATACATGTAGAATGGCGTGTCAAAAGTTTATTAGTGTCCATACATGTAGAAGGAAGGTTACTAGTGTCCATACATACTAGTGTCAATACAGAAGGACACAATATTATAAAAGAGTCAAAAGTTCTCGCCCGTGCTCTATCATCCAACAAATAACTTAAATTCACTAAGTAATCCATGGCCATTTTCTCAATGGGGTATAGACATTATAGGCCCATTACCTACAACACTAGGAAATCGCAAGTATCTTCTGATCAGCCCAGATAATTTCACAAGATGGATTAAAGATGAGTCATTGGTAAACATCAGATACAGTGACATGATCAGATTCATCTGGAGAAACATCGTGACCCATTTTGGCCTTACAAGAGCAATCTTCACGAAAAATGAGATGCAATTCAAAAGAGGAGATTCTAAAACTTCTACGACAACCACAACATTAAACACCATTTGAGGTTAGTGGCCTACCTCTAGAGTAATGGGAAGGCCAAGGCTTTTAAAATACAGTGCTCGATGGCATGAAAAAAAATATTAGAGAAGAAAAAAGGTGCTTAAGTGGATGAGCTTCCCCACGTCCTTTGAGCATACAGAAACACGCCTAGAAGGTCGATTGGGGAAATGCCATTTTCTTTAGCCTATAGGATGAAGTCCATTATCCCTCTGGAAGTTGTCTTTCCAACCATAAAGACTATAGTTACCGACCATGACCTAAATGGAGAAATTATAAGGATCGAGCTCGACCAAGCCGATAAACGGTGAGAACAAGCCTTAATCAAGTTATCTTCATACCAATAACAATTGGCCAAATAATGAAACAAATGCGTTAACCCAAGAAGGTTCCAGGTCGGGGACTACATCCTCAGAAAAGTGCTCGGCAGCATGAAGAAGCCTTCAGATGCCAAGTTAGGTCCTAAATGGGAAGAACTATTCAAAATTATTAGAGACGATATCCATGGTGCCTACTATTTGAAAACAATGGGGGCAGGAAGATCCCAAGGGACTGGAATGTAGCCAATCTTACGAAGTTCTATTTTTAAAAATAATACTTTTCGCAAATTTCATTTCTAGCGCATATTAAGTATTGAGGTTCTACTTTAAGTTTAATTTAATAAAATTTTCTTTATTATTTTTCCAAATGACATACCAACTTTTTTAATATGTAAATGATTGTTATGACCAATCAGAGGTCGTTCATTAACCATGAATGCCTTGGCATAATTATATTTATTAAAACTCTTAAGATTAGATGTTTTCATCATAAAAAACATAGAAACATTAAGAATTTCCCAGGAAAACAAAAGACCTAAGGGGGATCCCTAAGCACTGAGTGATCCGACTGTGGTCGGCTAAAAATCCTGAACGAGTTGATGTCCCTATAACCAGGTGGATTTTTACCATAGCTTTACACATGCCTAAGATTATGTGGCGATATTTTCTAAAATATAAGGTAAACAATAAAACATGCTCGTCATGAAGATGACAAAATTCAAAACATGGAATTAACTAGCAATTTCATAAAGCATTCATTTTATAAATAGACTAAACCAGTAAAATTACAAAATGAACATATACAGTCCTGGCGACAACTGAAAATCTTCATCTATCATCAGTGTTGGTCCTAAACTCATCGTCACTATCAGGTGCCGATAAGTAATCTTTCTCCAACTGAAGGGGGACATTGTCGATAGGGGTCCATCTTTCATCACTTCCAAATAGAGGGTGATTGTAAGTAGGGCATTCCACTTGGTACTAGTACAAAAGCTCAAAGTTCTTAGGAACTTTCATAATAGCTAGCGTGTTCATCTAGCCATGCTTATATGACACCTTCTTGGCCTCGTCCAGATTAAAGGGTCATCCACCCACCCATCATGATAACTAGTAGCCCAAACTATGGGAGGACCTCTTTTAACTAGATACTTTAACTTCATTATGTTGCGACCTAGGCCCAACTCGATTAGGGATAACAACGGGTTGGTTCGGGGTTGAGGAAAGCATCCCCATCCCCGTCCCCACCCTATTTTCCATTATAACGGGTTCGAGGATCCCCGTCCTTGTTTATAATGTGTATCGGTTTCCCCGCGGGGAACCTGTAAAAAGTGGTGATCACTTAAATAAGCTGTGATACCAATTTATAAATGCAAAGTGATATTGATTTAATCAAATTCGCAAGTTTCCAATTTAGACTTATTTAATTGGAGTCAATTTTTAAACCAAATTAATTCAGCACCAAAACATGCAACTACGCGTTTGTGTGTGTAAAATCAACATAAATAAAATTGCTAACTCACAGATTTCAGGAAAAAAACCCTTTTCGGTAAAACCTTTTATATCACTATGTAAAATAAATTGCAACTTACATACACAATGAAATCTGCAATGATTACTCCTCAGAACAATCACATAGGTACGCAGCCTAGAGTCAACAATGGAACAACCGCAGTAGTCCACACGAACATGCAACCCAATTAGCTAAGAACACCCCGAGCACTCCCAATCGACACGCAGACGTAGTCAGCCATAGAGATAACACTCCACAAAGAAATAACTTCACCAAATTTGTATCTTGGGTTCCAAAACAATTCACATAAAGATTGGGATGTTTTGTGAATTGAAGCAAAAATTATTAAACCCTTAAACGAAGAAGACAAAGTATTCTGTTGGTTTGCAATTTGTGCAGAATGAAAAAAGTCATGTCTTCTTCATGAAAATAGAGTGGTTTAACACACTTCATATAAAAAACTTAAGTCGGCGCGTCGCTCGAACGAAAAAATAATGTCGCTTGAACGAAGCAGGCTATCGCTCAAACAACTTCGCGCGAGATAGCTCTATCGCTCGATTGACTGGCTTATCTCGCTCAAACGAGCTGTTTAAAAAATAAATTTTTATTTTGATAAAAAAACTCTGCCTCAACACTTAAAAAATTCTTTGATGAAAAACTCTGCTTAAACACTTGGAAAATATTTTAGAAAAATTATCCCAACACTCTAGTTGAATCGTTAAGGTACTTAAACATAGACTTACCAAAATTAATCTCGTGGAGGCATGAATGTCGAAGAACGTTGATATTCAGATCCATCTTGACGCATAATTGAACTTGAATAAGTCTTCGACGGCTGAAGCGGTTTATGACATACTCAAATGTAAACATGACTTATAAAATATGTTCTTACAGAACCCGTTTCTTTTTTTAATATAAAAAAAATTATTTCACCATGATTAACAAAAAAAAATCATTTCACCATCATCCCACAATAGAATAGCAGCAGTGGTAGTTTATGACCTTGAATGCATCTTCATCTGTCATGTCATCTCCAATATAAATTGGAAGCACATCATCATTGTTACTTATTCCAGTCAATAACGGGACGGACCTCTAAAACCTATGAAGGCCAGAAATAACCCAAACCTATGAAGGCCAAAAATAACAAATTGACATCACAGTAAATTTATAAGTATTTGTTAAAGTAGAAGATAATATTTTGAGTAAAATCAAGGAATAAAATTGCTAAGTTCTATTCCTCAGAGAGATTTATAAATCTCAAACAGGAGAGAGAGATTTACAACTTAAACAAAGCTTAAACAGTACAACTTACAGAGTCGTAGGTTTAAGGCAGGTCCCTGGCATAGGAGACGCAGGCAGGTCGCTGACGTGGGATTTCGTGGGAGGGAGATGAGGGAGTTCGTGGGAGGGAGATGAGGGAGGCGCAACGCAGGTCGTGTGGTATGGGTTGTTAGGTTATGGTTATAGTATTAGTT
This sequence comes from Sambucus nigra, assembly GCA_949130495.1. NCBI lineage: Eukaryota > Viridiplantae > Streptophyta > Magnoliopsida > Dipsacales > Adoxaceae > Sambucus > Sambucus nigra. Next base: position 502,395,332 of record OX422212.1, read on the forward strand.
ATATCTTATATATTTATTATAATATAAACATATATATTTTATTATATATTAATAATTTGGGTATTCCGGTGGAGACCCGAGGCTATACCCGAAATCGACAAGAAATTTTTCAGGGATTTTTTTAACTCCCCAAACCCTCCTTGATCCCCAAAACTTAATCCCTATATCCTATCCAATAGGATCGGGTATCCGTGGGACCCCTAATTTTTGAGGAAAATTGCCATCCCTAAGCTTGATTACTCCATCTCTCTTAGAGTTCTCCTCAGCTTCGTTAATCTTATCGCTTAGAGAATTATTTTCGTTCTGTAATATTGATGGCATCCCTAACTTCACTATTCCCTAAGAAACAAAGTCGAAGGTTTAAAACGCACTCTTGTGTCATTTAAAATGAATACCGAATTTTTATAGAAATTAAAACAAGTCAGGAAATAAAGAAGAATTTAAACTACACACAATATTATTAAAAGTAATAAACTTCACCAAGTCCTAGCAAAGAAGTTACATTAGCATCATTGAAGACATAATAAAAGTACAAGAATTAATACTAATTTTTATTAATAAATGAACTTACAAAATGATAGTGCACTACAATTAATTTTGACCAAATTCATCCCACAAAAGAACAATTATTGGCCCTAAAAAATATAAACTCTTCAACTACCAATAATTTTTTCTAAAACCTCTCTAAAATTTTCTACCTAAAATAATGAGTCCAATGATCTTCTTTTTAGGCTAAGGGTGAGGTATTTGATTTGGGATGAAACACTATATTATTGGTTCATTTTGGGTTGGTAATTATCTGATGGGGGTCTTGGGAAGAGTTGAAAACAATTGGAAAGTTTTTTTTAAAAATAATTATCCCTAATTTTCATCACTATTCACACCACTATTTACAGCACAAAATTTAATCTCATTTTCATCCAAACTTCAAAGTTGTGAGTCTTTTGAAGACCTTTCTGAAAAGCTATGGCACAGCATCAACACAAACTCGAGCGATTTTATAAAAAAATATTTAGTACAATTGTGTCAATCGTGTCGTGTCGCGACGTATCCTAACAATTTTTGTATATCGATTCTTTTATTATCCAAACTCCCGAGGTACCTGTAAAAATGCAAAATAAAAGTAATTAATTCAAATTTAGCATCATAAAAGCTTAGAAAATTACATAATTACCCCTTAATTGCTTTTTAGCCCCCGAAATTCATAAGTTACTCGTTTTTATTCAGAATTCAATCAAATTTTAGGAAAAACTTTATATTGTCTAGATAAATATTTAAAAAATATTTTCCGGCCCTTAAAGTTTCTAAAATTATGATTTCATCCACTGGATTTACTAAAATTGTATTTTTAATAAGAATTTTATTCAAACTTATATTTTTCTTTTTGTTTACTAAAATGACTCTAAAAATTCATTATTTATGAAACATAGGTCCTAACAAGGCCAAGATTTGGGCATAAATAATACAAATTCTAGCACCCATCAATATGGTATTCACATTCACATGTTCAATAGAGGACGAGGTAAAGGCTCTAGATTACCTCTCACTTGTTAAAGGGACTGGTATCTCAGGAATGGAATTGACATGCCTAGCTGTGAAGCTAGATGTGGAGTTGGTATACTCAAGTAGAAAAGAAGACGACCTAGGGTGCTCTGCACCTGGAACCAAAGGCATCATTAGCTTTCAAATCTTAATAAGCTCTTCACGGTTGAAATGAGAAGGCTTTTTTTCTTTGAACTGGCTAAACAAAACTAATAAGAAAATATGTATTGGTATTTATTTCATCCAACCATAAACCAACAACAAAATAACTTAAAGAAAGAGTATTGTTAACCTATTCCCCTCCCCCTGGTAGGGAAAAAAAAAATCCTTTGTATGGGTCATCACCTTCAAGAATGGGTGGATATTGGAAATTTCTAGAAATGAATCCTTGATCCCAGTATCCCTTGCTGGAATCAAGAAGATTAACAACTAAAACCCTATTTACTTTCCTTACCTTTAAAATAAAATATATTTTCATTCATTTTTTACCACGAATAGTAATATCTGATTTGTGGGATCCCTATTTGAGTTCTAGTTCATTTATTATGTGAACACCATTCACAATCCTCTATGTGTATAGAGAAAGGTGGGCAGGAATCACGTGGAAGAATTCGTAAAACTCCAGGAAGAGTTGATTAGGGGGAAATTCTATACTCCCTTCAGCCACTGAGATAGTATGAATGAAGTGACCACCTTCAACATTATAGCAATCGCCTTGGTATATTGGCACACTCTACAACTACCCAATCAGGAATGGAGTATTTTACCCTAAAGTTCTATCATTCATGACATAAACATTTTTCTTAAATATATAAGGAACAAGCAGCAAAAATGCGGTAAATTGAATATACGAGAGAGAAGGAAACTTACAAGTTAAGAAATTTGTAGAAACCTTTGGTGCATTGAATAGTAAAAGTGATGAACCAAAATGGCGATTGAGCGTTTGATATATTGGTTCAAATTTTGAGGCATCTCATCATTTAAAACAGAACCCAAGGACATAATTGGTATAGGCACTTCATCTTTTAAGTGGGATTTTTACCAGCATACCCCCAACTAATGTGAAAAATTATGAGTGTGCCCTTTAAGGCCTCAACAGGAAGAAAATAGCAAAATCTTCACCCACGAAGGTCTTCCTAAGAGTGGAAAAACTCCACCATATCAAACTTTGACCAACTAACTGGGCCAACTAATGCATTTATCAACCTATCTGCCTCATTCAATTCCAGATATTTGGGGGAAATTATGGGGAAATTATTCGTATAACCCGAATAATTAAGCCGGGATGACACTTGTTCGGCATGATGGGATAAAGAATCGTAGCTAAAGATAAAAACAAAGAAGAATCCCACTAGCGAGGATCTTAAAGTGATATCAAGATGATCAAATCTCAAGTGCATGAACAAGTTCCAAAGCCTTGCACGGCACCAACTTTTCTTCCGCTATAAATGTAACCCTTACCCCAGGGAAATGGGGGCATACTATTATTGTTATTCATAAAAGAGTAATAAGAAAGGGGAAACACCTCATGGACGTAGGACATTATCGAACCACATAAATACTTGTATCGTGTGATCGTGTGACTTATTTTATTCTGTTTGGTTTTAATTATTTAGAATCATTTATTGCGGGATTTGTGCACTTACAGAGCATATTAAGGAAGAATTCAGTAACTTTGTTTAGCTAAAAGGTGCTCTTGGGAAGGATCAAAGTGCAATTTATGTATGAAGTTACGTTCTAGGAGTTAAGCCGATAGATTATGTATCCCGATATTATACCTCTCTACATAGCAACAAGTATCAATGGGATTAGACTTCTTAGACTAATAATAAACGGAGGTGGATCTATGAATACCATGCCCATAAACTCATTTATGCAGCAAACATTTTGGAATCAAGATTAAGAGCAACGTCAATAGTTATTTCAGGGATATTATAATCAGACCTATCAATATTTAGGCTATCTAGATGTAGTAATTTATATGGGAAACTTCACATCACACATAAAATTCAATGTGATTGAATATGCTACCTTATATCACTTGTTGATTGGAAGAGTGTGGATACACACTCACGATTTAGTTTGTTCAATAAATCGTTAATTTTCTAAAGCAAACATAAAGGGTTCAATTATTGTCATCAAAGCTACCAAGAAGCAATTTTTAAAGGAGTGTTATCACTTGGTCAATGCTAATTCTGAGACAGAGCTAAATGAAGACACAAGGATGTTAATAAGACGAATCCAAAGAATGAAGGAACCATTGATTGGGGAAACACTGGAACCACTAATAGTTCCTAAAGAATAAAGTTAATAAGTGGAGAACATTAATAAAGTCAATTAGCAACCTCAATACTTATCAAAGCAACTTCAGGACAAGATGAATCCAATAATTAATCCACAAAAGGGAGAAATTATGCGACATAGCATCCTCAAAAGATTTAGAAATACTAGTCACAGTTTAGTAGGAAGTTCCACCAAAAGAAAAACATACCTCCTACCAAAGAAAAATTATAATAAGGTTTTGTTCAGAGATGGACGTGTAATCTATCGTTTGTAAAGTAGTGCATGAATAGCTAGTTGGGACAAGGAAGATGACTCAGAACTGAAGTATAAAGGATTCCTTATGGAAAACGAAGACCAATATTTGGTCATTTACAAATCCAAGATCCAATAATTTGTAGAAGATTTTGGAGAGTATCCAAAGTGTATAAATGATCAAACTAAATCCAAATAATAATAACTAGAGAATATTTACCTTGCAGAAACAAATGAAGAAGCAAGACCCGTCTTCATTTATGAGGATTTGGAAGAAAATAAGAATAAATCCTTGATCTAACTCGTTAAAGAAAACAAAGACATTTTTTCATAGAGGTATATTGAAATTCTAGCAGCACGACAAAACAGATTATTAATGGCCAAAAAATTCGTCACCAAATGAAAAAAATTTATCACCACAAACATCTGGCGACGAAAAAAAATTCGTCAATCGTTTGTCATGAAAGCCCCATCGCTAAAGGATGAAAAACAGATTTCGTCACCAAATAGTATACCTTTTCGTGGCAAAATATTCTCTGTCACGTAATAGTAGGTTTTTAGTGACAAGATTATTTGTAGCCAAAGATCTTATTTTTTGTCATAAAAATATCAATTTTGTCACCTAATGTATATGATAATATGCAAAAGGATAATCATTTGGTGAAAAAATTAATATACTTTGGGGATAAAATATTTTTGTCACGAAATAAATTTTATGGTCAAAAAATTATTAATTTGGAACTCATAATTTTTTTCGTTTCTCATATAGATATTCAATCAAATAAATGTTAATTATAGAATCGACAATTTATAAGTAATCAACTACCATCATATACATACTCAAAATTAAGGTTCAACATGTTATTTAATTGATACGAAAGCATTCGTACAAATATCTCAAAACCATTGATCAATTACAAGTACACTATATCGTTTGTTACAATACTTCAACTATAAAGTAACCTCCAAAAAATAATTTCTAAGGAATTAGCTTCCAGCTTTATATTTCCCAATGTGTTAGTTTCTAATCAATTACCTCCAAAAAACAATTCCCAAAAAGTTTGTTAAGTTCTCCTTTCATCTTCATCATCATGCCAAAAATAATTTCCAAAAAAACGTCCTCACAACGTCCCAATCTGCAATTCAAAAAGTAGCGAGACATTAGTTTCTAACTTTATGAGTATATTAACAGTTGATAAATAGAATAACACCAATTAAGAAATAACACACATTGATCTAAACACCAAAAAATGACCAAATTCAATTTTATTTTTAATAATTTAGAAAAATTCGACAGCATTTCCTTTGTTTATAGACTAAAACCAACCTGTTATATTAAAAAATAAAAAATTCAAGAAATCCAACGACAATCCACCAAAATACCCCTTCCACCGATTCAAAAGATAAGGTAATAACATCGCCAATATTTTAAAAAAATTCGACAAAATTTCCTTTATTTATAGACTAAAACCACCTTGTTAAATTAAAAAATAAAAGGGTCAAGATACCCAATCACAATCCACCAAAATACCCCTTCCACCGATTCAGCAAATAAAGTAATAGCATCACCAATAGAGATATTAAATAACTCAGAATGTGAATCCAATACTGTAATTTCGATAAATTCAACATTGAAATTATTAAAACCTACCATATAGTAAATGTGGGAGGAAGGGAACTTGATGCTTTTAAAGCATCACACATCTTGTCGAATCCAAATTAATGAACCTCTAAGCATTCCAGACGCTCATCACGAGCCTGTAGTTGTTCCTCTAACTCACAATTTGCTCTTTGGGCTTCCTTAAGGGCCTCCTCCAACTCTGCGTCTCGTCGTGATGTTTTTGATTTGGGTAGCTTTCGGTCCATATCAAAGACCTATAATATATCCCGATTTAGTACCAAGTACTCGATTCTCTATCTCATCGGGAGTCAAAGGTTCACTACCCTCAGGAGTAAGCTCAGCTTGTAACTGTTTCATCTCAATCTATAAAACAAATTAGTATATTTATCATTTCATAAAATCGAAGTTATGGTATTTGTCTAATATATGTTATATTCTTACATATAGTTCCTCTGCCTTGGGAGAAGACCATTTTTCATTAGTTCAATGGGTTTTCTTGTAGAACTCAATTCGATCTAGATCCTCATTCGCCACATCATTCTTCATAATCATGAAAGACAATCATTATCACCATATTTGTCAAATATTAGATCAACTTTAGAAAAAACAAATACACCAAGTGATAATGAGCTGCTACAAATGCCCTCGACCCTTGATTGTGATAGTTTGCATCGCTCGATTATTCTTATTGACGTCACATTGATGCTTAAATAATAGTTAATGGATAATGAGTTTGTTATGTGTCAATTAAAAGAATGGGACTGTTATATTTTATAAGTTTATTATACCTGATGCTCAGAGCTAGAGAACAAATCACAAAGAGCATTCCAGTTTTCTTGACTCATGATTTTTATCTTATCACGCCGTGCCTCTTCAATTGATTTATTCTAATTGAACCTTAGTCGATGTCTATATCTTGAACCCCTACTTCGACTCATCAATAATTTTTTGACGTTGTTTCTAACATAAATCAATTACTCAAGCACCTTTAATAAAATAGTAGTTTTTTCTTACATCGAGTCATTTGACGGCTTCTTCTTTGTCATTTTTAGACATATCCTTCCATTTCGCAGCAACCGGGATGAGATTTCGTGCAATAATTTCCAATTCACTTAATAGTTTAGAAGATTGCACCACATTTGTCGGCCTTCCCTTGTCCCTTACAATTTTAATAGTCAACTTCTTTCCATCCGACCTAGTCAACTTCTCAAGGTCCTTTCCTTTAGTTGGACCACGTATCCTTTTTTTTGTGGTGGAATCTACAATTAAAGGATATATTAGTTCATCAATTACAATATATAATGAGTTTAGGCATTATAAAAACCATGATGTACACGATAAAGACGTCACCCTAGAACATTCCAAGGTAATATTACCCTCAACTACCTATAATAACTAAAAACTAAACGAGGGAAATTATTAAACCAAACATAAAAAATAAAATAATGAAAAATACAATAAAATCCTCGACTTCCCGAATACATCATGGTTTTTATAATCATTTTGCTAAAGCATTGTTGAAATAAAACACAACGTCATTTTGCTAAAGAATTTTAGTTCTTCAAAACACAACGTCATTTTGCTAAAGCAGTTTTGAAAAATAAAAAACGCGTCTTGGTGGCGTTGACAACGCCTTACACGGGCGTTGACCGCCTTTTACCACCATAAGGCATAAGCGCCTCACGCCCAGGCGCACCTTTTAGAACACTGACCACGTATACCTAGGCGACCCACAAGATCCAGATAACATTGAGAAAAAACTTAATTCTCTTAATTTTAAGAAGTTGCTTGTTCTAACAATCAAAGTATATAGAATATCTGTATGATTAAAGACTAGGAGTATGCAAAAATCATTTCACGAAATTCAGTAATTAAAACTTCCTTTCATAACTATCTTAAGAGGAATCAATTACAGTTTGCCACATAAACTACAACATTTGACATTAAACTACATCATTTATCGGAATATGGTTAAAATCTCAAAAGGCAAGCACTGAAGAGAATTAAAATAACGATAGGAAATAGATTAATGAAAATCTACAAAGCAGTAGAACAACTGCAGTACATAATTTTGCTAAAGCATTTTAGGTCTTGTATGACACCAAATCTATTAGCTTGTCCAATTAAGTCCGTTTAGTTTGATTCGAAATTATTAATGATCGAGTAGATCATACTGAGATCAACATATTGGAACCAAAATGGAGATTTGCGAGCAAAAAATCAGAATAAATGTTGGGTATCAACACATTTAACGATAAAAATCGAGATCAGTCCAAAAAAAAGTCTATGGAATTCATATAGATTTAATTAGATTTAATCAAGGGGATGAGATGGGATGCATAACAAAATTTGAAGAAGAAACGACTTTCTTATAGCAAAGCTTCAACAAGATTTTCCCACCGGAATGCTAATATAGGCCTTTAAAAACTCTGGATTTATATTAGATACCACACTTTAAATCTATGAAACAAAAAATAAACAAATCAAACATTTTTGAACATGCATTACTATTGTAAGATACCAATTTATTGCCATAGTCTGTTTATTATAAGTTTAAGTTATGATAGTTGAACCCAAGGGCAGAGAACTATTGATGAACTTCATCAAAAATAATATGTACAAAATTATTGGATAAAATTGTTGTGCCTAGCCACAACCTGCGTGAACCTTCTAAGCATCCCCCGCCTAACCAGTCTCTCAACTCTGTTCTTTAGGTTGAGAAAGTCATTGGTCAATGTGGAATTCATACTACTTCGCATTTCTCCCGCCTAACCAGTCTCTCAAACTTCATAACAATCTTCATATTGTATAATTTGTGGCTAATTTATAATCATTGGTCACGCATTGGGTAGGGTTGCACACGAACTGTGTTGGACAAGGAGTGACCAATGAAATAGAACTAGGAACATCAGAGGGATTTTAGTCTAGATATTTTATTTGAAGATAAGTTAGGTTACATACGAACTGTGTCAGACAAGGGGTATGGGGGATTACTCATTGTCTAATTAACAACTCACCAAGAAAAAATACAGATGCAAAAATTCTTGTCCAATCAACATCTCAGACATAGATATGATATGTAGAAACGGATACAATAATATGATCTCCTTTATCCTCAACAAGGCAGGGAAAAATTCTTGAGTAGCACGTACCAAGATTCTCATAAGTCACAAGTGTAATAACAATCCACGCACTTAAAATGACACTTGATAAACACTTAAAAAGCATATATGATTCGAGAAAAAGATAATTTCAAGTAATAATACTTCAACAAGTACTCATGAACAAAATTAATCTCATTTGGGACACCAAGGGGAAACACACTTACTCTTATTTCATTAGATCGCATAAAACTAAGGGATTCGATACAAAATAAAAAAAGTGAAGCAATATCTACAAAAGACCTCCAAAGTTCCAAACCAAACAGTAAATAAAATCAACGCGCAGACAACACATCCAAAAACATAATCATGAATGGATGATATCGCCGAAGGACATCAGGGTCAACTACACAGTTACCCAGTTGTGACTGATCTCTAACACAGGAATTGAAACTGATTTTATTCCAAAAGTGAAATGAAATCAAGGAGCAAGATCTTTCTCTTTGTATCTTATTGGTTTTCATTAAAATATGTGTGTTTTAGAAACAGGAGCTTGGGGTTTTCAGATGCAAGAGAGAAGAAGATTTACTTCTTAATTCTAGTCTTTTATAATTGTGTATCTGTTCTTGCGTTGTGGTTGGGGCACTCATAATTGTCAAAGGTTATCTTTATTTAGACTGATTTATAGTTTTAATTCAAAGTCAAACTCAATTCCACTCAGTGTTAATCCTGATTTCCTAAGTTTAATTCAAAGTCAATCAAAACTCAATTAATGCTAAAGATGATGCTCTATTAAGAGAGTTAGAGTTTGACTTGAAGGCATAACATACTATTGCTATTAGTAGGGGTATCCATTGGTAACGGGTTTGAAGGTAAATGTATTATCTGGTTTGAAGTCATTAATGGAGAGGGATTTGAAGCCATTGATGGAATGGGATATGATGCCATTAATGGAGTGGGATTTGAAGCGGTCGGCGGAGTTTGATTGAAAGTCACTGGTGGTGGTGGTGGTGGTGGTGGTGGGCTGGGACTCACTTGTTGAACCAGTCTACCATAAACTCTCATCCGCTTACGTCTAGGAGCCATGCTGCCAAACAATATATATTTCATGTTAAAGATACATAACAATATGTCATAATCTTGGTACAATACAAATACAAAATTACACATAAAGAAATATAAAGAAATGCATTTAAGTTACTCCTTTTCACCACATTAATAAATTCAACATGAAAGTCTAGGAACAAAATCACAAAATTCAACTCCACTTCACCACATCACTAAATTCAATAGCATGAAAGTCTAGGAAGAAAAGAACAAAAATTCAACTCCATTTCACCACATCACTAAATTAAATAACAGGAAAGTCTAGGAACAAATGTACAAAAATTCAATCTATGTCACTATAATCATCATCATGCACGAGATCTTCATCATCACAATATTCAACCAATGTTGTGTCTTCCTTATCGCTATCATCATGAATGAAATTGATTTCATCAGAAGATACTTTATTTACATTAACAAGATCAACGTTAACATTATCTCCATCAACATCATTCCTATGCAATGACCCAATATCAACTTCAACAACTTAAACAACGTCAGATGGGTCAGTTTCCTGGTAGACGTCATTATTGGGGACATCATTTGTATTTACACCAAATTTTTCAACGTCGGGATCATACACGTGCCGATATTGAAACTCTTGCATGAATTTCCAATTATTATCCAACTTTATGTCACTAAGATAGAAAACTTGCTTGGCTTTCACCGCTAGCACATATGGATCATTTTTATGCCACCTACCATTCACATTAACGCTTGTGAAGTAGTCATCAATTTGTATTCACACTTTCTCTCTTCTGTCTGCCTCGAACCAATCACACTCAAACAAAATAACCTTTTTACCTTTGATATATTCCAGCTCAATAATATTAGTCAAAACTCTATAAAATCTATTTCAATATCATCATGATCCCCCTTGATAACCAATCCGCAATTTTGAGTTTTAAGACGACTCTCATGATCCTTAGTGTGAAACCTAACTCCATTAACAATACAACTTGTATACTTCCTTGCTTGAACATCAGGATGAAATGCTAATGAATAAAGATTCTCTGTAGCTTCAAGAGAGTTTTGACGGTATAACTTTTTCATCTGTCAAGAAATACGACTGAATTACATTATTTGGGTAATTTGATTACTTAATACCAAATTAAACTCTTTGTAATGCCTTACATGTTGTTCAAACCATTGAGGGAATTGCTTTCTTTATCGTTGTTCTAAGTTCAAAAGACTTTCTTTCATAAGCTCCTCCCTAAATTCAATACATAAAAAATAGAAAATATAAGCTTCACGCCCAAATAATGAAGAAAATATAGATAATCATAAATAGAATACAAAGAACAAATGATGACTTACATCGTGTATGGCTCCACCTTCTCGCAGTTAGTCAAAACAAACAAATGAGTCATTTCTTGCTCTTTCTCGGAGAGGAAGTCATACGTAAATGCTCCAAAAGGTCGTACCTTTTATGAGAACACGTTGAATCCATCATCCTTTGTCTCACCATCATAATTTCGTTCTTCACGATTGAACTTAGTTTCGATCCCTTCAAGGTACATGGAACAAACCGACAAACACTCATTGATAATGTATGCATCCGATATTGATCCTTCGATATGAGTTTTGTTACGTACATAGGCCTTAAGAGTGGCTAGTACCTATTCAAAGCAGACACAAAGGTCGAATTGGATGTTAAAGAAATATGTAACCAAACATAAGGCGAAAGGAAAAATGAGAAAAAAAGAACAAACTATCACCTTTTAATTGGATACATCCACATATACTGCATTGGTCCTCCAAGAATTGCCTCTTGTGGTAAATGAACCTCCAAATGGATCATTATATCAAAGAATGCTGGTGGATAAATCATTTCAAGTTTACACAAAATTAAGACAATATCGGTTTCTAATCTCTTTAGTTCTTCGACTTTTAAAGATTTAGAACATAAGTCTTTGAAAAAGTCTCCAAGCTCAACCAATGTAGTATATACATCCTTTGATAAATACCCACGAACATCAACAAGAAGCAATCATTGTAAAATAACATGACAATCATGACTTTTTAACCCCGACACTTTTTCCATCACTTGTGTTAACACACCGTGAGATATTAGAAATGCATCCATCGGGGAACTTCACTCATTTTATAAACTCACAAAATCCCATTCTTTCTAACTTAGGCAATGTGTAACACGTGTGTGGCATCTTATACACATCAACATGAGGCTTCAAATGTAGTTCCTTTCGTATTTTCATATCATCAAAATCTTGTCTTTCTTTATAAGTGTCATTTGTATTCCCTTCAATATCTAGTAATGTTCCTAACACACTTTTGCATATATTCTTCTCAATGTGTATGATATCTAAGTTGTGACGTAACTTTAGTGTTCGCCAATACAAAAATTCAAAAAATATGCTCTTCTTAGTCCAATTCAACTCTTCTGCCATACGCTTTCTCTTGAGATTATCTTCATGCTTCCCTGGTTTATAATCTTTGACATGATCCAACAGTCTCAACACATCATCCCCATTTAATTCCATATGTTTCAATCGATGCTCAAGCAAACCATCAAACTTTTTACTCCTTCGCCATTTATGATCGGTTGGTAAATATCGTCGATGACCTATGTAACAGATCTTATTTCGTAACTTATACGAAGAAACATGTTCATCACAATTGAATATACCATTTATCCTTTTGTTCTACACCCATACAAATTAGCATATGCAGGAAAATCATTTATAGTCCATAAAACTGATCCATGCATACAAAAGTTATTTCTTGTAGATGCGTCATGTGTCTCTACACCCACTTCCCACAACTCCTTCAATTCATCAACTAAAGGCTTTAGATACACATCTATATCTTTAACAGGTGCAGTAGGACCTCGAATAAGCAACGCCATTACAAAAAATGGTTCCTTCATACACAACCAATGAGGTAAATTATAAGGCGTAAGTATAAGAGGCCACATGATATATGAGTTATGCATGTTACCGAAGGGATTAAACCCGTCACTTGACAGTCCAAGTCTTAGATTTTGAGGTTATTGTGAAAACCATCCATGCTCCTTATCAAATTCCTTCCAAGCTTTAGAATCAATCGGATGTCTCAATTCATTGTCATTATCTTCACGCTTCTCTTTGTGCCACCTCATATCATTAACCGTTTTCTTTGACATAATCAACCTTTGGAGTCTTGGTGTTAATGGAAAATAATGCAATACCTTGTGAGGGATCTTTTTGCCTTTGTTATCATTAATTTCCATCTAGACTCCCCAAGTATTGGATATTATTCTCTATCTTTGAAATCCTTCCAAAATAGCTCACAATCATTTTTACAAACATGAATTGATTAATATCCCAAGCCCAAATCACGCAACATGGTTTTTGCTTCATAATGCGACTTAGGGAGCGTCTCGCCCTCATGCAAAGCTTTTTTGAACAAATCAAGAACCATCTTGAAGGACTTGTTAGTCCATCGGTTCATAACTTTACAAGAAATGACAGTGTCAAAAACTTTGTACAATTGAGATACAATTCACGTTCAACCTCTTGCAATAACTTGTCAAATGTTTTTGTTTTCCCTGTAATATTTTCTCGAGGATAGCTATTATTGGATTCCACATGAATGGATTCATGGAAGGTTCCCATTTGAATGTAGTCCAACATATCATGTATTCCACCACCTTCTTCTTCATGACATGACATTTCATCATCATCATCATCATCATCATCATCATCATCATCATCATCATCATCATCATCATCATCATCATCATCATCATCATCATCATCATCATCGTCGTCGTCGTCGTCATCATCATCAGAGGCACGAGATCCCCCCTAAAAGAGAACCTTATCCATGATGAATCCATTGAGTATAGGTCGTAGAAATTCCCTTAAAAACAAATGGTCCTCAACTTCGTCAATAGATCTAATATCGATATTCAAATAATCGATGCACGAACATCTAACATCACTTGTTGGGCCCTTGTGTTTCTTAACATATTGAATGAAAGATCTAACCCCAATCACATATTTCTCACATAATCTATTAGTTTCTTGGATCTAACTCCGATCCATCTCCAATTTAGAATCCTACCAATTATTTAGCAAACATGTTATATAGAAATACAACATATTAACATGACATTGAAATCACTAGTGATAAAATCAGACTACTGTAACTTATTAGAAACGAAGTCGATGTACTCGTAAGAAGGATATGAGCAAGCCGATTAAAACACTGACCTTAATGGAAGGCATTTCAAGATCCGGTTCATATGTTATTTTCGTATATATGGAATTAGTATAGACGATGATCTACCTTACACAAAGCAAGAGTTGATAGTTTAAGCTTTGACCTTGCAATTTCAATTATTCTTTGACATTGTTCTATGGTTACAAAGTTAAGAAAGTAAACTGTTTGTGGCCTTGAACTCAAACATGTGTAGACGATAAAGAAGGCTCACAATTGGCATAAACAAACAGAAAAATTTCATCTTACTCAAAATAACTCAACACAATTTTTACAGATGCTGATGATGACAGACTAAGTGGTTAAGAAACCCCTGATCGATTTTTTATGAGTTAATGCATTCAATTAAATGTCCACATCTGTTTTGATTGTCAAGTGGTGCGCTAAACTGTTTTCAGATGCAATCTCTCCCCCACCCCCTTCCTCGAAAAAAAATTACACATATATAAGTTATCAACTCACTTAAGAAATCGAAGTAAGTCTTTAAATATGAGCTAGGATAAAAATAACATGGGTTCCTTATTCATTATTGAGAATCAAAATACAATGTAAATCACAAGGAGAAGATTAGTATGAAAATAACATATGTTCATTATTGATAATGAAAATACCCTGTAAATCTCTTTGTTTTAAGGTCAAAATTCACTAGGAGAAACCATGTCCCCATTTTTACAGGATTTACTATAAAAATACACTTTAATCGCCTCTCACTTCACTCTTAAAGCATAGAGAGAGAAGATGAGAGAGAAAAGCCTCTCATTTTTACATGTAATTTTAAAACAATGAACGGTATATTAATGAATATTTGTGAAGAGGATATTATAGCATAGAGCGAGAAGACGAGAGAGAAAAGATTTCATACCTGATGTGGGTGAGGGAAGCTGAGAGCCGAGGGCAGATGAGAGTCGCAGGCAGGTGAGAGTAGACGATAACCGAGAGAGGACGAGTGCTTTGTGAGCATCTAATTTTTTGGTAATGATTTAGCTTTATAAGAATAGGTATTTTTTTAAGGAATAACTGAGGAAATGTTTTGTCACCAATTAATTTTTTTTTGGGTGATAAACGCATTTGTCACCAAATAAATAATATTTTTGTCACGAAAAGATGAATGGAACATTTTGCAGCGCGGGAATGATGTCGTCAAAATTTTAATGAGTATTTGGTGACAAATATTATTAATTCGTCACCAATTTAACATCTGCACACTCAATTCGTGACGAAATTAATTTTCCTCACAAAAGTTAACTTTTTGTGACAAAATTACTTATGTCCTAATTTTTTTGTCACTAATAAGACATTCTATTGTAGTGTAGGGATAAACTAAGATGCAAGTAGTCACAAGTTAATGTCATAACTTCAGTAATATCAGTGAATTAAGCAACGAAAATGAATAAAGAAGAACTAAATATGAATATTAAAGTAGAGGTTTAACACAACTTGGTAGTTGGGTCCATCAAGACGATTTAGCACTTGATATGGCTCTCTAGTATTTACTAGTAAGGATGAAAGGCAATTCTAAAATTAACATTTGTGTGGATTTTGTTAATCTTAATAAAGCATGCCTCAAGGATGAGTTTCCTTTACCTTCAATTAATATCTTAATCGACTCCACAGTAAGAGATGAAATGTACAATTTCATGGATGACTATGTGAATTAAATTAATATGGACCTAAGTAGAGTAAAGAAAATAATTTTACGAACACCCTTGGGGAACTTCCATTACATAGTCATGCCTTTTGGTCTAAAGAACACATGTGCCATATACCAGCATACTATGGAGACCATCATTCATTATATATTTCATGACATATTGGAATTTTATGTAGATGTCTTGATCCTAGACCCAAGAAATAGGAAACCCATTTCGTATATTTGCGAAAGGTATTTAATAGAAAAAAGTATAAAGTCAATATCAATCCACTCAAAGGTTTCTCTAGGGTCGTTAATGGGAAATTCCATCGGTTATGGTTGATAAAAAAGGCATGCATGCATATGGACGAAGCAAAGTAAAAGGCAATGTTAAAAATGTCTTTCCCATTGAATCAAAAGAAGTTGAAGAGGTTTCTCAGTAGAACCATGCCTTTTAAATGGGAGGGAATGAACGACAAAGATTTTGATAACTTAAACGATTATGGACTTCACCATGGACTACGATCCCACTAAAAGTTGGAATAACTTTGTTGTTGTACCTCACTTCTGCTCCACATTCTATCGGTGCATTAT
Organism: Sambucus nigra; assembly: GCA_949130495.1. Classification (NCBI taxonomy): domain Eukaryota; kingdom Viridiplantae; phylum Streptophyta; class Magnoliopsida; order Dipsacales; family Adoxaceae; genus Sambucus; species Sambucus nigra. The sequence goes on from OX422212.1 coordinate 502,411,683, forward strand.
TGGCACAAGGGGTACATAAGCCGGAAAAGCTTATCTATTATTTAAGTAGGATTCTACATGGATAAGAATTGAGATATTCCGGGGTGGAAACGCATTATTTGGCTTTGATATTTGTAGCACAAAAACTATGGCATTATATTCTGATGAGTTAATTAGCTATTTTTTTAATATGTAGTTAAATCCTTTTCATGATTTTCTTAAATATTATATTTACATTTTTAAATGTAGTAATATAATTTTACAAATTTAATTATTTAACTCATCAAATTAATTAAAAAAATTATAGTAACTTATCAAATTAGATACTAAAAAATGACGTAAATATGTGTCCTTGATATTTCATAAATTTATTACATGTAGATATTTCCTTCAGGTATAGTAACATAGAAAATTAAATACTCAAAAACATTCCTTCGTATATTTGTTACACAATAAATTAATTATGAAAAATGAATTAAATAAATTGTTTTAGAAAAAACTTTCGGAAATGTATTTGAACTACATTTTAAAAATGAATTTTGTTATTACACTAAAATAGTTTAACTAGATTATAGAACAAAAACTTTTGGTAAATATAATCTTTAATAAAAAGAACCACAAAAATGATTTAGCTACATATTTTTTAAGAAGTTTTCCCTAATTAAGTCATCAAATTAACTTTCTATAAGTATAACTTTAAAAAAATATCATTTTTTATCTTATGATTTATATTGCTATCATTTTGAAGCATATTTTTAATCAGTTTGGTGTTTGAGAGCATAAAAGTGTCCACTTGAAAAGGGCATGTGCATTGCAAATGATTTAAACATATGGTTGTAACGGTCAATTTGGATATAGAGTGTTAATAAACACCATATCAATACTTTAGGATCTCAATAGATACAAACGAGGCTCAATAAAATTCTTATGAATACTTTAAGGGATGCACAAGTAATTTACTTTTAATATTATCTAAGAATTTATTATTAGGAGTTAAGTTGTAAATAAACTATTTTACATCAGCTCTATTTCGAAAATTAGGATGTGTGCTACAAATATGGCACAACTCTTATTGTATTTCTTTTGTAAGGAAACAATTATTGTATTTCTTATGAAAATATAGTAAGAGAAGTGAGAAATGCTAAAGATAACAATTTAGAATATAGAGTATGCTATTAAAAAATGTAAAAACAAGGTTTACCTTGTGAGGCCATAACGATGATGTAAAGATCTCCCTCTCCTTCTCTTTCTATGCCTCTTGTTGGTCTCTCTAGCTTTTGATTGGATACATAGAGAACTTTATGGCATATATTTATATGAGAGGCGAGGAATCCACACATTAAACCTTAATCCTTATGGGCTCTGCCATCACAACCAAATAAGAAATTCCAAACAAATAGGTCAATATTCCACACAATTAAGGTATTAGATAATTGGCCCAATACTATCTAACAACTCGGGATTTTTTGCATATTCATTGAGTCACGAATTTTAACCTGATTATTGATTAAATAATTATAAATATAAAGCCCAAAAAACTAACATTCTCTCACATGGGAGAATAAATAAATAAATATATGTGTGTGTGTATATATATATATATATATATATATATATATATATATATATATATATATATATATATATATATATATATATTATCAATTATTCCTAATGAAAATAGTAACACCGAATCATGGAAGCATTATTCCCTTAAACGACATAAAACCTCTCGATAGTTACAAGTGTTAATCATCCCCATAAATATAGTTGGCGAATATGACCCAGTATGTCATGGAATAATGGCACTCATAAAACCTTCCCGGTATATACCAAACCAAAAGGATATACGAATGTTTTGCATACGAACATACGCATAAAACTTAGAATGCCTCAAAAGGCAAACATGTCTTTAATAAGATCTCGAATCTTGCACCGTGGAATCACTCGCACATGCTTAATACTTAACGTTCTCACTATAAGAATACACATGTGCACACATGCTCAAAACCATAATACTCTTAGTATAAGAGTTGACATGTGATTAACAAATACTTTCACTATGAATGTCAATGTCTCCTTGAGTATATATAAACTTTATATCTCGAGATAAAAATGCATTTGATATGCAAAATTATATGTCAAAATAAGCATAACAAATAAAACATTTATTTTAATGCATCAGTATAGAAGATGTGACCGAATCTTTAAATATTATGTCATTCAAAACCAATTACTCATACTTTAACTAAGTACATCAAATGACCCCACTATTCCCATAGTTATGGCGTGTTTTTAAAAAATAGTGGGTGGTAAACCTTTGGTAAATGAATCTGCTATCATGTTATTAATGCTAGTGTGCCTTATATGTATCATGCCTTCAGCAACGCAATATTGGACAGATAAATGATTAATCTTAATATTCTAGGAAACACTAATGAGCTTATTGTACATAGTAAAGAATACCATAAAATTTTTATCACAAAATAGAGTAAAAGGCTTGGAAATAGAATCAACTACTCTTAAAATAAATGAAATTTCACAATCAAATAGTTTGCACACCCACTATATAACATGTAATAAACTCAACCTGCATAGTGGGAGAAGAAATAATACTTTGTTTATAACTTTTCCAAGACACATCTCCACGAACCAGAATGAAAACATACCCATGAGTGTATTTCCTATCATTTAAATACCCAGCAAGATCTGAATCTATATATCCTATTATATCTAGATGATGATGATGATGATTAGAGCACCTATATGTCAACATGTAAATCATAATATTTTTTAGATATCTCATAACCTTCTTAGTGGCCTTTCAATGATCTAAGCCTTGATTAGACTGATGCCGGCTAAGAATGCTTACATCAAAAGCTATGTATAGTCTTGAGCAAACTTTTGCATGCATCAAACTCCCAACAACACTAGCATAAGGATCATTTTTCATACTTCCCTTTTTTAACTCATTTCTTGGACACTAAACTTTATTGGACCTATCACCCTTCATAATGGGAACATCGCCAAAAGCACAATTTTTCATAAAGAACCTCTTAAGCACACAATCTATGTATATGCTCTTCGAGATAGTCCTAATGTCCCACAAAAACAATTTATGTGAATCTCAATTCCAAGAAAAAAAGATGTAGCACCAAGATATTTTATAACAAAGATTTTTGACAATTTATAATTTGTATCATGGAGCAGACCCAAATCATTACTCGTGAGTACTATATCATTAACATATAAAATAATAATGATGAACTTGTTTCCATTTTCCTTGAAATTTATGCAATGGTCCACCAGATTTTCAATAAAACTTATGTATGTCACCACCTCATCAAATTTCAAGTATAGTTGTCATGAAGCCTATTTGAGCCCATAAATTGACTTCTTTAATTTTCACATAATATGGGCCCTTCCCGACTCTTCAAAACCCTTAGAATACTTCATATAAACATGTGTATCAATGTCTCTATTAAGGAATGCAGTCTTTACATCCATTTGGTGAAGTTCAAAATCGAAATGGGATAGTAAAACCATAAAAATGCTAAAAGAGTCTTTAATGGACACATGGGGAAGGTGGCACTGTATTCGACACCTTCCTTTTGAGTAAATACCTTTACCACTAATCTGGATTTATTTCACTCCATATTTCCTCGAGAATCAAGCTTAGTTTTGGAAACCCGCAGGCAACCAACAGTTTTGTAACCATGAGGAAGCTCAACGAGTTCCCACACTTTATTATGGTCCACAAATAACATTCTTTCATTCATGGAATGACTTCAATCCATTTGGACAAATGTGTATTAGATAATTTATATTGATAAGGACTTAGATCAACACATAATACCACATCACAATTATTCTCAAGAATATATGTGTTGTAGTCATCACAAATGGCATACCTTTTCTCTATGGTTTATATTCCAAGAGGAGGATCATTTTCATTAACATCATCTAATACAACTGGTTGTGGATGGGGGTACATGTTGTGGATATGAATGTGTAGCTTTATAAATATGGATTGTTGGTTGTGCAAGTTCCACTTCCTTTTCTAGAATAATGGGGATTGGAATGATAACCCGTTCATTTTGAATGGAAATCTTCTTAATTAGAATACTTTCGTGGTCATGGGACAAAATTTTCAAACATGTTGCATTTCCAGATTCAACACTTTTGGTACCCCTGGTGGGATAATAGAACCTATAGCTTTTGGACCAGTAAAGGTAACCAATAAAGAAACAAAATGTGGTTTTAGGATTTGTTTTGTTAGGGTTATAAATTTTTACTTCGGTTGGACAACCCCAAACTTAGAAGTGGTTTAAGGAAGGTATTTGTCCAGTCCATAACTCAAAAGGGTATTTCGATCTTGCCTTACTAAAACAGGATTAAGGATGCAAAGATCACATTTCAAAGCCTCACACCACAAGAAGGTATGGAGATTATCCTTACTCATCATACTTCTAAACATGTCTTTCAAGGTGCACTTTCTCCTTTCAGTCACACCCATTTTGTTCAGGGATACTTTCATGGTGTATTGTGCAATTATCCCACACTCCTCAATATATTTAGAAAAAGGACCCTTATTCTACCCGGTCTTATCGTACTTTCCATAGTTCTCACCCCCGCAATCAGACCTTACAATTTTGATAGGCTTCCTAAATTTCTTCTCTACCTCAGTTTTAATGATTTTAAAATTTTCACGAGCAAAAGATTTTCACGAATGAGGTAAAGATAGCCATAACTGGAGAAGTCATCAATAAAGGTAATGAAAAATTTATTTCCACAAATGGTTAGATCTAAAGGTCCATTAATATCAGTGTGGATGATTTCAAGGGTTGTAGAACTCGAAGTGGATCTTATCTTTCTGGCTTTATTCATTTTTCCTTTCTCACAATCAATACTAGTGAGAGGTGTTTCAAAATCAAGATAAGTAAGGATGTTATCTTTGATTAGATGATTGATGGGTTCTTTAGAAATATGACGCAAACATCTTTGCCAAAGATCATATGAGTGGTCGTGAGGCAAAGTTATTTTCTTACTAGATGATGTAGAAATTAAAGATTCATGAAAGGATGAAGCACGTAAACGATATAGGCCATTAGAAAGGACACCACCATCAACCATAATAGAATTAAATATTAAATGATTTTTTTGCAATACCAAACGAAAATAAATAACCACGTTTATCCAAAAGGGGAGTAAATATTGATTTTGTCTCTTAGAGCATACATAGTTAAGTTTTCTAAAAGAAGAAAATAATTTCTCTCCAATTTCAAGGACATAGACCCAATAATTTCCACACCAACTTTAACTCCATTTCCAACACAAGGATAAGCCTTTTGTTTACTTAGTTTATGCTTTCTTTGAAATCCTTTGGTTTTTATCTTCCCTTTTTTCCAACCATTTTGAAACTTCAGGCAAGTAAATTTCTAATGTCCTTCTCATTTTCCTATCATGGGCTTGGGACCTCAAGAATGGTTGGACTTATTGGAATTTTGATTTTGGGATTGGTGCTTGAACTTATTAGAATGAAACTTGAAAAGAGAGGAACTAGGCATATGGGATGGATTTATGAGGTAGTGAATTTCTTGGACTTATTATGGACAGTGATATTGACGACATTAGTGATTCATTGCATACCCTTTACTCTTTACAAGAGAAGACATAAATAAAATCAGTCACATCCCATTTATCATTCAATGCATTATAGGCAGTTTTGAGCTGGCTAAACTCTGAAGGGAGAGAACATATAACTTGATTAGCAACAAAATCATCAGGTAGTGGAACATCTAGGGTTTCAGCTTATTGTCTAGGTTGAACAAGGATATAATGTATTTTGTAATTTTACCACCACTGTCAAACTTCATCTTGGTAAAAAAATTATGGCACACAATTATCCTGTTCGGGTAGATGATTGTATGTCATAACTTAAGGGTGCCAAAAAAATATACGTGTACGTAATAAAAGGTATAAATTTGATTTGCAGCTTCTTATCAAAAGAAAATTTTAATTCATTAGACACTTACAATAATAATAATAATAATAATAATAATAATAATAATAATAATAATAATAATAATAATAATAGTAATAATAATAATAAACATATAATTTATTATTATTAATTTTTTTAATATTATTTTACAAAGTTGTGGGGTTCGCGAAAAAAAAATTGACCGGCGAAAATGGTACTTAAATCGGAGTTAAAGCGAAAAAGATATGCCCGTTCAAAGTATTAGTGTTTTATAGGGTTATATGTACAAACATATAAAGCACACTTGCACGACTTATTTATAGGCATCGAGGGGACTCAAATCTCCAAGAGCCACTTAACCTAAACTATCCATCACGTTAGATACCCAAGAGTCTCTAAATATTTAATTAATTAAAGATGTTGATTCAATAACCATCTTAAAAACATTGACTCTTAGTATTTGAAGTACCCATTCATGTAACACCCTATACATTTTAAATCGGAATTTAATTAAATTAATTCGGAATTTGAAAAAAAAAATGGAAATTAAATAGTTTTAGTAATTTAAAATGTTGGATTTAAACTATGTAAAGTAGGACTTTAATCGGAATTGAAATTGAGGTTGAAATTGGGATTTTATTTACATATACAATTTTTGGGGCGTCCTTGGCTGGTAGTCAGGGGAGAATCGATTCGGTCTTATAGCCGAATCGATTCGGTTTGTATTAGAGGCGGCGACAGTGTTGGATTTTAATAAGAATTCTAATTCCACTTAAACTATAAATTTTTTTCCACATTAAATTAACTCAGAGTTAGACTTTTCTAAGCAATTTTTCCCAAACAACAAGAAGACTCCTACAATTTTATACCTCTTCATCTACAAACCCTAGCCCCCAATTTATTCAATATTCAACCCAAGTTTTGAAGGCTTAATTGGTATTTTCTCGAGTTTGTGCAAGAACCAGTTTTTATTGTTTTCGCGAGAGGAACACAATAGTGTAATAAGAATTTCGAGGAAGAATTTTATGAGTTTTCAAGTGATAATTTTAAGGTACGAAATTTACAGAATATGCTCCTCTAATTACCTTGAGAGTATTTTCTTGTTTCTTAGCTATTTGTACTCTTCTTGAAATGTTGTGGTATTGATTAGAATCCTATGTGTTATTCGACTGAGATATTGCGTATTTGTTTATGTGAGCATGGTCCCATGAAATTTTGATATGGCATTGAGAATGGTCACTCGCCAAAAATCCAATAGCATGAATGAGGCTTTGAAAAGCCTAGGTGAGGTGAGGTGAGGTGAGGTGAGGTGAGGTCCGGTGACCTATTGATGTGTTATTGAGAAATAAATTGGTACAATGCTCGAGTGTTGCATTGGACTTGTATACCGTTTCGTATTGTTGCATTTAATTCACCGTTATTGTATTGAGCATCTATTCTTGTTAGATTGTGTACTTTCTCGTATTTTTATTTTTAGTGGAAGGTCAGCGTGGATTTGGACGTTATGGATTTTTGGAGGATATTAAGAGCACGGCGTTTGGAGAATACTATTTTTGTATAAATTGGCAATGTAAATATTTGGGGATCTTAGCGTTATTTTGAGTGGAATTAACAAGTTAATTATTTAGAGGTGTATTTTAGATTAACGTGTAAATTTTGGATTGAACGTTATATATTTTGATGGCCCATCATGCTTATTTTTGTGGAATATAGATGCTCTATATGGATTGTTAAGGATTTAGTTTAGTTTTAATCGTAGTAGCGCCTTGATTTCCTCGGGCTGTTATAGATGGTATCATAGCACGGTCTTAGTTCTCGTAGGTTGTGAGCCCGTTTAGCTTCCTCATTACCGATTTTTGATCCCCTTTATTGATTCGTACTGCTTAAGGTATCGGGTCTAACATACGTGTTAGCTGTGTTTCTTGGGGATAGGATGGTTAAAGTTGAGGACGTATAGGCATTGAGGTTAGAACTAGTAATTTTGGTGTGAGGATACTTAGAAGTGATTTTGGAAGACGAGATATATTTTGGAGATCGTCAGTCCAAATGTTAGGTATCGTAAGTATCAATTTGGTGATGAGAATTGACTTGAGGACTTTAGCGTTACGATGACTTTTGGAGATAGAATCGAGTGGTGATTTATGGGAGAGAGTGGTATGTCGTTATATATATATATATATATATATATATATATATATATATATATAGTTAGTTAGTTAGTTAGTTAGTTAGTTAGGATATATATTGTAATTTTTTATCGTGGGGTATATGCAGGTAGTATTGGGTGTATGGATGCCCAATCTTGGTATTTATGGGTAGGCATATGTGAGCCTAATTTTATTTTGTACGCCTATGCTTTGTCGAATTTTGAGGACGAAATTCATGTGCTAGTCGGGAAGTATGTAACACCCCGTAGATTTTAAATCGAAATTTAGTTAAATTAATTCGAAATTCAGAAAAATAAAATAAAATTTTGGGAATTAATTATTTTTATTAATTTAAAATGTTGGATTTTAGTTATGGAAAGTAGGATTTTAATCGGAATTGAAATCGGGGGTGATATTGGGATTTTATTTACATATACAATTATTGGGGCGTCCTTGTCTGGTAGTCAGGGGTGAATCAATTCGGTCTTATAGCCGAATCGATTCGGTTTGTATCAGAGGCGGCGACAATGTTGGATTTTAATAATAATTCTAATTCCACTTAAACTCTAATATTTTTTCACATTAAATTAACGTGGGGCTAGACTTTTCTAAACACTTTTTCACAAACATTTCAACCATAAGACTCCTACAATTTTATCCCCCTTCATTTACAAACCATAGCCCCAAATTTATTCAATATTAAACCCAAGTTTTGAAGGCTTAATTGGTGTTTTCTCGAGTTTGTGCAAGAACGAGTTTTTATTGTTTTTGCGACAGGAACACAATAGTGTAATCAAAATTTCAAGGAAGAATTTTATAAGTTTTCAAGTGATGATTTTAAGGTATGGGGTTTACACAATATGCTCCTCTAATTCTCTTAAGAGTATTTTCTTGTTTCTCAGTTATTTGTACTCTTCCTCAAATGTTGTGGTATTCATTGGAATCCTATGTGTTATTCTATTGAGATATTGTGTATTTGTTTATGTGAGCACGATGTCATGAAATTTTAATATGGCACTGAGAATGATCACCCGCCAAAAGTCCAAAAGTTCAATAGCCTAAATGAGGCTTTAAGAAGCCTAGGTGAGGTGAGGTGAGGTCCGGTGACCTATTCATGTGTTATTGAGAAATAAATTTGTACAATGCTCGAGTGTCACATTGGACTTGTATATAGTTTCATATTGCTGCATTTTTTCACCGTTATTGTATTGAGCATCTACTCTTGTCATATTGTGTACTTCCTCGTATTTTTCTTTTTAGTGGCAGGTAAGCGTGGATATGGACGTTAGAGAATTTTTGGAGGAAATTAAGAGCACGACATTTGGAGAATTCTATTTTTGTATAAATTGGCAGTGTAAATATTAGGGAAGCTTAATTGATGGGGGCGCGAACCGCGTGCTCGTGTAAGGGAATTGTCGTTGTTTTCGGTTCGCCGCCTCAGCGCAAAAAACATAAACTACAACTACATTTGCAATACAAGTATAGCGGTAAGTCGGGTATCGTAAGAAATCAATAAGGAATGTCATATAGATTGTAATTGATTTATTACTTCGAGAATAAATGTTTTCGAATCGAAATTCTAATTATGCGTTGTTTAGCCTATGGCGGGGATGTGATCCTACCCTCGTTTTATTAGTATTGTTTAGCATACTTAACTTCTTATTTTTTCCATTTTTCCCGTTTACACCTCATCACCTTTTACACTGTTATTTTAGAAGTAATAAATCGATTAAACTCTATACTACACTTCCAGTGGATTCTCGATACCCGAACTGGCCGATATACTCCCTTAAAAGAGTTTAGTCATAGTTTAGGCTTTTTGCAATGAGACAGTGAACCAAACAACGACAGTGTCCTTACACGAACACATGGTTCACTCCCAATCAAAATGGCACCGCTGCCGGGGAATGTTTTATTTTAGATTGTAGTTGCTTTATGATTTTGTAATATTTATTTTATTCATATTTGTATTCTTTGTTTTTCTTTTCTTTTTTGACTTGTACTAGATTATTTCGAGAAATTAAAATTTTGGCGCTTGTCGCTTTGTTGAATTGTCTAATTCGAAATGTCTCGTTATAACTCTTTAGATAAACTTAATTGTTATAAGAATATCTTTTCGAGTTACATTCCCAAGACTATGGGAGAAGGCCTACAAATTCTTGAGGATGAGCGCATTGAGCGTGAAATTCAACAATTTATGAGTAATCACTCATCGCCTTGTGAACAAACTTTGATTAGTGGTAATAAGGAAATGAACAATGAAGTTGAGATTTATGAGGCCTGGACAAATAAAAATAATATCCAACTCGATGAGATGATTTCTTCTTCAAGAAACTCGATTGAGGTTGAAACTTGCATTTCACCTCCACCCCTTTTTAACGAAGAAATAATTGAGAGTGATCCAAGCACTTTCAATGGTCATTCACTTCCTTTATTCCCTAATATTCTCAAACCACTAAATTTATCACAAGAATCGGTTGAAAGTCTTGAGGACTTTGATCCGATTCTTGAACATGAATGTTATTTTGAGATGCTTCATCTCATGGGCTATTTACTTGCACTAGCCCCAGCTCCCCTTCCAATTGAAAAACCTTTGTGATTTCAATTTTCCCGAGATCAATGTGGTCTTGCCCCCCTTAGCATCCAAATCCCCCATCATCCCTCATAAGTTTTTAATCGGGGATGGTTCATTTCTTACACCTTATTCATGCCTTTTGTTTTTCAAATGGAATTCCTATTTTTCGATAGGCATGCATGCTAGGGAGGATCCACCGATTATACCCTCAAAAATTTAGACTTCTAGTGTATAGTTAGAGCGAAGTCCATATAGTAGGTTGTAAATAGTTAGATTTTTATTCATTCTTTCTTTAGTTTTTCTTTCCTTTTAGTTTAGTCTAGTGTAATTAGTTAAACTTCTTATTATTGCTTTTCGTTATGCTCGGTACTAATTTGTTTTTTAGATTCTTTGAACTCGTACTTATCGAGGATCGCTCTAATTTTGGGTAATATCAATTTTTTTCCTATCTTTATGTTGTGTTCTTAATTCACATTCAGAACAATGCAACATTTAAGTTAGGGGGTGTAGGATATTCTATTCATTTCATGTTTAGTCCATGGATTTGGTCACATGTTAGTTACAAAGCATGCTTTTTGTTAAAAAATGAAAATTTTCAAAAATATTTTCTTTCTTTTTTTCTCCTTTATTTGGAATTTTGCCTTATTTCTGATGAGAAATTTCAATAATTGCCTGATCCAATTGACAACTCAATGATGCATGTTCTCGATTTTAGAAGTTATTAGACTTTCATCCTCAAATCATTGATATTATGAATCGCTTCATGAATTAAACTTTATCCCATGAGCACATGCATTTTTCTTCTTATCTTGATTTGGTTTAAGATTTTTATAACTCGGTAATCTTTTGTCGCAATGTATATACTTACATAAATGAGATTCAAGACATACCTTCGTATGTGAGTGTATACACTATTCTTTCCTCTTTGAAAACGTTGAATTAGTCGGTAATCTCTCTATTCTTTCATTGATCGTTCATTAATTGAGTTTATATCTTGAAATATTTTACTTGAGCATGATTTTCAAAGTTTTTTTTACTCGGGAATTGCATAAACTTTATAAAATGATCATAGACAATCTTTGTTATATCACCCATATTAGCCTTGACCTCACCTTACTTGTTTTCCCTTGTCAACCCCTTTGAGCCTTAATATAGCCTTTCGTTTCATAACCCCAAAATCCCATAACCAACTCCACATTGGAGTTATAAACCATACATATTACCTTCCATACCTTTGCTTGGAATGTTATTTGGGATTGAATGATGTTATTTCTTTGTGGTTGCAATTAAGCATGAAAAGAGTGAGAAAAGTGAAGAAAAAATAAAGTAGTGAAAAAGAAAAAAAAAAGTAGAAAAACAAAAGAAAACAAAAGAAAAAGTGAGAAAAAGAAAAAAAGAAATAGAAAGAGAAAGTTGTTGTATATAGTATTCAATAATCTTTGTCGCTCTCCAATTTCATATTTAATTCTTTGTATGGAAATCATTTTCCAATTTTGAAATTTCTTGCAAGTTTCCATTATCCAAAGTTTTTCATCCCCGAACACTTTGAATTCAACATATTTCCTTCATTTGATAACCCGAGCCTAGCCTACATTATAACCCTATAAAGTCCTATGTGATCCTAGGGTGCGTTCAATTTAAAAGTTTAAATAGTTTGATAATCTATGAAAGTACATTTATCATCCTTTAATAAGCGGTATCTTTCATTGAAATGACATGTTTTTCATTTTATATATAGCATTCTTCATTAGTGATATGTGTGCGGCCTAGTTTCCAATTGCATTTACTCTTTATGCCCGCATGTCTCGTGTATTACCTCCCTTTCATAGTGATTTCATTTGGTAAGAGTAATATACAGTGAGGACTGAATTTATGCAATCTTTAAAGTTTATATAATTTTTTTCCAAATCATATTTTGCATGTGCTCGCTCCCCTCCCACTTTTAAGGTTTCAATTCAACGAAGTTCGTTCTATAATGTTAATAACTACGAACTTTTGTGTGAATTCATTCACAATGCTAATAATATGTTGAAATATTGTTCGTTATTGTTGAGCATGTCTATTTTGTTGATTTGGGCATATTTTGGAGGAAACTTTGATGTTTGTGGGTTTCATCCCTGAAAACCCTCACGAAACGACACTCATCCACTAGGGTAACCTAGGGGTTTAACGGCTTATTGCAAATACTAAATGCAATCGTTCGCTCGCGAAAGTTATATTTATCCTCTTTGTACATATCTCATTTTTGGTTTACTTGTAGTTCTTCGTTCTTTGCATTTCATTGCTAAGGACTAGCAATGTGTAAGTTAGGGGGTGTGATTCGGCACGAATATTGTATTTATTCACCCTTATACTTATGCATTTTAGTCCCCCCGGGTACCTTAATTCCTATATTTATGCTTGTTAACCATACAACCTCCGTTTTATATATTTACAAGCTATACGAGGTATAATTGAGCTTTTGTAGTTATTAAAGTGCTTAACGTGAACTTTGGTTGCTTTCCGAAAAAGTTTCATTGAATATTGCAGCTTCGGGAGCATTTTAGTAATTTTAAAATTCAGGTTTTAATCCCTAAATCTTCAGGAAAGTTGAATCCCTTTGAGTTCTCTTCGCGTGTCAGCCGACGGTGCATGATTCCGATGTATAATGATGAAGTTATGGCATTTTTAGGATCGTTTTGTCTTCAAATTCACACACTCAGTGGCATTTTAGTCATTCCATCATTTCTTTTTTTGGCCTAATGTCTTCTTGGAAGTTATATCCCTATGAGTTAGCTTCATGTAGCCTATAACCGTGCCTAATTCCGATTTATAACGAAAAAGTTACGGTATTTTTCGTATTGTTGATCCAAGTTGCAAAAATGCTGACCTCCTTAGGCGAATTGATTCGTCCAAATGCCAAATCGATTCGGAATGCCACAAAGTCCGCAAATTTGTATTGTTAAGTGGGTTTTTGGTGGGGTATTTATATAAAAACATTGTATTAAGTTGGGGGATAATTTTTAGAAATTAGTTAAGTTAGAAAATTAGATTTTTGGTGGATTTTTGTGGAGCTTACCTCTCCATTTCTCTTTGGGTGTACACCCAATAATTTAAGTTTTTACTATTCACTATCTTCTTTGTTTAATCTATGCTTTACTTCTTTGATTTCTTGCTTTGTAGTTACTTTTATTGCTTAGTTAATTAGTTGTTGGTAGTTTAATTATTGCTTTCTTTGGTAATTAGTTGTTTTCATTTGTTTTATTTATGTATTGTTCTTAGTTAAAGGGTTGGGGTTATGTTTCCACCATTGATTGACGTTAAGCTCCAAAAGTTAGGTTTTGTATAAAATTGCGTTTAATTAAAATTACGTTTATTAAACATGGAATGTTATGCATTTAAATTTCTTTGTCACGCAACGTTAGTATTTATTGCAATACTTCGAATTTATTCCACGTACGACCATTTTTTATTAAATGTTTTATCTCACATTTTTGGATTAAATTCTTTCATGTGTGATGTTTATAATTAATTTATTATGCTCGATTAAATTTTTTCGAATCGAAATTCTAATTATGCTTTGTTTAGCCTATGGCGGGGATGTGATCCTACCCTCGTTTTATTAGTATTGTTTAGCATAGTTAATTTCTTATTTTCCCCCTTTTTCCTTTTTACACCTCATCACCTTTTACACTTTTATTTTAGAAGTAATAAATCAATTAAAATCTATACTACACTCCCTGTGGATTCTCGATACCCGGCTTGTCCGCTATACTTCCTTAAAAGAGTGTAATAATAGTTTAGTTTTTTGCATTGAGGCAGTGAACTAAACAATGCCAGTGTCCTTACCCGAACACATAGTTCACGCCCGATGATTAGTGTTATTTTGAGTGGAATTAAAATTATAGTTATTTGGAGGTGTATTTTAGATTGATATGTAAATTTTGGATTGGATTTTATGTATTTTGATGACCTATCATTGAGGATTTATTTTAGTTTTAATCGTAGTACACCTCGAATTCCTCGGGGTGTTATAATTCATTAACCAAAATGACTCTTCGTATTATTAAATTATGGATAATATATATATATATATATATATATATATATATATATATATATATATATATATATATATATATATAGAGAGAGAGAGAGAGAGAGAGAGAGAGAGAGAGAGAGTGAGGCTCTCCGACATAAGACCAAACAACATACCTATGAACATGCTTTTTTTTAAATAGTAAAAAACTGAATTTTTCAACAAAAATTGGTATACATGATCTATATAATGAGAAGATTATCTATAAAAAAATTATCCAAAAATACAATGTGAAAGTGGGTGATTTGAAAATTGGATGAATAAGTGCATTTTTAACCATTGAATTTTATGATCAGCATCTCACCCTCTTCCAAGTTGAATTTTTGGATGTAATTTTTTGTAGATGATCTTCTCATTATGGAGATCATGTTTACCAAATTTGGTTGGAAAAATATTTTTTTTTACTATTTTTAAAAAATGGGTATGTTCATAAGTATGATGTTATGGGCGTGTTGGAGAGCCTGATTCTCTCTCTCACACTCTCTCTCTCGGAGAGAGAGAGAGAGAGAGAGAGAGCAAGGCTGTCATGACCCCAACCCAAAATAGTAGTAGGGAATGAGTGTCTTAACATGCCACCAAGGTAACAAACATTCCGACTTAAATTGTTCGCTGAATTAAATGCAACGAAAATATAATCACATAGTTATGAATCGTAAAATACTGAAAGTGAAGGAATTACATCATCAGAGCTTTCTAAAGGAAACTTCATTTATATTAAAAATATCTACGAGTTACAAGTTGAGACAAAAATTAAAACCTATTACTACAGAGCCAAACATGCTCAATTTGATAAAACAAACATTTTACTTAAGTAACAAAAAGAGCTCAAAAACCTAAATCTTCAACATAGTCCTCTTACATTCCATCCGTTTGCCTAATTATTTCCTGAAAAATGGTTATTTTTACAACATCAGCTAAAAGTCGAATGAGATTTAATCTCAAGGCATTCTAGGGGTTTCTAGAAAATTGATATCTATTCAATTTAGAACGGAAGGCTTGCATTAATATATATATATATATATATATATATATATATATATATATATATATATATATATATATATATATATATATATATATATATATATATATATATATAGGGAAAGGATCAAGTGAAGTCCTAGTTTGAGGACCCTGAATGAGGACCATTTTTTTAAAATAGTAAAAAAAATAATTTTGGACTGATTTTTTTTAATGATTTTTAAACATTTCAATAGGACCATAAACAAATAATCAGCTCAAAATGAATTTTTTTGCTATTTTAAAAAAATCGGTCAAACTTTGTCATTTTTGAAGTTATTTTAAAGCTGATAAAAATTGACAAAGTTTGACCGATTTTTTTAAAATAGTAAAAAAAATCATTTTGAGCTGATTTTTTTTATATGGCCCTACTGAAATGTTTAAAAACTATATAAAAAAAATTAGCTCAAAAATATTGTTTTTACTATTTTATCAAAATTGGTCCGCGCCAGCGGTATGCAAACAGAGGTCCTCATGAGATCCGCTCTCTCTCTCTCTCTCTCTCTCTCTCTCTCTATATATATATATATATATATATATATATATATATATATATATATATATATATATAAAGTAACTGAATTGAGCAATATGTCAATTATTTAGTTTTAGCGGCCATGTATGCTCTAATACCCGACAGATAGTGTTACCAAATGTTTCCACTCGGTAACAACATAGACAGAAAATCATTATCTCTAGAACAAGGCCTTGTTTAAGGCAGACCGACGATAAACCAGCGGGACGGTACCACCCAAATATTTCCACCCGATAGTCAAAGGCCAACATAGTACGAGAGTTTTCATCGGCCGAATCAATAATTTCATAATTCAAATCAGATATTTATATCGAGAGATATGCACATTTAACAAACAAGAGAATCATTTGTATCAGATGCCTTTTTAGAATAAAAGGATTTCACAAATATATATAATTTGCATAATATAATATAATCAAAATGCCCAAGAAATGGCATAGAGTACTCACCCAAAATGGAGGTTGAAATTATAGATATTAAGTCTTGATCACACCTTAATTTACCAAATACGATAAAGATTTTATTACACGTTCTAAATAAGGTCCAGTCTATATATTCTATTTTAATAATAACTTATTTTAAAGGATTACTAAAAACCATTTTCTCAACTTTTAAAACTCCTTGATCGTAATTGAAGAATTTAATTCACAGTTCTTTCTAATCAATTGGTTACCAGTAAAGATGGAGGTTACAGGGGCACCACTTAAATACCATCTCATCTTGACAGAACATCTCTGGATTCATTCCCAGTAGAGATGGAGGGTCACATGGGCACCACTTAAATACCATCTCATCTAGACAGAATTTCACCGGGAATTACTTAAATGGGATTCCATAATAACGAACAATTACTTCAAAAAGAATCATTTTTAAAAGCGTATATATAGTTTCAAACAAGTTTACATATTGTTGATGTAAAAAACTAGATTATATCTAATTAATCAATCATAGATAAATAAGACAAAGGATTTTTAAAGTGGTTCAGCCTTGTAAGAATGGCCTACGTGCACTGTTTTGTATTGCTGACTGCTTGCCGTGAATCTCGATAATAGGTTTTTCAAGAGATCCAAAGTCCCCCTCGTATGAGGAGGTTACAATGTATTTATAGCCTTGAGGATGTACATATGAAAGGATAATGCGTTGTTATCTAGTAGACATATACATTTGTACGATAATAATGCGCATTTAATACATAGTTGTCTTTTGATTCTCTTGATTTGGATGCTCTGCACGCTAAGTAGCTCGGACCGTTTAACTTGCTCGGAGCACCTGAGTAGCTCGGTGACAGTATGTTATTCGTTAAAAGTATTTTTATTTGCCACGTAGGTTGACACGTGTCTTCAAGTGATTTGTTCATCTCAGCAGACTAAATTTGGTATCAACAGAAGCCCCCAATGTTTCACAGTTGAGGTTGAAGGAGAGTGTGGAACATTTTGCTTGAAAACTATTTGGATTACTGGTCTTCATGGATTTTAGGAAGATTTTCATTGTATATAATTCCTTTTTGAGCGCATAATATCAAGCTACATAAATATTTTGAATTTTCACAACCACTTCGATATTTGTGCCTTTTTCTTCTTTTAGCCGCCGGAAACGCAAACGTCTTCCCTTGTAATCATTGCTTTTATCTATTCCCGAGGTAAAGTATTTAAGTGCGACAGAAATCCTATCGACTTTCACTTTTCAAATCTGTATCTCTAAACTCTTCATTTTCTCTCTATCTTGTGCCTTTGTTCTTTCCATCGTTCATTGTCAACTGATCTCTCTTTTTTCTCTAAGATCTTCTTCCCTTTTCTTTATTTACTTTATTCACCATTGTTTATCTTGTTGAATCATTGGATAAATTTTGGTCTGAGTTTTCAATCCCTTCGTTGGTTATTTTGGAAGAACTTTCTTGTCCTTCTGATTTATTTTCTTTGGCTGAGGGACACTGGTTCCCAAGTCTTTTTGTAGCCGAATGTGGCTTTTCTTTCCTGCCAAATCCCCTGTGTTTGGAGTTTTGCCAATATTTCGATATTGTACCTGCAAGAGTAGCTCCAAATACATGGAAGGTAGTTAATGGGGTACATAGGTTGAATCAACTTCATGGAACTCGTTTGGGGATTCCAGAAATTATGTATTGCTATAGATAGGTTACCAGTGATACTACTCTCTATTTAAAAACTAGGTTTTCTAATAGAGCTTTATTTGTCAATCTTCCCGATGCCAATAGGGACTATTTTGATCATGGGGTTATGATGAAAAATTGGCAACACCCTCCATTAAATGGAAATGATGTGTACCAAGGTCCCAGGTGTCCGCTTTATGGCAATGGGATAGGTTGTTTTCATTTTGGAAATCTTGTTTTCTTTGTATTCGATGAAATGCATCACTGACATTAATTTTGTTTGTTATAGTTGACCGTAAAAGGAAGCCTCCAAAAGAGACTGGCGTTAACATAAAACATTTAAAACTTATCTGGGGCTTGCATTAATCAGTTGTCGGAGAGCATGTGAGGTCTGCTTCATATTTGTTGAGATATAAAAGCTCCACGTCATCTTTCATTTCTCGTCCTGTGGTGGTTGATCTTGATTAGACACCAAGCTCCGAAACCAGTGTAAAATGATCTTCTTCTTACTTAAGCATTCCTATTACCGATCTAATGAAGAAGAGGAAAGCTCCCACATTTTTTGGCAAGTCTACCTTTGCCACTGAAAAGGCAAAGAAGAATAAATAAGATGTCCCTGACGAAGGGACAAAGAATATAGATGTACCCCCTACTTCTGCTAAGGAAGCTGGCAAGAAGACCCCTGTTCCTCCAAAAGAGACAGCACCTTCGAGTGAGACTGTTGTCATCTCACCAATAGAAACATCACCTTTAATTAAAAGTGCTCCTGCTCCTCTGAGGAGATTGAAAAGAAGTTCTACTGAGAGACCTGTTGACCATATCTCTCAACCTTCAAATGTTGAAGGTAATGTTCCATCTCTTATTCCTCCGAGCTCTGCCATGGGCTTGATCAGATCTTGGACTGTCCTGGAATTCCAAGACATTGAACATACCTTTTCTCGTGAGAGAATTACCACTTTGACTGCTCAACACATTACGTTAGTAAGTATCGTTAGTCTGAGTACTTTATTTTTTAGTACTATGTTCATATATTGACTTAAAGTTCTTCCTTTTTTCACCTCGTGACGTGTTTCAACGGTATTTTAAAAAAAGATGAAGCCATCAGGGCTTCCACCTCCTCGGGTGGGGTAGAAGAAGCTTTTGCTGGATTAACTCAATCTTTGAAGGAATCTCGTCAGAAGTACGAGGAAGACAAAGATGCTTGGGAGAAGTAATTCAAGTCTGTTGAACTAAATAGAGATTAAGCTGTGAGTGCCTCCAAAGAGTTGGAGAAGAAATTGAAGGAGGTCGAACAACATAATGCTGATCTTGACGTCAAGCTTAAGTCTTCCGAGGAAAATGTCACCAAGCTTCAAGATGCTGAGCGACATAAGATAGAGGTCGAAGAAAACTGAAGTCTGCCGAGGAGCTCCTTAGAGAAATGACTTCTTTGGAAAAAGAAAAAAGGAAAGCTGTTGTTAAAAAATCTTTTAGTGCTGGTTGGGATAAGGGTTGGAACAAGGGCCTGACTATTATGTCTTCTCAAATGGAGTATGCCAGTGTTAAATATTTTAGGGACGGATAGGTAGCAGCCTTAAATAAATTGAAGGTTGTTGAAAATTCTGAGTTATTCCAGGAGCATACTTATGGCCCTCCTCCGTCTCCTGGAGAAGAACAAGAAGATGAAGCTGCTTCAGATGAATGTTCTATGATGAAAGGAGAGCAGGTCCCTGTTGTTTCTTTTGTTCAACCTTCCGAGCAAGTCCAATAAGCTATCACATCTGCCGAGCAACTAACCCCTTCGTCCAAACCGTCCGAAGAAGTCATAGGAAATAAAGATAAGGTGTAAAGTTGTTCAGATCTTTTGTTTCTTTATTTTCCTGGATGTAACCCTGATCTGTGTTTTCTTTTATCATGATGAATAAAAATTTGAACTTTTGTTGTTCGTCTAGAATTTCTCTCTTACTTGCTTTGTTCGCATCATTGTTGATTTTATTTTTCATTTTGTCTTTGCTAGTTTGTGGCCAGCATGAAACTCTTATCAGCTCATGATACAGAGTTGATGAAGAAATGCAATGACTATTTCACAAATGGTCATGCAGACTTTACTGAGGCCCAAATAATTGACATCCTCGGGTCAGATGCCTCTGAACGAGCAATTGATGCTTACCAGTACTTGAAGTGCCTACTTGATCATGATGTATCCAATAATGTGGCTTATTATGAAATGATTGAAGATATTCAGGGAACGATCAAGGAACTTCAATAACAGTACAAAGAATCCACTACACTTTTGCATCAGAGTTATGAGAAAAAGTACCAACAATTAAGTGCTGATAAGGGATATGACAAGTACATTTCGGCTTGTGTGTTAAATCTTGAAATTAAAGAGCATAGACATATTGCCAAGATACTGGACCAAGAGAACATCGCTTTCCAGGAGGAAATAAAACAGCTCAAATCTGCTGCCTCTTCTTCTTCGGGAGCCTTGGTCCCAATTAATGATGATGGTTTTTCCTTTTTAGAAGTAGAAAATTCTAACTTACGGGATGAGTTAAAAACTTTGAAACGAGCAAGATCTTTCACCCCTACTCGTGGCAGAGCAAGATCTTCTTCTCGTGGAAGAGAAAGGGCTGGTCTGGTTACTATTGATGAAATGAGAACTCAATTAGCCTTAAAGAATCAAGTCGTTCAATTGATGGCGAAGAATCAAGCTTTGGCAGACATGTCCAAGAAGATTCTGAGTTTCACCGACCAACTCTCTAGTCAGAGTTATGCTCTGAAAAGTAAAGAAATTCTGGTGAAGAAGCTCCACGAGCAACTTGAGAGATTTACTTATCAATTTCACAAGCAGCCCAGGGAATTTTGGATGGCTAGGTATAATGAAGCTTTCTATCACCTTGATGCTCATTTGCAGCAGTCAAACAACGAAGGATATAAGCAAGGGTGGTTGAATGCCTTATGTGTTCTGAAACTGGATTAAGGTCATTTCTTGTGGGATTATTATGAACCTGGAGTTCTGGATTTGCCTATGCCTCCCTTTAAACTTTACCTTAATTGGATTCCAGCCTGTGCTATTCCTCGGATTTTGATCTCCAAGTATCTCAGTGATTACAGCCTTCATTCAAACTTTGAGATATTTCATCCAGAGCACATGCTTGATCGACCATCCATAAGTAATGTCAGAATGCTGCGAGATATGAATTTCATAAACTCTCCTTGTGCATTAGATGATCCTCCAGCTGGGGTGGAACCTATTTCAAAAGCAGAGGGAAAGAAACCCATGGAATAGGAATTTTTTATGTAATGAATAAAACTTCATATCATATGTAATCTACTTGGTTTTAATGAATAAAGTTTTACAATTTAATTTCTTTGTAGAATGCCTTTGTTACTCGTTGGTGAATATATATATATATCCTGTTTTGTTTTTGGATAATGGAATTTATCCCATTTGTTTTTTTATTATAGTGACTTGTCACTCTTTGGGCCTAAGCAATGGAATGATTTTCATCCCATGTTCCTGCTTAGTTGTAGTAATCTCGTCTGGATTACCTTATTTCCTAGATAGTGGATGCCCCGGGAGGTCATCCATCTTCTTGCCTAGTTTGGCACCAACCAACCGGAGTTGGTGGTTATTGAATTACCGACCAACCAGAGTTGGTGGTTGAATTATCGACCAACCGGAGTTGGTGGTAAATGAATTGCCGACCAACCGAAGTTGGTGGTAAATAAATTGCCGACCAATCGGAGTTGGTGGTTATTAAATTACCGACCAATCGGAGTTGGTGGTAAATGAATGGCCGACCAACCGGAGTTGGTGGTTATTGAATTGTCGACCAACCGGAGTTGGTGGTTATTGAATTACCGACCAACCGGAGTTGGTGGTCAATAAGTTTCCGATCAACAGGAGTTGGTGGTTGTTGCTCTGAATGTGCCTAATGTGTAGTGTGTAGCACTAATATTCCGAAAAAAATTCAACAAAGGAGGAAAATATGGGCCAAACATCCTTTTATTCATATTGAAAGAAACTGTGTTACATGTGGACTTTAACTACTGATAGTACTTACGCAGATGCTCTACATTCCATGCATTCTTGAATTCTTCTCCTTCCAAGGTTTCAATTTTGTATGTCCCACGACGAACAAATTCAGTTACTCTGTAAGGTCCATGCCAGTTGGCCTCCAGTTTGTTATGATTTTGGATCACTTTTTTCAGCATATAATCCCCTTCTTTCAAATCGCACTGCTTCGCCCTTTTGTTGTAGAACAAGGTTGTTCGTTGTTGGTATGCAACATTCCTGATTACTGCTTCTTCCCTAACTTCTTCGAGCATATCCAGATCTAAACGCCTCATCAAATCGCGTATGGGAGAATCAAAATTAAGCACCCTATGTGTAGGTAAACCCAATTTAGCAGGTAAGACAGCTTCACTCTCGAATGTCAACATGTATGGAGACTCCCCAGTTGCTATTCGCGATGTAGTGCGATAAGCCCACAATACAGAGTGCAGCTCATTAATGCAGTTTCCCTTTGCGTTATCCAGCCATTTCTTTAGATCATTCAGTAAGGTTCTATTTGTCACTTCAGTTTTTCCGTTGCTCTAGGGATGGCCTGGCACAGAGTGGATCTTCAGTACATTGGATTGATGACAATATGCAGCGAATTTCTCGTTGTCAGATTAGGTTCCATGGTCAGTAATGAATGTGTGTGGGAGGCCAAATCTACAAATAATACTCTTCCAAATAAACTGATAGACCTTGTCATATGTCATATCAATGAGAGGCTCATCTTCCACCCATTTGGTAAAATAATCCACAGCAACCACTAAGTATTTGAATCTTCCTTTGGTCATTGGGAGTGGCCCGACCAAGTCTATCCCCCACATGGCGAATGGCCAAGGGGACGTAATGGGTGTTAACAATGCTTGGGGAGCTCTTAGGATGGAAGAAAAATGTTGGCATTTATCGCACTTCTTAGCGTAAGCTGCGCAGTCAGCTCTCATCGTTGGCCAGTAATAACCCTGTGTTGTTATCCTCTGCAAAAGCGTCCGACCTGCTACATAGGCTCCACAGGACCCTGCATGAACCTCTTCAATCAATTATTTCACTTCGGAGGGATGGACACATCTTTGTACTCCTGTTATAACTCCTCGTCTATACAAAATGCCATTGGTCAATACATAACGAGTAACTTTAAACTTCAGTTTCTTGATCGCGAGTTTATCAGGTGGCACAATCCCTTTTTCGATATAGGCCCTGATGGGATCCATCCAGGATGGTCCCAAGTCGAGGGAAATGAAGTTCATCATAAAGTCTTCATCTACACTCCGATCTACCAGGATTTCTATTGGGATTATTCTTCGTAGCTCGGTGCGTGTTGTTGATGCCAGTCGAGCTAAGGTGTCGGCTCTTGCATTCTCCAATCTTGGTATTCTGATCAACTGAACTGCGGTAAAAGTCGAGACAACCTTCATATCTTTTGCATGATATTTGACCATTAATTCTTCCTTTGCTGCATACACCCCGAGAATTTGGTTTACGATTAACTGTGAATCACTGAATATAACGACCCGCTCTGCCTTTATTGTTTTGGCCAGACTTAGACCCATGATCATAGCTTCATATTCAACTTTATTATTGGAAGATTTAAATTGAAAACGTAGATCATACTCTATATCAATCTCATTATGGTTGTTTAAAACAATTCCTGCTCCACTGCCCGCGGCACACGAAGAGCCATCCACATACAGATTCCATACAGGTATTTCATTATCAAACTCTTGATCAGAGAGAGTTCCTCGATGGAATATTTAATGCTTCCTTTTATCTTCCCCTGACACTTCTTGCTGCTCGTTGATTATCTTCTCTTGATCGTCCACGAATGGAAGTTGGTCGGGTGTTAAATTCGATGATCCCGTAATATCCACGGGTTGGTTTATATTAAACTCCTATTCTTCGGAGGTATCAGAGTGAGTAAACTCTGCGATAAAATCCGCTACTGCCTGCCCCTTAAGTGACGACCTAGGCTCATAAACTATGTCATATTCACCAAGTTCTACTGCCCAGTACATCAATCTTCCTGATTTCTTTGGTTTATGTAGTGTTTGTCTCAATGGCATATCAGTATACACCACTATAGTATGGGCTTAAAAGTATGGTCTCATCCTTCTGCTCGCTTCGATTAGTGCTAGTGCTAGCTTCTCCAGTCTTGGATATCTGATCTCTGCTCCTCTAAAAGCCTTGTTGGTATAATAGACTAGTTTTTGTACTCCGTCCTCCACTCTTATCAACGCCGAGTTAACTGCATTTTTTGAAACTGCCAGATACAAGTGCAATCTTTCTCCCATCACTGGTCTAGATAACAATGGAGGTGTCCCCAGATATTTCTTCAACTCTTAAAAGGCCTCCTTACATTCATCATTCCACTCAAAAGTTTTTCGAAGGGTTTTGAAGAATGGGAGGCATCTGTCTGTTGCTCGTGACACAAATCGATTAAGTGCTGCAACTCGCCCTGTGAGACTTTACACTTTTTTCTTTGTAGTTGGAGATCGTAGCTCCAATAGGGCCTTGATCTTTTCAGGGTTCACCTCGATACCTCGTTGGTTAATAATATATCCGAGAAACATACCGTCTCGTACTCCAAATATGCATTTGGTGGGATTCAACTTCATTTGATATTTCTCTAATTGATCAAAAGTCTGACCTCGGTCAACCAAATGATCAGCAGCTTTCTTTCTTTTCGTCAGCATGTCATCGACATAAACCTCCATGTTATGACTGATTTTCTCTGCAAACACCTTATTAATCAGCCGCTGATATGTTGCACCTACATTTTTAAGTCTGAAAGGCATAACATTATAGCAATAGGTCCCCTTAGGGGTGATAAACAATGTACTTTCCCTGTCCTCAGGTTTCATTTTAATCATATTGTAACCAAAGTAAGCATCCATGAAACTCAACAATTCGTGTCTCGATGTAGAATTTACCAGCTGATCGATCCGAGGCAAAGGAAAATGATCATTTGGGCAGGCTTTATTAAGATCAGTGAAGTCCACACACATCCTCCACTTATTGTTTTTCTTCTTCACCATCACCACATTTGCTAGCTAATCAGGATATTTAACATCCTCAATAAAAAAGGCTTTCTGTAGTTTCTCTACCTCTTCTTGTATAGCTTGATTCTTTTTAGGGCTGAACACCCTTCTTCGCTGCTTCACTGGCTTGACCTCCTTATTCACGTTGAGCTCGTGGCACATGAAATTCGAATCTATCTCGGGCATGTCTTCATGACTCCATGCAAAGGTCTGTTTTCTGCCCCTTAGAAATGGTACCAGCTCTTGTTTTAAAGATACATCCAATGACGCACCAATTGGGGTTATTCGTTTTGGATGTTTATTCCATGACCTGTCCCTTCACGAGCTGAGACTCGTCTCTAGGGTCTAATGTTTCAATCTCTGCATCTTCTATTTCCTCCACTTGATATGTAGTAGTCTTCTTCCTGGATTCTTCTCGCTCCTCTGTTCGGCAAATAAATAGTAGCATTCCCGAGCTACTTTTTGGTTGCCTTTCACAACTCCCACTCCAAAATTGGTTGGGAACTTTAGACACTGATGTACAGTAGATGGTACTGCCTCGAACTTCTTTAGACCTACCCTTCCCATGATGATGTTGTATGCTGATTGGACATTTTTATCCATCTAAAAAAAAGTACTCTTTATATTCGGCAGACAGGCTATGTACCAATAAACATGCCCAACTTGATCGTCCCAAGTGGAAAAACCTTTTCGCCAGTAAA
The DNA here is from genome assembly GCA_949130495.1 of Sambucus nigra. Taxonomy (NCBI): domain Eukaryota; kingdom Viridiplantae; phylum Streptophyta; class Magnoliopsida; order Dipsacales; family Adoxaceae; genus Sambucus; species Sambucus nigra. Next base: position 502,437,882 of record OX422212.1, read on the forward strand.
ACTGAGGAGGGGCCTATGATATGGCTCCAACTGGGATAACCTCAGATTCAAACTATCAAAGCATGGGTAGAACATGATGTCTGCAGAGCTACCATTATCCACTAGTACCCGTGAAATCACCACTTCCTTCATTCTTATCTTGACCACCAATGGGTCATCATGAGGATATATTACACCTGCCAGGTCATTTTTAGAAAAATCGATGACCAGTTTCTCCTTATTCACCTTCCTTGGGCGATCATCTTCAGCCAAGTTGATGCTCTATATGTAAGAGCAAGCTTGGACCTCATTGAGGTAAGCTTTCCTCTCCGCAGTCAGATCTCCACCTCCTGTATCTCCACATGTAATGACATTACAATTAAATGACCCAAAATGGATTGAAAATACCTCGCGCTCTAGTTGTCTTGGTCTTTTGGGGAGGTCGGGGTCATCTTTTGGATCATCTTCGTGATCTCTCTTCTTGTCTTCTTTTGCTCGGTGAGGAGACTTAGATCTTTGCCTTCCTCGATCACTGGTCTTTGCACCATTTTGGTGTTCAACATACTTAGCTATTTTTTCTTGCCTGATGAGTGCTTCAATTTCATTCTGGAGAGCTATGCAACGTTTGGTCGTGTGACCATTGTCTTTGTGGAATTCGCAATATTTGGACTTGTCCCTTTTATCAGGATCTGCCTTCATTTTCCCTAGCCAAGATAAATCCTCGCTGTTCTTGATCTCCTCCAGAATATGATTTATGTCTACCTTCAAGGGAGTATAATTTCCATACTTCATCATCTGCTCTAGCGCTTTCTTACCTTTCGACTGCCTGTTGCCACCATTGTTCTTCTGATCCTTCTTCTCGGTTTTACCAGCCTCAACCTTGGTCTCCTTAGTGTCTGTATTCTTCTTCGCAGCCATTGCTTCCTCAGCATTCATGATTTTGGCTGCCTTTGCCATTAGTTCAGCCATGGTCCTAGGCGGATCTTTGGCTAAAGTGTAGTACAATTTATCTGGCAACAGTACGCTAATCAGAGCATTAATTATTGTTTTCTCCTCGTAATCAATTACTTCAAGTTTCTCATTATTGAAATGAGTAATATAGTCCCTGGTGCTTTCAGTTGTCTTTTGTCTAACACTCAGCAAGTGTGCCACTCGTTTGACTGGTTTCGCTCTAAAACATAAGTTCCCAATAAAGAGTTCTGCTAGTTGAAAGAAAGTCGCAATCTTCTCCAGAGGAAGGTTGTTGTACCATATCTGAGCTGGCCCGGTAAGAGTTCCTGAAAATGCCCTGCATCTCATCTCATCTAGAACCGCATAGATATTGGCAGTAGCTTGGTATTGTTCTATATGGAGGACAGGATCAATTTTTCCATCATAATTAGGCATCACCATAAGAGCTTTGAATTTTGATGGTGTAGGAAAATCCACAATTGCTTGCACGAATGGGGTTCCTTAGACAAAAGTTCTTTGTAGAGGATTCTTGGCCTTAGCCATTTCCCCTAACCGGTCCTATAGTCTTTGAATAGAGCCTTTCCATGCATCATTTCCTACCTCGGGCCTATTTGTTCAAGGGACTGATCGCGTTGAGTTTTCCTCTTGGGACCTTTCATTACGGGTTGTTGGGCGTGATTGGGCAGAGCCTTCCTTTAGGTCGGATGGTCATTGAGAGTTCCTCGACGCAATCCTAGGAGGACTTATATTCCTCCTAGGCCCTAAATGATCAAAAGGAGAGACTTAACTCAACTTTTCTAGAGCACTAGTCATTTTTGGAGTGAGAGTGACATTCTGTTCGGAATCTGTAGCTCATACTGATGAAGTCCGGCCTAGTTGATATGAATGATCATTAGTCCTCTCAGTACGGTGTGAGCCAGTACGTCTAGATTGAGAGATCGCCGGGAATAGCGTTCGTCTAGTTCTTAAAGATGGAAAATGGGTATTTCTCTGAACACTTCGTTGTCCTGATTGGGTCGGCACTCCACCTTGAACAGTTTGTATAAGTTCACGCATAGTTTCTTGCATGGTCGTTTGGCCTTGGGCTAAATTAACCATTATGCCAGCCAGATCTTGAATATTTGGGGGAGTAGAAGTGTTTGGAGGCACCCCAGTGTTTCGATTACTGGATTCCAGATTCTCAGCCATAGATGATGAGTTATTTTGGTGAAAAACGCTAAGTATAATCGTTTCCCACAGACGGCGCCAACCTGTTGATGTAAGAAACTAGATTATATCTAATTAATCAATCACAGATAAATAAAACAAAGGATTTTTAAAGTGGTGCAGCCTTGTAAGAATGGCCTATCTGTTCAAGTAAGGTCATACCTCGGTATCCTTTATTTCTAAGGAGACGGGAAACTAAGTCTGGTGGATGAATCATGATCGTGTGATCAGAGCGTGATTAACAACTATTGGTGCTCCCTTTGGGTCATCACTGCAGTAGAGGATCGTTCGTTGCTCTTCATTGAGCGTCGATGGTCACACAGTTGTCTGACAGACCTCAAACCCCTCCTTCTAGCGCCAAATCTGTTGATGTAAAAAACTAGATTATATCTAATTAATCAATCATAGATAAATAAGACAAAGGATTTTTAAAGTGGTTCAGCCTTGTAAGAATGGCCTACGTGCACTGTTTTGTATTGCTGACTGTTTGCCTTGAATCTCGATAATAGATTTTTCAAGAGATCCAAAGTCCCCCTCTTATGAGGAGGTTACAATGTATTTATAGCCTTGAGGATGTACATATGAAAGGATAATGCACTGTTATCTAGTAGACATATACATCTGTACGATAATAATGCACATTTAATGCGTAGTTATCTTTTGATTCTCTTGATTTAGATGCTCTGCACGCTGAGTATCTCGGACCGTTTAAGTTGCTCGGTATGTTTAAGTTGCTCGGAGCACCTGAGTAGCTTGGTGATAGTATGTTGTTCGTTGAAAGTATTTGTATTTACCACGTAGGTTGACACTTGTCTTCAAATGATTGGTTCATCTCAGCAGACTAAATTTGGTATCAACAGAAGCCCCCAATGTTTCACAGTTGAGGTTGAAGGAGAGTGTGGAACATTTTGCTTGAAAACTATTTGGATTACTGGTCTTCATGGATTTTAGGAAGATTTTCATTGTATATAATTCCTTTTTGAGCGCAAAATATCAAGCTTCATAAATATTTTGAATCAAGTTCATGGAACTCGTTTGGGGATTCCAGAAATTATGTATTGCTATAGATGGGTTACCAGTGATACTACTTTCTATTTAAAAACTAGGTTTTCGAATAGAGCTTTATTTGTCAATCTTCCCGATGCCAATAGGGACTATTTTGATCATGGGGTTATGATGAAAAATTGGCAACACCCTCCATTAAATGGAAATGATGTGTACCAAGGTCCCAGGTGTCCGCTTTATGGCAATGGGATAGGTTGTTTTCATTTTGGAAATCTTGTTTTCTTTGTATTCGATGAAATGCATCACTGACATTAATTTTGTTTGTTACAGTTGACCGTAAAAGGAAGCCTCCAAAAGAGACTGGCGTTAACATAAAACATTTAAAACTTATCTAGGGCTTGCATTAATCAGTTGTCGGGGAGCATGTGAGGTCTGCTTCATATTTGTTGAGATATAAAAGCTCCACTTCATCTTTCATTTCTCGTCCTGTGGTGGTTGATCTTGATCAGACACCGAGCTCCGAAACCAGTGTAAAAGGATCTTCTTCTTACTTAAGCATTCCTATGATCTAATGAAGAAGGGAAAAGCTCCCACATTTTTTGGCAAGTCTACCTTTGCCACTGAAAAGACAAAGAAGAATAAACAAGATGTCCCAGACGAAGGGACAAAGAATATAGATGTACCCCATAGCCTTGAGGATGTACATATGAAAGGATAATGCGCTGTTATCTAGTAGACATATACATCTGTACGATAATAATGCGCATTTAATGCGTAGTTGTCTTTTGATTCTCTTGATTTGAATGCTCTACACGCTAAGTAGCTCGGACCGTTTAAGTTGCTCGGTATGTTTAAGTTGCTCGGAGCACCTGAGTAGCTCGGTGACAGTATGTTGTTCGTTGAAAGTATTTGTATTTTCCACGTAGGTTGAAACATGTCTTCAAGTGATTGGTTCATCTCAGCAGACTAAATTTGGTATCAATCACAGATAAATAAGACAAATTATTTTTAAAGTGGTTCAGCCTTGTAAGAATGGCTTACGTCCACTGTTTTGTATTACTGACTGTTTGCCTTGAATCTCGATAATAGGTTTTTCAAGAGATCCAAAGTCCCCCTTTTATGAGGAGGTTACAATGTATTTATAGCCTTGAGGATGTACATATGAAAGGATAATGCGTTGTTATCTAGTATACATATACATTTGTACGATAATAATGCGCATTTAATACATAGTTGTCTTTTGATTCTCTTGATTTGGATGCTCTGCACGCTAAATAGCTCGGACCGTTTAAGTTGCTCGGTATGTTTAAGTTGCTCGGAGCACCTGAGTAGCTCGGTGATAGTATGTTATTCGTTGAAAGTATTTGTATTTGCCACGTAGGTTGACACGTGTCTTCAAGTGATTGGTTCATCTCAGCAGATTAAATTTGGTATCAACACATATATTGAAAATAAAATCAACTTGGATTTCTTCTAAATTTTAAGTTTTGATTAGTGAAGCCTTTAGTGTATTTTACCAGCATAACTACTAAGTAAAGCTATAAAACAATAAATTAAAACTTTAAAGATACATTATAACATTTAGAAAAGATTACCTTAAAATGAATATCACTACGAACTTTAAGAACTTCTTCTTAAACTTTTCCACACTTTCTCTCACTATTTCTTTCTATAATTCTCAAGGAATTGGTGTGAGTTCAAATGATCCAAAAGTCCCTATTTATAGTTTTCCAAAGATATCACGGTGTTGACACGTGTCTAGCTGAGCAAGCCTCTACAACGGCGAGTCAGCGTTGAAGTGTCGCATATCGGAGGGGTCTTGCAGTCTTATTTTACCAAATTGCGACAAGTGTTTTAGATTTCTCTCTAAAGACGATACCTGTTTAAGCTTTATCTGTATGGACGAGACGTGTAAGGTGGTACTAGCAAAATATAGCATGAGGTGTTAAGCATGAGGTGGAAAGGTATTAAGGGTTATTTTACACATGAAGGGCATTTTGATAATTTCACACTATATATTTTTAATATTTCTTAGATGTCCTTAAAAATATTTTATTTATAAAAAGACCCTTTTTATTTTTATTTTGGTCCCTAAATTTTTTTATTAAAATTAAGTCCCTAATGTTTTATAAAATTACATTTTCTACCCCGAAACTTATCATTTATCTTAGGATGTGTCATAAAATTTAAATTTGATCCAATTCACAGTTGCTTCTTCATATTTAAAAATGGGTTTTGTTATATAAAGAACTCAGAATATCATATATGTAATAATATAACATTTATCAAATGGTAAGTAAGACGCAATTGCAAAATCAACTATATATGAACATGTAAAAATGAGGTCATTACAAAGGCTCCTACACATCATGCTTCCTACATTGCCCATACATCACACCTAGTTCTAGTGCCTAAAAAAAAATCAATTTTTTTTATTTTACTCATGGAGTTATCCTTCCAATCAGCACATGTTCAAAAAAAAATTAGGTCAACATACAATTTCTATCTATTTTTTAAAAATCCAGCAAAAAACTCCTGAAAATAGTTTATTTATAAGGGTATGCGTCAGCCAAATTTTGTGAATTCTTTAAAAACAACTAGAAAATGTAGTTTACCTAATTTTTTGAACATATGTTGATTGAAAGGTTAATTTCAATAGAAAAAAAAATAATTTGAAAAAAAAAAGTTTCTTAGAGCCTAGAACTAGATGTGGTGTATTGTGTGATGTATAGAGTATGATATAAGAGAGTTTTCCTCATATATACACACATGCGCGCGCGCAAGTGCGCGATCAATTTGATACATGGTTCATCATGTTTTGATAACTCTATAATATTTATTCAATATTATAACCAAATAGTTTTTAATGTGTTTTAAAAATCCGAATATATATTGCATAAACGAAGCGATTCTCATCCTAAATTGTTGGCTCTGATACCATATGTAAGAAAAGCTAAAGAAATTAAGTTAGAATATAGAATACACTATTAAAAAAAAAAAGCAAAAATAAGGCTACCTTGTGAGGCCATATCGAAGATGTAAGGAGCTTCCTCTCCTTCTAATTCTAGGCTTGACGTTGGACTCTCTAGCTTTTGATGGGATACATAGAAAACTTTATAGCATATATTTACAAAAGATGAGAGGGGATCCGTACATGAAACCCTAATCCTTATTTGCTTCACCATCACAACCCAATAAGAAATTTCACACAAATTGGTTAATGTTCCACATAATTAAGGTATAACATACTAGGCCCAATAATATTCAATAACTCATTCTTTTCCGCATATTCATTCAATCACGAATTTTCACCCGATTATTTATAAAAAAATCATAAATATGAAGCTCAAAAAAATAAGAAAATAATTCTCCTCCCATACTTATGTGTATACACTGCATTACAGCCTTTACAGGTGTAACCCGAAGCATGCTAAATCGTTTGTCCCGTAATTTTATGCATTTTTCAACCACTTGAGCATTAAAAAATCTCTCCTACAAGAATAAAGTACAATGTATAGTTTTCTTAATAAAAAAGGACAATTTCACTCGTTGAATCCCATTCTTAAATGGAGCTGCATATTTGAATCACATCTTACTGTGAAGCATGTAACAAAAGTGTCACATAACCAAATAAAATCTCACACAAAGGAAGAAATAATGATGTGGGCCTCCCTAGAGAGTCAACTATACGTGGGAAAACTCAGAAGGCCGTAAAGAGGTGCTTCAATGATATTCCACGAGAACAATATAAAGTGGAATGCAACTGAGACGATGTGTCTCATCTCATTACTTTTTAACTGAAGAAGGATGGAATAAGGTTTTGAATTTGCAAATCTCACATGGTTTTGCACCACTATATGGTTGAATCATATGAAATCATGTTGAATGGTTGAGGTCAAATAGAACAAAGCTGAAATTTGGTCGTCAGAGCGCTATCACTGACTAATTCAGTCGGGGAGACATATGGGATTTGAGTCTATACATGATGGCATCCGAATAATAGCATCTTGAAGTAATGGGTGCATGCAATGAAGATAACATCGGTGTTTGATAGAAAAGATCGTTTAAAAAAAAGTCAAATAATAATAATAATAATTAAGCAAAAAATTTCCTAGATAAAATTTTACTTTTTGTCTATTTTATTTTAATTGTTTTAAAAGATGAAAATGAATTATTTAATTAGGCTAAATAGATCAAGAAATATTCGGTGAAGGGTAGAAAAATTATAAAACAAATTTGTCCATTCAAACACCCCAAAAGTTAATAAATATGGAAGACTTCATATTTTCTATAACATCTATACTAATTTAGAAAAGGAATTTGTGAGGTCAGACCAATTTTTATTTCAAAAATATTATTAAATTTCTTATGTATAATATATGTAAAAATAACACTATCTACTATAGGAGGTCAAAACCTATAGTACAAAGAAAGTCAGAGAGGCAAATATTTCAGTTTTCATGTGTATTATAATAAGTATAATAGTATTTATATTGATAAGTATAATTATTTTTATTTTAATGTGCCGTGTTATCAGCCTATACTGGTCTAACCAAAAGGAAGTGAAGTTTGCAAATTCGAAAACTGAAATTATTAAAAGATTCTAAAGTCCTTTTTGTGATTCTTCTTATAAGAGGTCAAAACCTATAGTACTAAGAATGTCAAAGAGGCAGATAGTGGCAAAATGTGGAGGAGTGAAGCTGGCCCTAATCAGATTCTGGCTACTTTGAGCAAATAATAACTCTCTTTTTTTAAAACGTAGTCACTCTAATATGTCAAATTCTGGGATTGATAGAAATTATGGTAGATTATACGGAGTATATTATTTATGTTCACGGTTTACCCTTACAAAGAGGCAAAGGTCATAAAATAAACGGTTCAGTGCAAGTTGGTTGATCAATATACTATGCGTACTTTTATCATTCTCATTCTCATTTTTCTGTGGATAATCTATATGGAAACATCAAGAGAGGGATGACTGGAATATATTCCTCTTAATTGTTATGTTGATATTAACAGGGAAGAAAAAGAAATTAAAATGCTTATAGATGGGGAGAGCATGATAAGAGGGCATATCTGGATCTAGTCTCTTTATCCATTGGTTTCCTATATATAGATAACTTGTAACCAAGGATGAGAGCATCACAGCCTAGAGAAATGAAGAGAGACAAAAAAAGGAGGAAGAGAGGTCTTGTATGAAGATGAAGAGGCATGTTTGGCAGCCAGGGATGACTTGCCTAAATCCACGAAAGGGTATATAATTAGTAGGGAAGAGGATGACCGTTTTAAGTGGTTTTTAGGGAGTCATCCCTGGCTAACCTGACTGCCTCTTATCTTTCATGCTAGACTCTTCTCTTCCACTGCCTCCATGCATTGCACCACAACCAAAAAGGTGATTTTACAATATTATTGATAACTTTGAATTTCATTATAGCGTAGTACACTTACATCATCATAATATCTCTCAATTTATGTTTTTAAATTGTGTCGACTAGAATTTATTTATGTATCATGCTATTCAACGAGTCTAGCCGCCCCCCATCCCACCACTCGCTAACCCCCCCACCACACACACAAAACAAGCCTACATGATGACAGATTGATAAGTTGGAATGCCATTATCTAGCATACTTGTTAATCACTCGTATCAAATTATAATGTCAATAAAAATATATTCTAGAAATTGTGTCAATAGATGTTTATATGTGTATCATAACCGTGCAGCGACCCAAATGCTATTTTAAGTGAATCAACGTCTATATCTTCAACCTCGCTTATAAATGGATTCAGTATTCCTTGAGAGACGAGCTCATGTTGTGCAATTCATATAGCTGTAGACATTAAAAAAAATTGAGGTACAGGTTTTAAAAAGAGCCTTTAGAATTGCTAAAGAACTAGATCAAATAAATAGATGAATATAACATCGGTCAGATTGGTTCGTATATAAATAAAGAATATGGCACTGTCCTCATCATACTACAAATTGTGTGGTGCGATGGCAATAATTGATACAATGGCGAAGTGGTCATTGACTCGTTGTCTTTTCCAATCCAAACAATTTTTTTCTTCGTACTTCAAAAGTTTTATAACTGCTTTATCCTAGATATTGTTCTTTGTTAGCCAATCAAGTGCAAGTTTATAGTTTTGATCCATAAAATATCGTTGCTAATGTCAAATATATAGTCAATTCATATACGAGCTTACAATTTTTCATTAGATTGTTTTCATGGTGTTTAGACTTTTTAATACTTTCATAATTTAGACTAAACAATTAGTACATGTCACTAAGCTTTAATGATTATAATACCTCTTTCATTAATATCCCGTTAACTTAACTGAAAATTAGATAATTAGAAAATCAATTAAACAGGAAAATTTGAAAGAATGACGCAAACTATAATGAAATTATTATGCAACTCGCGCAATGCACAGACGTATGATAATAAATGTTAAAATTATACCTTTCAAAATCATAACAATATAAATAAAAATACAATTATAAAATGAATTTGCAGACTATAACTTCTTGAAGAATTGCCAAAAAGTTGTAATTATAAGTAAGAATGAGTGCATAAGCGGTTCCAAGTTTATTTATAAAGTGAAAAATAATTATATGAAATAATATATTCTCTACTATTAATGTGTTGTTAAATATTTTTAAATAATACCAAAAGGAATGTGTATTTAATTTTACAACCCACATGATGAATGAGCATTAAGAGGTGAAAAAATCAATATTAATCATTAAGAGGGTATTTGCCTCTTAATAATTAATGTTGAATTTTAACGTTTGAAAGTAAAAAAATCAAATATTACCTCTTAAGGTTAATTGAAACTCAATTCAGCAATGCATGTGTTCGATAAACCTTGTTGACATGAGACATGTCAAAAAGGTGACAAATGATGTTTTTGCTCATAGATTGTTCATTAAAAAAAATTCCATGCAACATGTCACTTGCATGTTTTTTCATTTTTGTAGAAGATTTTGCCTCCTCTTTTATATTTTTGTGGAACATTTTGCCTCCTCATACCAAAAGAAATCCCCCCCCCCCCCCCCCCCCCCAAAACTTTTTTTTTTCATTTTTATTAAAATAAATATTTTTATTCTGGTAAAATCAAAGGATTGCTTTTATATTAGATTTTTTTTTTCAATTTTGTTAATGTATAGTTTTTTAACACTTTTAAGATGTAGACATGGAGATAAAACTTCAAAACATGTTATGTCTAAGAAAATATTAACAAATTCAAACAACAAATATTAACATCAATAATTGAAATTTTTTTATCACAACAAAAACTATTTCAAGTTCCGTATACCCCAAAACACAATTGTATGCAATTTTAAAATACCATATAAACTTTGCCCATTTAAAAAAAGAAAGTAATTTCTCCAAAATTAAATCTCAAAAATACTTTCTTCATCGGTGTGGTACACACAATTGATAACATGTTATACAATCAAACTGTGCAGGTACATGCGACTCACGTGTACCATAGCTTCACTCCCCACACTACAAAAGACAATATGTTCTAAAAACAATAAAATGTAACTAAATCAGTAATAGACAAAATTCCAACAATGTATAAAGACAACTTAACAATTAGTACACATATCAAAACTCCATATAAATATCTTTCTGATAAAGTAATAAATTCAAACAACACTACACGCATATTAAAAATTGCTAATTAAAAAGTACACAAGTGACTAAACAAACTTATACATTTGATAAAAAACTTACACCCACAAAAGTACTCCCCATTCCATACATATGTCGATAAATAAGTACATATGAATATATGAAACAATACGCATGCATATATAATAAAGTACACACACGATTAAAACGAGCAATACAATTCATCAACACCTATAACTAAAAGCAAACCATTTCATGCAAAAATTATTAACTATTCGATTATATATACTCACAATAAAGGTGTGACAGCTCATAAAATTCATAAATAGATTAATTAGTTATAAACATAAATGATACGAGAGCCAAAACATTTAGTAACATTTTAAGCATGACTAAACCAAATAAAATAACATAAATACTAAGAGTTCTAAAATAGACTACTAAATAAATAAACGACACATCTTGAATACCATTCAATCCAAAATGAAATATAAACTCTAACACGGGATTATAAATAACTCGAATAAAGCAACGTATAATCTCTGAATAAATAAATCTGACACCAATATAAATAATCCCTGTTGATACCAAATTTAGTCTGCTGACTTGGACCAACCATATGAAGACACGTGTCTATCTACATGGCAACAACAAGCACTTCCGAGATGATCATACGATCCGAGGAACTCTTATGCACCGAGGAACAAGACCTCTCCGAGGAACTCTTATGCTCCGAGGAACAGGACCTCTCCGAGGAACTCATTAGCACCGAGAAGCTCAGGCGGTCCGAGCTACTCAGGCGGTCCGAGCTGCATCTCGAACAAAGCATTAATAGCTGGATAACCAACAGTTCAACTGGTTCATTAAATGCTTATCATTCAGACGCACACGCAAAGAGGGCATTAAATGTATTACCCTTTCATATGTATATCATTAAATGTATTACCCTTTCACATTACAGCCTCAGGGCTATAAATACATTGTACAATCCTCATTGTGAGGGACCGAATCCTGAATCCAAACTTTGGGATCCAGAACGGAATTTCTTGTAATTGATAATTCCCAACACTCAGCAATAAAACAACAGTGAACGTAGGCCATTCTTATAAGGATGAACCACTTTAAAATCTTTTGTCTCATTTATTTATCTGTGATTGAATTATTAGAGTGATATAATTTTTTACATCAACAGATTGGCGCCGTCTGTGGGAAACGACTGGTAAAATCGTTTTCTCATAAAAAACAATCCATTACCAATGGCTAATATACCTGAATCCAGTAATCGAAACACCGGAACCCCTCCAAATCCATCTGCTCCACAAATTGTTCCAGATCTGACTAGAATGATGACAAATCTGGCTCAGGGCCAGACCGTCATGTAAGAAACGATGCGAAAACTCATCCAAACCCTCCATGGCGGTGCGCCAGCCCGTTTCGGATCACGAAGCATTCAAAGAAATATCCGTGCACCTTCTGTGCGTACTAGGCGTACTAACTCATATCGCAATGAGGAATCTGAAGATTTTTCTTATCAACCTGGATGAACTTCGTCAGTGCGAGCCACAGATACTGAACAACGTGTCACCCTCTACCCAGAAAGGGCCAGTGCATTGGAAAGATTAAGTAGGGCCTCTCCTTTTGATCGATTCCTCTTAATGCAGTGTCGAGGAGCTTTCGACGACCATCAAATTTAAGGGAAGGATCTACCCAGTCGCGACCAGTTGCTCGTCAAGATGGATTCGTTGATCGACCAATTTCTCGTCAAGATAAATCCCAGGAAGCCACTTCAACGCGATCTGTTGCTCGAACCAATAGGCCCGAGGAAGGGAATGATGCATGGAAAGGATCTATTCAAAGGTTGGAGGATAGATTAGGGGAAATGGCTAAGGCTAAGAACCCTCTACAACGCACCTTTGTTCGAGGAACACCTTTTGTCCAGGACATTGTTGATTTTCCAACACCATCAAAGTTCAAAGCACCTGTGGTGACTCCCAAGTATGATGGGAAGATTGACCCTGTCCTTCATATAGAACAATATCAAGCTGCTGCCGACATCTATGTTGTCCCAGAAGAGATGAGATGCAGGGCATTCTTGGGAACTCTTACCGGATCTACTCAGATATGGTATAATAATCTTCCTCGGGGTAAGATTTCAACTTTTCTTCAACTGGCCGAGTTATTCATTAGGAATTTCTTCTTCGGAGCAAAGCCAGTTAAACGAGTAGCACATTTTTTAAGTGTTAGACAAAAAGCTCGTGAGAGTATTAGAGACTATATAACTCGTTTTAATAACGAGAAGCTCGAAGTCATTGATTATGAGGAGAAGACAACGATTACTGCTTTGATGAGTGGACTGCTGCCGAACAAGTTGTACTACACTTTGGCCAAAGATCCACCTCGAACCATGTCGGACCTAATGGGAAAAGCATCCAAGATTATGAATGCCGACGAGGCTATGTCTGCGAAGAAGAATATGGACTCTAAAGAAACCAAGGGGGAAGGTGATAAAGCTAAGAAGAAAGAGCATAAGAACAATGGTGGTGACAAACATTCCAAAAGTAGGTCATCATGGGAGGTCTTGAAGAAATTTGATAATTACATGCCTTTGAAGGAAAATATCAACCACGTCTTAGAAGAAATTAAGAACAACGAGGAGTTAAACTGGCCAAAGAAAATGAAGTCAGGCCCTGACATGAGGAATATGGAGAAATATTGCGAGTTCCATAAGGATCATCGCCATATGACCAAAAATTCCATAGCTCTTCAGAACGAAATTGAAACACTCATCCGACGAGGAAAGCTAGCAAAGTATGTTGATCGGGGAGGCGAAAGAAGAAACAATGACCGAACTAGAGAGAGGTCTAGATCTCCTCATCGGGCAGAGGAGAAAAAGAAGAGAAACCATGAAGATGATCCAGATGATGACCCCGATCTTCCCAAGAAACCAAGGCAGCCAGAACGAGAGGTATTTTCAATACGCTTTGGGTCATTTGATTGTAATGTCATTACATGAGGAGATGCAGGAGGAGGAGACCTTACTGCAGAAAGAAAATCTTACCTCGGAGAGGCTCAAGCTTGCTCGTACATTCAGCGAATTAATTTAGCTGAGGAAGATCGCCCGAGAAAGGTGAACAAAGAAAAATTGGTCATTGGGTTTTCGAAGCATGATCTTACAGGAGTTTTATATCCTCATGACGACCCACTTGTGATCAAAATGAGAATGAAGGAGGTAATGATTTCAAGAGTACTGGTCGATAATGGTAGCTCGGCAGACATCATGTTCTACTCATGTTTCGATAGTTTAAATTTAAAGCTATCTCAACTGGAGCCTTACCACAGACCTCTCATCGGTTTTGCTGGCGAGAAAGTGTTTCCACTTGGGACGATCAAGTTGGATATATTCATTGGTACATGGCCTGCTTGTCGGACAGAAAGAATACGATTCTTCGTGATGGATAAGAATGTCCAGCCATCGTACAATATCATCATGGGAAGAGTAGGATTGAAGAAGTTCGAGGCTGTACCATCTACAGTGCATCAGTGCCTAAAATTTCCAACAAAATTTGGAGTAGGAGTTGTGAAAGGTGATCAGAAAGTAGCTCGAGAGTGCTATTATTCATCTGCCGATCAAGATGAATTGGAAGAATCAAAGAAAAAGACTACTACTTATCAAGTGGATGAAGGTGAAGAAATCGAAACTTTGGATCCTCGAGATGAGTCGCAAGTCGTGAAAGGTCAAGTGGTGGAAACTACTGAAAATATCATTCTGGACGACGAACACCCTGAACGAACTACTCAAATAGGTTCATCATTGGAAGCCTCACTAAAACAGGAATTGATAACTTTCCTTAGAAGCAGAAAACAAACTTTTGCCTGGAGTCATGAAGATATTCCTTGGATTGACCCAAACTTCTTATGTCACGAGCTCAATGTGAATAAGGAGATCAAGCCTGTGAAGCAGAGAAGAAGAGTATTCAGTCCCGAGAAGAATCAAGCTATACATGAGGAAGTCGAGAAGCTCCAAAAAGCTTGTTTCATTGAAGATGTTAAATATCCAGATTGGTTAGCCAATGTGGTGATGGTAAAGAAGAAAAATAACAAATAAAGGATGTGTGTGGACTTCACCGACCTCAACAAAGCATGCCCAAAGGATCACTTTCCATTGCCCAGAATTGATCAATTGGTGGATGCTACCTCGGGACACGAGTTGCTGAGCTTCATGGATGCTTATTCTGGCTACAATCAAATTAAAATGAAACCTGAGGATAGGGAAAGTACTTCTTTTATTACCCCTAGGGGAACTTATTGTTATAATGTTATGCCTTTTGGTTTAAAAAATGCAGGTGCGACATATCAGAGGCTGATGAACAAAGTCTTTGATGAACAAACCAATGACAACATGGAAGTCTATGTTGACGATATGCTGACAAAAAGCAAGAAAGATGTCGATCATCTAGTTGACTTAAGCCAGACTTTTGATCAACTAGATAAATATCAAATGAATCTGAACCCGACGAAGTGCGTCTTTGGAGTACGAGAAGGCATGTTTCTCGGGTACATTGTCAATCAGCGAGGCATTGAAGCAAATCCTGAAAAGATCAAAGATCTATTAGGGCTGCGATATCCAACAACGAAGAAGGAAGTACAGAGTCTCATTGGACGAGTAGCAGCACTCAATAGATTTGTGTCACGAGAAACTGACAGATATCTCCCATTCTTCAAGACACTCAGAAAGACTTTTGAGTGGAATGACGAATGTGAGAAGGCTTTTCAAGACTTGAAAAAATACTTGGGCACACCCCCACTATTGTCCAGGCCAGTGATGGGAGAGAAATTGTATTTGTACCTTACAGTATCTGAGAATGCAGTTAGCTCGGCATTGATCAGAGTGGAGAATGGAGTACAAAAGCCAATTTACTACACGAGTAAGGCCTTCCGAGGAGCAGAGATCAGATACCCAAGGCTGGAGAAATTGGCACTAGTGTTGATTGAGGCGAGTAGGAGAATGAGGCCATATTTCCAGGCTCATACCATAGTAGTATATACCGATATGCCATTGAGACAAGCCCTTCACAAGCCAGAAAAATCAGGGAGATTGATGTACTGGGCAATAGAGCTCGGAGAATATGATATTATTTATGAACCCAGATCATCACTAAAAGGGCAAGCTGTAGCATATTTCATAGCCGAGTTCACCTATCCTGATACCCCCGAGGAGCAGAAGTTGCTCACTGGTCAACCTGTGGATGTTACAGGATCAACAAACACAATCCCAGACCAATTCCGATTGGTAAAAGGGCGTGTGGATGTTACAGGATATGATGCAGAGATAGTTGGGAGGACTCCGGATGAGGAACAAGAATTGCTCGCTGATCAACCTGTGGATGTTACAGGATCAACAAACACTGGCTCAGACCAACTCCGATTGGTAAAAGGGCAAGTGAATATTACGAGATCATTAAATTCGAGCTCAAACCAACCTCGGTTGGTAAAAGGGCAAGAAAAAATGATCGACGAGGAGCGAGAAAAATCAGGGGAGGATGAAAAGAAGCAGCAAATATTTCATCGAGGAACTCTGACTAATCAAAAATTTGAAAATGAGTTACCTATATGGAGGCTATATGTAGATGGCTCATCTTGCACTGCAGGATGTGGCGCGGGGATAGTTTTGAGCACTCCAGACGAGGTCGACATGTAATACACTTTGCGTTTCCAATTTAAAGCTTCCAATAATGAGGCTGAATATGAGGCCATGATTGCAGGATTTAATTTGGCAAAAGTTATGGAGGCGCAGCAAGTTATGATCTTCAGTGACTCTTAACTAATTGTAAACCAAATGATGGGAGTATATGCAGTTAGAGGAGAATTAATGATTAGATATCATGTAAAGTCAAAGGAGTTGCTGTCAGAATTTACCGCTATTCAGTTGGTTAGAATACCAAGAATGGAGAATACGAGATCAGACGCCCTAGCTCGACTAGCATCAGCTACTCGCACCGAGCCATGACGAACAATACCAATTGAAGTATTGGTTGGTCGGAGTATAGATGAAGATCAGACGATGAACTTTATCACCCTTGATTTAGGTCCATCTTGAATGGATCCCATCAGGGCGTATATCGAGGAGGGAGAAGTGCCAATTGACAAGCTCGCAGCCAAGAAATTGAAATTTAAAGCTGCTCGGTTGTACTAACTAATGGTGTTTTATATAAACGAGGAATAATGACAGGTTTGCAGAGATGTGTACATCCCTCCGAGGTGAAAGACTTAATTGAAAAAATCTATGAAGGGTCTTGTGGAGCACACGTAGCAGGTCGGACGCTTTTACAAAGGGTGATGACACAAGGATACTATTGGCCGACGATGAGGGCTGATTGCATAACCTACGCCAAGAAATGTGACAAGTGCCAGCGCTTTTCATCCATTCGAAGAACTCCACAAGCATTATTGACACCCATAACTTCCCCTTGGCCATTTGCCATGTGGGGAATTGATTTGGTTGGACCACTGCCAACGACCCGAGGAAGGTTCAAGTACCTCGTCGTCGCAGTGGATTATTTTACTAAGTAAGTAGAAGCTGAGTCACTCATTGATATGACGCATAAGAAGGTGTACCAATTTGTTTGGAAGAACATCATTTGTCGATATGGTCTCCCTAATTCCTTCATCACAGACCATGGAACACAATTTGATAACGAGGAGTTTGCCGTCTATTGTCATCAATCAAACATTTTGAAGGTTTATTCAGCACCAGGTCATCCTCAAAGCAATGGACAAACTGAAGTGACAAACAGAACGTTGCTGAACGATTTGAAGAAAAGATTGGATGATGCAAAAGCAAACTGGATCAACGAGCTACAATCAGTACTTTGGGCTTACCGAACTACTCCCCGAGTGGCAACTGGAGAATCACCATACATTCTGGCGTTCGGAAGTGAAGCTGTCATACCTGCCGAGTTGGGCCTCCCAACACACAGGGTACTGAATTTCAATTCCCCTGTCAGCGACTTAATGAGAAGACGGGATTTAAACATGCTCGAGGAAGTTAGAGAAGAAGCAGCCATTAGAAATACTGCTTACCAGTAGCGAACATCTTTGTTCTACAACAAGAGGGTGAAGAAGTGCGACCTGAAAGAAGGAGACTATGTGCTGAAGAAAGTAGTTCAAAAGCTTAACAAACTGGAGGCAAACTGGCTTGGACCATACCGAGTTGCAGAAGTTGTTCGACCAGGAACTTATCGAATAGCCACTTTAGAAGACGAGGAGTTTAAGAATGCATGGAATGTAGAACATCTGCGCAAGTATTATCAGTGATGTATATGTAACACGGTTTCCATCAATATGAATAAAATGAAAATATTCTGCAAGTCTCTCTGTTTATTGAAAAAATTTCGGGGAATACTAGTGCTATGCACTACTCAGCAAAGCTCAGCAGACTACTCAGAGAAAATACTCCAAACTGTACCAACTTAGTTGGTCGACGAGGAGAAAATATTCCAAACTGTACCAACTTAGTTGGTCGACGAGGAGAAAATATTCCAAACTGTACCAACATAGTTGGTCGACGAGGAGAAATATTCCTAAAAATGGCAACCTGTTTGGCTAGGAAACGAAATATTCCAAACTGTACCAACATAGTTGGTCGACGAGGAGAAAATATTCCAAACTGTACCAACATAGTTGGTCGACGAGGATAAATATTCCTAAAAATGCCAACCTGTTTGGCTAGGAAACGAAATATTCCAAAATGTACCAACATAGTTGGTCGACGAGGAGAAATATTCCTAAAAATGCCAACCTGTTTGGCTAGGAAACGAAATATTCAAAACTGTACCAACATAGTTGGTCGACGAGGAGAAAATATTCCAAACTGTACTAACTTAGTTGGTCGACGAGGAGAAAATATTCCAAACTGTACCAACTTAGTTGGTCGACGGGGAGAATTTATTGACACATTTTATGAAAAAGACAAAAATTTACCAAGTATGGTTAGTCGGGGATAAACTCTCACTAATTATAATTGGTCGACTAGCACAATTTAACAACCTTGGTTGGTTGGAAAATTTTTAAACATTTTTATACTCATTACTTTATTATTAAGTGATCGAGCAACATTAATGATATTTGTAAACTTTTTATTACTAAGTTAGTCGATGAACAACACAGTATTATTATCTTTTTAACAAAGAGATACATGAGTATAAAGTATTCGATAACTACAAGATAATAGAAAATGAGATTTGCAAGCAAGAATGAAAGTCTTTTATTAAATTCAAAATAGATTACAAGTTATATTGATATGTATACTACCTGTTACATTAAAAATTCCTATTCTATTGGTCTTTTCCCATCAGCTTTCGATACAGGTTCCTCGCCAGCAAGCGAATCATTGAAAGACTGAGGAGAATTGATGAAGTTCAAATCCTTTAGCATCCTGACGTTCATCACAGAAGGTCGATCTAATAGATTCTCGGGAGGAGATACCTCGATTTGAGAATGAAGATTGTAGTCACCGAGGTATTTTGCAATTAAACTCCGAGGAATGGCACGAGCTGGGATCCATTCCATGTCCAGATTGTACGGTGGCACAGGCAAGTCGAGCACCCCGGGATCATGGTAGTCCCACAGATAGTGTCCTTGTTCTATCTTCAGCACACCTAGGGCATTCAGCCAGCCTTATTTGTAGCCCTCATTATTGGCGTTCTGGATACGATCATCCAAGTGGAATAGTGCTTCGTTGTATCCAGCCATCCAGAATTCCCTGGGCTGTTTGTGGAATTGATACGTTAGCCTTTCAAGATTCTTGTGGAGACTTTTGACAAAAAGATCATTAGTCTCCAACACTAATATCTTTGCAGAGAGTTATTTTTCCAAGTCTCGAATCTTCTTTGACATATCAGATAACGCCTGGTTCTTCGCCTTTAGTTAGAAGGCCTGGTTCTCTAAGGAAGATGTTGTCCTCTGTTCCTCGACAAGAACCTGAACTGCTCTTCCTCGACCCATAGAAGCTCTTTCTCGTCCCCGAGGAGATGTATAAGTGCCCGAACTCCTCAAGGTGTCCAAATCTTGCCTCAATTTGGCATTCTCAACCTCTAAAAATGAAAATCCCTCGTCAGTCACTGGGATTATAGCTGTTGAAGAAGAGGATGCAGACTTCAACTATGCTAGCTCTTTCTGCAAATTGTTATTCTCTTGCTCCAACAGCTTGGCAATCTGTCTACATGCTTCAACTTCACCCTTTAGGGTTCTCTCCCTGACATCGTACCCAACGATGAGCTTCTCGTAGCCCTTCTCGGTAGAAAGCTGCTGATACCTCTTCTCATACCCTTCATGCAACAGGGCAGTTGATTCCTTATACTGATTCTGAAGGTCTTCTAGGGTACATTGAAGATCCTCGATCATTTCATAGTAAGACACATTATTGGTCACAGCTCGGTTAAGTAAGCACTTCAGGTATTGATAAGCTTCGGCTGCTTGTTCTGAAGCATCATGACCAAGGATGTCGGCAACTTCTGATGCACTCAGGTCTGTGTGACCAGCCTTATAATATTCATTACATTACTGCATCAGCTTTGTATCATTGGGAGATAGCAGATCCATCATGGCCAGAAACTAGCAGAGAAAGAAAAAGTAATCATCAAAAAGAAGATCAAGACAGAGTACAATCATATGGAAGAAAAGAACTCAAGTTTTATTAGATCATGAAATTTGAAGTTACAAGTTTTGAATTACATTTGACAAGTAAGAAGAAAAATAGAAAGAGAAAACTGAACAACACTACACCTTTTCCTTATCTCCCAAAACCTTCTCGGGAGGTTGGTAAGAGGAGGCAGGTTGCTCGGTAGGAAATGTGACTTGTTCGGAGAGCACCAGCGGTTGCTCGGAAGAAGAAACTCCTTGCTCAAAAGCATGCTGACTGGTTAGGGCATGTTCTCCCACTACCATTGAAGACTCCTCAGAGGTATCTTCGTCCTCTTCTAATTCTTCTGGAGTAGGAGGGGGACCAGGGATGTGTCTCTGAAAGAGCTCGGATAACTCGTCGACCTTTAATTCCTGAACGGCAGCAACCCATCCGTCCCTGAAATACTTTACACTGCCATAATCCACTTGAGAGACCATGGCAGCACATCCCTTATCCCAACCTTTGTCCCATCCAGAGCTGAAGGACTTCTTCACGGCAGCTTTTCTTTTGGCATTCTCCAAGGCAAGCTTCTCGGATAGCAAAACATCAGCAGCCTTCAGTTTTTGTTCAGCTTCCTCCTTCTGCCGAGTTACTTCCTGGAGTTGGACCAACCTCTCCTCAGCAGCCTTGAGTTTATTTTCAAACTCCTCAGCAGTCTTTAGCTTCACATCGAGCTCTTTGTTAGCCTTCTCCAAGGCATTCACTTTCCTCTCTAAATCCCTGGAGGCCTCAGCAACCCAAGTTTTCTCGTGCTCGGAGGAAGCAAATTTCTTCTCCCAGACTGCTTTATCAGTATCGTACCTCTGGCGAGATTCCTCCAAAGACTTGGTAGCTTCTTCCAGAGCTCCCTCCACACTGGACGAGGAGCAAGAAGTTTTGATTGCTTCATCCTTCTTAAGGATTATGTTGAGGCAGCCCGTCAATTGTAAACAAAAAGAGAAAGCAAAGTTAAAAACAAAAATGAGAAATAACAAAGGAAAATATGAAAAGTTCAAAGTAAAGGTACTTACTGAAGCAAGATGACGAGCAGCCAAAGAAGTAACCATATCCCGGGTAAGGTTATCCTCATTACCTAGCACCTCGGGAATGGTCAAGGACTTTACCGAGCTCATGTGAGAGCTCGGGGGAACAGATGTGGGAACCTTAGTCCCAGCAGCAGGTGGCTGAATGGTGCGGTCAGCCAAATTGACCGAGGAGCTCTTCTTCAGCCTCTTCGGGGGAACAGGTACAACCAAGGAAGAATCCTTGGTCGGTGATATCACGATCACCTTTCCAGGAGCAGCAGAGCTGCTCGGAGCCACTGCGGGCTTATCAGCAACCTTCTCGGAGACTTTAGCATGAGCAGCTGGAGGATCTGCACCAATCTTCTTTGTCCCCTCCTTTGGGACATAAATCTTAATCCTTTTTACCTCCCCAGAGCCGGAGGTAGTTTTCTCAAACAGAGCAGGAGTCCTTCTCTTCTTCATCCTTTCGCTCAACGGAATGTGAGATCCTGGCGAAGAACTTGCAGAGGGTGGTACTGGCTCTGCTTCACTGATCACTGGACGAGCAGTGAAAGAAGTTGTATAGCTCTTATATTGGAGCAGATAGGAGGCTGATCGAATGTGCTCGTCAGCAACCCTTTTGTGTAGACCCCAGATAAGTCCCAAATGCCTTATATTGACATCTGTTTCTTTTGGGCACTTTCTCTTGCTATCAACTGCAAATAAACAGACATTGTTATCAGTAACACATTTTATCAAACACAAAACAAACATGATTTCAAGATAAATAAAATAAATAAAAATAATATATCCCATTGCCATAAGGAGGACATCTGGGACCCTGGTAAACTTCATCTCCGGTTAAAGGAGGGTGTTGCCAATTTTTTACAACCACCCCATGTTCAAAATAATCCATGTTGGCATCAGGGAGATTGACTACTAAGGCCCTATTTATAAACCTAGTTTTCAAATAATAAATATTATCATTAACTGCCCATCTATAGCAGTACATGATTTCTGGAATTCTTAAACGAGTTCTATGCACTTGATTTAATTTATGCACCCCATTAACTATTCTCCATGTGTTGGGGGCTATTCGTGCAGGAACAACATCAAAGTACTGACAAAATTCCAGACACAGAGGATTTGGTGGAAAAGAAAATCCACACTCAGCAAAAAAGAGACTGGGGAACCAATGTCCCTCAGCCAAATTGAAATAGTTGGAAGGCTCAGAAAGCTCTTCCAAGACGACCCAAGAGGGAATGGAAAAATCAGAACGAAATTTCTCAAGAGACTCAAAAGGATAAACCATGGTGAATAAAGAAATAAAGATGAAGGAAGAAGATCTTACAGGAAAAGAGTAGAGTTGATGACGACAGACGATGGAAGAGATGAGTACACAAGAGAGTAGAAGATGATGAAAAATTCTAAGATGAAAATTTGAAAAGATAGAAGACGATGGAAGTCTCTGATAAGTTTAAATACCTTGTCTTGGGAACTGGCGAAGTAATGATGATAAAAAGGACGATTACGTTACCGGCGGCTAAAAAGGCATTAAATATTGTCACGGGAATCAAAGCGAACAACAGCGGCTAAAAAGGTGAAAAGTGACGTGGGAAACGAAGCGAGCAGAAAAGTCCAAAAAGCATGATTCTACGAATTGAGATGGAGAAATAAATACAAGGGAGATGATCCTAAAAATCAGGAAGAACTATTTAAAGCTACCGTATTCCGAGAAAGAATGTTCCATACTCCTCAAATTTCGAACTACGAAACATTGGGGGCTTCTGTTGATACCAAATTTAGTCTGCTGACTTGGACCAACCATATGAAGACACGTGGCTATCTACATGGCAACAACAAGCACTTCTGAGATGATCATACGATCCGAGGAACTCTTATGCACCGAGGAACAAGACCTCTCCGAGGAACTCTTATGCTCTGAGGAACAGGACCTCTCCGAGGAACTCATTAGCACCGAGAAGCTCAGGCGGTCCGAGCTGCATCTCGAACAAAGCATTAATAGCTGGATAACCAAGAGTTCAACTGGTTCATTAAATTCTTATCATTCAGACGCACACGCAAAGAGGGCATTAAATATATTACCCTTTCATATATATATCATTAAATGTATTACCCTTTCA
Organism: Sambucus nigra; assembly: GCA_949130495.1. Lineage (NCBI taxonomy): Eukaryota > Viridiplantae > Streptophyta > Magnoliopsida > Dipsacales > Adoxaceae > Sambucus > Sambucus nigra. The sequence continues at coordinate 502,461,472 of OX422212.1, forward strand.
CATTACAGCCTCAGGGCTATAAATACATTGTACAATCCTCATTGTGAGGGACCGAATCCTGAATCCAAACTTTGGTATCCAGAACGGAATTTCTTGTAATTGATAATTCCCAACACTCAGCAGTAAAACAACAGTGGACGTAGGCCATTCTTATAAGGCTGAACCACTTTAAAATCTTTTATCTCATTTATTTATCTGTGATTGAATTATTAGAGTGATATAATTTTTTACATCAACAATCCCCAATATAAAATTCGACTCAAGAATAAATACATAAAAATGAAATCTCAGTAACTGAAAGAAAATGATGATATACAAATGAGTTACCATCTCGGCACCTACATCCTAGGAATAGAAGATTGGATGGAATTGGGTGAGAGGAAAGTCTCCAGTTATGAATGATGAGGTGTGAGGTGACGGTTGTGGCCTCGGACTTGTAAAAACAATTCCACAAACATGTTTAAATCTAACAAATCTAAAGTACATAAGAATATAACTACATTTAGGTCCCAATAATAATAATACACGCTCCTCCGGTATTTAAGTTGTCCCAACCCAAACAACCTACATAAGCATGCAGTTTTAATCCCAAACTCGAATGAGGCCCATATTATGTAATTAAATCTTTTTTTCTCAATTGCTCATTGCTTAATAACTTCTAAGTTATAATCACATTTATATATGTGTAGTATAATCACAATGCACAATAAGAAGAAAAAACATGCCCCATTCATATCCAAATCATATGAGCTACGCTCAAGCCCGAAAATGAATGTGTGAAGGTTTATCCCTAATACCTTCGGGGATCGTTCGTGTCGCTACTAGGTATAGATATAGGATATCCCAACCCAATAAAATCAAAGAAACATTGAAGAAAAATCACTATGAAAACAAACTAATGTACAGCCCCAAACCCAAGGTTATACGAGAGGATTCGGTCCTGTTATCCCAACTCGGGGGACGGGTACCTCAACATGTAGGGTTGGGGTAAATAGGACCTACGTAAAGTCCATCTCAAGAACTGGGGTACCAAGCGCAGTCAACGTCATACGCTCCTTATTAAATCTCTCCTAGAAGGTTACTTACGAGCACACACAGATGCTTAGTATGATTACACATCAACCAACTAATTCAGCAATCAACTTTGTGCTAAATCAAGCAATCTCTTTCATTCCCGATTAATGTATGCATTTAATGTTAATCAATTATATGAGTTTTAATTCGAACCCCCAAGGCTCTTAATTATGGAAAATAAATCTATGCGCCTACTAGATATTAGGTATTTAATTTATCTAGAAGTGTCCTATATAAACCAATATATGATCCTCACTTTAAAGGCCCTACGATAATTCTTTAAGAAAATCTGTTGAACCGAATCATTTTGCCTCCGGGCCAAATCGATTCGCCCACTGTAACTTGTAAGTTCGTTATATCTTGTTAATGGCAGACTAAACCCAATCTAAATCAACTTAAAAGCCTTTACACAAAAATAATAACCTATCTCCTTCGTAGATAAACATCATACAATACCTATCAACATGTTTTTATAAGTTTACGGCGATTAATAACACATTTAAGGGTGTTAATACTAAGTTCAAGTTCTATATAAAATTGATCCAATTAACCTATGAATTATAATCAATAATCGAGTTAAAATGAGGGCTTTCAAAAGTACAACTAATGAGATTAATATCTAAAATAATTTAAGTTCATATTTTATAGATTTGTGAGTTAATAAGTTGATTCATTAACAATACTTCAATGGTTCTTCAATACATAAACTAGGGTTTATAAATAATTAATGTTAATCACAAAATTAGGTTTAAATATTAATATAAATCAAATTATATGGTTTAATTAATAGATTCCAACATATTATAATTACTATAACATAAACTTAATTATATACTTATACAAAATAGACATGAATTAGGATGATTGTAGAACTTATCCCTAAAATCACCCAATTCTTTAAGCTTAGTGTGAGTTTAATTAATCACAATTAATAAATTCTATAAAGAAATTAATGAAAGAACATGTAAATGTCACACATCACAAAAATATACGTGGTTCGACAAATTGCTTACGTCCGTAGAGGTTACCAAATTATTATCAGTGTCTCTCAAAGTTTAAAAATTACATCCCCGTTGGCTCTGGAGTGTGGGTTGCATTTATAGTCGTGTAAAACTACAGTAGTTGAATTATTCAAGGAAATCCATTGGCTTTCTATTGGCCCCTGTGGTGATTTTCTGATTATCTCGTCTGAGATTTTAGGTAACCGATATAATAAGCCTATTTAAAGGATAATTATCCACGTGATAAATGTTGGTGTTGATCCTCCTTATTGATAGATTGGGTCGAACTTACGATAGGAATTGTTGGGCTTGCTCGGTCAGGCTAGAGTTAGTCCCAATTATGGTTTGGTCCCCATAATTGCCCTTAAAATCCCTAGTCAAGAAATGGGCCAGAGAATTTTACAGTTGCTAAAGGCCCATTAATCTTGATCCAACTTTGATGGATTTTATCGGTAGGTTGATTTTGTAAATAGGTATCAACTGGCGGCGGTAGGTTGATCTTCTAGAAAAATCAAGCGCCAAAATCCCTCTCGATTCCCATTCTATATGATTATACACACTTTTAAAACATAGTTCGCTTCCACACTCAAAACCAAACTGTCACTTTACTTTTCTTTTTTCTACTAAAAGGTCCTCAGAAATTCTCAGTTCGTATTCGTCTAATTTGTAAGTCCTTATCCTCCTTTATGTCGTGTCTTATTCTTCATAGCTTCATTCTCCTCTATTTCCTCTGTTTTCTTTGGTAGTGGTACTTTATTTCTTTATGGGAAAAACTTAGATGATTTTAGGAAAACTTATTCGATTCCTCCATGCGTTACAATCGAATGTTCCCCCATTCTAAGAAAAGCCATTGTTGTGGAATAGGCACTAGATTCATACACTGGCTTGTAATACCCCGTATTTTCATGGCTTTTAAATTTAGGAATTAATTAAATTTAATTGAGATAATTAAGTTAATTTTAATCCGGAATGTTGTTTTAAATATTTACTAGCGTGACGAGAGTTAGTAATTATTGGAAATTTGTTATTTGTTGAATATTACTGGATGAGTATAGTAATATATGAGATTTAATTTTATAATATTGTCACGTGTGAATAAAATGACAATTATGGAAATTTAAGTCGGCACGCGCCTGTGTCGTGTTGGGACTAAATGTTGATTTATAAAAGTGAATACTTTATACCTTGTTCGTATGGTCGTTTTGAGTGAGCCAACGCGTCCGGAAGGGTCGAGATAGTCAGAAAAGTGTACCCGGGGGTTTAGTTTGGGTCTCGGGGCGTTTTTAGGCCTAATTAGTACCCTGGGAGGGCATTTTGGTCATTTTACATTTTTGGGTAATTAAACCTACGAAATTTCAAGGGTTATATAAGATATCTAGGTTTTCTTCTAGGGTTATAACAACCAAAGACAAGTGACGGCCATAGGAGAGGGAAGGAGAGAGCTTCCAAAGCAATCCAAGGCTCCATCCGTTTGCACCGCCTCCACCACCAACGCGTAGATCGCGAGACGGGGAACGCAACCACACCAAATTTGGCACCAAACCAGAATGTCGAGAATCCCAGGCAAGTGTTTATCTTGCTTATTGTCGTTGGTGCATCACTCATATTAGTGTAGGGATGATTAGGGTGAGATTTATGGAAGAAAAATCCAATTTGAGAATAGGAAATTGCATGTAGTGATGACTTAAATGTTATTCTGGAAACCCTTTGTCATGCAGAGGAGTAAACCATGAAATTATGATGTTTACAAGAAGGAAATTCTGGAAAATTATTGTTAGAACCATGTTTAAGAGATTTCTAGGGTTCTTGATAATTATAACAATTCTTAGGCTGTTAATCCATGTTTAGTGGTAGAAATCTACATGCTTTACGTTGGAAATATATGGTATGATGATATAATGTTAGTGGTATGAATTTTGGGACGATTGGGATTGAAAAATATGAATTTGGATGAAGATATGTGTTAGAACGTGTAACTGCAAAACTGCAGAAATCGCAATACCTGTTTGATCGATCGATCGAGCCCAGAGCTTCGATCGATCGAAGGTTCGATCGATCGAGCCCCAGACCTCGATCGATCGACCCCTCCTGGAAGACTAAAGTTTCCCCTTTTAAAATTGTTGAATTGATTTTAAATGAAGAAAACTCCTTAGACATCCTTGTTAAGATAATTTGGGAGATAATGATGACCAGTAAGATTCGTTAATGAATAAGAGACCTTTAATGTAAGGCGAAACCTATATTTTTGGGATATTTTACATAAGGGACATTGTAAGTATATGTTAAAGGGGAGAGACACGTAAGAGAGAGTTATGTTGGAACATAAATGGATACCTACTGGATTGGACATTTGGGAGAATAGAGTCCATGAGGGCTACGTAGTAAGTTGGAGAAACCCTTCGAATTAAAGTGAGAAACGAACCATTATACGTGATAACTAATAATGGGAAAATAAGGATAAATGTTGTGAATATGGGTTATGGGATAAACCTAAATTGATATGATAAAAATAGTATATTTATATGATTGTGTATGCATATATTATATACTTGTGAAAATCATGCCCGCGCTACTTGCTATCCCGGAGGTTACCGCGCTGGGATGATCTTATCTCGTGTGCCTTATAGGGGATATTGACTCGTACCCTAGAAGATAGGAATCCTAGGTACGGGCTATCGGATCGATAGTCGGACGGTCCTAAGAGACGTGAGGATATGTACTGACCTCTTGGACTTGGATACTATGCTTCGCCTCAATATTGTTTGTGTATGTATTTGTACAGTTCGAGAGTGATTCCGAACTTGTATTCCCTTTAGTGTGATTGATACGGGGATCGGATAGCAGAGTATGCCCGCACCATAGTTTTTATATGGGGTGCCGTTATGATATATATATTATACGAGTAGTTAATATATATATGAAATTCTGAAATCTGGAACTGCCTACTGTGATTTGATATGTAGGACATAGTTGATGACTCAAATTATAAATACTTGTGTTGAGAAAGTATAATGTAACACTGGAAAACTTTATTGATTAATAAAGTAAAAAGGAGAACTTTTGTTACAAATTTAAATCTTAGGTTTTAAATACTTCTGTTGTTCAGTTGTGAATCCTGCAAATAAACTAAGATAAGTAAATCATTGGGGAAAGATAGTGTGGTGTATGACGAGATAGACTATTGGGAAGGTTAGTGCGATAGGTGTGCACATTAGAAGAGAGGTGAGAATTTCTCAAGAGAGTGTCGCACTAATATGCTGTTGCATTATCATGTAATCAATTTAAATACTTGCTAAACTATTTTTAAAACGGTTCTACATTCGGGTTCTGACCTGTTTGCTGTTACTTCTTCTCTCTTGTGTCTATATATATATGTATTACAGGTGCCCAGCCACAGGGGTGTCTTGCTTAGTATTCTTTGGATGGAACGCGCTGTAGATTTTTTGTGGGAGTTGCAGGCCATTGCTTAGACGACCTCATTATTGACTCTACTTCTAGTTCATCTTTATCCAGCAGGGGCATGTGTCGCCCTTTTCCATTATTTAGTTGGTATTGTCAGAGATTGTAATTCTTTTATATTTCAGTATCTTTATTTCGGGATTATAAATGTCAGGATGTTTTCCTTAGTATTTTAATGATTGGGATTTATTATTGTTGGGTAAACTCTTAAAAGTTCATTTTATTCTTCTACTTGTTGTGTGACTCTTTAGATGTTAATGGTTTAAGGTTTTATAACCGGATTTAATAAAATGAGAATAAGGTTTTAAATGGTTTTGACACTTAGCTTAATTATTTAGGGTGTTTAAATTGGAAAAGTATTTTTATGACAGTGATGCTAAGAATGAACCAACTGTTCACCTTGATTTTAATTTAATAAAGGAGTGATCGCCCGGTAATTAATTAGGCGGGGTGTCACATGTGGTATCAGAGCATCAGGTTCTAGTGCCCTTAGGATCTGTACGACTTATTATGCTTTCAGGGTTGCTTTGTTTGTTATAAAGCCCTATGTTTAGGATTGTCGATTCCTTTGACGAGATTTCGTCCTCCTGTTATAATGTGTATACATTAGTGAATTCTAATTTCGTTCGGATGTGTGCGTGTGCCGAGCGATGACGGATGTCAGAAGAGGACTGTTAAGCGAACATCAGGAGGCAGGGCTTAGTTGATATTATAAAATATATCCGAGGATGATGACCGTAGTCGAGGTCACCTTCATTATGGCACGAGAATCCAAGACTAGAAAGGCGACTAAGGTGCAGCAATGATTTCCAAATGTTGTTATAGTCAAATGAGGTGCGAGGGTAAACTTACCCAACATATTACAAAAACGTGTAGAGACTGTCAGTGGGAAATTCAAAAAAATGGGGAAATTATTTGTGTTTACCAAAGGATGAAAAGTATCCAAAGGTTTAGATATAGGACGGAGTGTGGCAAACTGAAAGTGAAAATTTAGAGAAAATTTTCTTGGCTTTTCGGGACGAAGTTATAATGGTTGGGGTCAACCACCAATTTTAGAAGTGGAATGATATGCCTATAGGAGAACCTTAGGTACAGTGTTGGCCGTATGTCCCTTCCTCAACTGTTCAGGGTGAGAAGCAAACGTGGTTCTGAACTCATCGCAGGAGGGCATGACGGAAGTCCAATTGCGGATATGAATCCTAATCATTAGCAAATTTTGTATCGAAAGAGGTATATACGAGTGGAGGAAACGACTCCAAGTGGGAGACCAACTCGTAATAATAATTGATAATACTCGAGGAGGAAATTCTGATGGACGGCTGATTCAGAGGTTGACAATGTTGCATTTTTGTTAATAAAGATGATAGTGCTCCTTGTGTGGGAAGCTTAAAGGAATCGAAGAAGTTAGTCGAGAATAAGACTGAATACAAGGGTGGTAGTGTAGCACCACAAAGGGATGTGGATACACATCTGGGGACCCATTTAAATGATTCGGATAATGGAATTCTTACCAAGTGATGGTAAATTCAGTAAGTACTATTATAGATAGTAACAGGATCTTTATGGCCTAGAAAGCTAAGGGAACAACCGGGATGGTTAACAGGAATCGAGTTTACTAAAGTTCGAGAGAAGGACAATCCTAACCTGGTTAGTAGGACAGGCGATAAGTGGATTATGTGTTGAGGTATTTTGTGCGGAGTGAGATCGCTCGCGATAATATGTTCTAAAGTGAGAAAAAAGGACAAGAATACGGTGCCTAGTAAAAGGCAACGATTAAAGTAATTTTTTTTGGTTTGAGTAGACGTTTTATGTCCGGAAACCATTTGCGCAGTCAAGACGATTGACAAGGTAGAAGTGTAAGTTGTATCCTCAGAGGATGAGGCGTGTTTATGTGACACGAGCGAGTCACTATATTTTGATCCTTGCTAGATTAGCATATGAGACGAGCTTAATGCATACCATTTTAAACGTTATTATTATTATGTGAATATTTTTCCTAGTGTAGCGGGATTTTTCTTTAATGCTGTCCTCGGAGGATGAATGAGTATATTAGCAGCGTTTTATACTCTATTGAGGTTACTCGTTGTAGTGATGTGATACACGAGTATGATATTATCTTTGTTAAAACATTATAGAAATGGTTAGTACGATAGTGGGCATTTATTGCAAGACTATCGGAGTGGTTGCATTAGCACAACATGTTTTATGTTTGTTTTGGCGAGGCTTTACCTGTGAGAAGGTTGGACTCGCACTTATATTATCTATCCTAGAGACTTCAGAGGAGATAGTGGGCTCGAGATATTCGATGCCAAAGTATGTATAGACTTTGTCAATATAATTCCGTAGGTATCGGGATTTACCGTTGAGCGAAAAGATTTGACTCAGTATTATGTTTAGCACTCCGGACTTAGTGATAAGAAAAGTGCATTGTTATATTTATCCTTTAGAGATATGGGAGTTAATGTTTATACCCCTATTATTAGGGAAAGGAATTTTGAGAATTCCGATTGTATGTATTCGAGGTTTATGGAATGCTATTACCACCAACCTATACTGAACAATAGTGAAATTAGTGAAACGTTCTTTGTTAAGCATAATTAAGGGAGAAATTGTAACTTTTCTGTCAATGGACGGAATAAAGGGGTATATGCTATGGATGGAGGACCTAACGGATTTCGATAACCGACAATGCTAGATAGTAGTGTATCGGGGGGGTTCTTTGTTTGGATTTCGCTTTGCGAGACATCCCACGCATGAAGCTTAGAGTAAGGTTGGAAATAGGGAGACGTTTGGTCACTATTCCATGAGTTCGGTACCCTGGTCGAAATGGGATCAAGTAATTATGTATGTAAGTTGGAAGTTGAATTTTGATTTAAAGACATTGGAGCCGGTTGTGTGGTAAGAAAGCATTGAAAGTTACCCCACGAGTTTAGGGGTGGAACGATGATAAGGAAGATTTAAAATTTTAATTTTTAGGGTGATTAAAGTGTTGTAATCACGCTGCAAGCTCCAGGGAAAAACAAAGAATTTGTTTATTAGTATGGAGCGTATGTGATGCTTACGCTAGTATGCCCGGTTTATAGGGTGTGTAGACATCCTGGTTAACTGATGTTAAAACTCGTCCGAGATGAAGGGGCGTGGCAATGGACGTGTGGAAAATGTGTTTGTGCGACTAACAGAACGAAGTGGAAGTGATATAGTGGATTAAACGTCACATGAGGGGCGATAATCCATACATAGGTGTGTAATTAGAATAGCACACCCAAATTCGAATTGGAAGACTGTGGGAAGTCATTTATGAAGAGTATTCCTTGAATGGAGTAGAATTAAATGATTATGAAGAACACTTGGAGCGGAGTTGTTAGTAGGCAAGTATAAGAGAGACTTGCACATACAAAGGGTGATGATGTTGGTATGGTATAGGAGATCCAGAAGTGCGCTTCTTGGAGAGAAGAGCACGGGTGGAACTTTCTGCATACTACAAGGAAGGAAGAGGATTATTACGTGTCACTTAATGTGAGACATTTCAAGGAAGAATCAATGTTTAGCGGGATATAGTGAGTAGTCTCTACATGCACCGCCCATAGGTAAGGTTTGGTTGAAAGAGGAGAATCAACCAAAGAATTTTGCGTTTATCAACAATTCTTGAAATTGGAAGAGGTCGGTAAAGTCGGTACAGTCCTTGGATGGGTTGCCATTGTCAAAACAAGATCGAGGGTTCATCCCGAACCTGTGAATTAAGCCGCTGAGAAGGAAGTGATTGATATTCCTTTGGGTTGTCTTATAATATTAACTAGTATGCCCCAGACTTCCTTTGAAAGGAAGGATCGCGCCAGTGCATGGACCGACGCATTATAAATTTCTAAATTAGGATGAGATTGGTGAATCCCACCTTTGATATGAGATTTCAGAAACCAACAAAGATAAGGTTTCGTTTCGAGTAGGATGTATCACCCGTAGCCAGGGAATAGGTGCACGGTGATTAAAGATTTGTGGAGACACGTGAAGGATATTTTGGAATCTTGGTACGATGATTTCAGGAATGCTCTGTAGAAGCACTCGTACCCGTTTGTCGCGTGCCAGGTGCTTATTAAGGTTTTGTTATGGAAGAACCTCGACTATTCTCCTCCCGTATGTTCAGAGGAGAGTAGATAATCAGAGTTTTTGGATCGGTCGAGAGAACATCCGATAACTATGGTGGAATTCCATGACTATTTTAGGCGAACAAGAGTGATCAAATGTTCGTATAATTTTCTCAGAATGGGAGTTTTGTATATGAATAAATCTGAGTATTTGTCATGTAGTGAGGTGCGGCCTCCTAATGATAGTGAGATAAGGAAATTATAACGTATAGGCGTGACATATGCAAATGTTGTCGGTTGGGAGCACAATGTGAAGTGTCTCCAATGAGAATGTAAAACAATGTTGCTGTGAAGAAAGGGTTATAGTGATTGAGAGCCGTAATGTGTAGTTAGTTTGGGTACGGAAAAAGATATCCAAAATTGTGCTACCGGATAGGCCTTATTTTCTGAATTTCGGGACGAAATTCTGTTATTAGGGGGGAAGTATGTAATACCCCATATTTTCATGGCTTTTAAATTTAGGGATTAATTAAATTTAATTGAGATAATTAAGTTAATTTTAATCCGGAATGTTGTTTTAAATATTTACTAGCGTGACGAGAGTTAGTAATTATTGGAAATTTGTTATTTGTTGAATATTACTGGATGAGTATAGTAATATATGAGATTTAATTTTATAATATTGTCACGTGTGAATAAAATGACAATTATGGAAATTTAAGTCGGCACGCGCCTGTGTCGTGTTGGGACTAAATGTTGATTTATAAAAGTGAATACTTTATACCTTGTTCGTATGGTCGTTTTGAGTGCGCCAACGCGTTCGGAAGGGTCGAGATAGTCAGAAAAGTGTACCCGGGGGTTTAGTTTGGGTCTCGGGGCGTTTTTAGGCCTAATTAGTACCTTGGGAGGGCATTTTGGTCATTTTACATTTTTGGGTAATTAAACCTACGAAATTTCAAAGGGTTATATAAGATATCTAGGTTTTCTTCTAGGGTTATAACAACCAAAGACAAGTGATGGCCATAGGAGAGGGAAGGAGAGAGCTTCCAAAGCAATCCAAGGCTCCATCCGTTTGCACCGCCTCCACCACCAACGCGTAGATCGCGAGACGGGGAACGCAACCACACCAAATTTGGCACCAAACCAGAACGTCGAGAATCCCAGGCAAGTGTTTATCTTGCTTATTGTCGTTGGTGCATCACTCATATTAGTGTAGGGATGATTAGGGTGAGATTTATGGAAGAAAAATCCAATTTGAGAATAGGAAATTGCATGTAGTGATGACTTAAATGTTATTCTGGAAACCCTTTGTCATGCAGAGGAGTAAACCACGAAATTATGATGTTTACAAGAAGGAAATTCTGGAAAATTATTGTTAGAACCATGTTTAAGAGATTTCTAGGGTTCTTGATAATTATAACAATTCTTAGGCTGTTAATCCATGTTTAGTGGTAGAAATCTACATGCTTTACATTGGAAATATATGGTATGATGATATAATGTTAGTGGTATGAATTTTGGGACGATTGGGATTGAAAAATATGAATTTGGATGAAGATATGTGTTAGAACGTGTAACTGCAAAACTGCAGAAATCGCAATACCAGTTTGATCGATCGATCGAGCCCAGAGCTTCGATCGATCGAAGGTTCGATCGATCGAGCCCCAGACCTCGATCGATCGACCCCTCCTGGAAGACTAAAGTTTCCCCTTTTAAAATTGTTGAATTGATTCTAAATGAAGAAAACTCCTTAGACATCCTAGTTAAGATAATTTGGGAGATAATGATGACCAGTAAGATTCGTTAATGAATAAGAGACCTTTAATGTAAGGCGAAACCTTTATTTTTGGGATATTTTACATAAGGGACAATGTAAGTATATGTTAAAGGGTAGAGACACGTAAGAGAGAGTTACGTTGGAACATAAATGGATACCTACTCGATTGGACATTTGGGAGAATAGAGTCCATGAGGGCTATGTAGTAAGTTGGAGAAACCCTTCGAATTAAAGTGAGAAACGAACCATTATACATGATAACTAATAATGGGAAAATAAGGAGAAATGTTGTGAATATGGGTTATGGGATAAACCTAAATTGATATGATAAAAATAGTATATTTATATGATTGTGTATGCATATATTATATACTTGTGAAAATCATGCCTGTGCTACTTGTTATCCCGGAGGTTACCGCGCTGGGACGATCTTATCTCGTGTGCCTTATGGGGGATATTGACTCGTACCCTACAAGATAGGAATCCTAGGTACGGGCTATCGGATCGATAGTCGGACGGTCCTAAGAGACGTGAGGGTATGTACTGACCTCTTGGACTTGGATACTATGCTTCGCCTCAATATTGTTTGTGTATGTATTTGTACAGTTCGAGAGTGATTCCGAACTTGTATTCCCTTTAGTGTGATTGATACGGGGATTGGATAGCAGAGTATGCCCGCACCATAGTTTTTATGTGGGGTGTCGTTATGATATATATATTATACAAGTAGTTAATATATATATGAAATTCTGAAATCTGGATCTGCTTACTGTGATTTGATATGTAGGACATGGTTGATGACTCAAATTATAAATACTTGTGTTGAGAAAGTGTAATATGACACTGGAAAACTTTATTGATTAATAAAGTAAAAAGGAGAACTCTGGTTACAAATTGAAATCTTACGTTTTAAATACTTGTGTTGTTTAGTTGTGAATCCTGCGAATAACCTAAGATAAGTAAATCATTGGGGAAAGATAGTGTGGTGTATGACGAGATAGACTATGGGAAGGTTAGTACGATAGGTGTGCACATTAGAAGAGAGGTGAGAATTTCTCAAGAGAGTGTCGCACTAATATGTTGTTGCATTGGCCTGTAATCAATTTAAATACTTGCTAAACTATTTTTAAAACGGTTCTACATTCGGGCTCTGATCCATTTGCTGTTACTTCTTCTCTCTTGTGTCTATATATATATATGTATTACATGTGCCCAGCCACAGGGGTGTCTTGCTTAGGATTCTTTGGATGGAATGTGCTGTAGCTTTTGTGGGAGTTGCAGGCCATTGCTTAGACGGCCTCATTGTTGACTCTACTTCTAGTTCAGCTTTATCCAGCAGGGGCATTTGTCTCCCTTTTCCATTATTTAGATGGTATTGTCAGAGATTGTAATTCTTTTATATTTCAGTATCTTTATTTCGGGATTATAAATGTCAGGATGTTTTCCTTAGTATTTTAATGATTGGGATTTATTATTGTTGGGTAAACTCTTAAATGTTCATTTTATTCTTCTACTTATTGTGTGACTCTTTAGATGTTAATGGTTTAAGGTTTTATAACCGGATTTAATAAAATGAGAATAAGGTTTTAAATGGTTTTGACACTTAGCTTAATTATCTAGGGTGTTTAAATTGGAAAAGTATTTTTACGACAGTGATGCTAAGAATGAACCAACTGTTCACCTTGATTTTAATTTAATAAATGAGTGATCGCCCTGTATTTAATTATAGTTTGCGGGGGTTGATTTTTCCCCTAAACCCTATGTTCTTAGAATTCTATGAGTTCTTTAGGGTAGTCACAGCTTAATATGCCCCCAATACATGGCGTATTTGTAATGGGGTGCATAGAATCAATGAGCTTTATGGGACTAACCTCGATATCTCGAAGTTTGGGTATTATTACACTTGGTACCATGCCACTAAAGGCCTTGTTTATTTAAAAGCAAGGAAGGCTAACAGGGTTTTGGTCCTGAACCGCCTTGATTCCAATAAGGGATATTGGGATCAGGGGTATATTTTCATAAATTGGCAATACCCACCTCTCCCCATGAGCGAAGAATATGCTGGGTTTCTATGCCCAGCTTGGGGAGGTGACATATGTTCATGCTTATCTCTTGCTTATTTGTCTTTTCCTTGTTATTTTGAATTATTGTTGTTGATAATGCTTTTTGTTATATTTTTTAGAAGATCGCAGGAAGAACAAAAAGTCCTTTATTAACCATATAAATGATATTGAGCTTTTAAATGCTTATAGAGCGAAAGAATATCTTGCTGGTGGTGAACAACCATGATTAGTCTCATTCCTTTTGGAATATACCAACACTACCGGCACCTTTACTGCTCGCTCGGTAGATGATATTCTCGACATTCCCATTTCAGATGAGGAGGCTTTTGTTTCCTCCTCCTTCGAATCTCTTGACATCAGTTCCATTCATCCTGACAAAGAGGATTTGATGGCACCTCCAAGGAAGACAGTACTTCTGATAGAATATGAGGATGATATCCCCTTCTCCCTCAAGGCAAAGTCCTAGAAGAGGACTGGCTTTGAAGGTCCCAAGGGTGATGACCAAAGTTTGGTCATTAAAGAGAAAAGGAAGGAGAATACCTTTATGGTCCCTCCTTCTTCCAAGAAGAATGGCGTTCTTCCTACCCTCCCCGTGTCCTCCCAGTCCATGTTTGTGGCCCAGAATCCATCCCTGGCCCATGGTCTGTTGAGAGGGTCCTTACTCGTTGTTGATCGTGAGCAGCTAAAGTTGTTGGCTCCTGGCTAACTTTATATTCTCACTTCCCAAACTCTGTCCATAGTGAGAATTTTATTTCCCTTTATTTCCATTTGATCTTTTCGTTTGTTATTGTGAATTTGTTTAATACTTGGCATGTGATTCTATTTTGCAGTTTTTAGCAGAGTTTACCTAGCACTTGGATGGTCGCCAAGACCGTTCCAAGGTTAATGATGAACTTAGCCTAGCCCTCAAGAAATTTGAAGATGCCATGGCTAAGAACTAGAAGGCCCATGAGAGTGAGAATAAGGTCACAATAGAGGCTATGGCTTCACTGAAGACCGAAAATAGCTTATTGAAGGTTGATAATACTCAACTGAAGGCTGAAAATAATCAGTTGGTTAAGGAAGCTGTCGAGTTCCCTGCAACCAAAGAGGCTAGCTGTGGGAAAGGCTAGGAAGAGGCTGCTACTGACGTTAAGGTCCAGATGGCGTACATTCGAAAGGTTGACTTAAAGAAGGGTTACAATGCATCCCTGATGAGGGTTGAGGTCCCTTATAAGTCTGAGCTCTTAGACGAGAACCATCCTAGTCCCCCCCCCCCCCAAGGTTGATGATGAAGCTTCCACCCGCGTCCTAGATGACCAGACCAAGGAAGTGGCGACCAAGGACAATATAGACGAGATCGAGGAGTGGTTGAAGGAATAAGGCCTCTTATATTAGGTTTTTTACTTTTTCTTTTTTGGTCAGATTGTAAGAGTTTTTCCCACTTCGTTACACGTATCAATGAAAAGATATTTTTATAACTATTCGTGTTATCTTGAATGCCCTTGTTGAATCCTTTTTATTTTGTGTTTGTGTACTTCTGTAGCCTGTTGCCGAGGAGATTCCTTCCTTTTATTGGAAGCCTTAATAGCTTTCTTGGCTAAGGCACAAGAGCTTAGGCTCGCTGAGCATTTTTTTCTATTCATAACGCCTTGAAGAAAATGACCAAGGCCTATAAGGATCATTCTGACTTGGTCGCTAACCTAAAGGAAGACCTGAAGGACTTAAAAGATATGAAATCCTCCATGAAAAAGGAGATATATAATTTGAAGGCCCAACTAGCTGAGGTCAAGGATGTAGGGGAGGTCGGTGCCCTAATCTAGTCTGAGAATGATGATCTCAAGAAGAAGTTATTGACTCTAAGGAGAGTGTTCAGAGAGGTAATATCGTGGTGATGGGTCTTAGCCATGATGTGACAAAGCTTCGATGCTTGCTCAAAATACGACCCTGAGTAGCCCAATCTATAGGCTATCATGAGCGATGGTAAGATGCTCTAGTGAGGCTGCAAGAGGCCCAGGACCTAGCCTATAAGCATGGATGTTTAAATGCCCGTAAGGTAGTCAAAGAGACCCAGGATTATCAACTTTAGAACATGTACCATGTTGAGTTCCTAGCATAGAGACAACCTCCATTTGGACTTAATGAGAAATGGGTCCCCCTGGACGCCATTTCCTTTCAACTCGTTGAGAGATACTTGGAAGGTTACGAAAGCGATGATGAATAACAGAATTATCCTAATGATAGTCGGAGAAGGCCGATCGTGAAGTTCTTGCCCATCTGATTATAAATAATTGTAATACTTTCTTGTACTGTTTGTAATAAATTTTATAATTGGAATGTTTTTGTAATATGATATTGCTGAAAAGTTAAATTAATACCAATTTTTGTGCATTTTTCCATTCCTTTATGCCACGCATGTGTTATATTTTTCTATCTTACTTGTTAGGCCATGTCGTCACACTCCCTTAGGTTTAGAACAGATAATGGAAAAAATGCACCTAGTCTATGGGCAGTCCACCCGTTCGGGATTTTATCCAAACAAACTAAGTTAGTTTTTTGCCTAGGGTTCCGTTATAGGCTTTTAATTTCCTGGGAAATTTATGTGATCATTTGTGTTAGTGGTGACAAAGACATGAAGACTTTAAATTTAATTGTAATTAATAAGGTTGCCATTGCAATTAAGTTAAAGCCAGTTCGGTACTTAAGAAGATTAATGTTAATATTGAGCCTATTACTAAGAACGATGTAAAGAAATTGAGTAGCTAAGAAATTGAGCGAATGAGGAAAGGGCTTTATTCATGACTTGAATAATAAATTGCAAGAAACATGAGTTTGAAATGAAAATTTTCAAATAGTACTAAGGTGCTGAAAATAAAACTAGAAGTAGAACTTCTTAAGGTTGGCCACATTCCATGCTTAGGGTATCTCTCTGACCTCCATTGTTTCCAGGTGATAGGCTCCTAGTAAATCATCCCTGATTACTTTGAACGAAACCTCTTATTTAGGTCCTAACTTTCCGTCTGACAGCCCTTTGGCACTAGCGAGGACCTTCTTGAGGACATATCCCTTATCCTAAAATTTCCTAGGATTGACCCTTCTATTATACTGTTTTGCAAACCGTTATTGGTAGGAGGCCAGTTTGATCATGGATTAATCTTTCTATTAATTTTCTAGGTCAAGTTTAGTGCAAAGGGATTCATCATTCAATCCTTATTGGGCAACGTTCGTTCTCATGGTCGGAAGGCCAACTTCGAGTGGAATTTTGGCTTCCATAGGGAAAAGGGTGTTTCCCAAGTAAGTCTTCTCATCGTGGTGTGATATGCCTAAAGGACATGAGGGAGCTCATCCACCCAGGTTCCCTTTGCTCTTTCTAGCCTCTTTTTTAAGCCAACGATCATCGTCTTTCTAGAGGCCTCTACTTGGACATTACTTTAGGGGTATGCCATAAAGATGGAGTGGTGATTCTCTTTGCAAAAGATTTGGAATGGTCCATTCTCAAATTATGTGTCGTTATCTATTATGATGGTCATGGACACCCTAAAGAGAGTTGTAATGTTTCTCCAGATGAACGTGATCATGTCGGCATCTTTAATGTTTACTAGTGGTTCGGCCTCAACCCACTTAGTGAAATAGTTTGTACCAACCAACAAGTTCTTGCGATTACCTAGCACGGTAATCAGTGACCCTACGATATCCATCCCCTATTGCACGAACTGCCATAAACTGGTTAATGTCCTTAGGTCGCCAGCCAATTAGTGGAGCATGAGGGAGAATTTGTCACTTCTCACACTTCCAAACATAAATACTTGCGTGTTTTTGCATGTATGGACACCAATAGCCTTATTTGATTTCTTAAAATTCCAGAGACCTTGCACCTATGTGGTGGGGATTCCACAAATCCCATCGTAAAGTTTATGGAGGACTCGGTCGACTTATTTTGGGTGTACGCATTAAAGATAGGGGTTTGTAACGGCGACCCTCTTATAAAGTTTTCCCTTAGGACCCAGTTAGAAGCGAGCATCTTTTACTATAACTTGATAAGTGTGTTTCTTCTCAAATGGGAGTACCTCATTTTGAAAGTATGAGACGATTGGATCCATCCAACTTGTACCCTTTTAAATGGAGAGAATGTTCTCGGAGGCAATCATTTTATCAATGTTAGGTTTAGCGAGGAGTTTCACTTCAATTGTTCACCTGAGATTGGAGTGTACCGCCGAGCTAAGGGATGCTAAAGCCTCTGCATGACTATTATGCTCCCGGGAAAAATGTTAAATGTGGACCTCCTTGAATCATGTCATCAACTCGTGCACCACTATGATATAAAGTGCCATCCTATCATCCTTGGCATTGAAGTCTCCACTGACTTAGTTAAAACTAATTTGGAGTTGCAATATACTTTGAGATGACTTGCCCCAAGCAAGTGGGCCATGTACAGGTGGGCTATAAGTGATTCGTACTTGGCCCTATTGTTAAAGGCTTCAAAGCCCAATATTATCCCTTGTTTGATCATTGCATCTTTTGGTGTTACGAGGATAATTCATATGCTTTCTCCTTTGGAATTAGAGACACCATTGACATATAATGTCAAGTTCTTGAACTGACTCTACTCATGGACATTTGATTGCTCATCCACCTATTGGTTGGTTGGATCATTACATGTGAATTTCGCTATGAAGT
Organism: Sambucus nigra; assembly: GCA_949130495.1. NCBI lineage: Eukaryota > Viridiplantae > Streptophyta > Magnoliopsida > Dipsacales > Adoxaceae > Sambucus > Sambucus nigra. The sequence continues at coordinate 502,479,584 of OX422212.1, forward strand.
TGACCAATATCGACCCCATGACTATTGTCGTTAATTGAAAGTGAATGTCAAACCTTCCAAGTTCTATTGACCATTTTGACATTCGCCCAAAGAGCCCGACTTTACAAAGGACAAACTTAAGGAGGACATAAGTAATGATAGTAGTGGAGTGGGCTTCGAAGTAGTGTTTAAGCTTTCGAGAAGCTATCACCAAAGCATAAGATAATTTTTCCAGCGACAAGTAGCGTTGCTCGGCCTCCAGGAGTGTTTTAATGGCACAGTAAATAGGAAACTGTTTCTTTTTTTTTGCAGACCAAGGCTAATCTGGCCTTATGGCTTAAAACTATAAGGTAGAGGTAGGGAGGTTCCTCTTGATCCGGAATTTTCAGAAAAGGATGTTTGCTTAGGTAGAAATTAATTCCTTCCAGAGCTTTTAAGCATTCGTTGTTCTAAGTGATACCTTTCTCTTTCTTGAGGAGCTAAACGAATGGTCGACAACACTCTGATGACTTAGAAATGAAGCAGTTGAGAGCTGCCAGCATTTCAGTGAGCCTTTGGATCTCGCGTAATGTCCTAAGCGGATGGAAATTGTTGATAGCCTCTACCTGATATGTATTTACCTCAATTCCCCTCTTACTGGCCATGTAACCTAAAATTTTCCTGACTGGGCCCCGAATGAGCACTTAGTTGCATTGAACTTCATTCGGTAGTGCCTGAGGATTTTAAAGGTGTTTACCAGGTTTTTGAAATGATCTCCCTTGATTCTGATTTGATGAGCATATCGTCAATATATAATTCCATTGTTTCCCCAATTTTTTATTTAAACATATTTGTGACCAGCCTCTGGTAGGTTGCTCTAGCATTCTTAAGGTCCAATTTCATGACCTTATAACAGTACAATCCCAGTGGTGTTATGAATTAAGTTTTATCTTGATCATGGACGAACAGAGAAATCGAGTGATACCCCGAGTAAGCGTCTAAAAAACTCATATGTTCATATGATGCAGTGCCGTCGACCAGTTAATCTATCTTTGGTAGGAGAAACTGTCCTTGGGACAAGCCTTGTTGAGTTTGGTGAATTCTATACAGACTCTCCATCAACCATTGCTTTTACAAACTACTATTGGTTCGAGATCCACATCAAGAATTGAACTTCTACGATGGACCTTACCTCTAAAAGTTTTCCTACCTCATTTTCAATCGCTTTTGCCTTTTTTGATGTTGTTCGATGAAACTTCTACGCAATCGAATTAAATATTAAATCTACGTGGAGATAGTGATAGGCAACCATGGGATCAATTCCCAATATATCGTATGTCTCCCATCCAAACACATCTAAGTTGTGCTTAAGAAAGGTGATCATTTTCCTTCTTTCATAGTCGGTCAATGTTGTATGAATCAGGAACTTCCTCTCTAGTCGGGTTTCATAAAAAAAATCTCCTTTAGTTTTTTAACGAACCTATCATTGGGGTGGATCATAGTCTCATCCACCCCTGGTCGGACATGTTGTAGTTATTATTTTAAAAGAGAAGCCCCGTCTAGGGGTGTCTTTGAAAGAACCTTTTTGTTTTTATTTTTCTCTTGCCTGGGCCTAATGGCGGCGATATAGAATTTTTTAGCAATGGCTTGGTCGCTTCTTATCTCCACTATGCCTCGATATGAAACACACTTAAATTTTTGGTGGTAGGTTGAATGGAAATGTCTCATAGCATGAAGCCACTCTCTGCCAAGAATGGTGTGATAAGACGAATCACCAGGAACTCAATGAGCTTTGAAATATTTCCCGCCCTTCCTGGTAGAACCACCTTCCCCAATGGAATAGTCATTTTTCCTTCGAATCCAACCAAAGGGATAGTTGTTTCCTTCAAGTCAAACATGTTGAGCTTAATCTTGTGGAAGAGTTCTAACTACATCACCTCCTAGAAACTCCCCTGGTCCACCATTAACTTGTCCACATCATAGTTTACAATCTCGAGAGAGATCACCAGAACGTTGTGGTGTGGGGTTCTTACCCCAACCAAATATTCCTCCATAAACACAATGTTATTATTTTAATCCACGTCCTCTGGTTTCCTGCGCTTGCTAGCTTGTCTCTTAGCATGATCTATCTGGAAGGCCTCCATTACGATCGTGACCTTCCTGAGTTCTATCCAAACTGCATTTCCCTATATCCGATTAAGGTCGAATGTCCCTTGTATTACCGTAAACTCATGTCCTGCCTCATTGTCTAGGACGACATCTTGTCTATATACTCATTCAAATGTCCTACCTGAGCCAAGTCTTTTAATTAAGATTTTAGTGCCTTCAGTTCTCTATCCTGTGTCCATTTTCCTTCTAGAATTCACACCGGAGTGCGTTGTTCCTCTTGGTAGGATCACCTCATATCTTCTTCATCCACTTGAGAAAATTTTGGCCTTTGGCCTTCCTTAAGATTTTATAAATTGGTTCTTTAAAAGCCGTGTTGATGGCTTGTAAAGATTTGGATGAATCTGATTTACCTCTGTTCTTGGAATAGTTTTGCTTCTCGTTTCTGTTCTTAAGATTGTTCACGTTGTCAACCCCTCTATTTACTTTAGCGCGAACAATTTCTACCTGGCATGTATGGAGGATGTCCTCCACATTTACGCACAATTCAATATGCGACATGAGATTGTAAATGGTGTCAGCCTCATTTTTAGTGAGAGTCTGGAGCAACATGGAAGTAGGGAGTGAACCAATATTGAAAGATGACACGAAACCTATTCCAAGCACTCTTCCACTTCATTGAACACTTACTAATAATGCTTGGCGTACTCGCACAGAGTCTCCTATTGCTTCTTCCTCATTGTGAGTAGCGAGTCCTTCCTTTTTAGGTGAGATCTACTAGTTATAAAGCGAGCATTGAAAGCCTCAGAAAGGACTTTGAAGCTCTTAATGGATCTGTGAGGCAACCTTTCAAACCACTTCTGGGCAACATTGCCTAAGATGAAAGGGAAAATACGGCATTATTGTTACCCCATAAGGTCATAACCAACCAATACTACCGAATATAATCTATAGGGTCTGTCTTGCCATTATAGATTTTGAACTTGGGTGTTGTAAACTTCTTCGGGGGTTCTTCCTCCTCAATAGCCCTTGAGAAAGGCGACTTCATCTGGGCAATTAGATCTCTCATTGTTAATTCCTTTGTAGATCTAGCTCCTCAATGAGCTGGGTGTTGGTCCATTTTCCTCCTGACCAAACTCATTATGTCATCCCTATGGTGCTCGTTATCTCTTTGGCACCTCCCTAGGTGACTTTCATGTTCTGAACGCTCTTGGTCGCACCTGGTGCTCCTTCCTCGGCTGCGAGTCTTGCTTGTTTAGGGCGAGAAGTCCGAACACGACGTTTTTAGTTTTCTTAAAAGATTTCTCTCTCCAATCTTTCTAGTTGCCTTTCGAGACGAGAATTCTCCTCAATCTAGAGGCGAGTTGCCTACTCTTACCGTTAAAGCCTTGCTTCGTACGCATTGACCAAACGCGAGATCTGGGTCAATATGGGTTGCTCATGGCTTTCCTTAAAAATATGTAGCTCTAGATGAAACTGGGGATTCCTATCCTGGTGAAATTTAGACCTGACCCTGAGTGGAGCTAGGTAAGCTCACAAATCACCAGGCTGGGGTGCACTATTTGGGGGGTGAGACATTGTAGTTATTCTTTTGTAGAGGCTTCCTTTGTAGAAAGAAAAACCATTTTCACAGACGACGCCAATTGTGAGTGCAATTGATCACAATTAATAAATTGTAGAAAGAAATTAATGAAAGAACAAGCAAATGTCACACAACACATAAATATACGTTGTTCGGCAAATTGCCTACATCCACAGAGAGGTTACTGAATTATTATTATTAGTGTCTCTCAAAGTTTGAAAATTTCTGTGATACCCCGCCTAATTAAATAACGGGCGATCACTCCTTTATTAAATTAAGATCAAGGTGAACAGTTGGTTCATTCTTATCATCACTGTCGCAAAAAAAACTTTTCCAATTAAACACCATAAATAATTAAGATAAGTGTCAAAACCATTTGTGACCTTATTTCCATTTTATTAAATCCAATTATAAAACCTTTAACCATTAACATTTTAAGAGTCACACATTAAGTATGAGAAAAGAAATGAATATTCAAGAGTTTAACCATAAATCATGAATCTCAACATTTAGAACACTAAAGGAAAACATCCTGCCAGTAACAAATCCTGAAATAAAGATACTGAAATTTAAAAGAATTACAATCTCTGACAATACCAACTAAATAATGGAAAAAGGGCGACACATGCCCCTGCTGGATAAAGCTGAACTAGGAGTAGAGTCAACAATGAGGTCGTCTAAGCAATGGCCTCCAACTTCCACAAAAGCTACAACACGTTCCATCCAAAGAATCATAAGCAAGACGCCCCTGTGGCTGGGCACCTGTAGTACATATATATATACACACAAGAGAGAATAAATAACAACAAACGGGTCAGAGCCCGAATGTAAAACAGTTTTAAAAATAGTTTAGCAAGTATTTAAAATGCTTACCGGCTAATGCAACAGTCATATTAGTATGCGACACTCTCTTGAGAATTATCACCTCTCATCTAGTGTGAAGTCTACCGTACTAATGAATCCCATATATCTCTCTAACTTATTCTCCATAAATTTTAACACGTGAAATTAAGGTTATGTTATTCATTTTTAGATAACCTATCTCTTCAAGATTTCTTACGTTAATTAGAATAACTTCGTATCATTATAACGTTTCCAAATACTTATAGTGAAATTGAAAATTTATACATTGCTTAACTTCTATTTTGCTCAGTAGAAATTTCTCATTTAGATATAAGTATATATATTAATGCCACATATAATATATATACAAACAGCACCCCACATAAAATCTATGGTGCAAAGTTTCCCTAATTAAGTATATATATACCAAACACTCATATAATACATATATACTAACGACACCCCACATAAAAACTATGGTGTTGGCATACTCTGCTATCAAGTCCCCGTATCACACAAACTAAGGGAAATACTAGTTCGGAATCACTCTCGAACTGTATTAACACAAAACACAAACAAATGGAGGCGAGCATAGTTCCAAGTCCAAGAGGTCAGCACATACCCTCGCGTCTCTTAGGACCATGACTATCGATACGATAGCCTGTACCTAGGAATTTTATGCTCTAGGGTACAAGTCAATATCCCCCATAAAGGTCCCATCGAGATAAGACTGTCCCAGCGCGGAAACCCCCGTGATAGCAAGTAGCCCGGGTACGATTTTCACACAGAAATAATATATGCACAATCACACCGTCATATATAAATATTTATTCACATCCACATTATTAAATTAGGTGCGCTCACGAACCATAATTATAATTATCCGTTATTACACATTTTACTCAATTTTATCGTATAACGGCCTCATTCCTTTTATTCTCGTAATTAATTTATTCTAAACTCACTTCTCGTCACTCGAAGTGTTCTCTTTATCTAAGTACAATTTCAGTAGGCCCTCTCTCGCCTTCTAATCCAACTTATTAGATGTTTTGATTATTTAATCAACGCCCGTATGGTTTCTTAAGTCTGAAAGTCTCCCCGTTTACCCCTTTATTTTCCTTCACATTAAAGTCCCACTTAACGGAGTTTATCTTGACCCTACTGGTCCTCTCTATGTTCCATTATGTTCTAGAAACTCTAATCAAGGTTTACTACGCATAAAATCGGATTAAGCTAACACGAGCAAAAGTGCAAGTTTTCAGGAGGGGTCGATCGATCGATAAAAGGGGGTCGATCGATCGATCAAGCAGTTATGGCGAAACTGCAGAAAATCCAACTACGGAATTGTTATCCAAAACTCCTCCAAATCATCATGTTTCAGTTCCAAACTCCCAACCAATTATACCATAAGTGTTGTATACTCATATAAACAACATCCTACGTAACACATGCGGATTTTCATCATCTATAACGCGATAAAAGGGCAAAAATCTTTATAAGTCTCAAGAACCCTAATTTTTCCTTTAACTTAGTTTCTTCCATTCTTTTCCAGATTTTCTATCACTAATACCATGGAAATTCATGGCTCAACCTCTACATGTGAAATGGATTTCCAGAAATGTGATCTCTACCTCTACAACATGCAATTTTTTGTCTTCAATTAACATTTTTCTTCAAAATACTAATTCTAATCAACCTAAGACTAATATAAAAGGATGAATTAACTTGATAAAAGAAAGATAGATACTTGGCTAGAAATTTCAGAATTCTGATTTGTGGACGATTTTGGTGTGGGTGCGTTCCCCGTCGCGCGATCTACGCGTTGGTGGTGGTGGCGGTACAATTGGATGTATTTTCGGCCTAGAACACCTTGGCAAGCTCTCTCCTTTCCTCTCCTATGGCCGTCACTTGTCCTTGGTTGTGTTAACCCTAGAAGACAACCTTAGACATCTGATATAACGCTTGAAAGTTCGTGGGTTTAATTATCCAAAAATGCGAAATGTCCAAAATGCCCTCCCGGGGTGCTAAATAGGCCTAAAAACGCTCCGAGACCCAAACTAAACCCGCGAGTACACTTTTCTGACTATCTCGACCCTTCCAGACACGTTGGTGCACTCAAAATGACCATACAGATAACTTAAAAATATTTCACTTTTATTAATCAGCATTTATTCCCGACGCGACACAGGTGCGTCCTGACTTAAATTTCCATAATTGCCATTTTATTCACACGTGACAATTTTATAAAAATTAAATCTCATAGATTACTATACTCATCCAGTAATATTCAACAAATAATAAATTTCCAATAATTACTAACTCTCGTCACGCTAGTAAATATTAAAAATAACATTCCGGATTAAAATTAAATTAACCCTAAATTTTAAAATCCATAAAAATACGGGGTATTACAATTTCATCCCCCTTAGTTTTGGGCTTTGGTATGTATTTATAGTCGTATAAAATTACAGTGGGTTAATTATTCAAGGAACTCCCTTGGCTTGCTATTGGCTCGTGTTGTGATTCACTGATTATCTTGTCTGAGACTTTAGGTAACCGATATAAGACTATTTAAAGGATAACTACTCTATAATTATATGCACGATAAATGTTGGTGTTGATCCTCCTTGTTGATAGATTGGTTCGAACTTACAATAGGCATTGTTGGGCTTGCTCGGGCACGCCAGAGTTGGCCCCAATTATGGTTTGGTCCCCACACTTAGGTTCTTCTTTTTTCTCCTTAGCTGCTAGGGTTCCTCTCCAATTGTATTATTTAAGTTAGGTTTAGCTAATTAGGTTATTATAATCCTTAAACTCGAAATTAGGCATAGGCCTTAAAATAGCCTCAACCCAACAAGCCCAAAACAAGCTCCAAATGGCCAAAAAATTGGCCCAACCCTTATACTAACCTAACGAATTAATATTCCACTATTTTTAAACCCGAACCAAACTTTTTATATTCCTCGAGAACAAATTCAAAAGAGAATATATTTTATAAGTCATTGATCTCATTAAATTAATTAATTAGCCGATACGCATAGCTTATGTTTAAATCTGAATTATTAATTAATAAAGTGTGACACAGTATTATAAGAACCTACTTCACGATCGGTGAGGACCAATATCGAGGGAATATCTGAATAAAGAAATTCCTAGCATCTAGCCCTCACCATTCCATAGTCATCCATAATACTAAGTCACTTAAATATTTGCTTACGAAATTAAAGTATGTCTTTCAATTTCTAAAGGATGTGTATTCACGTAGCACATAAAAGAATTATGTAATAATATTACATATGCAATATATATATATATATATATATATATATATATATATATATATATATATAAAACTACTCTACTAAATGACATACTGTCTGTCATAAGAAATATCTAATTAATAAGCAATTAAAATTAAATAAATAATTAATTACATGCAAGAAAATATTAGGTATTACAAAATGCTTAAATCTACAAAGTTTATGCATAAATTTAGAAAGTAAACCCAAATATTCATATGTACATGCAATAAAAACACAATACACGCAACATTTTATCTCGTCAAACATTAATATCATATAAAATGACTAATTCCTGTAAATTTATAATGAATAACATAACATTTCAACACCATATTTTAACATGAAAATAATATTAATAAAACTTAGACCTTTTGATTAATATGACACCATATACAATATATATAAATACTCTAAGAAATGATATAATGCATATCATAAGAAATATCTAAGTAACAAGCAATTAATAATGACATGCAAGAAGATATGAGGTATTACAAAATGCTTAAATATACTAAGTTTATGCTTAAATTTAGAAAGTACACCTAAATATTCATATGTGCTATCGCATCCGCGAACTCTATGTTTTAATGGTAAGTAAGGGTTAAAATAAATATAATAAATAAATTAAAGGTAGAAGAAGTAGAATAGTTTTTATTAGGAAGATGCCTAGAATCTTATAACATAACCGAGTCTTACAATAAACAGAATACATAATTATTCATAGATGCCATATATAAGGTAAAACTCGTTGAAAACATTCGGGAATCATAAGAGCTGATAAGTTACGGTGTAGATATTTTAGCGGGGACACCATTCTTATCTTCTACCACCCATACGTACGTAACCAAATAGATTTTTTGAGGTAATATAGAATAAAAGTCCAAACGTGCAAGAGGTATCTCATCTTCTTCAAGTTCGTTGGTCGTCTGGAAGAAAACAAATTAAGAAGACATGCCAAGTAGATAATTTTTATTTCTATACAAGGTACGGGAGAAATTGTATTGTTAGAGAGTAATAAAATTTAATATTGATATCATAAAAATCTGGAGACAAACTTAAATATTATAGAATTGTCAGGAGTATACTGGAGTTTAATGATATGTAAATGAATAATATGATGCAGGGTAACTAGATAAGCTATGTATCACGTTACTAATATGAGGGTTCAGACTATAATAAGATAACACATAAACTATCAGTTATATGGGCTTTAAGTGCATAGGCATACCATTACAGTATCGTCCAAAGCATATCATATACTTGGACAGGAAAATCCCAAATTTTGGGGGAATAATAATAATAAAGGCTTAGCACACTTAGATAGAGTGGCACCCATATGTATATAACAAATAAAAACTAGGCGCTCAACATCCGAGTCCTACAGGACAATTAGAACAGTCATGGTATACCGGGATCTAATCCCTGAATCGTAAGATATGCTACTAGGGGTTTCACTGATAATGGTCATAAACTACAGTGTAATATGCAATTATTGTAATAGGTTGCGGGATTATACTACAATTAAGGTTAAAAAGACTTCAGTGGATTTTACTAAAGTCATAGGCTGTAATAGTTTATCGGGTTTTTGGATAACTGAAATATCGAGAGAATCAATATACGAAATAAATATGAACTACACAAATAAGTTCACATTTGAAACATGAGCTCAAAATTATCACAAAGTGATATAATAATTAGTAATTAAGAAAGACATAAGCTCAATTTGTTTAATACTATTATTAAAATCATCTACTTTGAATTTTTGAATTCCGGATTTGTGCATCTAATTCACTGGGGTTGACTGGATAGTTTGAAATCATGAAGAGTGTTAGTAGGTCATATAGGCCTAAAAGAATGATTATATGATGTAGTAGGATACTAACTTGAAGTTTTAGTGTAAAAATAATTTAAAGGGTATAATGTATAATTCTTAAAAGTTTTTAGAATAATTTCTTTTTTTATTTCTAATTGAATTTGGATTTAGTGACAAAGACAAACTAGCTTTATTTGAACTAAAGAATTTGTAGAAAATTTTTGGGGGTGTTTTGAAATACTTAAAAAAATGATCAGGGGCTTATGTGTAAAATTAAAACTTAGTTTTAAACTTTAAAATTTGTTTCTCGAGAAAATACTTTCCTAGGATCCAAACAGGATGATGTAATATACCATTTTGTTCAGAATTTAAAAATTATTTTTTTGGAAAAAAATCATTTTTTTTCTGATTGGAGGCGCGCCCTCACGCGCTAATTCACGCTTCTGGCTTGACTCTCACTCGCATGCGTGTAACCCACTCATCTTCTACCTTCGATCGTTTGACTTTAGGTTTTAAAACTTTGACCTTAAATTTGAGACGTTTTAGGAATCCATTTAAGTTGGTTCCTTAATTAAAATTGCAAAAATTTTTAAGAGGAATCCAACCATATTGGTTTTGAGAATTTTGGTGGGCTAAATTGAGTTCAAGAGTTTTTATAAAAATGGTAAAACTTTTGGCTAAACATAAGTGACTGAAAGTTATGATTCTCATTCGAGAATTATAAGGGTTTTGTTCTATGTTGAAAATGTAGCAAAACAAGACTGGTTTGATGGATTTTGGTTGAGTAAAACTCGTGAATTTATTTTTAAAAAATTTCAAGCTCGAAAAATACAAGCTTTGATTTGAGGTATCAAAACCAGTTCTTGGTTCAATTAAATCTTGAACTGAGGTTATTGAGAAACTAAGCTTAAATTGCCTCACTTTGAAACTAGTTCAAAGTCAAGGAAGCAGAATCCACCATTAAAGCTCAAGCTTTAATGGAGTTTGTTGGTTTTTGAGCTATTCCAATGCATACACATGTTTACTAACACATGTAACCGCATAATTCTATTCTATATACATGTAGAAACATAATCAAATTAAAGAAACAAACATTCAGACATAAAATAATAGAAATGCGAAAACTCTCAAAATTTATCATTAGAAAAGCTTTCAGTCGGGATGAGGTTTTACTGAGGTTAATGAGGGTATTTATAGCGCTTATGGAGAGGATTTGATTAGTGGTTTTGGAGGTGAAAATGGGGCTAAAATTGCACAAGTTTCACTAGGGCTTATGTGGATGATAAATGGATACCATGGGTACCCCCACATGGTACAACTCATGCTAGCAGTTCAGTTATGTCCATGTCATCAGGGAGAAAAGGGTAAATAAGTTTAGGTTTTAGTTTGGGTCCTTGGATAGTTTTTGTATAGATTTTAAGGATTTTATGTTATTTTATCAAATTTTAGGGGCTTACATGCAATTATTCAAGACTAATGGCTTGGTCCTTGATATTCCCTCAAAATATAAGTCAGTTGGTCAAACTTTGAGTGAAAGTTGGAGTCCAATTAATATAGGATAGTGTAAGTTAACCTAATTTTTTCTTTAGGGGCATTTTAGTAATTTAGTAAAAGTCTAGGGTTTATTTGAAATTATTACCTTCTAGCAGGACTAAGGGACTAATTAGGGTGGGTTGTTACATTCTTTCCACCTTAAAAAAATTTCGTCCCCGAATTACCTAGAAAAAGCGCAAGGTAATGTTGTCTTATAATTTCCTTTTTTCCCATGTTGCTTCTTTAGCTCTATGGTTTCGCCAAAGAACTTTGACTAGTGGGATGGCTTTATGTCAAAGAACCTTGTCTTATCGATCGAGAATCTGAGTAGGAATTTCTTCAAATTCGTGGTTGGATTCAACTGTCATGTCCTTCCACGTATTGATATGACTCTGGTCAGAAATATATTTTCGCAATTGCGAAACATGAAACACATCATGGAGATTGGATAGTTTAGGAGGTAATTCCAGACGATATGCTATTGGTCCAATACGTTTTATAATTCTAAAAGGACTAACATAGAGAGGTGCTAATTTTCCTCTTTTTTCAAATCGAACCATCCCCTTCCTTGGAGATACTCATAAGAACACTTGGTTATTTATTTGGAATTCAAAGATCTTTCTGTGAGTGCCGAAGTAACTATTTTGTCGACTCTGAGCTAAATATAATCATTCTCAAATAAGGAGTATTTTTTTGTGATTTTGATGATGATCTTATGTCCAAGTGTGTGATTTTCTCCTAATTCCTTCTAGCATAAGGGCAAATGGCAGGGTCATCCATAGAGGGCTTCATTGGGAGTTGTTTGAATGCTGTTATGATAATTGTTGTTATAAAAAAAATGATCAAGGCAAGATCATTATTCCATGAACCAGGAAAGCCTACCGTCTAAGCTCATAAAATATCTTCTAGGGTTTGAATTACTCATTCATATTGCCTTTGTGTTTGAGGACGAAAAACAGTGCTTAGATAGAGCTTGGTTCCTAAGGAGATTTATAAGGCTTTCCAAAATCTTTTGATAAATCTGGGGTCTCGATCGAATACAATGGAAATTTGAGGTCTAATAATTTCCTTGATATAAAGTTCACTTAGTCATCGGAAGGAATCGGTAGATTTGGTTAGTAGAAAATGGGTGGATTTTGTTAAACTATCGACGATAACCCACATCATGTTATATCCTTAAGAAGTTTAAGGCAATTCGTTGACAAAGTCCATGGTTATATAATCCCTTTTCCATTGTGGGATAGGGAGTGGTTGGAAAACCGTTGGGGTGTTAATGTTCGATTTTCACTTGTTGGTAAGTTAAACAATTTGCTATGATATGTACAACATCTTTCTTCATACCGGGCCACCAATAATGTTGCTTGAGGGTTTAATGCATTTTAATGCTTCCAGGGTGAATCATGAATTTAGAATGGTGAGCTTCTTGCAGGATTTCTTCTCTCAATGAGACTATGAGAGGAACGCATCTGAATTTTAACCCACGCTCGGGATCCAAAGTCCAATCTTTTTCGAGGAGGTTGTTTTAAAGTTTTTACTTTTAGGAATGCAAAAATTCATCCTGGTCTAGAAGGTCAATTATTTTCTTGTGTAGAATGGGGCGAACGACAATGTTTTGTAAAATAACTTGGGACTTGGAGGAGTTTCGTTGTAGATTGTAATCTCCAATGGTTCCTAAGAATATAAACTTTTATGGAGGCTTCCTTAGACTTTACGACTTAGGGCATCAGCGACTACATTACCTTTTTCGGGAGGGTAAAGTAAGCTAAATTTATAATCCTCTAAGAATTCTATTCATCGCCTTTACCGAAGGTTGACATCCTTTTGCATGAAGATGTTCTTAAGAATCTTATGATCAGAAAATGCCAGAAATTCTCCGCCATACAGATTACGTCTCCAAATTTTCAGGGCAAAGACTACTGCTTCTGATTCCAAGTCTTGTACCGGATAGTTACTGTTAACGCAAAAATTCTCCATTTACGAGGACCAATCAGAAAAGGACACATGTCATCCTACGTGGCAATATTCGACACCCGAGGAGAGTTAGGCAGGCATCCGAGGAGAGTTGGTCGGCACCCGAGGAGTGTTAGTCAGCACCCGAGGAGTGTTAGTCGGCACTCGAGGATAGTTGGTCAGTACCCGAGGAGAATTAGTCGGCACCCGAGGAGAGTTGGTCGGAACCCGAGGAGTGTTCGTCGGCACCCGAGGAGAGTTGGTCGGCATATCAACCAGGAAGATCAAAGGATAACTACGCATTTAATGTGCATTAATGAATATGGCATCGCATTTAATGAGCCTTAATGTACATTTATACTGTATTAATAGATGACAACACATAGCATACCAAGCAATTCAATAATTAGATTCGTTGAATGTAGACATAAATGTCTACATACAATGAATCTATTTATCTCCCATCACTATAAATACATGTATCCCCTTAGCCAAAAGGGAGGAGATCCAGGAGAACCAAGAAACACCATACACAAGATACACATCCTTTCTCTCTCTACACCCTATGGTGCTATTGTAAACCCCTGGGAATAAAATAACAGTGGACGTAGGCTTTATTCATAGCCGAACCACTTTAAAAATCTTTGTCTCTCATGTGCTTGATTGGATTGCTTTCATCTATTTATCTGTGATCATAAAAATGGGATTCGGTCCACAAAATCAGCAACATTTCCATTATTTTTTGTACCTATTTTAAAATAATAAAAATTCAATAATAATATAAAACCAAAATGGCAAAAATAGTACAACAACAATACAAATAGTCCACAGCAACACTAAAATACCTATAATAAGCCAATTATAAATTAATGGCTCAAATTCCATTAATATAAAATGCATGTCAATACATATGAAATTCATCTCAATACATGCACAACCATCGAACTTGCAAGGCGTTCCAAACTATAATACAAACAAACAAAAAAGAGTAATTAATTCTTATCATTTGACAAGAATGAAGGCCAACAACCTATATGATTCTTTCGAAGATATTATTGCTTGCCAACATCTTGTTCGTGGAAACTCCATTGCTTTCTTGGATGAATTGATCGTAATCGGTCAAAGCAACACAGTAAATGGCAAGGTCAACGTCTTCGAACATTTCTAACCACTTGCAATAATCTACAAGGCTACTTGAGTTAACTCTAATGAGTTGGAACCTGCAGATGCAAAGCAAGAATTGGTATTAGCAATGTAATTATAAAACAAATAATGCAAGGATCGCAAAGTAAAGTAATATATAAAAGAGATAGTACACTTTTCACAAAATATCTTTACATTAAAAACCGGAACCTAAGTGCTCCTCCACAGTGCTATATATATATATATATATATATATATATATATATATATATATATATATATATATATATATATATATATATATATATATATATATATATATATATATAATTTACTTGAAATGTTATCATGAATATAGATTGGACCATAATATTTCCTCCACCACGAATGAGTTTTTACTAAACAATATTGGAGATAGATGCAATATGATCCATTGAGTTTTATTTACTACAATACACTATATGCTCAGATTCAGATGCTATGTTAGAATTTCAGATTGACCAGATGATATTGATAGTAGGTGATATTGACTGTTAGGTAACTCTAGATGGGATCCACTCTCAAACTAATACTTCTGACAACATCCAGGATTCCATGTATTGGTAGTAGGTGCAGATTTTACATTTATGACTAGAAAAGATTGAACTTAAAATGTCCATGGGATATCGATATACATATATTTATATGTTTAAAGGTAGATTGAGAAAAAGGATTATGCATGTGAACTCATAACCCAATGGTTAGTGAACCTACTACACAATTGAGAGGTTGCAAGTATTAAACTCCAAATTTCACTGTGTAATTGGGAAGAAACAAAAAGGGGGTTAAAGAGTAAATGTAATAGTTTGACCTGCAAAACTCGCTCCACATGACATAAAAGTGAAAGAGATTCTAAAACTCCAACCATGAGTGCCAACAATATCGTGAGTTCTATGTATAGTTCATCAGATGAATCGACTATGTTGCCTATGACATTTGAGACCAGGAGAGAAACCAATGCTACTGGGCCAATTTCAAGCTGGCGTGATGACCCAAATATAGCATAGCATGAAACCGAAATCTGAAGCCAAAGTGAAAAGAAAAAGCATAAGCTTGTGAGATGCACAAGTGGATACAAATCATAATGGAGGTTAGGAGATTAAACAGAAGTGCCAAACTAGAATATATAATACCTTACAAAATCATGTTATATTAAATAGAGCCAATTCCTTTCTTAAAACAAAAAAACAAAAAAGTTTCAAAAATAGAATTTACATACATACGGTGGAGTTGTGTCATCATTATTCAATGATCAGAATACATTCATGTGCGTATCTAGCTGATCCACAATTTCCATAATCAAAGTACAGACATGAGACATTTCTAACTGATCCACGATCGAAGGTGGGATGTGGATTAATCAGCATGGCAGCCTCTCCAAGAAGGGTGAAGGGAGAAGTCATGTTCTTTTTTATATCACCTGAAACAATACCACCAAATCATCAATAGTTAATAAATGATTAGTGAAACAAACTTATTAAAAAATAATTAGTGAAACAAACTTATTAAAAAATGATTAGTCATGCATCATGTAAACATAATATTAAACTGAATATATTCTAAGAGATAACATAATTATCATCCTATATCAATTGAGATTTATATATTTTGCGTAGATAAAATAAAGGACAGAAGGTGTAAACTTTATTATCATAAAATGACACCACTTCATTAGCCATTGCTGGCTCGAAAGCGCTACCGGACAACTATCTCAACTAACTTGCTTTGTACTGATATCCTTAGCCGCTGCATTCATTGCTAAAAAAGGAACCACTGCTGAATCAAGTGGAACCACTTCATTAATTGAATGACTATAGCATTGGAAAGGAACCACTGTTGTATTTAACTATGCCTTGTCTAAGAGTAACTTGATCTACTATAGCATTGAATAGCAGCAAAGCTGCAGCCTAGTAAGTACCCACAATAAGCTCTGTAGTCTTTGGCTCGAATTTTCCATTGATGTGGGAAGTTCCGATAATGATTAAAAAGATGCCACCCCTTGGTCGTAACAACAAATTGGTCATGTCCCTTCCTGCAAAAAAATCACACACATTGAGAAAACAAAAGCGTGTAAGTATTAACACCCTATCAATGGGTATTCAATAAGGAATAAAAATTGAACACAAACACATAAACACTAAAGAACCGAGATAAAAACCAAACATTAGAAAAACGATAGTAGACATTGATTCGGTGCCCTGTTCCAGCACATTAGGTGCCCTGGTCCTGCATCATTCACATATATATATATATATATACGGTAAGCAGTCTCATTTATGATCCCCATTCGTAGTGGAAAATTATACAAGGCAGAGCATTAAACAACCTCATTTGTTTAGGCGTGGAAACTACGTAGAGAAAACGTTGATCCTGTGGATGCGAGCAAGATATTTGCAAGAAGCTGCAGAAGCAATCACAAATTGCTTTTGTGGATCTGTATTGCGCTGCATTAAGGAAAGTTTAATTTGAGATATAATGCGGATTTAGGTAAATTATAATTAGAGGTTATAAATTGTATAATGTTATAAACCAATAAGTTGAAATTTAAGGTTCATAAGCAATACTGATAGGATAACTTACAGTACTCCATCTTTTGTTGAGAAATTCAATCATAAATATGATGTTCTGTCCATACATCATAGGAGAACAATAGTATCCCCAGAAGGTGTTTAATGCAATCAAGTTCTGGTTTAAACCTTAAGGTGTTTGCTTCCAAAATTCAATGGTAAGTCGTCTTTTTCACTCAGTTTGAATTTGAGTTTCATCGCTCCATCAATGTAGGAGCCAACTCTGGATCATGGATTTAATATTCCAACACTCATTGTCATCGAAAGGAACATTACATAAAATTGCAGAAGCTGTAGAAGCAATCACAAATTACAGAAGCCATCTGGTGTACTGTGTAATACATTAATGGAAAAAACATAGTGTATACATTTCCATACATCAATCTATGTGCTCAATGGAAAAAACATAGAGAATACATCAATCTAGTTTGGTATCATTCCAATTTTGGTGATGTCGATGACTATGTTGAGTGACATTAAAATGTTTACAGTACATTGGGTTAAAAGAGTTTGGTATCATTCTAATTACAATTCACTTGACTTCAAATTTATTAAAAAGAGTTTCATAATACAACTCTATGACAGTGGACGTAAACTAGAACGCAAAAAATGAACCTTTATTAATTTTGCAATGATTGACAAATTACTAATTTCATAAGGTTGTCATACCAGTTAGTATACATATTGTACATACAATACACAAGCCTACTTCAAGTAGCTAAATCAGTTACCCAAGGTTCCAAGGGTCTTGGTAAAATTATATTTGTTCATTGGATTTGTGTCCATTCTGAACATAATTAAATCTGCTCATAAACACAAATTGAAGTCCTATTTCATATACTTCTAGTTGTCATTCTTCATGAAGGATTACATCATCAGAAGATGGTTCATAGGCAAAATAAATTATCAGACCATTTTTCTTTTGCAAGACCATTGCATTCTAAGAAATAAATGTTCAATAATGCACGACCACCATAGTGCGGACACACTTTCCTTAAGTAGACAATCCATATAAATAACCATTCCATCTTTTGCGTTGTCAGTTTTCCCAATGGATTGTGAGAAGGCTTCAGAAGTCAGCTATGCGTTCTGATAGTATGGAGGGTGAGAAGGGATGGCAGGACATATTGGAATCCCATATTTCTTAATGTTTTTAATGCTCTAACAGAATGGTTGGTGTAAATCAGAGAATCTTAAAGGGCCAATGCACACAGAATTCAGGATCTATTCAAAAATACCACGAATCGTTGGGTCCTAAACCACCCGATTATCTATGGGGGATAATGGCTTTAGTTTAGTTAACAACCAAAACTAAGCTAAGGTCAAGGTTGATTTATCTAATAAGAAAGATTTTGGGGATTTGAATAAAAAGTTCCTATCCCAAATCTTCAAAATGATTGAGTGTTTAATTGGTATGATAGGGCTGTAGTGAATGCTCCAACAGTGAGAAGAATTAAAAACTACGTATGTTGCACTCAATAACTCCTATGATTTATAATGACTAGGCATGGGGATTGGGTTCAATGAAAGGTTGGATTTGACCATCGCTAGTGTAATGACTAGGACTAGGGGTTCAAGATAAGGTTCCTTTGGACAGTTGTTTTAGAAGTTATGGTTTTATAAGATCATGTTCAGAACCTCACTACTCAAATAAATTTGGGGGGTTTCTTAGTTTAAGAGGGTCTAGGGTTAGATTTTAGAAATTTAGTGAGATATCCTATCTACCTGGATAATACGGGGTGATTTTAATGTTCAAATGCACAAGAAAAAAAAGGAGTGAATAATTTCAATAGAATTTACAAGAGTCCCTCAATGATTGTGGGCTCATTTATGTGTATTTTTTAGGGAAACTTTCATATGGAGTAATGGAAAGTGTTAAGCGAGTCTAGATAAGAATTGTGTGAATAGTTACGGGACAAATTAGCTAATGGGTTACAGGATTCTTACCTTGGCAATCAGTTCTAGGAAAGGTTAATTGCCCAACATGCTCAAATGTGATGGTCTGAGTATCTCTGTGAGTGAAAAAGTTGGATGAGAGGTTGAATATTTTCTTTATGGTATCAGGTATTGAAGGGTGTTCGAACTCATGAGTTTGTAGCAGGTCCCTTTGGTCTTCTTATCACTATATTCATAACCCAAAAAAAACAAGTACGGATGCAAGCATCATAACAAAGAAGGGAAAAAAATACTAGAAGGAAAAAGTCCTGCTCACTACTAACACATCAAGTGTCGACAATAGTATATATCCTTTATTGGGGTAGTAAATGAAATGAAATTCCCCACGAGCAATGCATTTTACAAGTTTGATGATGTACGATGTTGTTTATATTTAAAATGTGGTGAACATTGATTTATTTACCTCTTGAATCATTTTCAAACAAGATGCCTATTCAACTATATCTAAGTCTTTAATATCATTTTAGAGTGTTCATAAGATTAATCAACAGAGGTCGATAAATTAATCAACTTTAAAATATGTTCATTTTTTATTTTAAAATATGATCATTCCAATATAACCTACATTGTTTATTAAAATCTCAATTATCATAAAGGCCCTGGTATCGATTCCAAGGGCATAAATAGCATGTTTCCCCTTGATCAACGGAATGAGTACATCACGACCCCATTATATGATCCTATATGACCAATGACATGAGTCGAACCAAGTATATGTCAAACGACCCTCCTCACATAGAGATGTATGCCCCACATGAATCTATTGGCAATAATGATGTGTACACTAGGGGTCCTCTATGACATAGTTTCTCTCATGGATATGTGATTTGGTTGGGAAGAACATGTCAAAAGGACGACGGATATGGAATAACAAGAAAAATCCTAAGAATCTTACTAATAATGGTATTCTAATTGTTATGTTGAAAATTTTGGATTAAAGAATGTAGACACGCGATTCTTGTGCCATTCATACTCCGTAAGGGTCCCCACCGAGGATTCGAAATGATTATGTCACTTTCGACGAAGTGTCCATGCTTCATAGGTACTAACACTTAGTTATTTGAATATTAAGATTTACCATTTGATATTGTGTGTTGAATAAAAATGGCAATTTTTTTATGGTGATGTACGTGGGTATTCATTTGGTCCATCATATATACTACAAATTAAATCAAAATCGAATAGTAAATAAAGTTAATGGCATAACCACCTTCCAAAGGACATGAATTAGATGATCAATTATAAACAAACATATCAATAATCTAACTTAAATTGACACACACTAGTAAACAAATATTCTGATATGTTAATCTAAAAATTATACTACAATAACCAATTGACAATCCGGGTTTTCAATTGTCTCACCTTCAACCTCCTATCACTACTAGAAATCAATCCAGGTTTTCAATTGGCTCTCGCCCTCAACTGCATATCACCACTACAAATCATATGTAAAAAAATAATGATATAGATCAATAATTAAGAATTGTAATTACCTCTTATCCGTCTCAATTCAATGTTGGAACTTGAATGTAAGGGATTAGATACTTCTATCACGCAAGTAGTGGCTCCCTATCAAATATCCATAAACGAAAAACATGCGTATAAGGGATGAAGCCAAATATGAAAAACAAATGTTCTTTTTGCACAAACGACCATAAATGCTTATATATTAGAACCTTTAATAAACCGTACAGAGGTGACATGAGTTTTATATTATACTTTGCAATTTTGAGTACAGGTGTAAAGGTTACAAAATATAAATATTTGATCCCTTATTAAAACTATCAATCACCTTAAGCACATTGTCATTTTCTAATTGTAGGGAACTTCCAAAAATGCTTTTGGTTCAATTTTTTTAGCTATAATTAACTACTATTTTTTAGCTATATTGCAAGATGCACGTCTATAAAGTGTAGTTAGTACTTTTAGGTATCTTTAACATATATAACTCACACTATGAAAGTGGTAAACAACCTTAGTTTACCTTAATCAAAGTCAATTTGAATCTCGAACTCTAGTCTTTACAGTACCCCTGCTTTGGGAAGAATGTTTAAGTGCATACAAAAAAACTTATTATTATCTTCAAATGAGTTTAAATGTACCAACTACTTAAATATGTTAAGAACACAAATATGGAATAGAAAAACAATCACTAATCTATTTAAATATTGGTAAAATATTAACTTCCAATCAGAATCAAGTTACTCGACGGAAAAGAGCTGTCAATACACTAAATATATTAGGAAAAAATTATGTACAAAAATAAGTGTAACAAAGAAAAACATAATTAAACAAAAAAAAATTCAACTATGTGACTAACAAATCTTTAGAATCCGAGGATTAATTAAAAATATGAACCATAAGATACAAACCCGAATAATTGAGTTATCATATATGGCATAAGCTACTGTTATATGTACGAGCTTTCTAATCAATGACAAAGCATATGAGAAAGAGTAACCGTTACGCTTTACACTTGCCAATGGAGAAAATACAGTAAGGGTTTGTACCAAAATAGAATATACTTCAGAATAAATCTATCACTGCACCAAAAACATAAGAAAATCCATCACTACATCAGATTAAGAGATTAACAACATAGAAAATCTATCACTACTTATCAGAAGAAGCTTACCCAAATCGTAAATCCCATGATTCTGAGAAACCCTAGGTCGAGATTTTGATAGCGATTGGTACAACGACGGAGTTTGAAATGGAAGTTATACATCGATGGATTTGAAAACCATGTAAGTTAAATTTCTTATGCCGATTTGGAGTTAGTATCTTTCATTTGGGCGTACAGAAATGGGTTTGAGCGGGAATGGGTGGAATGGGTTTGAGCGGGAATGGGATTAGGAGAGAGGAACTAGTATTTTTTAGAGTATTTATATTCTAGTAAGTGTGCTCAATTTTGGCACACTTTTAAACAGTGCCAAATTTTGGCACAGTTTTAAAGTGTGCCAAATTGTTATTAAACTGTGCCAGAATTTGGCACGCTTTTAAACTGTGCCAGATTTTTAACATCAGGGTGTGCCAAATTGCTGTTTTTGGTGTAGTGAGCCTTGACGCGTCTTCTTGTAACCACCTCTTCCTAGCGGATAACCACGGAGCTCCACCGCGATTCCTAGACAAAGTTCATGAGTTTGAGTGTTTATTTTATAAGGAAAAATCCTTTAAACACTTAGTTACACCCATATTTGTTTCTTCCAAGTTCATATATACATATACGTTGCTTGGAGCATTTTGGCACCGGTTTATCTTTACATTTGTTTGAAAAGAAGCTTGGATTTTCTTCTAAATCCCTCAAAGAAGAAGAAGAATTGTTTAGCTGCGACTTTCTCACATGGTGAAAGGCACCATGTGTGGTTGACGGTGTACCTATATATATGTATAAATTAAAAGTATTGTGGGATCCGGGGTTCACCTAACTTGGGTCCCACGCCTGTTAAAAGTGGGAATAAATAGAAAATATCTTATTTGATCAAATCCCAATTAGCATGTGATAACTCATAAAGATGTGGATGCATTCAAATAAGATTTATCACCATGATATGATAAGTGATAAGGGGATAGCCCAATATTTTGAGGACACTAGTATTTGGCATTATAAATAACTGTAACTACCCCATTAGTGGGACATGATTGGATAGGACCTAATTAATCTACCAAATTATACGTTCAATCAATAAAAGCTCTCCCCCACGTGAACGTTGTAAGAGAGTATTATAGATTTGTGGAAGCATCACATCTAGCGTATTTTTTACTTGAGCAATATTGTTGAGCTTACATCAACGTCTCTTCATGGCATCAAAGTCAACGTAGTTCATGGGTCTAAATGTTATGCTGGAAAACTCAGTTTTGGTGATTTTGTAGGGCGAGGGGTGCCGAATCGGGCTAATCACCTCTAAACTTGAATATATCGTAAAATACTTATAATATAACTTAATCATCTGTTTATCACTATGAAACTTGTGGTGAAACTCTTGGTATTTTGTGGGGAAGAAGAATAAGAATCTCTTTCCTTAAACTTTCCCCAAAATCATCATCCTTCTAAAAGAGTAGTGTTAAATGAAAATATGTTTAACCCTTTATTTAATTTTTAATTAGTTTAATTGTAATTATAATGTACATTTTAGTTTAATATAATATATTGATTTTGATATTTTAAACTTATATTTATTGTGTATCATGAGATTATTTTACCTCTATATATTAATGTACATTTTAATTTAATGTGATATATTAATTTTGATGATTCCAAACAAATTTTTATTAAGTGATTATGTTATATTTTGTTTATAATGTTTTATAGTTGTTACCCTTTTATATTATATATATGTGAGTTATGTCTTTTTTCCTTATATTAACACTGTCTCGCGATATCTTTTTATTTAAAACTCGGACAGCTAATATTTGACGTTTGTTTGTTTAAAGAACAATAATCCTTTTCATGCTTGACTTCTCGTCCAATCAAAATCTTATGGACATCAGAATGATATAAATCCTTTTATACTTGTGTTCTTAACATGTAAGAAATCTATTCTTGGCCCCACCACGGAAAGTTCACCTTTTACAAATTTTGTAGTTGCACATTGTTTGGGACTGCTCAAATTTCTTTAGCCACAATTTCTTATTTTTTGTCCCATCCGGTCCTTTCACTGCCTTAGATTGACATATGTAGATTGCCCTTATTTTTATTATATCCCAACGACAATATATATATATATATATATATATATATATATATATATATATATATATAACTTTGATAACCGCTATCATGTTTAATCTCTTTGTTTATGAAGATATCTAAACTTATCATGTACCTGTCCCTTGAGAAATCTTTTAACATATGTCCACTCAGTTTTTTAAAAAAAATCAATCCGTTCCTATGCAAATTTGTTTTGTCAGGTCTTATGACAGCTGGGTTGCCGTGGACCACGCAAATCAAATTATTGTTAGTTTTTGTATTGCCTTGTTATTTACATTGATTTATAGTACCATTTATGCACTCCTTGGGCAGTTTTTAATATGTTGCCTTTTAGAACATTTTTAAGCTCTTTTGCCATCAGTTTTCTTGGAAACACGTCTTTTGTTAAAAGGTTCTGAACTTTTTGCGACAAAAGATTATTGTTTTAAAACTGTATGGCAGCTCGTGTTTAGTCCCATTTGTTTCTTTTGGGCTACTCTTAGCCGCACGTTTCTGCCTATTTACTTTCGCATCCGCGCTGCTTAGATATGTCAGTGAGAGCCACGCTTATAACGTTGGAGATATGATCAAATTTCTTGGGGAACCTTGCTTATATTTGATTTGGTAAATGTTCCCTTATAGGCCTTCTCTACGTATTGTACCTCATGCAGTGTTATGTTTATTTATAAATATTTTTCGTATAAGAATTTCTATTTAAATATAACCGCATTTGTTTCTTTATATGTTTGAATACATGTCTATACATATATGATTTCATCTCATGCAAAAATATTTGGACAAATTATTTTAGTATACATTTTATGTGTGTAAGTTATGTTTCTTTGATGATACCTTCAGTCAAATCATATACTTTTTACAGAATATTTTCTTGGATATTATTCTCTTTGCATAAAATGGTTTACAGTTATGTCAAATTATATCTCTCTACTCTTGGACTAATAACATTTTGCAGGAAATTATTTTGGGATATCTACATAGCTTCTTTTGGTCCATTTTGTGAGACTGCTATTTTCATGTCTCAACCACTATATTTTTATTTTGAGAAGACAAATAAAATTTCTGAAGATCAAGATTCAGACTATCTTCATCTCAAAAAATCATGAGCATTTAATACTATAAAGAAATGTATCTAACAGCTAGTTTTTTAAGATATATTTAAGCATTCAAAGTGTTGAATACACAGTACCAACAAGAGAGCAATCATAAATTTTATTTCAGCTCATACACACATTCAAGAGAGCAACAAAAATTAATACTCAACTCTACATGTTTTGAGATAGAAACAAATTCTTATTCTTCTATTTTTAAATAAGAGAACAAGAGCAAAAGATATATTATTCTACTACTAGATTTCAAGAGAAGACTTGTGTTATTATCAGAATCATTGTGAAGCCTCAATCAAGAAAAAAAATCAGATTTACATTTTAATTTTAATATGTTTCATCATACAAAATTTTTACTAGAAACTCAGATTTATTTGAAGCTTTGTTAGAAGCGCCGGATTGTAATCAGTAGCTCGATTTAAGCTATGGGAATTGTAAACGGTGATTGGTTCTTACCCACAAGTGGGCCACGGAGTTTGAAACTCAGAATTATCTTGCAAATAATTGTACGAGGTGGTTTGATTCTACCCGCAAGTGGATCACATTAGTCAAGCGCAAAGGAGACGGGGGCTCTAGGTGCATGGATGTATGTCGGGATTTGGCCGAGCCACGTTAAATTTCGGTGTCATTTATTTTCCGCACTTATATTTATTTATTTACTTGTTCTTGTTTTACTTTTATATTTTCAACACTTAAATTTGCAAATAAATTAACTCCTAAATTTGGTAAAATTATTTTAAGGTTAAAATAATTATTTTTGAATTTATATTAAATACAAAAATTGGTTAAATATTTATTGGGTATTATAATCGATAATTTTAACTTATTTAATCAATTGGTACGATTTAATTTGATATTCACTGTTTTAATCATTGAAGATTTATTAATCTGAAATTTGGATTAAGTGTTTTAAATTAAATATTTTCTAAAATTTTAATTTAACTCGAAAATTTTGTAAAATTTCAATTCACCCCCTCTTGAGTATTTTTCTAGGCAAAAAGGAGGAACACTCTTTTTATAGCCAAAATATCTCAAGTGGGCTCGCCACATGTCATATTTTTTATGGAACCAAGTCTCAAATATTTTATTGTGCCATTTGTCCTAATATTTGTGGTGGTATCTAAAATAACTTAAATCATTTACTAGAGTGTTGTCTAATTTAATCCATCAAACTCGGGGTATACGTGATATATTAGTCACGCGTTACAATATTGTCGTCAATGTAGTGCCCGGATATCAATAAAGCTTGATAAATCATTTAGCCTCTTGTAGAGTTCATTTATTTAAGCCCATCCTACATTTGTCTCCTCGTACGCATAGTTGGTATGTTGATGCTTTGGTTATGAAATAGCAAATATGTAAACGAAATATCATTCAGTACGTTTCGACTATCTAAGACATCATGCGATTATGTTCGATCTATAGTATGAGTATATGTGCATATATAATTTCTTTGTCTGCATATAGTTTTGAGGGCTATCTTTACTAACTCTGGTTTTTTTCGATTTGGAGGAGTATTTTGGGGGTTTCCCCCATTCCTCTTGAATGAACATGTATTTATAATTTTATTGTGGTTTGTTGTTTAATTATTTGAACAATAACTTGATAGGTGTACTAACCCGAGCAACTCATTTATGCTTCAAGTAAATCGGATTTCGAACAACCATAAAGCTAAGTGTGCCCAAATTACTTAGTCGCGTAACCTTAAAGGTCCTTCAAGTAAGCCAAAACCTTAATAATCATAAAGACCAAGTGTGCCCAGGTTACTTGTTTGAGCAACTTTTCAAAATTCTCAAGTAACTTGGGATTTTTATAAACCAACTTATAGTTTGAAAGTGTTTCCGGTGTACTTAATCGAGAAACCATAAAGGTCATTTAAGTACATTGGGATTTTAGTGTGCCCAGTAAACTAGGACTTTAAGCATGCATAGTAAACTAGGACTTTAAGCGTGCCTAGAAATCAGGGTCTTTAAGCATGCCTAATAAACTAGAACTTTAATCACCCCATAAATTAGGATCTTTAAGCATTCTTAGTAAACTAGGACTTTAATCCCCCCATAGATCAGGCTCTTTAAGCGTGCCTAGTAAACTAGGTCTTTAAGCGTGCCCGAAAATCAGGGACTTTTGTGACCATTTAGGTTAAAGTTTCTCATAACTATAATGCACTACTTTGGGCGACTTACCACAATGTCAATAAGGTTTTTTTAGAGCGATAATGCACCACTTTGAGCGACTTACCATGACATCGGCAAGGTTTATCAGAACTTTAATGCATTGCTTTGGGCGACTTACCATGATGCCGGTAAAGTTTTGTCAGATATCTAATGCACCACTTTAAGCGACTTACCATGATATCGGTAAGGTTTATCAAAAATTTAATGAAGCACTTTGGGAAACTTATCATGATATTGGTTAGGTATATCAGAACTTGAATGCACCACTTTGGGCTACTTACCACGATACCAATAAGGTTTTTTTCCGTAACTATTTTATCAATTCTCTAGCTTTTACGAGCAATTATTTGCCCCCTGTTGTTTTGCTAGTAGGAATTCCATATGGTTGTTTCCACATATAGACCGATTAGTGGCTACACCGAACAACTCTGATACTTCTTTTGGAGATGCTTTATCAATGATGGTCATTTTAGGACCGAATATGAGCATTCTTATCACATGGGTTCATGTCTAACTACAAATGGTACGTTATACGGTACTTTTAACTCCTTTTTCTTTATTTTATCTTTTATTCCAAGATAAATAAAAGTAAAGAAAAACTCATACATTACTTACAAATACATATGAAAATAATTAAATACATTTCACTAGGTGATATCCCAAATTTATAAATCTCTTAAACATTTGTCTTTGACATCTGTAAGGCCCATTGTAATTTCTCAAGATTGATTTGATGATGTGCGTTCAATATCTGCAAGGATAAAAAATCATGTCTGGTTTTGGCACAAAAACCATTATTAACTTGTGAGACATATGTATTATAATTCCATATATAATCATTTGGGGTATATATTCCCCCTTTATTTTATTTTATTTTATTTTATGTTAATAGAATAAAATAAACTTAAAATTGTGGCTATTTAAACGAGGGATCGTAAGATATATTATTCTATGTAGTTTCATGATGAAGTTTGATATGATACAATATTCAGATCATACGTTTTCAATCTAATTTTTATAGCATAAAATGATAAAGTGTGAACATATCATTTAGTGAGCTATTAATCTCATGCCCTCGTTATTTTATCAAAGATGAGCAAACTTAGAAATTTTGGGGTCTTTTAAATCATATATAAAATAATTCAGTCAGTAAGCATGCTGAGTCACCTTGACGTGAATATTAAATATCCATTTTAAATTTTCATGTAATGAATGTCATAGTGTGAATAAATCATACTTTAGAGTAAGTTGAATACAAGGTTATGCGGAAGATTGCCTCGAGTAACCATATTTGAGGTTGCGCGAAATGTTGCTCCACGCGACCATGGCTGAGATTGCGAGAAAAGTTGCTCCGAGCAACCATAGCTGAGGTTGAGGAATAGGATACTCCGAGAGACCATGGATGAGGTTGCGCGAAAGGCTGATCTGAGCAACCATGACGGATATTGTATAGAAGGGTGCTCTGAGGAACCATGGCTGAGGTTATGCGGAAGAGTGCTCCGAGCAACCATGACTGAGGTTACACGGAAGGTTAATTTGAAAACCCTTATGTTAGGTTGCGCGGAAGGCTGCTTCGAGCAACCATGAGTAAGGTTGCGCGGAAGATTGCATCAGGCAACTATGACCGAGCTAATTTTAAGACTTGAGCAAAAATATTAGTTTTTCATAATCATTCTAAATAATGTCATTTTGATGAGGCCGTTCGAAGGATGTCATATTGACATGGTTGCTTAAAAATTATATTTTGATAAGGTTGCTCGAATACGTACATGTATTAATTTGAGTTCAATCCTTAAATAGTCTCATTTGAGACAATATAAAATAATTATGTGATTTCAAAGGGGTAGATGGATTATTCTAAAATAGATATTTTTCTACACGAACCACTTAGATTTATAAAATGCTATATATATGTTTGTATATAAAAAAATTGTGCGCGCAAATAAAATAAGCACAAATCAAATATTATAATGTCCAAAAAATAATGAGACGAGTGATTTTCTTATTTGGTATATATATATATATATATACACTAGGGTATGCCCATGCCTGAAGGCACGCTAAAAATTTCCAAAGTACATAATCGTGAAAAGGCAAAAATTTCGAAAGTACTTAATCGCGAAACGACAAAAGTTTTCAATAAACGCACGCATATATTATAAATAATAAATGTTTTACATATTATAAGTGTAGATTTTCAAAGTATTGAGTCGTCTAAATTTAAGTCATAAAATTTCTTTTACAATACAAATGTGTAAACAATTTTTAAAAAAATTGGGTAGAGTTCCCTTTGATAATAGGACTATCCACCTAGTTAAATAAATAAAAATAATATTTACAACAATATTAAAGATATGTAGAAAGAAATTATTACTCCGGTCCATAATAGTCCGAGAAATAATATATCGATTCAACTAAATTCTTGAAAACAAAAATCCTAGATAAGTCACATCCCTACATATATATGACTTCCCAAATATAACTTCATGTATATTGTCACATTATTTTAATCTAACATTCATTTCAAAAGGAAATTAGTTTCACTAAACAACTAATATTTAGTATTGCTACTTGAATAAAAATGAACTGCAGTGCTACTTCACATTAGGAACTCTGACAATACCTGACTTATTAATATCTCTTCTATATAGATACTTAGCTAGCAACAAACAACAAATGATCTATAATTACAGCAAATAAAATGTTAATAGATGACACATAAGTACTTTAATAGTATAATCAATGAATTGTTTAAATACATAAAACATAAAGGTTGCCAGTAGTTTTTTTTTATTGCAATAGGACTTGAATACAATGACATAGGGACTTACGCCAGGAGCAAAGTTAGTAACACTGCCATAAATGCCCTATCTATCTCACTAAATGACCATGTGGGGTGGGGTGGGCAGCTCAATAATTGTACTAAATCGTAAAAGTTTAACACCAAAACATTAGAGTCCATCCAACACACAAAAAATATTAAAAATGTAGACGTCAACAAAACAAATAAACATAAAAAAAATTAACGTATATGATCAACATTAACCCATGTGTTGACATGATGTTGTTAGTTCTTGGTCCAAGGCACGTCTCGTGCTCACGACAATATGCACCTGCGTATATTTACAAAGAGAGAGAGAGTAAATGAACAACCCTTTACATTTCAGGATCGTAATTAAAATAGATAAGAAAATAAATTACAACATGTAAAGATAAATTGTCATACATAATACATCAAAGAGAGTAGGTGACGTCATTCAAATCAATGACAATTAAATCACCATCAAGTTCAAAGAAACGAATATTCACAAAAAAAGGAAGGTATGGTCGAACCTGACAGTCGACATATAGCTGAACTAAATACGTAATATCTTTATGTTTGGAAATTGATTCAAATGCCCAGGAAGTAAACCTATACAATGAACCTGACACTCAAGTACAGCGAAGAAAATTCTGTTGGTTCTGTCACGGGTAAAGGAGAGATTGGAAAAAAACAAAATAACACCAATTTAAAGTCATCTGATAATAACCAATAAAATAAATTGAGATTGCAAATAACATCTATTCCATGTTATACATAGCCCATGATATATTTGGGGGGTTAGCTATCAATTTCTATGATATATATTATTTTTTCATCTAAATTAACATAGTAATAAATATGTATTAGACTTGGTGGAACAAAAAAATGTAAAGCTATCAACTCTTAATGTTGCAAAATAAACCATGGTAATAGGATGAACTGCATTTTATCAAACAGGCAATGTGTCTATGTTTCAATAAAGTTCTGTCAAGTGATTATTATAGATATGATAATATAAATTAATTGAAAAAATTAGCCAAACATGATTTGAAAAATGACTCACTATACATAATCCACACTTTTGAGTCAAAGAAATGACATTTTTTTAGGTGAACACAAAGGCCAATAATTAACAATAGCCAGACTAATCAACTTAAAATTTTAGTTTACCTCAACTAAATTCTAAATTAGGACAAAGATCCAAGTTGCCAACTTATGATTCCTGGAAAAAAAATATCATGTAAAAGTTAGTTTTTATGTAATAGTTGCCTGATCACCAACAAATGCACAAAGCAGTTAAGGCTGTAAAATCAGAATTAAACAAAAGGAGGGAAACCAAGGACACCTTGAAAATATCAATAAACCAAATAATGAAAACATAAATCAATTTATAGGGGAACAACTCATGAAGCCCTTAGATGTCAAAAATATGAATCTAAAACTTCCAGACACGACTGTAAACAGATCAGAGTGAAGAGCAAAGTAAATCAGCAGAACTCAAATCTAGATTTTTCACCTATAGATCTCAAATCCAAGTATACAAACTGATCCGATTTAGATTTATTTCTAGTCAATTTTTTTTCATAACCATAAACACTTCATTATCCCATCATCAGCAATGGGAAAGAGAGAAATAACCTAGAATGAGAGACTCAGCTTTGAATGCTAAGTCTTGCAAGGTTTTCACACCTTTAGAATTCTATTACTCAAACATTTATAGATACCCAACCAATTCCTCTAACTTTCAAGTATTCGTATCAAGAATCTTAAAATCTCATTGAGAATTGACACATTCGTGTTAAATCGAGTAGCCAAAGAAATCATAAGCTTCTTTACAACCCTATATTCCAAAAGTCTCTCTCGAAGATTATATAAAGCATTAACAACCTCTATTAATCTTGCAAAATAACCTCATAGTGAGGCTGACTCAAGAAATTTCAATATGAAGATTCTAAGCTGTTTATATTAATGAGCGATAGCGAAGAAATATTTGCTTAAAGACCTAAACATGATAAGAACAAAAGATTTCGTCATCTATTATGTATAATGTAAATAATAAATGTAAATGATTTAAGTCCATACTTGAAGGCAAGGAGAAACTAAAAACTGAAATGTAGAAAAAAATAGTGCACCACTTTTTCTTGAATTAACTGGAAATAAAAGAAATGTATAAACATTCTCACACAATCAATTCAACATAATCTGAAGAAACGCATGAAATGGTTGAATCACATAGAAAGGATGCGGCTGCTACTACATTTGGAAAAATTAAGGATGAAATAATACCTCTAAATACCAAGATTGTTGACCCAAAAACTGGTGATGAGAAACCTGTTATGTTTTTCATTGATGATGGAATTCGTCCCAATACAACATTGGCCGATCTCGTAAACTGAAGACAGTTTCTATTAAAGCATACACCACTCGACCGTCAAGAATGTGGAAACTTTTTACAATATCAAATTCAAGTACTCGAACAAAATTTAGATAGTTGAAATAATTATTTAACGCATATCACTTACAAAAAATTGCATACTAAAATAGAAATTAAGATTAATCATATCACCGATGACATGTAGCTATTGTTCATGTGACTCGCTCTTTTCATCACCTATACAGGGGTACGTGAGAAGAAAAATGACATAAGGGAACCTAAAAGAAAATTAAGAGATTATGAGTAGGAAATTACCTTTATAGGTTCTTGGCTCCTGCATTGTTTTACCCGAAATCTTTTCTCGCTGTACGAAATTAGTTCGTCTAGAAGAAGACTGCATTTGCAGTTGTGTTTCTTTTTGTATAAAACTGCACTCTGGTGTTTCATATGGCCATCATGGAAGGGGGTTGCATATGGCCATCATGGACGACGACTCGAACGCGCTTTCGGTTACCTCTGATATCCTTAACCACTGCATTCATTTGTCATAACAGTTAAAACAAACACACAGTTAAAATTGAAATGGAAACAACTTAGTATCAACCGAACATATATTAATACATTAGTTGCCAAATGATTAACTAAACTCTAACAAAGTTCTAAGGTAAAATAAAATATAAATAAATAATAGGCCTAGTGTATGTTTCGTTTGGTTAAAAGTCACAGGGCAACATTATTGATGAACATATAATCAAAGTAAAAATAATCTCAATTAATTTATGTGTTAATACACTATCGAGTGAAGATTAAAAATATATAAATTATAAACAGAAAAAAATGAAACATATTTTGTATAGAACTATGTACACCACGATGTTTGGGGTTACATTTTTACCAAATGATATTATTAACTAACATAAGTAAAACATCAATAAATGTTTTATAGAAAACATACAAAATGATAATTTTCTTTCATCTATTTATGAACATATTTTATGAAAATATATATATGCAGACCATACTGCTTCAACCACATGATGAAAGAAAAGAAAACGGTATTAAACATATTTTATATGAGAGCCCTTCCGTAAATGTCGGGGTTCGTAGATGTGGGCCCAAATAATTACCGTAGATGTGGGTACTTGCTCGTTAGATTTTAGTCGACGTGTATAAATTCACGTATCAGTCAATAAGTGGATGAAGAATTCTTTGATGCAGAGAATTCACATAGCAGTGTTGATAAAAAAAAATCACAACTTTAGGTCTCTTTCCTAATTTTCCTGACACGTCATGTGGAAAATTTTTGATACATAGCGATGGTGTGGCGTATGCCTCTCCACATCCCGGAGTATATGACATATGTACTGAGGCTTGTGGAAAAGTACTCGTGCTTCAAAGTACGCTTGCCTTAGTCATAAACCTTGTAATCATAGTGGTGTAACGATTTGTAAGTTTGTGAAATGCACTTGCATATGTAACTCCCTCCGAGCTGGGCCATGAAATATTTTCTACGAAACGAAACCTAATTCCTCCTCAATTGCAGCAGTAACATCAACTCTTTTCAAACCTAATTCCATTTCAATTGTAGGCCGCTATAAATGATTGTACTGTACATATAAAACAAAACATAATAGATCTAAAAAATTATTACAATATTAGTAAAATGTAATGAAAATGAAATAATATTTTAGGTAAGCACTATTAAAACAGCTACTTAATTTTGGTTGGAAGTAACTGCTGAAGCAACAGCTACATTTAACCCTTCATTTTGACCCCAATATTAATCCTCAAAACATAATTTGAAAAGATATACTTGTTGTAAGGCCCTTAGCATTCTATATGTAATTGGTCTCACATATACCTGCTGTAAGTTCCTAAAACAGTAACCTAAAAGTGACCTATTAAGGATTGCTATATAATATACATGCTGCATTTTTCTCATACCGAATCATAAAATTCCAAAGATAAAATGAATTGGATCATGCTTATTTTAAAAAACAAAATGATTACATCCAATTTTTATATAATATCACAAAAAGGAAAAAGGAATAAATATATAAAATGAAAGAATGTGATCAAATCTAACACTAAAATCAATAATCAAAAATATTTTCAAGAGAGGTAAATGATAATAGCTAACTAACTATAAGTTTGGTACCGCATTCAAATGAAAAATACTCGGGTAAAACACTCCCTATCAAGTTCTTCATGATGCCCACATTGATGTTGAAGAGGTCATACAGGGCTTCCTCATAACACCATCAGGTATGATAACTACATCGACACCTTTTAAAGAATCATCCAATTCAGAAGTTCCTGTGCAATTGAAAACTTGATAGGGAGTGTTGCATTAAATGAGATCAGCAACGACTCCCGTCAAATTTGTCATATCATATATATGGGAGGGCCGAAACAAATGGTGACACCTTAACCAGAACTGCTAGTGGCTGACCTATCCCCCCGACAGTATAAGCAAGTAATAGCATAACAATAAAAAGAACACGATCGTTGGATCGCTGACACTATTCAAACACCCATCTCCCATATTATATAGATATCTGTACTTATTTATATGATATCATGTACTTATTTATATGATATCATGGCATGTACGCCAAAACATACATGAGAGAAGATAAAATGGGCCATCAGTTGTTATATGTTGTGCAACGAAGGATCTATAGGAGAATGCTACATAAAAACATAAAAGCAAGTCCCGTAAGCACTTTGAGAAAAAGAAATTGGATTACAAATGATGCAACTAAAACACCAATTTTAAAGGTTTGAAATAAAAAAAATTAAAACTTAAGTGCTCGTTCTCATTCACGTATGTGTCTTTAAATTCAAGGTTCTATGAATAGGTTTTCATGGGGACCTTTTAAATTCAAGCCTGAATCTTTGAATTCAAGTTTGCATCATTGGACACTAAACAACCGCGATGACTGCCATTACTCAGTTGAAAGTCATCTGAGCTTGAGTTGAGCAGTCTTTTCACCAAGGGTAGATTATCGCCATTAGGAACAAACTCAAGGAAGTTACATCATATATAGTATATACATTATGTCTTTATGGCTGCAAAAGGCTATTCTCGCCTCATAGAATATGGTATATACATATTCTCTTCAGTTTAATAGATTTATGAAAAGGCGAGACACATAAATGAAAAATAGTTAAGATAAATGAACATATAAAAAATTATAAGCATACTAAATGAAAATAATCAATTGAAAAGTAAATATTCAATATTCATAACGACAAAGAAACAAAGGACATGTTGGAGATCTTAACACAACCTAGACAATATGTTGCATCTGTTGCATTGAAATAATCAAAATATGAAGGAAAAAAACATACCTGTTACGACAATCTAACAAATATGTTCTTGGACATATGTTGCAACAGCCTTCTGGACATATGTTGTTGTACCTTTGATAGCATCTGGACAACATCTGGACAGATGTTGTTATATCTTTGACAGCATCTGAACAACATCTGGACAACCATTCAATGTTATTGTAGAAGCTGGTGGAGAGATAACTACTTTTTTGTTAATGCATAAGAACCAAATTCAAGACAACCAAAGAAGAAAGTTCACAAACCAAACAAATGTTAAACCTTGATATCAACCCTTTCTATTGAACATTTGACAAATCTAAACCGTGGAAGACAATTGCTAAAATTATGCATTTTCTTCCATTGCATTGTTGATGCTCCCAAGCAATTGTCAGCATGTCCGAGCATTTCAACACCACATCTGCAAATTATAAAAGAGAACACTAAAGAAAATACGTTTGGTTAATTTAATCTTATAAAATTGTTGAATAAAAAGATAGGGAATAAATTTGGGACAGAGAGAGAATCTAATATCAATGAACCCAAGATAGTCATGCAATAATTTCTCATGTAACATTATGATTTCAATGTTTTTACATGCAGTTCAAACTTACTCCTTAGATATAGACACATAATGTCATTATTTTTCACCTTCACTTTTGTGTTCAATAGTGGCCATGATTTCCCTGTACATTGCAAGTCTTGCGGCCGCTTTTTGCCACCGGTAATGAACAATGTAATTCCATCACTTTTTGCCATCGACTATGATTCCCCCATACATCATATGTACGGAAGCAGAATCTAAACATGGCTTTTAAAATTTATAAATTCTTATCATATTATCACGGGTGTGAGACATTGTTGGAAAGTCTTGTGACAACTGAAAAAGTTTTCAAAGAGGCTAAATAAAGTTTTAGAATATCCCTTACCTAGTCAAAATGCAGGTTTATTTCAATCTCAAACTGTGAAAAAGGGGAAATTTGACTCGAGTATATGTGAAACGACATTTAAAAGTTCACACCAAACTAAGGATATATAATAAATTTATAAGTATTTTTGGCTCTGTTTTGCAAACTGTGTTTTGTTTAGGTCTATTTTGTACTTGGTTATTCTTGGTTTTTTACTTAGTTATTCTTTATTACCAACGAAAAAACATCCATGTAACATAGATATAGGATGATGAAACTTCTTTCTCTACAATCTGGAACCAATACAAAAGTTTTAATTTTGCAAAAACCTCATAAATTTAAAATCGATACAAAATGAATCATATCTTCAAGAACATTGAACATAAATCAATTCAAAAAGCTTTGAATCTAAAGGCAAGTCCCCAAATTAGATGGGATTTACCAAATAGAGAGGACAATGGCTGCAAACCCTAGAGATTTCTACGATCGCCCCCAAATCGCCTCCCTCTCTCTCTAGACGAAAATCAAAGAAATTTATGAATGAAATTGCAATTTCAATTGTATAAAACATGATCCTAGAGTAAACTAAGTTGAAGTGAACTATATAGTGAACCATAAAAGTAGGGGTGGAAAATTTAGACACGCGAAGTCGTGTTATATGATATTGTGTGGCGTCATGTTCATATTGAAACCTTAATTAGTGTTATCAAATGAGAAAATGCACAAAAATGTATTAACATACCCTCTTTGCCTTATAATTTGGTAATCACACACAAAATGGTATGATAATTATGTCTAACAAACGAAATTGGTGTACAAAGCGTGGCGATGAAATGAAAAATTACAATATGTTAAAAAATAAAGAGTATATTCCTCAAAATAAAGTGCCTCGTAGTTGATCTCTATTGTTAGCACCATAATATATTCCTAAAAATATAGTGTCCTGTGGCAACGACACCATGATATAATATAAAAAAATAATATTTAATTAACATAAATATTAAAAACTTTATCAAAGTAAATTCTCACCTTGGCTTAGTGTTCAAATTTGCAATGAATCATCAATTAATTACAATGTAGAAAAGAATAGGGTCAAATATGTTGTGTAAATACGTAAATAAAATATTAAGTGAATTATATATCATCATAACATTGTGAAAAAATCATTAATACATTATGACTCATAAAGAAAGTGGATTCATTTTAGTGGGAACATAATCTCATAGTGCCATAACAGTGCTTTCTAATACCGGTTTAGTTTTGCTTCCACGCCACATGGGTGCATTTTAATAACCCAGAAACTGAAAATGGGAAATATAATTATTTGAAAAATGAAATGAAAGGACGTAATTTGTGAGAATGTAGAAATCAGTAAAGGCATACAACCAAGATAATTACTGCATTAATTGTAACCCCAAAGCAGAGTCTACAACATATGACATTAAGGACGAAAGCTTGTGGTTTGTAACATATTTCTACCAAAAAGCAATCAATTAGTGAAGTAAATACTCGGAATGGCTATTTTAGACTGATATGAAAACACAACATGAATGACACAAATTGTAAATCCCCAAATCCCTTCACAACCATCATAATCGTAAATGGAAAATTCTAGATAGTAAAAATTATAAATACATGAAATCTAAATAAAAACTAAAAGAAATCTCCAATCGTTTGAAAGGGAGAGAGAGAGAGAGACATACTACCTCAAAGATCCCCACTTGAAATGCTATAAATTTTCATAAACAGCGGTTGTATCGCACCATGTTTAGCACCATGAAACCTACAACAACAATACACAATACAATATGCAAATACCTATAAAACATTGAGTATACCTAGATTTACAAACCAAAACAAATAACAATGTTATGTATTTTGCAATAAACGTATTTTTCGTATTTTGCATTCAACATATAGTATACCTGGAATATGGGAGGAGGCGGCTTGGCAGGCATCGGAGTGGGAGCTGAAGGGGATTGTGCTGTAGGGATGGTTTGTGTGGGTGGGGATGGTTCGGGAATTAGGAGAGATGAGAGAGTTTTGTGTGTGGGCTGTGTGTATGGTTTAGTTAATTCTACTAATTTACCCTTCCTTTTGAATTTTGATGAAGGGTAGAAAGAGGTCAAAATAGGTAGTATTTGTGTGCCTTTGTATGTGGTGGGACCCAAAAGATGATTGAAGTGTGGAATTTCCTGTTCTAACCATGTTTTTGAATTTTGGATAAGAGGGGGAAAGGATATGAAGGATTAAAAAAGAGGGGGAAAGGATATAATAAAGGGGCAAAAAAGGAAAAAAAAAGTCTTTTAATCTCAACCCTTGGATTCTTATCTTATTGGCTTCGATCTGAACCGTGAAATGTCTCCCCATCTTATGAATAATGAAAACACCATTATAACTTAGTTTATATATATATATATTAATACCACACATAGAAACTAATAGTCTCGATAAAATATGAGAATCACAAAATACATTTATTTCATTTAAAATGATAGAGCGATCTTATAATTAGCATCGTGCGCAATTTTAAAAAAAAATGAAAAGTGATTCATTTCCTTTAGTAACACATGCCTTATCTCCTCGTTCGATATATGGGATCACCCATTTTATGCTCCCACAGTTGAGCTAAAAAAATTGAGAAGGTTCGGCTGAGACCCATCTTTAGCTTCAACTAAACGATGATTCTCCAAGGTTTTTCAGAGATCAAGTCTGCTTGTGGGTCCGTCGGAGAAGTTTCGATCAGGGTGGAATCGTCTTCAATCCCTATTGGGTCAATTCAAAGGTGGTTCGGTTGATTTTGGCTTGGATAGGGCCCTGATCAAAACTCAAGGTGAATAATGGCTTATCATTTTTCAAGGTCGGTGCGAGATCGATCAATCGTAGATCGATCGACATGGGGTGCGTCGAATTTGACTCTGGTAAGTCGAATTTAACTATGGTGGATCGGATTCAATGGTGCCTTGTTTTGGGTGAAAACAAAAGTGGATCAGTTTAGGCCCATTTGAAATCTAAGGTGGGTTACTCAAAGTTGAATTTGACTCTGCGGGTCGAGGGAACCTATTATTGCGGCAACCGTTTCTTCGGGTCGAGGTTAATGCTAAGGACTTATTATTGTGGGGACCGATTCTGCGGATCGAGGTCAAATATGAGGACCTAAAGTTGCGGTGACCAATTTTGCGGGTCGAGACCAATTCTGAGAACTTATAGTTGTGATGCGGTTTTTTTTTTCTCTGGGGAGTCCTTAATTTATCTTTGGGAGTTTGGATGCACTTGTGGTTCCACTGGGGAATGTGTTTCTCTAAGACGTTGTGAGGCAGAGATATCCGACTAGAGCTTATAACTCCATTGGGGAAGTTGGAATTAGAAGTTACGCCGGGGAAATGGGTAAAATATTACGTAGTCCTACTGGAGAAATATTTGATTAAGTTTTATTTAGACTAGGGTTGAGAGATTGAAAAAAGGTTTTCTTAGAGAAGAAATGTTCCAATGTTTATTTGGTGATTTTAGGAAGTTCCCGAAGAATTTTTTTTATTTTCTAGCATTTTCTAGTATTTTTTGTATGAAAATTTTGGGACTACCGATCGGTGGGTGGAATAGGTTGTCATTTGGCAATTCCATAGTCTTTTGGGCTACCTTAGAAACAGGGAGAGGTAGGTGCCGATCGATGGGTGACAGGGGATAATGGATCGGCATGCCCCTTGTCCTCCTACAAAAAGGGGTAAGTTCTCCTCATTTTTCACAGCTCTTGGCATTTAGATCTTCTGCCTTTTCTTGCTAAGATCCATTTCTAAGCTTTTTAATTCTTCAAGTCTTAAAAATGGAGGATTTTTTTAGTAGCACGACCCAAATGGCATGGTTCGGTGTCAACGATTGAGCGAACCTAGAGTGGCAAGCTAGGGTGCCCTTAGCAACGAAAATGCCTTTGAGTTATTCAAGTCAGTTGCTGAGGACCGCTTTCTTATGTACGAGCCTTCACATCACCGGTTGTCTAGGGTGAGTAACCCTAGTGGCTACGTAAGTATTAATTACCTTTGGCATTCTTTTTATTCTTTTCTTTTTTTTCCCTTGAGTTGACAAAAGGTTTCTTTATTATTATTTTTTTTATTTTCGCAAACTGACATAGCTTCTACGGGCTTTCGTTCTCGGGGTACGACGGGGTTTGAGGATGTGTGGGATCAACTTCTGGAGGTGGTACACTGTGTAGTTTCCTCTGCAAGTTTTGGTCACCTGGAATTTTCTTTGGACGAGACACCACGCTCCACATTTGTTCTATGTGAGCTGGGGGAGAGGTGGTGGGACACTACCCACACCATTCATTTAGGATTTAGGAAGATGACGGTGACTCACATCAACGTCCAATAGCTTCTAGGGATTGAATATGAGGGTATGCATATTGAGGTGGACCAATCTTTGAGGGTGACACATGAGGCGATTGAGGCTGCGTTGGGCGATGTAGGGAGGATACTCTCTGGTGATTCGATTTGCATTTCTTCTCTCCAAGAGATGTTGTTGAGTCAAAGGATCAATGATACACACAGGCTACAGGTATGAAATGTGTCCCGTTTATTCATTCCTCTTTTGTTGGGGGGTTTCTTGGTGGCATCGAGTGGTGATGTTGTCCATCTATGGTTTTTACCATTTTTTAGGGTATTTTCGAATATCCATCTTTATGAGTGGGAGAGACTAACCTTGGCGACCCTTTATTCTTCTCTGAACACTTTTAGTCGATGTTGTCGACAGATCTTTACGAGGGCCACATACCTTCTAGCGATAATTCACGCATTTCTCTTTGTATTTTCCTGCATTTCCTTCAGTTTTCTTCTTCTGCCGATTCCTGCCTTTCTGCAGACGTGGTTATTCCCTTTTTCTTTTGAATCCTTTTTTTTATATTTTCTTTGTTTGCGCAAATATTGATCTTTATTGGAAATTGCAGGCGACTTTCTACCCCTGGGGAACAACTATCCAGTACACGGGGGTGACTAGGGTGCATGAGCAGATGCGTCGGCTGTTGATGCACAAGTTCATTTATTCTTGGTATTTAGGGGAGAGAGTGGTCCAGCAGATTGTGGAGGATGAGCTGGTGTTCCCATTGGCGATGCTCTCGATGTACATGTGAAAGACCGTGTGCAATGCTGATTTAAATAGTTGAGCAAATTCATATCACAAACTTATTTAATTAGAGTCAGTTTATGAATCAAATCAATTCATCCTTTAAACTCAAATAGCTATGTGCGTGCAAGTGTCAAACCAACATAAATAAAATATGCGACACAAATTTCTAGAAAAAATCCCTTCAGGGAAAAACCTTTTTATTTCACTATAATTGTAAATCGCAACTTTCACGGATTATAATGAAATACAGGATGACACTCGAATATCCGCAGGCGTCGATCGATGGCGTCAACAATAAATCCACACGCAACGAACCTATATGAATCGTAGTCCATCCTTCAATCCAGGAACACCGCAGCACTCCCTAATGACACGTAGTCACAAAACTCCGTCGATACTCATTCCACAATAGCATGCGGCCCTCGATTGTACAGATATCCCCACAAAGTATGAACATTGACAAACTATGCTTTAGGTTCCACAAAACAACTCACACAAAAGCTGTTGGGATTGTCAATTGCAAAACAAAAGTTATGAACCCTCAAATATGGTTGGAGAATAGAAAAACGTATTATGTCAAAACTAGTTTTTCTCCACATGAAAATCAGAAACCTGACACCCTTATTTATAATAAAAATCAAGGTGGTGACGTGTTAGCATAAACCACTGTCGTTCGAATGAAAGACGATGTCGTTCGAGGATGCTCCATCTCATTCGAAGGAGATGTGATGTCGTTTGAATGATAGTCATTAATCCCCTTAATAAAAGCCTTTTAAAGTGTTAAATAACTTGGAATCCTCAAACCTTAAAACTATTCACGGGATTAGGAGATATTTATCCAAAACCTTTATGATAAAATGTTTTTTGAAACTAAAAAACCATTTATTAAAAATCTCAAAAATCATTTTGATTTATATAAAAATATCCCAACACTTTTAATGTGAAATTTAAATGAAACTTAAACACATTTTACCAAATTCATCCTTGTTGGGCTTGAATGTTGAAGTCTTCTTGAAATTCGGATTCGTCTTGTGTAGATGTAAGCTTCTCAATTCTTTCGATGACTTGTAGCAACTTGTAGCGGTATATGACATACTAAATTGTGACGGACAATGTCCCTACAAATTTTCTCCTAAGTTTATGCCATTACAAAATAAAAATATTCGAATTATCAAAACCAAAAATGACTTATACAAATCTACGCTCCCATAAACTCAAACGTGGAAAGCTAAACTGATAAGTCTTCAAATTATTCAAACGATGCTTCAACAATCAACTTTTCAAATCTCCAAGATTTTCTCATCAGGGTATGCAACATAATGATCTTCAATTGTACCTACACACATGAGATAAAGCAAAAATCTCGTGACGAATCGAGTTTGAAATGATATAAATCATAAAACATGAAAGCATAATCAAATCTCCCCCATACTTAAAGTCCCCCTTAAAATCTTAATTCGTTTCCCCCCTTTTTATTTGTCCAAAATAGACAAGGAAAAGAATAAATCACATATAGCAAATTGAGGTGTCACGGTAAACAAGACAAACAAACTATTTTTTATTTTTCAAAATTTTATAAAAAATATTGTAAAAAATGATGTTATAAAAATCACACACCATGAATTTATACTAAGATAATCAA
The DNA here is from genome assembly GCA_949130495.1 of Sambucus nigra. Lineage (NCBI taxonomy): Eukaryota > Viridiplantae > Streptophyta > Magnoliopsida > Dipsacales > Adoxaceae > Sambucus > Sambucus nigra. The sequence goes on from OX422212.1 coordinate 502,522,542, forward strand.
ATCATGAAAATGGAATAAATGGGTGTTAACAGATTCGATAGAAAAATCAACTCAATCATATCATATGTGCAAGATGCATAAGTGAACTCCTTAGGAATGAACATTAAAATAGTCCTTAGGTGTAAAATTGTTGAATTTAGATAACATCGTCTTAATCATATCAACAAATTAAAGTATAAATGATTTCCACACCAATAACATCCAAAACTATGTAACGCTTTTTCATGACTTTTAAGGATGTGCAAACCATTTAAAATTCCATTAAAACTCCCTCCTTAACAGATAATGCTTTTTATTTTTCTTATGAGGTGATGAAACTAAAATCTATTGGCCCATTTTTTGCATAATTTTTTTTATTACCTTTCAATTTTTTCGGACTCTTTTAAACCTCATTGGACCCTAGATAATTTTTAATTTCTCACTTTTTTTAGGTCCATTTAAACGGTGGCTTAATCGTAAAGGATAAATGAGTACCTTTCGTAGCCCTTCCCCATTTTTTCAAAACAGACAATCTCACAAACGAACTCAACCAAGCTATGATAGACAAGCACAAAAGTCAAACAAATCCATGCATGTGTGCAATAAAGGACAAATAGAGTCAATCATGTAGGAAGCAACACTATATCATCTCAAAGACTCAACACTTTGTAAAACACATGAATGACACAATATATTGTCTCAAAACACTATCAAATAGTCGCGTGGATATGGCATGAAGTTGTGACTTGGTCATCCTAAGTATATTCACATAAGGTGTAAACTAAATACAAAACTCTTTTTGAATTTTTTAAAATTTTCAAAAAAAATAAAATCTTTTTGTTTTTTTCGAACACTGTTCAGAAACTACCCAGCAGTACCAAATACAATAACAATATGAACCAGGGGACTGCAAACAGATAAATCCAGAAAACCACACAGGTCGTTCAAATGAGAATCAATGTCACTCGAACGAAAGTGCATGTCGTTAGAACGACAGCTTCACGTGACAACTGATGTCTCTTGAACGAGAATTGATCTCGCTAAGAAAAACAATTTTCACAGGAATCCCATAATGGCATGCAGTTTTTTCCAGTGAAAAAAGTTCATGAAAATAGTTCCTGGAATGGGTAAATAGATCCAAAATAGTGCTAAAATAGTACCAAAAAATAGGAAAAGAAAAAAAATTCTAACTAAGTATAAAACAAATGGTACATACTAGCAATAGGCAAAAGATAACATCATGAAAATCAACCTATGTTAGCAAACATGTCTAGACCTTAACTGGTAGGTACGGTGGAGTTTTTCAAAGATGGTGATATGTTTTGAAACAACTCCATCAAATCATGAGAAGTCTTGACCAAAAAACATTACTTGCTCTCGAATATATGCAAACTATCTATCATTATATGCAAGAAACGTATCATGGGTGGGTGCATATGTCCGAACATGTGTATGAACAAAGCATGACACACAACCCAATTTAAAATAAAACTCCCTAAAGTGTCCTCTCTTTTTAAAATGGGAGCAAACATAAACCGTCCTAGGTACACCTCTCTCAAAATGTCTCCTAAATGCTCTCCTAATAGGTATGGTACACCTAGGTGGGTTAGGTTGAGAGTTATGTGAATCCAACTCTAAAGTAGGAACCGGCTCGGGTGCAACAAAAGAAGTAGACGCACCGTCATGACTTATTCCTAAAATCTCACCACTCCCCAAAACAGGATTGAGAATCATCTTTCCCACCTTCTTAGATGCGTTCTCTGTTGATACCAAAATTAATATGCTGATGTGGACGAATAATACGAAGACACATGTCAATCTACGTGGCATAATAGCAGCGAGAAAGTTCATTTCCCGACCAACCATGATTCTTTCCGAGCAACGAGGATACACCGAGGAACTCTAGCGCTCCGAGGTACTCTAACGCTCCGAGGAACTCCTGAGCAACGAGCAACTATGGCGGTCCGAGCTGCACCTCGGTCGTATCATTAATTGCCAGATAATCAACAGTTCAAATATTCATTGAATGCTTATATTCTTGACGCGCACGCTGCATTAAATGTATTACCCTTTCACATGTATATCATTTAATGTAGAAAACCTTTCATGTACAGCCTCAAGGCTATAAATACCTTGTATCATCCTCATTCAAGGGGGACCGGAATTTCTTGAGAGAACTTGTAATCAAGAATTCTGCAAACATTCAGCAATAACATAACAGTGGACGTAGGCTTTATTCCTAGCCGAACCACTTTAAAAATCTTTGTCTTATTTATTTATCTGTGATTGAATAATTAGAGCAATCTAGTTTTTTACATCAACAGATTGGCGCCGTCTGTGGGAAATGACTGTTATTATCGTTTTTCATAAAAAATCATTTACCATCAATGGCAGATAACCCAGAATCCAGTAATCGAAATGCTGGAAATACTGGAAATCTTCCAAATCCATTTGCATCTCCAGATCTGGCCGGAATTATGACAAATCTGGCTCAAGGACAAACCGCCATGCAAGAATCTATGAGGCAACTCATTCAAACTCTTCAAGGCGGTGCACCTACATATTCAGGGCAAAGGAGTGATCGTGGCCAATCGCGATCCAGACGTACTATGTGATATCGCAATGAAGAATCTAATGATTCTTCTTATCAACCTGGGCGAACTTCATCAATACGGGCCACGGATACAGATCAACGTATCACTCTCTCTCCGGAGAGAACTAGCGCTTTAGAAAGATTAAGCAGGGTGTCTCCTTTCAGTCGATTAGGACCAAGGAGGAATATGAGTCCACCTAGAGCTCCATCGAGAAGTTTACGGCCACCATAAGGTTTGAGAGAAGGATCAGCACAATCACGACCAGCTACTCGTCGAGATAAATCTCAGGAAGCTATGTCAGAACAATCAATTGCTCGGACTAGGCGGCCTGAGGAAGGGAATGAAGCATGGAAAGGTTCCATTCAACGGTTGGAGGAGAGACTGGGAGAAATGGCTAAAGCGAGGAGCCCTTTACAGAGAACTTTTGTTCAAGGGACACCTTTTGTGCAAGCCATTGTGGATTTTCCAACACCATCGAAATTCAAAGCACCTGTAGTGACCCCTAAGTACGATGGAAAGACAGATCCTGTACTTCATATAGAACAATACCAAGCTGCTGCCGACATCTATGCCGTCCCCGACGAGATGAGGTGTAGAGCATTCTCGGGAACTCTTACCGGATCTGCACAAATATGGTACAATAATCTTCCTCGGGGTAAGATTTCAACTTTTATTCAGTTAGCCGAGCTGTTCATTGGCAATTTTTGTTTTGGAGCAAAGCCAGTAAAGAGAGTAGCACATTTGCTAAGTGTTAGGCAAAAATCAGGTGAAAGTACTAGAGATTACATAACTCGTTTTAATAACGAGAAGTTGGAAGTCATAGATTACGAAGAAAAAACAGCGATCACTGCTTTGATGAGTGGTTTATTACCTAACAAGCTGTACTACACCTTGGCCAAAGATCCACCTAAAACTATGTCCGAATTGATGGCAAAAGTAGCCAAAATCATGAATGCCGGGGAGGCTATGTCTGCGAAGAAGAATATGGATAAAGAAACTAAGGTGGAGGTCGACAAGTCTAAGAAGAAAGAGCAGAAAGGTAATGGTGGTGACAAGCACTCCAAGAATAATAAGACGTCATGGGAGGTCCTAAAGAAGTACGATAATTATACTCCATTGAAAATTGGTATTAATCACGTTTTAGAAGAAATAAAAAACAGCGAGGAAATCAAGTGGCCAGAAAAACTGAGGACAAATCCTGATCTGAGGAATAAGGCCAAATACTGCGAGTTTCACAAAGATCATGGCCATATGACCAAAAATTGCATAGCCCTTCAGAACGAGATTGAAACGCTCATTCGAAGAGGAAAATTATCAAAATATGTAGATCGCAGGGGTGAGAGGAAGAATGATGATAGAACTAGAGAAAGATCTAGATCTCCTCGTGGTGCAGAGGAGAAAAAGAAGAGGGACCACGAAGATGATCCAGATGATGACCCTGATCTTCCCAAGAAGCCAAGGCAGCCTGAACGAGAGGTATTTTCCATACGTTTTGGGTCATTTGATTGTAACGTTATTACAGGAGGAGATGCAGGAGGAGGAGACCTTACTGCAGAAAGAAAGGCTTACCTCGGAGAGGCTCAAGCTTGTTCGTATATTCAGCGGATAAATCTGGTCGAGGATGATCGTCCTAGGAAAGTAAACAAAGAGAAGCTAGTCATTGGATTTTCAAAAAACGACCTGGCAGGTGTTCTTTACCCTCATGACGATCCTTTGGTGATCAAAATGAGGATGAAAGAGGTAATGATTTCAAGAGTGTTAGTAGACAACGGTAGTTCAGCAGACATCATGTATTATTCATGCTTTGATAGCTTGAATTTGAAATTATCTCAATTGGAGCCTTATCATAGACCCCTTCTGGGTTTTGCTGGCGAGAAAGTATTTCCACTTGGGACGATCAAGTTGGATATATTCATTGGAACCTGGCCTGCTTGTCGAACAGAAAGAATACGCTTCTTCGTGATGGATAAGAATGTGCAGTCAGCCTACAACATCATCATGGGAAGAGTTGGATTGAAGAAGTTCAAAGCAGTTCCATCTACGGTACATCAGTGCTTGAAATTCCCAACAAACTTTGGGGTAGGAGTTGTGAAAGGTGATCAAAAAGTAGCTCGGGAATGCTATTATTCGTCTGCCGAGCAAGAGGAACTTGAAGAATCAAGGAAAAAGACTACTACTTACCAAGTGGAGGAAGATACAGAAATCGAAACCCTTGATCCTAGGGATGAATCTCAACTTGTAAAAGGACAGGTGGTGGAATCTACAGAAAATATTATTCTGGACGACGAGCATCCTGAACGAATAACCCAGATAGGATCGTCGTTGGATGTTTCAATAAAACAGGAGTTGATAGTTTTCTTGAGAAAGAGGAAGAACACTTTTGCTTGGAGTCATGAAGACATGCCAGGAATAGATCCAAACTTCTTATGTCATGAGCTCAATGTGAATAAGGAGATCAAACCTGTGAAACAGAGAAGAAGAGTGTTTAGTCCCGAGAAGAACCAGGCCATACAAGAGGAGGTCGAGAAGCTCCAGAAAGCCCAATTCATTGAAGATGTGAAATATCCAGATTGGTTGGCAAATGTGGTGATGGTAAAGAAGAAAAACAATAAGTGGAGAATGTGTGTTGATTTCACTGATCTGAACAAGGCATGCCCAAAAGATCATTTTCCATTGCCCAGAATCGACCAGCTAGTGGATGCTACCTCGGGACATGAGCTGCTCAGCTTCATGGATGCATATTCTGGTTATAATCAGATCAAAATGAAACCTGAAGACAGGGAGAGTACTTCTTTTATTACCCCAAGGGGAACTTATTGTTATAATGTTATGCCTTTTGGTTTAAAAAATGCAGGTGCAACATATCAGCGGCTGATGAACAAGGTTTTTGCCGAACAAATCAGCTGCAACATGGAGGTCTATGTAGACGACATGCTCACCAAAAGCAAGAGAGCTACTGATCATCTAGTTGACTTAGGCCAGACCTTTGATCAATTGGAAAAATACCAAATGAAGCTCAACCCGACGAAGTGTACCTTTGGAGTACGAGAAGGAATGTTCCTCGGATACATCGTCTACCAACGAGGTATTGAGGTAAATCCAGAAAAGATCAAAGCTCTTTTAGGGCTGCGATCCACAACGACGAAGAAAGAGGTACAGAGTCTTACAGGACGAGTTGCAGTGCTCAACAAATTTGTATCCCGAGCAAGTGATAAATGTCTCCCATTCTTCAAAACACTGCGAAAAAGTTTTGAGTGGACTGATGAATGTGAAAAGGCTTTTCAAGACTTGAAGAAGTATTTGGGAGCACCACCATTGTTGTCCAGGCCAATAACTGGAGAGAAGCTATACTTATATTTGGCAGTATCAGAGAATGCAGTTAGTTCAGCATTGATCAGATTGGAGAATGGAGTCCAGAAACCTATCTATTACACAAGTAAAGCTTTTCGAGGTGCAGAAATTAGGTACCCAAAGCTAGAAAAATTGGCACTGGCATTAATTGAAGCGAGTAGAAGAATGAGGCCATACTTCCAGGCCCATATAATCATTGTATATACTGACATTCCATTAAGACAAGCTCTTCACAAGCCAGAAAAATCAGGAAGATTGATGTATTGGGCAATAGAACTCGGTGAATATGATATTGTGTATGAACCCAGATCATCATTAAAGGGGCAAGCTGTAGCAGATTTTATAGCAGAATTCACATACCCTAATACCCCCGAGGAACAAAAGGTACTTGCTGACCAACCTGTGGACGATACATGATCAACAGACACAGATCCAGACCAACTAAGGTTGGTAAAAGGACTCGTGGATGTAGAAAAATCATCATATTCAAACCCAAACCAACTACGGTTGGTAAAAGGGCACGAACAAATGATCGACGAGGAGAGAAAGATACCAGGGGATGATGAAAGAAAACAACAGATATTTTACCGAGGAACTCTGACAAATAAGAAATTTGAATACGAGTTACCTACATGGAGATTATATGTAGATGGATCATCTTGCACAGCTGGTTGTGGAGCAGGGATTGTTTTAAACACCCCAGATGATATTGACATGGAGTATGCCTTGCGATTCCAATTCAAGGCTTCTAATAATGAAGCTGAGTATGAGGCCATGATAGCAGGTTTTCATTTGGCGAAAGTTATGGAAGCACGGCAAATAATTGTTTTCAGTGATTCTCAATTAATTGTGAATCAAATGATGGGAATATATGCGGTTAAGGGAGAATTAATGGTGAAGTACCATGCAAAAGTGATGGAGTTATTGACAGAATTTAATGCTATTCAATTGGTGAGAATACCGAGGATGGAGAATGCTAGAGCAGACGCATTGGCCCGATTAGCGTCAGCTACGCGCACCGAGCTGCAAAGAAAGATACCAATTGAAGTATTAGAAAGTCGGAGCATAGAAGAAGATCTGATGGTGAAGATTATTACCCTTGATTTAGGACCATCTTGGATGGATCCTATCAGGGCATACATTGAAGAAGGAGAATTACCGGAGGACAAGCTAGCTGCCAAGAAATTGAAGTATAAAGTTGCTCGGTATGTATTAACTAATGGTGTTTTGTATAGACTAGGAATTATGACAGGTTTGCAGAGATGTGTGCATCCATCAGAAGTCAAGGAATTGGTTGAAGAAATCCATGAAGGATCTTATGGAGCTCATGACACAGGGATATTACTGGCCGACGATGAGGGCTGATTGTATAGCCTATGCCAAGAAGTGTGACAAGTGCCAACGTTTTTCCTCCATCCGAAGAACTCCACAAGCATTGTTGACACCCATAACTTCACCTTGGCCATTTGCCATGTGGGGGGTTGATCTGGTTAGACCATTGCCGATGACTCGAGGAAGGTTCAAGTACCTCGTCGTGGCAGTGGATTACTTTACTAAGTGGGTGGAAGCTGAACCACTAATTGATATGACGTACGAGAAGGTATATCAGTTCATTTGGAAGAACATCATTTGTCGATATGGTCTCCCCCATGCTTTCATCACAGACCATGGAACACAATTCGATAATGAAGAATTTGCTGCCTATTGTCATCAGTCGAACATTTTGAAGTATCATTCAGCACCAGGCCATCCCCAAAGCAATGGACAGACTGAGGTGACAAACAGAACATTACTAAATGGTTTGAAGAAGAGGTTAAGTGAAGCTAAAGAAAATTGGATTAACGAGCTCCAATCAGTACTATGGGCTTACCGAACAACTCCCCGAGCAGCAACTGGAGAATCACCATATATGCTAGCATTTGGAAGTGAGGCTGTGATTCCTGCCGAGTTGGGTCTCCCAACTCATAGAGTGCTGAATTTCAATTCCCTAGTCAGCAATTTGATGAGAAGACTGGATTTGGATATGCTCGAGGAGGTTAGAGAAGAGGCAGCCATTAGGAATGCTGCTTACCAACAACGTACAGCTCTGTTCTACAACAAAAGGGTGAAGAAATGTGACTTAAAAGAAGGGGATTATGTGCTAAATAAAGTCATTCAAAAGCAAAATAAGTTGGAAGCAAACTGGCATGGACCTTACCGAGTTACAGAGGTTGTTCGACCAGGAACTTACAGAATAGCAACTCTAGAGGGAGAAGAATTTAATAACGCATGGAATGCTGAACGACTGCGCAAGTATTATCAGTAATGTAAAATGTAAAGCATTTCTTTCATTATGAATAAAACGAGGATGTTTCACCATTTTCTTTCTGTTGAAAGTTTCTCGGGGAATACTAGTGTGTAATACACTACTGCTCCTTTGGTTAGGAGGCGACACTAGTGTGACCAACTACGGTTGGTAAGATATCTAGTGGACAGCTCGAAAGAGCCAAAAAAACTACTCCTTTGGTTAGGAGGCGACACTAGTGTGACCAACTACGGTTGGTAAGATATCTAGTGGACAGCTCGAAAGAGCCAAAAAAAAAACTACTCCTTTGGTTAGGAGGCGACACTAGTGTGACCAACTACGGTTGGTAAGATATCTAGTGGACAGCTCGAAAGAGCCAAAAAAACTACTCCTTTGGTTAGGAGGCGACACTAGTGTGATCAACTACGGTTGGTAAGATATCTAGTGGACAGCTCGAAAGAGCCAAAAAGTTCGAAAGAACCAATACTACTACCACTACTACTCCTTTGGTTAGGAAGTGTACACCAGCGTGATCAATTACGGTGTCGGTAAGATACAAATATACTCTCAAATTACAACTTATGTTGGTCGGGAGGTAAGATTATTACAAAAAGTTCTTTGAAGAACAAAATATTCCAAAATATACCAAGTATAGCTGGTCGGGGATAAAAACCCATCAACTGTAGTTGGTCGACAAACATAATTTAACAACCTTGGTTTGTTGGAAAAATTTTAAACATTTTTATACTCATTACTTTCTTATTAAGTGATTGAGCAACATTACTGATACTGGTAATTCTTTTTACTAAGTTGGTCCATGAACAGCACAATATTGTTATCTTTTTAACAGATACATATGCATAAATGTAAAGTGTTTGATAAACACAAGACAATACCAATACAGATCTATAAACAAAAATGAAGTCTTTCATTAAAAATTCAAAATAAGTTACATATTACATGCATGTGCTGACTATTACATTAAGATTCCTATTCTATTGGTTTCTTGCCCTTTGCTTTTGAGACAGGATCTTCGCCAGCAGGAGGATCTTCCAGGCAAAGGGGAGAATTAATAAAGTTCAAGTCCTTCAGCATTCTGACGTTCATTATTGAAGGTGTATCCATTAGATGCTCTGGACGAGATACTTCGATTTGGGAATGAAGGCTATAATCACCGAGGTATTTTGAAATTAAACTACGAGGAATGGAACGAGCTGGGATCCAGGCCATGTCCAATTTGAAAGGTGGCACAGGCAAGTCTAGTACCCCTGGAGCATGATAATCCCATAAAAAATGCCCTTGCTCCAATTTTAATACACCCAAGGCGTTCAACCATCCCTGCTTATAACCTTCATTGTTGGTGTGTTCAATACGAGCATCCAAATGAACAAGAGCTTCATTATACCCTGTCATCCAGAATTCCCTGGGCTGCTTATGAAATTGAAAGGTCAATCTATCCAATTGTTCGAGAAGATTTTTGGCAAAAAGATCCTTGGTATGAAGAGCAGACTTCGTTGCAGTAAGTTGATCTTCCAACGATAGATTTTTCTTGGACATTTCTGGCAGAGCACGATCCTTAGCATTCAATTGAAACGCTTGAGTTTCCAAAGTAGACTGAGTGCGAGCCTCTTCAACATTGCGACTAAGAACTCTTGATCGGCTCCGAGAAGCAACTGGAGAACTTTGTTCCTCAACAATTCTTCCTCGTCCCCGAGAACCTCTTCCTCGTCCCCGAGCAGTCACAGGAATAACAGATTTTCTCAAGTTATCCAGTTCTTGCCTTAGTTTGGCATTTTCAACTTCTAAGAACGAGAAACCTTCATCAGTAACAGGCACTAGAGCAGTGGAAGATGACGCTGCAGATTCATATTGAGCTAACTTTTTCTGTAAATTATTATTTTCTTGTTCCAGGATCTCGGCAATCTGCCTGCAAGCTTCAACTTGACCTTTTAGGGTCCTTTCCCTAATATCATATCCAGCGATAATCTTTTTATGGCCTGTTTCAGAAGAAAGTTGGTGATATCTATTTTCATAATCCTTGTGCAACGAAGCCATTGATGCATTGTGTTGATTTTGAAGATCCTCTATGGAACCATGAAGTTCCTCGATCAATTCGTAGTATGCCACATTATTGGCCACAGATCTATCAAGTAAATTTTGCAGGTACCGATAAGCCTCAACTGCTTGTTCTGAAGCATCGTGACCTAGGATGTCGACAATCTCTGATACACTTAGGTCTGTATGACCAGCTTTATAATATCCATTGCATTGTCGCATCAACTCAGTATCAGGAGCAGATATCAATTCCATTCTGGCCAAAAACTAATAACGAAGAGAAAGAAGTAGTTAAATAAAAGCAATCATATCATCAACAACAGAGATGAGCAAAGATGTATTTTATTAGATCACAAAAGGATTACATTGTTCGATTACAAGTAATAAAATATGGAAATAATGCCGAACAACTTCACACCTTTTCCTTGTCTCCCAAGACTTTCTCGGGAGGCTGGGACGAGGAGCTCGGTTGCTCGGTGGTAACAACGGTTTGATCAACAGGAATCTTCTCGGCAGGAGGAGGCATAGAAGAAATGTCCTCGATGACAGAGGGTTGAGAAGCAGAGACTGGGTCACCCATAGCCATAGAAGATTCATCTGAGACAGGCTCATCTTCTTCTTCTTCCACAATTGCTGGAGGAGGACCAGGGAGGTGTCGTTGGAATAGCTCAGAATCGTCTTTGACCTTCAACTCTTGCAGAGCAGCTACCCAGCCATCGTGGAAGTATTTCAACTTCCCATATTGGACTTGGGATGTCATTGCAGCAATCCCCTTATCCCATCATTCTCCCAACCAGCACTGAAAGATTTCTTGACTGCAACCTTTCTTCTCAACTTCTCCGAGGAGAGCTTCACATCCAATTCCTCTTTTTTGACCTTGATATCTCGCAGGGTAGATAACTCTTCCTCTGCCTTTTTCAGTTTGCCATCATATTCCTAATGTTCAACCTCTAAACCTTTTACTTTATCCTCCAAATTCTTGGAGGTTTCAGCCATCTTCACCTTCTCAGCTTCAGCCACAGCCAACTTTTTCTCCCAAATAACTTTTTCCTCAACATACTGTTGACGAGATTCCTTTAAAGATTGGGTCAAACCCAACAGAGCATCCTCTACACCTGACGAGGAGCTTGAAGCTTTAATAGCCTCATCCTTCTTCACAATATTATTGAAACAGTTCACCAGCTGAAAGATGAGAGAAATAGTAAAGTCAATACAAAATGCAAGCATTCAGAGAAAGAAAGAAAAACCAGAAGTATGAGAAATTTACTGAAGCAAGGTGACGAGCAGCTAAGGATGTCAGCATATCCCTAGGAATTTTTTCATCAATACCATGGACCTCGGGTACGACCGAGCTCATTGCAGAACTTGGAAGAATGATGTTTGGAACATCAGTACCACCAGCAGGAAGAGAGGAGGCAGTTTCAGCTGGAGTAAATGAGGATGATTTCCTCAATCTCCTCAACGGGAGTTCAGAACCTTCAACCAAAGAAGTCTTGGTCGGAGAGATTGTAATTACATCTACAGGAGCACTTTTCTTGCTCGGAACCACTGGGGGCTTCTCGGTAGCTTTAGAAGACCCAGCATCCACTTTTTTAGTCCCCTCTGGGACATCAGCTTTGCTTTTCTTGGCCCCAGCAACAGAAGTAACATCATCGAAGAGAGTAGGAGGAGCTCTTTTCTTACCCATCCTTTGACTTAAAGGAAGATGAGAATTTGAAGAAGATTCCTCTGGGGTGGAAGCTGGATCAACAGGACGAGCAGTATAAGAGGTTGTATAACTCTTATACTGTAGAAAATATGATGCAGACCTAATGTGCTCGTCTGCAACGTTCTTATGCAAACCCCAGGGACAAGATCAAAATATTGACAAAACTCAAGACACAATGGGTTCGGTGGAAAGGAAAAACCACATTCAGCAATGAAAAGACTGGGGAACCAATGTCCCTCAGCCAATCAAAAATAATCTAAAGGCTCAGAAAGAACCTCTAGAGTTACCCAGGAAGGAATGGAAAAATCAGAACGAAATTTCTCAACAGACTCCACAATATAAACCATATTGAATAAAAGAGATACAGAAGAAAGGAAGAAGATCTTACAGGAAGAAAGGACGTATGTTGACAACGAATGAAAACAAGGATGAACGCACAAGAGAGAAGGAGAGAATAGAAAGCTTGAATGCAGAAAAGTGGAAAACGTAGAAGACGGTATGGTTACCTAAGAAGTTTAAATACTCTGCATTGGGAAGCGACGAAAGAAATGATTACCAAAAAGAAACTACTGAACTTCCGGCGGCTAAAAGGACAAAAACTGCACGGAGATCGAAGCGCTTATAAAAAAATTCAAAATAAAGGCGGAAGCTGCGAAATAAGAAGGAAATTTGAACACAATGTTCCTGAAACCCAGGAAAGTCATTTAATATTGCCATATACCGAGAAAGAATGTTCCATACTCCTCAAAGTTCGAAATATGAAACATTGGGGGCTTCTGTTGATACCAAAATTAATATGCTGATGTGGACGAATAATACGAAGACACATGTCAATCTACGTGGCACAATAGCAGCGAGGAAGTTCATTTCCCGACCAATCATGATTCTTTCCGAGCAACGAGGATACACCGAGGAACTCTAGCGCACCGAGGAACTCTAACGCTCCGAGGAACTCCTGAGCAACGAGCAACTATGGCGGTCCGAGCTGCACCTCGGTCGTATCATTAATTGCCAGATAATCAACAGTTTAAATATTCATTGAATGCTTATATTCTTGACGCGCACGCTGCATTAAATGTATTACCCTTTCACATGTATATCATTTAATGTAGAAAACCTTTCATGTACAGCCTCAAGGCTATAAATACCTTGTATCATCCTCATTCAAGGGGGACCGGAATTTCTTGAGAGAACTTGTAATCAAGAATTCTGCAAACATTCAGCAATAACATAACAGTGGACGTAGGCTTTATTCCTAGCCGAACCACTTTAAAAATCTTTGTCTTATTTATTTATCTGTGATTGAATAATTAGAGCAATCTAGTTTTTTACATCAACACCCAAAGTGACTTTAGTCTCTAGGGAGTGCTTAAGATCTGTCTCTAATTGTGACATGCGGGCTAAAAACTCACTCTTTTCCCTATTCAAAGCAATCAACTACTCACTCAAAGAAACCTTCACTTTCTCGACTTGACTTGCTTTTTCCTCACACTCCTTCAAACTTTCAATCTCTCTCTCCAAATCTTTCATCTTGAGACCCAACTTGTTATTCAATTTTTTTGTCTTTAAGGTCTCGGCGTACAACTCTCGAAATGAAATCTGGAGCTCACTCTCATCATCACTACCGTACTCGCTCTCAGACTCGCTAGAAACACCCAAAACCTCCTCGGGGGTATCACGTGCATAAGTGTCCTCATCGATGTGGGACAAAGTGGGTGTGCTCTCATGACTATATAAAAAGGAAACACGCATACCATGTTCTAAACCTTTATCGGACTCAGCGTCCCCATCTCCCTCTTCTCCCTTACTATCACTAAAGGTGGCTGGCATGGCAACTTTCTTCCCATCTCTCCTAAGCCTAGTGGGACACTCAAACGACTTGTGCCCTCTCCCCTCCCACTCAAAACATTTTAAATTTTCAATTTTTTCTTCACCCTCTTTCTCTTTCTTATCGCTTTGGTTGTCCATGTCTTTCCTTTTATTTTTCTCCGAAAATATTTTATTGGAAGAATTTTTTTTCAAAAACTAGAGAATTTTTTTAAAATTCTTTGCAAGCAGTGTCATGTAAAAATCAGACTCGTCCTCAAACTCGGACTCACAAAAACTCACTTTCTTTTTCTTATCTTGGGCTTTAAACGATATCCCTCTATCCTTATGTTTGAAAGTGTCGGGAACATGTCAATTTCGTACGTATGTAGGTCTCCTACCAACTCTTCTAATTTCATATGATTCAAATTTCCTAAAGTATTTAAAACAGTTACCTTAGGGATAAAACACTTTGGTAGCGATCTTAAAATATTTTTAACTACTCGTGCATCAGGAATGGGCTCACCAAGATTAAAACTAGTGTTGACAATGTCGGACAAACGTGCATAAAAGTCATCAAAACACTCATTCTCTAGCATGGTGATGGTGTCAAATTAAGTGGTCAAATTTCAAATTTTGGACTCCTTGACCGTGTTAGTGACTTCGTGGGTGAGTTACAAAGCATCCCACGCTTCTTTAGACGTGGTGGACATCATAATATGTCGAAACTCATCAGGGGTGATGTGTCCAGAAAATGCACTAAGCCCACGTGAATTATAAGTACTCCACCTAAACTCATCCTCAGTCTAGTCTGACACAAGTTTTAAATTTGTGACATTATTTGCAACGACAGAGGGGGGGTTCCAACCTCTTTCGCAAATGACCCAAACTATCTCATCGATTGCTTTGAAATGGGATTTCATACAGACTTTCCAGTAAGCATAATTAGACCCATCAAAAATTGGCAACTGACTATATAAGTTTCGTTTGGAAACATTGCGACAAACTTTCAAAAGTCATATTTTTCAAAAAAATCAATATCACAACATTTTTGGGAAAAATAAGATTACACGATAAATTAGTGTAACCTTCTCTGATACCAATTTGAAAGACTATGTGCAATACTGATTTAAATAGTTGCGCAAATTCCTATCACAAACTAATTTAATTAGAGTCAATTTATGAATCAAATCAATTCAACCCTTAAACTCAAATACCTATGTGCGTGCAAGTGTCAAACCAACATAAATAAAATATGCTACACAAATTTCAGGAAAAAATTCACTCAGGGCAAAACCTTTTTATTTCACTATAATTGTAAATCGTAACTTACACGGATTATAATGAAATACAGTTTGACACTCGAATACCCGCAGGCGTCGGTCGATGTCGTCAGCAATAAGTCCACACGCAGCGAACCTACATGAATCGTAGCCTAGTCATCAATCCAGGAGCATCGCAGCACCCCCAATGACACACAGACAAAACTCCGTTATGACTCACTCCATAATAGCACGTAGCCCTCGGTTGTAGATATATCCCCACAAAGTATGAACAATAGCAAACTATGCTTTGGGTTCCACAAAACAACTCACACAAAAGCTATTGGGATTGTGAATTGAAAAACAAAAGTTATGAACCCTCAAATATGGTTGGAGAATAGAAAAACGTATTCTGTCAAAACCAGTTTTTCTCCACACAAAAATCAAAAGCCTGACACCCTTATTTATAATAAAATTCAAGGCGGTGACGTTTCAGCATAAACCACTGTCGTTCAAACGAAAGACGACGTCATTCAAGCGATGCTCCATCTCGTTCGAACGAGATGTGACGTCGTTTGAACAACAGTCACCGATCCTCTTAAAAAAGACTTTTAAATTGTTAAATAACATGGATTCCTCAAACCTTAAAACTGTTCACGGGATCAGGAGATATTTATCCAAAACTTTTATGATAAAATGTTTTTTGAAAATAAAAAACCATTGATTAAAAATCTCAAAAATCATTTTGACTTATATAAAAAATATCCCAACACTTTTAAAGTGAAATGTAAATGAAACTTAAACACATTTTACCAAATTCATCCTTGTTGGTCTTGAATGTTGAAGTTTTCTTAAAATTCGGATTCGTCTTGTGTAGATGTTAGCTTCTCAATACTTCGATGGCTTGTAGCAAATTGTAGCGGTATATGACATACTAAATTGTGACGGACAATGTCCTTACAACATGAGGTGGGTGCGAGAGATGTTGGAGGAGGCTAGGGTGATGGCTATGATTGGCGAGCCTTATTCATTATATACAGATATAGTGACGACCTATCATTACCTCAACTTTGTGATAAGATGGTTGCTGCCTTCTTGTATCTACGATGTAGTGAACATGTCTTCGCCTCCTACAACTTCGAGAAGCGGTACGAGTAGGCCGGTGGGATCCACCCACAGTAGTGGGGGTGCGTCATCAGTAGCAGCAGCAGTGGAGATTCCATTCATTCAGCTTGCTCCGCCTTCCTATAATTTTTTATTGGCTGGAGGGGGATCGTTGTGTATGTCGCACCGCCCTAATGTGGTGGATCTAGGGGTGATGGGGCTGACGGAGGATGTCCTTCAGTCAGAGGTATATTTTTTTCTCTTTCCTTTTTTTCAGCATGTCCGGGTGTCGACTACTTGGCTTAAGGACATCCAGGACTAGGTGACCTCCGCGACTGCCTATATCAGGGACTCGATTTCAGCTCCTTGTCTGGTGCCATCAGCTACCTCGGAGGAGGGATTGGGAGGAAGCGCTCTCGCCGTAGGCATGGGGGGTCTGAGAAAGAGAGATTATGATTAGAGATTTCGGGCTGAGTCCCGTTATTTTTTCTTTTTTTCTTCTTTTTTCCTGAAAAATGTAATGATTCAAATGGCAATATATAAAAAATAAATGAGATTGTTGTTTATTTATCTTTGATTAAATCACGTATTCTACTTTCTTTTTTTACTTTGTTGCTAAGACTATAAGAAGGTTGGGATATTTAAATAACTCAAGAGAAAATTTATTTTGAGAAAGGATGAGTAAAAATGGATAATATAGGAAGAAATAACTCGGGTTTTTTTTGGAAATAAGGATTTTATTTTTTTTTATTTTTGATTTTGAAAAAAAAAGGAAAGATAGAATTTTCTAAAATAAAGGGGTACTGATCAGTATATCCCTTGTCCTACCTATCGGCGGGTGAGTCCAGTCAAATTACCCTCAGGCTTTGATTGCACTCTCTGCAGCGACGAAGTACTTAGTGGGGTAGGCATTTATTCAAGTTTATCAAATTTCTTGTTGTTTAGCTAAGATTTTCATGTATAAAAGCGGGTAAGGTGGTCTGATTTTCCACCCATTCACATTTTCTCTTCTTTTTTGCTTATTTCTTAACTTATATCTTATTATTTCCCAAATGGCCCTTCCCATGAGTATATAATTCGCTTCATATCTCGAGAGCTTGGAAGGTATGTGTCGGTACAGTGTGGATTACGACGCTTTAAACTTGCGTCTGGTGTCTTTGTGGTGCAATTGGCCAATCAACTAGAACATACTGGCAGCGGTAGCACAATTTTGGTATCCAAGGATGATGTCTTACGCTTTGGATTGGATGAAGTATATCCGACTTATAAGGAGTTTTCAGCCATGTTGGGGATTAATCCTATCTTGGCAACAGCTATGATCGAATTCTCTCAATCTCCTCGGGCGCTAATAGTATAATTTCTCCACATCTTCCTTTCGAAAGATCGGTCATTGGTCACTAGTGGAATGATCTCTCTCCCAGATTTCATGTATTGTTTACTTTTGCGGGATTTCAATGATGTGGGCCATGTCAGAGATGTTGCCCTGATCCTAACTTCGAAAATACTCCTAGTGACCGGGGACCTGATGGTGGACCTCAACTGGATGTCATTACAACGTGGATGTCATATCATCGCAATCTTGCGGTCGTGATACTGGCAGAGACTCTGAATGGTCTAGATGCTTAGCGGGAAGGCCGATATGATTTTCTAAGAGGAAGTTTGGTTATATTGTTCATATGGTTAGTCGAGAGATTCTGTTTGGCAGTCCCCCTAAATATCCCTTGGCAGTTGTGTCGAGTTTCTTCACTCGTTATTTCATCATCTTTGGCCCATCTATAGCAAACTAGATAAACTAGTTCGTGGAGCACGGAGCTCAGTGTCTGCACTGGTCGGTGCCATGGTGGGGGGAGCTTCAACCCATTCTATAACTGGGGGAAGACCAGTACATTCGATTAGTTTTCCTTCAATTTATCTCCTTCTATTTCCCTTGGTGACTCATGCGTCAAGTAGGATGGGAGAAAATTGTGCCTCCCCGCACCCTAAATTTCTTTCCTATAGAGGATTTGACTGAAGGCCTGCACATGCGGTTGGGTTCTCTCTGCGAGAATCTTCGGCCGTCAACTCGTGCTTCTCAATCTGTTTGCAGGGTTTGGCATGTTTTTGGAGATTATCTAAAAATTTTGTGGAAGAGGGTGGTGGAAAATATCCTGGCAGAGGAGACCGGATAGATTTGGTTTGTCTTGTTTGACACTATGAAGGGGGGATAATGCAATTCTCTGGGCTGGTTAGGGTATATCATTCTATGGAGCACATTTGGAATACCATCCAAGTAGGGGAAGTTTTGGGGCCTCAAGGAGTAGATAATGATGGAGCTGGGTCTTTTGACAACTGCAGATGGGATCTTTGAGAAGCTAGTGTTCATTTCTTGTGAAGATTTTGTGATGGAGATTTTTTTATATGATTTTGGTTTGTGGTTCTTGGGAATAAGTTTTGGAAATTTTGGTTAGATTTATTTTAAGGACAGTTTGGTTTGATTTGTTCTAGGGACAATTAGGTTGGCAGGGTAGTTGTTTGACTCCTCACGCTCATATTTCATGTAATTGCACTGGATTCTGCCATTATGGAATAAAAAATTATTTTAATTATATTTTTGTGCCTCTTGATGAGTTTTACATTTGAATTATCTATACCAATCGCTAAGGCATGGATAATCCCTTTGTTTATGTAAATAATAAAATGAACTGTCATTCTCAAAGGTAAGAAAAGAATAACATTTTATGACAAAGAAGGGGATCATGCCCATATTAAGAGTATGAGATGCATATGTACCAATGGGGGATTTGAAATTTTTATGAGTTTCATTTTGAAAGAAAAAAGTTTTTAGAGGATCAAGTCCCATGTAGTTCTAAGTAGAGGGGAAATAAAGAAAAAAATTAATAGAAGGGGGGTGAGAGGAGTGGTAGCGAGCTGAGATTTCAGACTAAGGGTAGAATTTATTAAGTCTGTCCAGGTTGACTGGACATGCCATCTCTTCTCCGTCAAGGTTAGTGAGCATAGCAGCAGCACCAGACAAGATCTTGTTCATAATGAAGGGCCACTCCAATTTGACTTGAATTTCCCTTTGGGGTACTAAACGGGTTCAATGATTTCTTTGAGGGCTAAGTCCCCTTCTTGGACACCATGGTCCTTAAACCTTAGATTGAATGATTGATCTATCCGACAATGGTACCCTTGTATATTATATAGAACCTTTTGCCTCCTTTTGTCTAAGAGCGACCACTCGTCAAAACAACACTGATGCCATTCTTCCTCGTTGATTTTGCACTCAAGCATAACGCGTAATGAAGATATTCCTAGTTCAACCAATTGGTCTGATTCCATGCCCATATACTAGAGAGTAAGGGGTATCCCAGTAGATGCCTGAGCTGAAGTGCGACAGCCCCAGAGGGTGTAAGGGATCTGATCGGGCTAATCTTGACAACTCCCAACCATCTTGCTGATGATTGCTTTGAGGTTCTTATTGGCGGCTTCAACTGCATCGTTGGTTTGTGGTAGGTATGGAGAAGACTTGTGTCTCTGAATCCCGTACTCATCGACCAATCCTATGACTTCTTCCTCAAAGTATAACATGTTGTCTGACACTAACTCGCGGGGAACCACGTATCGAAAGATGATGTTCTTTCGGATGAACTTGTCTACCTTTTTGGCATTCAACACTGCATATGACTCAACTTTGACCCATTTGGTGAAGTAATTAATGATAACCAGGATGAACACATTTCCATTGTAATCTTGGGTGTGACTTTCCTTATGATATCAATGCCCCGAGTGGAGAATGGACAGGAAGAAGTCATATTGTACAATTCCCGTAGAGACAAGTACTGAAGATTAGCAAACTGTTGGCATTTAAGGCATCTCCGGACATAGGCAGTGTAATCCTAAACCATGGTGGTCCAATATTACCCATGTCGGATAATTTTTTAGCGAGCATATGGCCATTCATGTGGAGTACGCATTCCCCGCTGTGGGTTTTTTGCATTATTTCTTCAATGTCATCCCCTGCGATGCAATGCAAATGAGTTCCATCAAAGTTTATCTTGAACAGTGCTTAATGGCAGATAATGTATTGGACAACTAGTTTGTGGAAGGTTGTTCGGTCTTTCTTGTTGTCATCTTGGGGGATACTTTCCATTTTTTTAGAATGTGCTAAATATCATAATACTAGCACTCGGTCATATTAGAATCCTCTTTTGTGACGAGCTCAATATGGTGGAAGTGGGTCGGTTTAGCTTATTTTTAGACTATGAATGGGGCCATCGTTATTCGCTTGGGCATGTCGACCATGAAGGCTAAGATGGAAAGGGCATCTTCCAAACTATTCCTTGCTTGGGGAAAGTATTGTAAGGTGATATCTCATAACTGGGAGGCCATTTCTTCTAGGTGGGCGTGGAAGGGTAAGAGTTTATCATCTTTGACTTTCCATTTTCAAAAGAATTGGCCGATGACGAGGGAAGAGTCCCCGTAGACATCTAAGTACTAGATACCTTTCTTAAGGGAAATTTTGAGTCCTACAGTTCACGCTTCATATTCAGTCATATTGTTCGTGCACACAAAATCTATCTTGATGGCAATGGGAGTGTGAGAGTCATCATAGGTGATCAAGAGTATCATAATGCCATATCATTTCTTGTTTGCAGCGCCATCAAAGAACATTTGCCACTGGAGGTCTTCTTGAGAGGTGGAAAGGATGTCCTCATTCCGGAATTCATAAACCCAAACATCAACCTCTTCCATAGGGTAGTCAACAAGGTAGTCATAGATTGATATTCCTTTCATGGCTTTCTGTGTGACATACATAATATCGAACTCAGCTAACAGAATCAACCATTGGGCCATTCGGCTAGGTAGGGAAAGTTTCTCGAGATGGTATTTCATAGGATCCATTCAGGACACAAGTTTGATGGGAAAAATGAGCATGTAGTGTCGTAATTTTTTAGTGACCCAGACAAGGGTGACACATGCTTTTTCCAAGGTAATGTAGTTAACTTCATACCCAAGAAATTTGTGACTGGCATAGTAGATGGCTCTTTCTTTGCAGGATTCTTTAATGTATTAGGCTAGAAAAGCCCCAACTGCGGTGTCTATTATGGTCAAGTATAGGAGTAGAGGGACACCACGTTGTAGTGGCATAAGTGATCGTGTTAAAAATCGAGCGTCCGTGTAAATACGCTAGTCGTTGTTGTCGGCTTCCAACCACAATACAAAAAAAAATCTAAACTTTAACTACACTCTTGCGGAGTATAGTGGCGAGTCTGGGTATCGAATCCACATGGAATGTTTGATAGATTTTAATTGATTTATTATTTCAAAAAATAAAGTGTAAAAGATGATGATTGAGTGAGAAAGGAAAAAGGAAAAAATAAAGAAGTTAACTAAAAGTAATTGGAAAAATTAAGGAAGAGACACAATCCCCCAACCCTAGGGTATTGACGGTATAAAACTAATCGTAAATTTAACTGATTAATTTGACCCAGAATTTAGTACTCCCAAGCATTACGTATATGAGGTTCAAGCCCGAGTCATACTTAATCTGAGGATAAGTAAATCAGTATCGCGATAGTAGCACTCAAATTTCACTCTAAATCATCACGAGTACCCAGAGGCAAATGAGATATAAAGATCTACAATTGTTGTGTAACTACGCAATACGGTCATAATCAATCACTAAATTCAGCGGATTAATTTTATACGCACGCACTAACACATTAGGCTGGGTTCATGCATCCCAACCTTTAAAAACCTAGCCTAATATGGTGAATAATAATAAAAGTGCTGGAAATTAAAGTTACCACGATTGAAGTATAAGAACATGTAAAAAGAAATCAAAGATTGAAGAAAAACTGGAAAAGCTCTTGAATTAATGGTGCAAAATATGTGAATCTTTCTCCTAGATGTTCCTACTTGTTATGGAGCTTTTACATGAATGAAATAAGAATAAAAAGAGTCATAATGAATAAATATATAGGGTAGAGGTCGTTTAGAAGAGTCCCAAAAACATAAAACTCTTTTGGCTAAAAGATAAGCACAAAATAAAAATCCCGTATCTGCTAATTTGTCACACTTAGAAAGCGTGACTAGTTTCGTAACGGATCTGGAGCGTGACTAATTTCGTAACGGATCTGGTGCGTGACAAATGGGCGGACCGATTCTTTTTTCTCAGCTTCGGTTCGGCTTGGGTCTGACAACTTTTTTCTTGGATTTCTTCTCAACTTCAAATGGGCATAACTTCTTCACCGTAACTCGGATTGAGGTGCCATTTTTTCCAGTGTTCTTATAATTAAAAGATCTTCAACTTTCCAAGTGTCCCCACCTCTGGACTAAGGATGAAGAATTATGAAAATGCCCTTCAACTCCCCAATTCTTGGTTTCTTTCACTATTTTGAGTTCTCTTTTCCATCTTTCTTGCATGAAATATCTGTAAAACACATAAGAGATACACAAAATACGAAATACTTGCCAAAAAGGGTTAGTATCATAGATATGAGATAAATCCAAGCTATTTACACTGCACGGGATCATAAAAATATCGAAATTAAGGGGATAAATGTGAAGAATTTATGCCTAATCAATAAGTACCGGAGGTCGGGTTAGATACTGCTTGATTCTATCAAAAGCTTCCTGAGATGCCTTATTCTAGATCTTGGTGGAATCCTTTCAGAGGAGTTTAAATATGGGTTCACAAATAGACGTCAGTTGACTGATATACCGTAATTTTCCTAAGAATCCTCGGACTTCCTTCTCCATTCGAGGTGTTGGTAATTATAGTATGACTTTCAGTTTGGCAGGGTCTGATTCAATTCCCTTCTCGCTAACTATGTATCCCAAAAGCTTTCTATTGGTGATGCCGAAAATGCATTTTTGTGGATTAAGTTTCATCTGGTATCGCTGCAATTGTTCGAAGTACTTTCGGAGGGCAGGAACATGAGATTATCGATTCTTAGACTTAATAATCAGATCATTCACTTAGGGCTTCAACCTTTTCATGTATCAGATCATGCAAGATGGTTGTGGAGGCCCTTTGGTTGGTATCCCCTGCATTTTCGAGACCGAATAGCATAACTGTGTAATAGAAGGTTACCCAAGGGGTGATGAATGCAATTTTTTCTTGATGATCAGAGTGCATATTGATCTGATTATATCAGGCAAACTCGTTGACAAATGACTTGAGATCGTGACAAGCCATATTGACCATAATCAAGTCGATATTGGGTACTGGATAATCATCTTTCGGAGATGCTTTATTCAAATTTGGATAGTCAACACACATGCGGATTTTCCCTCCTAATTTTAGCACGGGTACAATATTGGCTAGCCATATGGGATACTCAATCACTCGGATGAAGCCTACGTTTAACTGTTTGATCACCTATTTTTTTAACCTTGAGCGACCATTCGGGACGCATCTTTCACAGTTTCTGTTTGATCGGTTTGCATTTTGGGAGAGTTGGAATCTCATACTAAGAAATCTCGAGATCAATGTCGGGCATGTCGTCATAGGACCATGCAAAGATGTCCATAAATTCCTTCAATAGTTCTTCGAGTTGTCTGCGCTCATGCTCATCAAGGGTGGACCCTATCCTGATCTCGAGCAGTTAGCTACTAGAACCAAGATTGATAACAACAGTTTTATCCTCATTAATTTGAACGCGATTATGATTTTTTTATTAACCTTATTAAGATCAGTTAAGAATTATTCATTTTTAAAATCATCATCATTGGGGGTTTGATTAGAATCAAGACAATTAATGCAAGGCACAGTAAGATACTCAAAATCTTTGTTTATTTTATTCTTGAGAAAAATAGTGTTGAGAACCACATAAAAGGAGGTCTTGATTACATTATTATCTGAACAACGAGGAACAACAAAAGAGGAAGGGACATGATAAACATTTAGGTTGAGTTTCAATTCAGCAGGTGGAACTGATATAGCATTCTAGTTAAGGAGGGGCTCATCAGTGATTTTGATTAGAGTGGATGGTCCGAATATGTAGTGCTTGAGTGGATCATGAAGAGTGTCAGCTCCAGTATTTTCATATTGAATGAGTCCTCAAAGTCACTTCCCTCAGAAATCTCAGTAATAGCTATAGCTTTCTCAACAAGTGGTTGCACATGATGCTGGGAGTCTTTGGCCGAGGAGTAACAATCTTGAAAGAATATCTCCATCACTGGATTCATCCTCCTATACACATGATCATACTATGCTTCGATAAAATCACATAAGGGAAAATCCTCGCCTTCTTTGATGAATCTCCCTTTCAAATAATCGCCCAAAATAGTCTTGGCACTTTCTAAACTTCTCTTTAACCAGGGTTGGCAGAGCATTCTGAGTTCCTCTGATAACAGTTACAAACCCAGACAATATGAAGGAAAGGTCTTCTTCAGGACTATGGATTCTAATATCCCTTGTTATCTTCATCCCAGCCCTAGTCCGGGCTTGAAGTGAATATTCTTAAACATTTGTATCATGTTGAAATTTTTGCGAGAACCCTGATCAGGACAAACTCGATCTTTGAAATCACTCCCTACTGGGAGTGGAAGTGGTTTGATTCAGAAGCCAAAAAAAATCATATCATTTGACCCATATTGTACTTCTAGTATCGAATTGCTAGTGCTGACATTCTCAGTATTATCATCGTCACCCAAAATGGTGATGACCTGTCCCTTGACGAAGAACTTTAGTTTTTAATGGAGAGAGGAATATCCCTTGATGTTGTGAAGCCACGATTGACCAAGAAATAAATTGAAACAAGTGGGTATGTCGATAACTTAGAACTCGATAATGGTATAGATAGGGCTAGCCCCTACTATGAGTGTCATGGATCCCATCACCTCTCGATGAGTGTTGTTATAGGCACGCACTGCAGAGGAAGTTAGAAAAAGGTCACTTACTTTCAAATCCAGGCATTTGAAGGTCTTTAACGGGCAAACATTGAGTGATGATCCATTATCAACGAGTGAGAGTGGGACTGTCTTCCCCATCACCTCAATAGATATATTGAGAGCATATTTATGATTAGGACTAAACTTTGGGATTTTTTCTTCAGAGAAGGAAATAAATATGGTAGAGGTTAAGGACCTGACTAGGTTCACGTCTTATTCTAGAGTAGTGGAAGGAGGGACTGTGGGCCCGGTAAGAAATTAATCAAAGCATTTTGGTGTAGCTAGGAAGACATGAAGAGTCCTCGCAGGGTGATGTTGGCCTGAGTTTTCTTGAGCTGGTCAAGGATCTTACTTTCCTCGATGGTCATTTCAGGTATGAGAAGTTTCTCGACAAATCTCTTTCCTTTATCTATCCCTACTGATTGGGGATTCAAATTCTGGTAGTGTCTCCCAGATCTTATCATACTATTCACGGAGGAGGGGAAGAATGGAAACCCCATTTTTTCATCCATTTCAGACTGTATGAACACTTTGTTGATTTTCCCTAACAGATCTTTAAAAGATATCATCCCACACATATTGATTACCGGACTAACATTTTCTTAGCTTTGTTTTTCTTCTGAGCTATCAAACTCATCCCCCCATCCAATAGCAATGATGTCGTCTTGCCATGAGAATTCAATGTATTCTAGAACTCAATGGCTTCTTCATATAGATCATCCTACTCAACAAGGAGGTGCATAAGTGAAGGGACCAACCTCACTTATAACTTTAAGGCATCGAGAAACTCGGTATTGCAAATCTCATTAGTCTGTCAAAACAAGCCTGTCATAATTTGTACTGCATCGTCTAAATAGACTTCGTCAAAGGGTACCACCCAATTATCTTACTCCCGAGCCCACTTCAAGGATTATATGAATAGGATGTTGAACTTCCGACAGTCAATGGTCATTTCAGAGCACAATGTCAGCCCAAACTAGAAGCTGGTTCAATACTACTAACAATTCCATATCTTTCCATACGGACTGGGTACAAACGAAATTATATGCTCTTGTGAGAAGCGACAGAGCTTGATCGACAAAACAGGTAAGGTTTAGGAGAAAATATGGGCAGAATTCAAGAGGGTTGGGTGAAAATATGGGTTTGATGGGTGTTTTACTGGGTACAATCTAGGCTGAGGGATCGAATTCTGGGTCATTCTCTAGGAAAATGTTATCTATATGGATTAAAAATGGATTTGGAGTGGTATTTGGTTTAGGATTTGATGGTGGGGGAAATTAACCTTGGATTACATTCCAGAGATGGAAGCACTAATCAGTGGTATGACCATCAATTTGGTGAAAATCACAATGCGCGTCGGGTTTGAAATTTTTTAGAAGTGGGTTTGGTAATGGACGAGGGTCCAAAAGTTTGATAAGATTTCATCTCAACAAGGCTTGGTAGACTTTAGAGAGGGGAACATAGAGCTCAGTGTATGCTTTTCTAACTCGACTAACACGACTTTCTAAGATATTGTTGATGGTCGTGATTGAAGTATGCTTCTTATATTTTCTTGGAGTGAACTATTCAGAAACTTTCTATGGCTCATCTTCTGTCTTGGCAATACTTTATTTAATATCCACTCCTGCTTCCCGTAGAGCTTAAAATGTGGGTAATATAGTCCTCACATTGTTTCTCGAACATGGGGTAAGAATTTTTTATCGACAATACTAACTTGCTCCTCTTTGGAAGGTCGGTTGGTCAAAGTGGTCACTTTCTCCTTCCACCTTGCTATGAAATTGATAATAATTTCTTTAGAGTTATGCTTGAAAAGTTAGAGATCACGACGTGTAACATATAACTCCTCGTTCTATTTGTACTACGACATGAATTCACGGGCAACATCCTCCCAACTTTGAATTCTGGATTCCTCGAGGGATAAAAACTAATAAAGATCATTTTCCTTCAAAGTCTGTTGAAACATCTGGGCCATTAATTCCGCGGAGGCACATAGTAGAGTCATGGCTCAATGGTAGCTTCGAAGATGAGCAATTAGGGGTCCGCTACCCTCGAATTTCTCAATGTTAAGAATCTTAAACTTTTTTGACATCCTTTCTTTTATGGTAGGGAGATATATCGGTATAATTCATGTAATTTTCAAAGATTAGGACCTGATAAAACTTCTTGGATTGCAACTTAAGGTCCTCTTTGACCTTATTTAACTCTTCTTCTTTTGGATCAACATGCATTGGCAAGTTAGCCCCAGGCTGGGCGAGATTTGGCATAGGTAGTTGAGTTGGTAGTGGCCCATTGGTAGGAGGGGAACGTGGAGCATGTTGATATTCTTTTGGGATCCAAACAGGATCTGGTGCGGGCAGACCCATAATACAAGGGAAGAGGACCTTCGGGTCCTCGAGAATTGAGATTCAGTTTCACTGCATCTTATAAACGTCGAACTGAAGGTTTTTTATCTTGGCCGTAAGTGGGACTAGGACTGTCATCAAATCAGGTTGCACACTCGATACTTGGTTTGCAATCTCAATAAAGAGTTAGTGAAGGTAAATTACCAAACTCGAAGGAAGTAGTGGGAGAACTGATGAAGCTTCGGGGTGGTTTCATGGAAGATCGAAACCAATAAAGAGCCAGGTTAAGGGTCGGGTATAAGATTGACCTGAGGAGGAAAATGATTCGAATTTATTTTTAAAAGAGAAAAGGGAGAATTATTTTTAGTGAAAAAGAGGGAAAATTTTTTGACATTTTTTTGGCGGGGAAAAAGAAGGACAAAATGTTTTTGGTATTTTTTTAAAAAGGAAGGAAAAGTGTTTTTGACATTTATGATAAAAGGAAGAAAAATGTTTTTGTATTTCGATTTTTCGAGAAAGGAGGAAAGAAATGAGAAAAAGAAGAATCTCAACATGATTATTATTATGTTCTCACTTGTATTAGGTTTTACCTAAATGCAAAAAGATATTTCGTACGGGACCCGAGCCTGGGGAAATTACGTTTGAAAATATGTAAAACACGATTTGAATTGATGTTAGGCTTGTGGACAGGGTCCCATTTTGAAAAAAGATGAAATCGTGCCAAAAATTTGGGGGCATGCTAACCCGGCATTTAGACCGAGTTTCTAATAGTAATCGACAAAATAAATATGAGTGCCCTAAGTTTGACGCCTATATGAGGGTATGCAGTTATTAGGTTAGTGGAAAGGTACCTCCCTTGGCATGACTTCCACGATATAAGTCTTGCTTTTAAGGGCAATCGGTATGTCTGGATAAGCCATTTGATATACCTGAGTGTACGTGAATTGCCTCACTATATACCTCGGGTGGACTATACGTGTGAGAGTGAATTTTACATACTCGATGTACATGAATGATTTCCCTGAAATAAACCTCCGGCAAGAGTTTGGTCAAGCGGTACGATGCAGGGGGAACCATTCGATATACTTTGAAGGTAGTAGGCCAATGGAAGGTGAGAGTCATATTTCCTAGGCGAACTATGCCATGTCAGACCAGTGCCCATGACAAAGTGACCTCCCAATATGGGATAATTTTTTATCAATATAGCAATGCGCTTGGTGATGTAGTGTGAAAAATGCATGATTCTTGATTAGTATATGATAAAGAGAGTATTTTATTTGGCATGATGATAATTATATTAATAAGAAAGAATGTACAAGTATCATGAAAATTAAATCTAACATAGATCATGAAAATTACACTAAGCATGAATACGTGAGAGTTAGTGGTGTGTGGATATCTATAAGTGAGTGTGTGGTAGTGAATCTACGCATATAATAACTATAAATGGTGTATGATAAGTATAAGTGAGCATGAATATATATGAGTGTGATAAGTGGAGGTGTGTGCTAGTGACGCCTAAGCATGGATATACTAAGTGGTGGGTGAAATATGTGGATATCAGTGACCCTATATATAAGTGGAGGTAGTGTGAGGTGTACATGAGAGTATTTACAAGTGTGTGAAATAAAAATTAAGTGAGAGGTGATATAAACATGAGGTAGATATATACAAGAAGTATTAGAGGAGAAAAGTGAACATACAGGTTGGTGCATACACACACAAGGAAAAAATGACAACATCCATGCAAACAGAGTTTAGCCCTCTTAAGTGTAGTTCCCATCGAAGTCGCCATTGTGCCCATCCCTCCCGAGTTTCCTCCATCTTAAGATTCACAATTGCACGTGCGGTGGAGAGAGAGAGAGGAGGTCTTGCACACTTTATAGGAACGCTTTGGCCGTCATCAAAGTGGGGTGATAGAGTCTCTAGCCTATTTTGCACAAAATAGGCAAAAGAATATGATGTCGCTTCGAGATAACGGCATAAAAGACAAACTGATGCTTACGAAACCAATTAGTTAAAAGGTTCGAGGTCTAAGTTACGGAATGGGAAGGTTTTAGGCACCCATACCTCCCTTTCGGTACCTTATGGGATTATGTTACCTTTCTCCTTAGTTTCTTCCTAAAGTGTGTGCGCGTGTATATATAAGCGGAAATCGGAATCGCTCAACTCACAACATAGGAAAAGAGGGAGTGAGGTCATCCATAGGAATGTTCCCAAAATAATAATTAAAAATATGATATGTGCACTTATCAAGATATTGATCGTTATGATAAAACAATAATATATGTTAGATAAGACACAAATATGAATCACAAGTATGATATATGTAAATAATATATGGATAAAATACGAAAAAGAGGAAAATAGGACACGAGTCTCTAGTTTTAGCCCAAAATGCCTACCTGCCTATAAAGGCATCAAAGTCCACACATTTGGCATGCGACACGAGGGATTATCCCATAAATTCAAGCAGGGATTTTATTATATGTGTGTGTAAGAAAAAGGTGTTTTTAGTTTTGAGAAAATGTGGTAAAAAATCCCGTTGGAATTTGTAGGTGCAACCCTCTTTTTCTTGTTCTGATTTTTTTATAGAAAATATTATGTGCAATATTACTAATAAATAATTGAATATTAATGTGTATATAATCTCAAGTAAAGGCTAAATTAAAAAAATTATATAACTAATGCGAAAATAAAGAAATTTAAATAGAGAGAAGAATGTTTGGACCTTCTTTGGAGATTGATCTTTATTGTTGATGAGCTTTCTTACAAGTGGGTGAGGAATGTAGAGGGATTTTTTCTGAATTGGGTGTGAAAGTGATGGAAATGAAAGGTGGAGAGATATTTCAAACAAGAAAACCTCGCTGACTTTAGAAGAATGTTGTTGAGATCACTGAAGTTGATGTTTTTGAGGTTCCTTTGACGTGACATCATGTTATCCTTATATAGGGTTAAGGGACTGCTGATCGTTATTGTCCTTACTCTGCCTATCAGCAGGTAAACCTACTGTCGATAGGCAGGGAAATGGACCAGCCAATTGGCAGTCTCATGTAGATTTTTCAGAAAAATGGTCCTGAAACGCAATCCGTAAGCACAAATCGTGAACGTGGTATAACATTGGAAAGGTTATTCAGAGACATTTGAGTATCCTTTAGGACGCTCTAGGATCCGGGAGTTAACTTTGGGTCAAACGGGGCTCGGAAGCATCCGGCGGTCCTTTGGATATGAGATCGTTAGAAGACGATGGATCGTTCGTCCAAACCATAAGTCTGAATTATAAATGGGTTGAACCGTTGGAAAGGTTATGTGATATACTTGGATGTTCTAAAGAGTATCTCTCGGTTCAGATAGTTGACTTTGATCAAACGGGGCCCGAAAGCTCTCGATGACCCTTTGGAGTAAAACGGGGAATTCTTCCATACCATTAGAAAGGGTATGAAGCGACATTCAAATATTCATTTAGTCTCATTCGATCTAAAGAGTTGACTTCAGTTGGACGGAGCCCGAGAGTGCTCGGTGGCCTCCGGATCAATTTTTGGAGGGAAACGAGTCATTCGTCCAAACTGTTATGTCGTTTTGCGCACGAGGAGAACCATTGGAAAGGGTTTTTAGTACCCTTCTAACATTTATTGATATTTTTCTCTGACGATGAAGTTGATTAGGGTCAAAATGGGCCCGGAGCGCTCGATGGCCTCCAGATCGATTTTCGGTAGTAAAATGGTTCGTTCGAACCGTTATGACAATTTGCCCATGGGGAGAACCATTGTAAATGGGATTTAGAGCTCTTTGAATATATTTTTCTCTGAAGATGAAGTTTATCGGAGTTAAATGGGGCCTGGGGGCGCCCAGTGGCATCTAGATCAATACTCAGAGTATGATCTAGGGTTTGTTGTAAATTAGGAGGTTCTAGGGATCGAAGGAGAGACTTAGGGGGGTCCTAGAATGTGGTGTCTATAGCTATCAATATACAATATATCCATACATTGATAACATTTTTAAGGGTACAATAAAAGTCATTGTTGCGCCGAGCCAAATTTAAAATCCCCATCCAAATCCACGTGTGTCCCCATCATCAGATCATCCCCAAACGGATTACCCCAACTCTTTTATGATTGATATGTTGTGTATGGGTCAGATGGTTGGAATGGTTGTGGTATATAAACGTTTTCATGGTTGTAACTAGTCCCACCAACCTCATATCTAACACCACACACATTTAAGGTGGCAAGTTATCGCTTCAACTCCTTAATTCGATCATCACGTACTCTGATGATATCCTCATGCTATCGAGTCTCATTTAATAGTAAATGATAGAGACCATGTATATTACATGCTGTGTTGATGTATGTCTCATGCCATTCTAACTGTGACAATGACTGAGCTGGAGGAGCATTGGTTGGGAACTCTCATCGCGGCACACTCCGCTAATATGAAGCCCCCTGGGGGAGTCCGACGTCTACCATCCAATCCTGACGCAGCGCATGTATCTGTGTAGGACCACCTAACATAAACTGTGACTAATACTCAAATGGCCAATTAATCGGTGTTCAGACCCATGGGATGCGCAACGTTGATGGTGCCACAGAACTAACTCCAACCAAATCTATGTTCACGTATCATGCAATCGGCAGTAGGAACATCCTCTGCATAACTGACTTCTAATAGGCATTGTAATTTTCTTGGGACACAGCGGATATGTGGTCATTTAGAACCGACCAATTCTGGGCAAAGGTGGCTTGGTAGTCTTATTCTGTTATTAATCCCAAATTATCAGGGGAGTTGTCTACTATACATATATAGCCCATCACTTGGCAGATGCTCTGATTACCCAAGTACCAAAAACACTTAAATAAGGGATCCTATAAAATAATACGCAAACCGGATAAATAATGAGCATATTCGATGATGTCATTGTGATGGTACATTGAAGTCTCGCACGACTGCCAAATGATGGATTCAGGTAATGGCATTTCAAGATGATTTTGGCTGCTGGAGATATTAAACGGTTGAATGCCCTTTTCCTGTCTTCTATTCGACTTTGACCAACGAAATATCCGGGGCCAAATATTTATAGATGGATCATCAAGAATTGGGCATGCCATCGACATGTACTCGTGATGTTAGTATAGTAAAATATGTAAATACATTAAATTTATTAGAAGATGTTAACTACTATTTTAAGGAAACATAAAATTTATAAACATTTAAATAAGAGCTTTAAAAATGTACCTCAATTACTTGCCACATGAATTCAACACTGGTCAATGATCGTTGACTAGATTTGTCCATTGATCAGATAATACGGGCATAAATAGCCGAACCCCAATTGTAGGGGACCGATCGTCGTAACGTCCTCCAAATAATGCAAATACCCGAGGTCGAAAGTGGAGTTGGCATTTGGATAGAATAAACTGCCAATAATGTAGAACCAAAATGCCCGAGCGATGACTTGCCGCATGTAATCGGGTAGATTATCTTCATTCACAAATTTTTCAATGTATTTTTTAAGGTCGGAAACAAGAATTTCCATACCTGAAAATCTTTGCATATGAATTTATGGGAAAATTCATTTATGGTGTTTGGAAAATTTGTGTATTTATCGTTCGACAAGTTTTGAATGGGCATCCCTTTCCCAATCAGGATGCCTGTACATAAATGAGAACTACTTGTCATATATACAATAATATGATAATTATTGTAACACATTTAATTTATTAATATAAATAATAATAATATTTTCTTAAGCATTCAATAAGAAATAATTATCGAAAAGAACCGTGAAGTCGAATGGAGTGAACACAATTTCAGCATATGGTAGTTAGAAGGTATGCATCATGTCCCACCAACGTTCGATCATCTCCGTCACAATTCATTGATCGAAATTCGACGTCACCTTCAAAAATAGGTTCGGCATATAAGCGGCACTGTCGATAATTTCTTTTATCAACGGTTTATTTTTCCCGATCATTTTGTATAATTTCATTAGGCCTACCCAATTATCCAAAAATTCGAAATTATTTTGATTTATAATCGGGGTCTTACCGACGGACACATGTGGTTCTTGGTAAAAAAATAAGGGTGTAATGCTTGTATACGGGATTTGATGGTTTAGTTGTCGCGGCTCGAGTAGGAATCGTCGTTGATGTTGAGCCATGTTTCTTTGATTTTTCGATATTCAAATATTTTTTTCATTTCTTTCCATCCATTGTGTAAATTTAATTAATAGATAATCTATATGGAAGTATTATAGGACTTATTTGTTGTTAAATAATAAAGGAAGTAAGGTAATGGAAAATTTTGAAAAAATAGTTTGGGAGGATTTAAGCTTGAGAATAATGGAGAACAAAGTATCGAGGATGAAGAATGAAGAATGTGGAAGAGGTTGAGGTTTCTACCATTTATTTAAACAGACCCGGATTTTACAGTTATATAGCCGTTGGGGGATCCTGCGACCTTTTTAAGTTCGTAGGAATTCCTACGAACTTCATTTGTCCATAGGAATTACTACGAACTTCAGAAGTTCGTAGGAAGTTTCCACCAATGTGAGCCCTCCTCGAGGAGAAAGGTAAATGGTGAGTTTGGGTTTTCAAACCTAGATTTTGTGGGTGCTCATCATTGTGGATGCTCTTAGGAAGATCTCTTATGTATTTAAAATTTTATTTTAAGTACATTCGTACAGTCGTAGTAGAGTGTTCTATTAACTTTGCAGCGGATTGTGTGGCTCAAGGCTCTTTAGTGGCACATTTGTATTAGTCAAAAGTAAGGGATATGATATTGAAAATGGCTTGTACTCTATCTAGATTGCAGAATATGCGGCTAATTTTGAAATTTATATTGTGTAAGAAGCCTAGACTATGCGTAAAATATTTTATTAAAGATATATATTTATTTTTATAGTCTCAAAATTTGTACTTTGCTCATAAATATTGAAGCCATAAGGGTAAACTACGGC
Source organism: Sambucus nigra (assembly GCA_949130495.1). NCBI lineage: Eukaryota > Viridiplantae > Streptophyta > Magnoliopsida > Dipsacales > Adoxaceae > Sambucus > Sambucus nigra. The sequence goes on from OX422212.1 coordinate 502,556,862, forward strand.
AACTGGCAGACCTATATTTTAGGCCTAATAATGACAAAGACACTCATCACCCATATGTACAAGATCTTGACAGAAATCCAAGTAAATTTAATGTTACAGCATAATTTACAAATATACATAAAAAATAGTACATTCTATTCAAATGTAACTTATAAATTTGTAATAAGCATCAACAAATAATAAATAAATAGTACCCTCATAAATTTGTGTGGTTAATAATTTTGGAGGGCGACATAAGTCATAGGTTTTTTTATTCATCACCCTTTGTTAACCTAAATTAGAACAATAAAAGAGTAGAAATAATATTTTTTCCTATTCAACAAATTTATTTATGCATCTTTAATTTTGTTTATTTAAATATGTAAAATATTTTGATTTGAGATAAATGTTAGCATATCTTAAATATAAATATGATTTATAATACTCATCAAATATATATATATATATATATATATATATATATATATATATGGAATATTCAATATCTTTGTTGAAGAGAAAATGTCCCACCGCAACTGAGTTCTCCATAGGTGCACGAGGCGTTATGCAATCATAATCATGAATACCTCCCCAGAAGATTCATTAAATGTAAGAGAGTAGTCTAGATTTGGGGAAGAACCGCATCTAATGTATTTTTTACTTGAGCAACCTTGTTGCGCCTATGTACCCATCTCTTCACAGAATCAAAGTCAGCCTAGTTTGTGGGTCAATATTATATGCCGAAAAACTTGATTTTGGTGGTTTTATCGCGCGAGGGGTGCCGAATCGAGCTAATCGCCTCTAAACTTGAATATATCGTAAAATACTCATATTATAACTTAAGTATATCTTTATCACTATGAAACTTGTGATGAAACTCTTGGTATTTTGTGTGGAAGAAGAGTAAGAATCTCCCTCCTTTAACTTGCCCCAAAATCATCATCCTTCTAAATGAGGAGGAACCATCTTTTATAGCCAAAATATCCCAAGTGGGCTTGCCTCATGTCATATTTTCTATGGAACCAAGTGTGAAATATTTTATGGTGCATTTTTCATAATATCTGTGGTGGTATCTAAAATAATTTACTAGAATGTTGTCTAGTTTAATCTGTCAAACTCGGGGTATATGCTATATATTAGGCACGCATAACACTACACAAAAACTGCTTAGTTGTCATGATCAAAAATCGTGAAAAGAATTGGGATAACAATTCCTTTGTCACGGTGAAAGTCTGTGATAATATTTTAACTTATCACAGACTTTGACCGTGACAAAGGAAATATTGTCACGGACTTTGACCATGACAATTCCATAACATTTTTTATTTGTCGCAATCAAAGTGCGTGAGAAATCTGAGCAGAATTAAAAAAAATTGCTGGGCAGTATTGCCACTACCACTGCCTAGCAGTATATTTTTACCTGTTACAGCATATTTAAACTTGTTCAAACAGTATATATATCAAGCAACATTAAACAATTCATAAAAACAACATATGAGTTAACCAAAAAATATTCATAACCAACCAACATTCAATATTTAAATGAAATAAACATAATAATATCCAATAAAAAATATTCATAAGCATGAAAATAATACAAATAATGTCAAAGGCTTGAGTTTTGAACAGGTATGAGGAGGAAGGTAGGCCACACTATATATGAATTGATACAACCATAAATTGGTGAACGTCGAATTGCTCTTCCAACCACAAAGGTTCATTCTCTTTTTCGAGCATAATATGTGTGACGTGAACCTTTACCTCAATATCTTGCAACACAAGTCCATGAACCACACTACCCGGTTGTGTGTTTGGGTCCCTCAATCCCCTAGATATGGGCTTGCCACCCCGGAGGTCTATAAAAATACCCACTCGACTAACCCAATGTTGACATAGGCCATTTGATGGGGTTCAAGGTGTCAAATGGATCATATGCAAGCGGCGAGTGGGTGTGTATCGATAATGAGGGTGAGAGATGGAGCAGTGGCATCCTCATCTACCGCCTTCCCCTTGCCCTTGCATGAGGTGGACCCCAACTGACGCTTTATGTATTCGAACATATTGAGGACTGCCGCCTCCAACTTTTCTAACTTGTCGCCATGGGGTGCTCACCTTATGAGCCAACCCCGATGTTGCTCATCTCAATCCCGGTGAGCCTGGACTTCCCCACACGAGAGATCACCCCATTGTCCTCCCCTTATGATCGGCCCCGAACACTTGGTTTAGTGCGTCCATTGCCAAAGATGCCTTGTCAGCATCAGACTGGGAGTTGTGCACTTCCTTAATATTTTCCTGATATGATAAAAAGTACACGATTAGTTATGTTAATAAAAAATACTAACGTAATTAAAACAAATAAATAATTGAAAGATATTTTAATAACTTACAATTGTGCCTGCCAAGCTTGGGGGAGCCTCCTTATCCTTGCCCTTCTTCGTCCGAATTTCCACATAGGCATCGAACCTATATGGCCTACCCCCCAGGGCTACTCCCCATCTTCTGGAATAAAATAATGCAGAATTAGTAAGTAATGCAAAGTAATTCTAAATTAGAAAAAATAAAACTAAAATGAAGAAAAATTAAAAACTTACCATCTTATGCTCCACCTCGGCGTAAGACGTACGACCGAAATAGTGCACGTCGACTTTTTTGTCCCGATTTGACCTCCCCGAATGACGAGATGTCAACTATCAATCTTGGATCTCATTGTCAACAAACTGATGCCAGCTTGCCAATGAGATCATCTCCTTCAACAATACTGTGTCACAGACCCTCAATATGGACTTTCGGTCTTGCCCAAAGTACCGTGTCCGCATGTTTTTCTTCCACATTTTGTATTGATCCCTCAATTGTTCAAACATGGAGTCGTGAACATGTGGGGGCAGACTGAATTATTCCTGTCAAACAAATACAAACTCAAAAGAAAGAAAGTGTTAGTTGTGTTTAAATAATAAAATATAAATACTAATATATATATACACACACACACACACACAAAAGTGAGTAACTACATGTAGTGCCCCCCAGATAGCCATCTTGAGATCGGTGGGCACCTTCCTCCAATTTGTGTACCCCAAGCCGACAATCGTCTTGAGCAACTCAAGGTCCCTAGACTCTAAGACCGTCTTGTTCTCGATAAGGTAACCCAATTTGCCCCATTTTGGGGGTCTAGTGGTAGACGAGCCTTCCTTGCCTCCGTTACCATGTCACCCTAATGAAGACATTTCCAGCAAAAATTATTGTTATTAGTACAAACATGTACTAATGAGGGTGAGAGATGGAGCAGTGGAATCCTCATCTACCGCCTTCCCCTTGCCCTTGCATGAGGTGGAGCCCAACTGACGCTTCATGTATTCGAACATATTGAGGACCGCCGCCTCCAACTTTTCTAACTTATCGCCATGGGGTGTTCAGCTTATGAGCCAACCCCGATGTTGCTCATCTCAACCCGATGAGCCTCGACTTCCCCAAACGAGAGATCCCCCCCATGTCCTCCCCTTATGATCGGCCCCGAGCACTTGGTTTAGTGTGTCCATTGCCAAAGATGCCTTGTCAGCATCAGACTGAGAGTTGTGCACTTCCTTAATCTTTTCCTGAAACGATAAAAAGTACACGATTAGTTATGTTAATAAAAAATACTAACGTAATTAAAATAAATAAACAATTGAAAGATATTTTAATAACTTACAATTGTGCCTGTCACGCTTGGGGGAGCCTCCTTATCCTTGCCCTTCATCGTCCGAATTGCCACATAGGCATCGAGCCTATATGGCCTACCCCCCCAGGGCTACTCCCCATCTTCTGGAATAAAATAATGCAGAATTAGTAAGTAGTGCAAAGTAATGCTAAATTAGAAAAAATAAAACTAAAATGAAGGAAAATTAAAAACTTACCATCTTATGCTCCACCTCGGCGTAAGACGTACGACCGAAATAGTGCACGTCGACCTTTTTGTCCCGGTTTGACCTCGCCGAATGACGAGATGTCAACTGTTAATCTTGGATCTCATTTTCAACAAACTGATGCTAGCTTGCCAATGAGATTGTCTCCTTCGACAATACTGTGTCACACACCCTCAATATGGACTTTCGGTCCTGCCCAAAGTACCGTGTCCGCATGTTTTTCTTCCACATTTTGTATTGATCCCTCAATTGTTCAAACATGGAGTGGCGAACATGTGGGGGCAGCCTGAATTATTCCTGTCAAACAAATACAAACTCAAAAGAAAGAAAGTGTTAGTTGTGTTTAAATAATAAAATATAATAAAATATAAATACTAATATATTTATACACACACAAAAAAGAAGAAGTGAGTAACTACATGTAGTGCCCCCCAGATAGCCATCTTTAGATCGGTGGGCACCTTCCTCCAATTCGTGTACCCCAGGCCGACAATCGTCTTGAGCAACTCAAGGGACCTATACTGTAAGACCATCTTGTTCTCGACAAGGTACCCCAATTTGCCCCATTTTGGGGGCCTAGTGGTAGACGAGCCTTCCTCGCCTCCGCTACCGTGTCACCCTAATGAAGACATTTCCTGCAAAAATTATTGTTATTAGTACACACATGTATATGAGAAAATGATCAAATCCAAATGAATAAAAATATTGTACAAGTTAAAAAAATTTTAAATCTAAATATTGTCCAATTCGGGTCATGTCACTGACATTGAATTAATGCTTAAATTTATTAAAATCCAAATTAACATATTCAGTAATCAAAAAATCAATTTTGATTCAAATCTGATAATAACAAAGCACTTTAAGAATATAAGTTAACAAAGCACTAGAACAATACAAGTTAATGACATTATAAATCTAAATATTGTTTCAATTTCGTCCGATAATAATAAATCACTAGAAGAATACACGCTACTAGTTATTATAAATAATTGAAATACTTAATATAAATCTAAAAATTATTTCAAATTTGGGTTATCATCTAAAATAGATTAATATTCGGTAGGAGCAACCACATCATCCACATTAATCGTTAGATGCTTTGGCGCGTGTAGGACAATTGACCACGACTCATTGTTGATATACTCCGAGTAAAATACTTGCTTAACCTTTTGAAAAGAACAAACAAATGTTCATCGCTCACGTGCTCATTGCTCTTCAACTTGGACAAGTAAATTATGATCAAATTGGTTCTATGATCAACTTTACAAGTATTTTTATCCTCAACTCTTACCAAATCATAGTAAAGCTAGTAAGTAATTTCAGCTTCAACGAGATTTTTATCTTTAGTTCTCGCACGAACATAAGTAAGAGACTTGTATGAAATGTCCGAGTTTTGTACATTTGTATTTTGCTCGTAAACCCTTTCATCAGATACGTAACCGTTCAATCGATAATTTTTGCAGTCGTGTGCCATGGACAAGGGTTCAGTGACTAAACGAGCAAGCCTTGACGCCGCATCACCCATCATTAAGAGCTGAGATTATAGATAAATTAATTTTGTAAGTTTTAAAGCTTTCTTGTAATGTGACATTTAATAAGGGACATTTTCATTAGAATTACCTTGTGTGACACCCACAACCTAAATTCGCTGTCTGATTGTGCCATCATTCTTCTTCTTTTATTATTTCCACGCGCCTCATATTTTCGGCATTGATCGTGACTAACGTATTATCAAATTGATCATGTATAAAAATTAAAATAATATAAAAGTTAAAATATTATAAACTTACTCTTTCCATTATTTGACATCTTTATGTGTGTTAAATAGGTAACGAGCTACTTGTTCGTGTTGTAAACTCATTAATTTCACTCGCTTTCCCATCACTTGATCACCCTCATGGACGGACTCATCATTGTTATCCACACTCATATATTTCTGAGCGTAGATTGATGAATCCACAGTGATGTATTCCTCTGCAATTAATCCTTTAATTTATCGTGTATTCTTGGTGTAATCTTTGAAAACCTTCATCAATATTTCAAACAGATACATCCACCGATTTCTAACTTGGCGGCAAATAAATGCCTTCTCGCATAGGTGTATAAACAAGTGAACATTTATGTCAAAAAATGATGGGGGAAACTACTTCTCCAACACACAAATCGCTTCGATTACCACTACTTTTTTGGCCACTATGTGATCTCGACTGACTACCTTCTCACATAAAAGTGTGAAGCAGATGCTAATTTGCATCATAGCCCTCCGTAAATCCTTGTGCTTGGAGAAACAATGATTAAACAATAGAGGGACCAATTTCATGACCACATGCCAATCGTGGGACTCAGACTTATGTAAATCATGGGTAGCATAATTCACAATCCTTTGCAAGTTGGATGAAAAATTAAACGGAACCTTCAAATTATATGTTGTTTTTAAAAGAACCTTCCTTTCCTAACTCGTCAAAGTAAACACACTAGGGGGAATTATTGTCCTTCCTTTAGTATCTTCTTTAAACCATAATTATGGCTTAAGTTTTAATGATTTAAGGTCTTTTTGTTCATTTTCTCCATCCTTCGAATGACCCCCCACCAAGGCATGTGCCCACAATATGTTGAGTGATGTTCTTCTCCTCATGTATCAAATCCAATACATGGTGCACCGGGTTATTCTTCCAGTAAGGCAAGTCAAATAAAATTGACATATTAGACCATGATTTTCTTATCTCAGTTTTATTCCCAATTGGAGTCTTCTTATGCTTGACATTCTTTAATTTAGGATTCTTACCTGGGATATTAGGGCCATAATCAGAAGATTTACTTTAAATATATGAACCTAAAAGTTTTTTCAACGGTAGCCTATGTTTAACCCCACCTGGTAAAAAATTAGAACCTTTCTCAAATTTAAAACTATGAGCCGGGGGTAAAAACCTCATATGGAAATGGTATATATTTTTTGTGCTAGCGGTGAGATGCAAAGATTAAATCTCCTTTCCATAAGTAGGACACCCCAAATAACCAAGTACTATACAACCGGATGATGTCCCATAAGTTAATAAATCATGAAGTGCCCACATCAATATAGCTTTCAGCGTAAACTCTTCTTTTTTAAAAGAGTCAAATGCTTGTAAACCCCCTTCCCAAAGCTCATTTACTTCTTCTACCACAGCATACAAGTAGACATCGATTTCCTCACTTGGTGCCTTTAGCCTAGGTATCAACAATGACAATATCAAAAATTCAGGTCTCATACACTGTGAAGGAAGGAGGTTGAGTGGTGTTAAGATCACTGTCCATACACTCTGATTGGTGCTTATAATTCTACATGGATTGAAAACATCTTTTGATATTGCCAAACAAATGTTACGCTGTTCTCGAGCAAAATCGGGATACTTATAACTCATCATCTTCCAAGTTATAGAATCAATAGGATGATGCATGAGATTATCCCCTACTTCTTCCTTAGCATGCCAAGTCATTGCCTCCGCTATCCATGGTACTATGAAAATATGCTTCAATATAGGCCTAACGGGAAAATCTTTCAACAAGTTTTGAGGCACTTTTGTGCTTGTACCTTCTTTGTCAATAGATCGCACATATCTAGGTTCATTGCATACCGGACACCGATCGAGATTTTCATACTCCTTTCGGTATAGATGCAGTTATACACATAAGCATGAATTGATGTATACTTCATTCCCAAACCTTTCAAACTGTTCTTCATAGTAGGATAGCTATTTAAAAGCGTATTCTGCTTGGGTAACAAGCCCTTCACCCAATTCAAAATTCATGTCACACTATTGCCAAACAAACTATATAGGGTCTTCAAACTATGCAAACCAATCATGGCATGTAAAGTTGTTTGATCTTTATCACAACCAAAGTACAATGGTTGGGTCGCCATAAATTTTAAATTTTGATGTCATCATCAAGGTTTATCCCGATATCTTCATGAGCACATGAACCAGTGACCTCATTTTCTTCCACTTCATGAACTTCATATGCATTATTGACTAAATCCTCTTGCATATTATGATCTATATAGTCCTCCTTCCCTTGTACATCTATCCTACTTGTTGAAGGTTGTTGTGAAGGTTGCTCGGGGATAAAATAAACATTCGATTCCCCGTGAAAAATTTAATATTGATAACTATCTTGCATACCCCATCTTAACAAATGTAGTTCAACTATTTTTCACTTAAACACCTTACCATTCCTACACTTTGCACACGGACACGGGGATTGTTCATCATTAGGACATCTCTTTGCATATTTTATTTCATTAGCACCTCTTTGAAAGACATCCCCTTGTCTTACCCATCCACTCATTGTATTTAGGATATCACATCATAGTTACTACAAACAATCACCTATTATGGGTAAGAAGCATATATCCATGGATTAGTATATAAAAAATTTATAAACAAAAGCATCTATTCATTTATTCGGTAGTAATGTTTATAGTGATGATTTTTGCATAGTTATGTTTCCTTTCGCATTATTAATTGTTTAATAGTAAGCTTTTAAAATTTATAGTATGTTTCATTTATGTCTTATTTATATTTGATAGAATCACAACCCTAAATCTTAAAAATGCCTAGTCCAACCAACTCAATGGTCATCTAAATGTTCATATCCACCAGTCAATAAAAATCCAAGAATCCCAAACAACAATTCAAATAATAATGGGAAATATTAGAAATGCCTAGGGCTAACCAATTCAATGGCCATCTAAATTCTCAAATCCACTAATAAACACTACAACAAAACTTACATTTAGCTATGATTTTCTTACCTACAAAAAAAAATTCGTGACTAAACATCAATATCTGTTCCAAAATTTATTTCGTGGGGAAAATTATTAGATTTGGCAACGAAAATTAAAATTTCGTTGATAAAAGGTCCCAAAAAATTGGCGCCCACGTCTTCCCGCACTTGGGTCTAAATGCGAAATATTTAGCAACAAAATTTTTATTATTGGCAACGAAATATTTCGTAGTAGTTAATATATTATTTTTGTAATGAAATTATTTTCGTGGCCTAATATATATGTTTTTTAACAACCATTTCTTTTGTGGTAAAAGGTAATCTTTTTTTTAATGTCCCTCCAAAACCAAACGATCTCAACCTCAGCCCTTCCAAAACGTTTGGGAGTCCAAAACGATATCCATCTCACCCCCTCCAAACCCTTCATCCAAAACGTTTGGGAGTCTTCATCCAAAACGATCTCCATCTCAATCAGGTACTCTCTCTCTCTCTCTCTCTCTCTCTCTCTCTCTCTCTCTCTATCTATCTATCTCTCTATCTATCTATCTATCTCTATCTCTCTCTCTATCTATCTATCTATCTATCTATCTATCTATCTATCTATCTATCTATCTATCTCTCTCTCGGTGTATTCTACAGCCCCTCCAAAATGTTTGGGAGTTTTGTTTTGTAAGAAATCTTATTTTGTAACCCTTAGTCTCTCTCTCAGATTTCTTTTGTAACACACTCTCTCTATAATCTTGTTTTGTAACAAATTAGTATACAATCTATAAGAATTTGAAAGATTGAATAATTTTTTAGTGGGTTTTGGGTTATTTTGACACATTTAATCTCGAAACAAATCGTGTTTGACACAATTCTATAGATTTAATCTTGTTAAATATTGAAATAAATTTTTAAGGATTTAATCTTGAAATAAAATTTTGGGGATTTAATCTTGTTGGTGTGTGATGATTTTTTCTTGTTCGCGTGTATTGATTTATTCTTGTTGTGTTTGCTGATTTTTTGTGATAACCCCTACCTCATTCAGATATCTATCCTGTTTAATAGTAGGATCTTGATAATATCTTGTTTATGTTAAATTTATTGGTGCATACCTATGTACTTTTATTGTTTTATATATAGACATGAATTTTGACATTGTTCTCAAAATCCGTATATTCAAAGTTTCTTTTTCCATGCTCCTTTAAATCTACCAACATTGGCGCTCTGCCATGTCTTGCGTTTTACATTAAGAAAGTTTTAATAGGACGGATAAATAGGTTTAAAAGAAATCGAGTGTGTGGTCCTATTTAGGGTGATAGTTAATTAGATTCCTATTAGATTACTCAGAAAGCATATTTTTTTTTTATCTCCGGTATATTAATTAGTGAAGAGTTATCTATTGAATATAAATATATAATATGATTATTATTTTTTTAAAGTTCTAACTGGTGAAAATTGGGTGTCTGATTAACACTCATCAGAATGGAATCACTAATTTATTTTTTCTAGTACTAAACCATTGTTAAGACCTATTTTGTTACAATAATATGTAATTTATTTATTCCAATGACTTGTACCCTTAGAATTGTGGATTATAATTTCAAGGTATTTACTATGACTTTGTTTAGTATATTACTAGATCTCACTTGTTTTAACTAGTTTTTTTCTACTTAACTTGCTACGCACCGTATATGTAGCGCGCCTGCCCAATAGGTAGTATATATATGTAGAAAAAATTTAATAAGATTGACGAAAACACATGTTTAATTGTTAATGTTGTGTGTTGCTTTTTCATTGATAAGGGGACTTAGGTTTATTTAGTGGGAACCTAATTAGAAATGTTGTGTTTTGACTTGATGGCTTCCCTATATCCTCTAGTTTTATGGATATTGATTAGTGGTTATGAATAAACATATTATGTCTTATGCTCTGGAATCTTAGACAACAAAAATATTATATGAAATAATAGACTAATATTTTAATGTGTTTGATTTTTCATGTGAACTAGATGGATAAGAGTTGGATGCAAGAAACAAATAGATTTTATGAAAAGTATGTCTTGGGTGTTAGATTATTCATTCGATTTGCAAAGGGTCATATGGGACCCAACAGTTACATTAGGTGCCCATGTTACAATTGTCTTAACATCGATCTCAGAAATATTGATGAAGTAGAAGGTCATCTTTTCTTAAAAGGTATTTGTACCATCTACACACAATGGACATATCATGGAGAATGTTCTAATGATATAGTTCATGATGATGCTAATGATGATAATATTGATGTAGATGATTGGATTGATAATGAAAATGAAGAAGGGGACGAGATGTAAGAAGTGTTGAAAGACATGCAGAAAGGGTTTTTCTTTGATGCTCGTCCAGCTGAAGCGTTTGAAACTGGTAATACTCCTAGACAAGTTCGTGACGGGGATAAGACAAATTTTAATAAATTATTGAAAATGCAGAGCGTGAATTATATCCTGGTTGCAAAAAACTCTCTACATTGTCTTTCCTCGTGAAGTTGCTCCACTTGAAAGTGATCAATCACTGGAGTAATAAATCACTCAATATGTTATTTGAAATATTGAAAGAAGTTTTTCCCGATGGTGAGACGCTTCCAAAGTCAGATTATGAGGCAAGGAGCATGTTGTGTGGCTTCAGATTAGGATACGTATCGATTCAAGCATGCAAAAATAACTGTTGTTTGTTTTGGAAGGAGCTTGAAAATAAACATGAGTGTCCAATATGTGCAGAGCCTAGATGGAAGGTTAATAATGACGGGGGTAAATGCATTCCTCACAAAATAATTCGTTACTTTCCACTAAAGCCAAGACTCCAAAGACTGCTTATGTCGAGAAAACGGTTGATGATATGAAATAGCATAAAGAAAAACGTGTCAAAGATAAAGTATTGAGAAATCTTGCAGATTCTAGTTCATGGAAGGATTTTGATCCGAAGAACGAGTGGTTTTCTTAAGACCCTCGTAATGTAAGGCTTGTCCTAGCAAGTGATGGTTCTGACCCCTTTGGTAATATGCACAACTCATATAGCATGTGGCCAGTAATACTTATGCCATATAACTTTCCGCTTTTGTTATGTATGAAAGAGTCATTTTTTATGATGTCATTACTTATTCCAGGACCTCTGGCGCCTGGTAAGGACATGGATGTGTATTTACGACCATTAATTGATGAGCTGAATGAGTTATGGGAAGTTGGTGTAAAAACATATGATGCATCCACCAAAATGAATTTTCAAATGCATGCGGCAGTTTTGTGGACTACAAATGACTTTCTGACATATGGAAATTTGTCTGGTTGGAGCATTAAGGGTTATATGACTTGTCCTACGTGTAACGAAGATACTTCTTTGAAAAGAATAAGAAGTAAGATATGTTATATGGACCATTGTCGATATCTGGATCCCACCCATATATGGAGGAAGAGTTGAAAATTTGATTGTAAGCAAGAGCTCTGGTTAAAGACCATGGACTTAAATGGGGATGATTTGTTGCAACAATTGAATCATGTCAATGATTATATACCGGGGAAACATTCGGGTAATTAAAAGAGGAAACGTACACCTAAAGAGCTCAACTGGACAAGAAAAAGCATTTCTTTTTATATACCATACTGGAAAAAATTAAAACTTCAACACAACCTTTATATCATGCATATTGAAAAAACTATTTGTGAGAGTGTGTTGGGAAATTTATTAAATACTGAGGGAAAAAAAAGACACGTATAAGGCGAGGCGAGTTTTGGAGGATATGAAGATAAGGAAGGAATTGCATTTGAAGCGCAATGGGGATAAATATATAATGCCTCCTGCATGTTATACACTTAGTAAGTTAGAAAAACGAGGTTTTTATGAGTTCTTGAAATCAGTTAAGTTTCCAGATGCATATGATTCTAATATATCACGGTGTGTGAATGTTGGTAATGATAAGGTATCGGGGTTGAAAAACTATGATTGTTATGTTCTATTACAGCACTTATTGCCCATTGGGACTCGTGGATATTTGCGCAAGGAAGTATACAGTGCAATTGTTGAGTTGGGGAATTTTTTCAAAGATTTGTGTTGTAAAACACTGGATGTTGAAGAACTGAAGAGGTTGGAGAAAGACATTGTCGTGATTTTGTGCAAACTAGAATTGATTTATCCACCAACGTTTTTTGATATAATGGTCCACTTAGCTATTCATTTTCTGCGAGAGGCTATGCTTGGAGGACCGGTGCAATATAGGTGGATGTATCCTATTGAAAGGTATGTCAATATACTCATTGTCATATTTTTAGGGCTATTTCGACATAGCCCCCAATTTTTAAGTCAAACTTGACATTAAAAGTGGGGGTTTAAGTCAAAATACTTATTTTTTACGTATAGTTTATAGATTTAACATGAGGTCATTTATATCATTGTAAATGCTAATAGGTACTTGGGCACATTAAAGGGTTATGTACGTAATAAATCTCGATCAGAAGGTTCTATAGCAGAAGCCTGCATCGTTAATGAATGTTTGACATTTTGCTCAATGTACTTTGACGGGATTGCAACTAAACTCAACCGCTCGGAAATAAATTACGACGGGGAGGAGCAAGAGGAGGGATTGGATGTATTCTCTCAAAAGGTACACCCTTTTGTGGCATGTACTTTTGACTTTCTCACAGTGAGTGAGATGGAAATGATGCGGTGGTATACATTGAATAATTGTGTGAAAGTTAATAACTAGGAAGTAATCTTCATAAGTATTAATTTTCTAACTTCTACAAAGCCTATTGTTATAATTATTACTATTGTTAGTGAGCATATGAAGGAGATGAAGAAAGAAAGCCCTTTGAATTTAGAAGAGAGAAGTCGAAGGAATTTCCCTAGCTGGTTTGAAGAACACGTAAGTTTCAGTAAAGTTATCATAACATAATATTGATCTATAAATTTAATTATTTTTTAAGTAATATAATTAGTCTAACTTATATCATTCAAATTTTTTCTTTAATAGATGAAAACGTTGTACGACCAGAAGTCTCCAGAATGTACTAAGCAATTATATGCATTAGCATGTGGTCCTGACATGCGGGCAAATAAGTACAAAAGTTTCATAGTAAACGGAGTTAGATTTCACACTAAAGACCATGATAATCATAGGAGAAGTCAAAATAGCGGTTTAGTTGTTAAAGGAGATCATAATGACGAAGAGATTAACTTTTATGGTGTATTGAATGATATTATTAAGTTTATATCAAAGGAAATCGAGTCATCCTTTTTAAGTGTGGCTAGTTTAAAGATGATAAAAATAAAAATTCAGGAATACAAATCGATGATCACTTTACAAGCATCAATGTTAATGGTAGGTCGTACAAGAGTGATCCTTATGTTCTAGCCATTCAAGGAAAACAAGTGTTTTATCTCAATGACACAAAATTGGGAAAAAAATTGGCAAGTTGTTCAGGAATTCCAGCATAGACACTTGTATGATCTTGGGGTGGAAGAAATGGACACAGATGTATTAGAAATAAACGATTTTGTGTACCAAGAAATTGCTTCATCAGGCGCTTTTGAGATTATAGAAGTTGATGTTGATTAGTTGCAGAGAAATGATGCAGAGGCGGACACAATTGATGCTGGAATTGTGGATATAGACAAAGGAGTACCATCGGACGAAGACATTATTTCCCTTGATGGCGTCGATGATGAAGACGAAACACTTGATGAATATTGTGAAAATGCGGAAGAACTCGTAGTGGTTGAGGATGATGATAGTCAGATAAATTAACTTTGTTAATGGAAACTATGTAATGGAGTGTACTGTTGGTTGAGGATGATGATAGTGATAAAGATTGCCTCTATTTTACCATTATAATTTTTGTTGATTTGCTATGAATGACCATGTATGTGATTATTGTTCCTCTTTATATTGGATCAACTATAATGAATGGACAATGTGCTACCCTTTTCAAATAAAAAATGTTTGGTGTACAACTATAATGAATTTACTGCTAATGGAATATTTGAATGTTGATCAACGAGTTGGTATGGCGTGGTATATTTGAAAATTTTGTGAAATTGTGGATTTCTGTCTATTTATAGTTTTGTTTTATTTCAGTAAAGTGGTGTAGAAATTACAATATTTTATAATACTACATGTTATTCTTTCTTATTATTCATTACTAAATATGCAAAAAAAATTGTGTTTTGATGTTCTTTTTTAGTATGGCGCCAGGAAGACGTATTCGGTCAAATAGCATGAAGGAGGCTCCCTCGGCACCCTCGGATCTCACGGGGCCCCCGAATACCACGACACCCATGGCACCTATAGCACCCATGGCTCCAACAACACCCACGGAATGCATATGGCCCATGGTTTGGGGTTTGATGCCTTAGCCTCTCTTTTGATCAATCCCTCTTTTTGGGATTAATTTGACTTGATTCAGATATATGAAAGATTCATATTACATTGGGCTAAAGTTCTCGTGTTCATGTGTCATCGTGGACAGTTTTCTATCTGTGATGGTCAAAACATTTTTTATTTCCAAATCTCTTATTTGCATTTCTTTATTGATCATGATACAATCAACCTTGGAATTAATTCATCTGTCTCTTTTGTTTATATGTCACGAGAATGGATCGCCTTAGAATTTTGATCCACTTCATTAAAATCACGTGGATGTCAATTTTTCTGTTCTAAGCTTAAGTATGCCATGTGACACCTTAGTTTAATTTCTAATCTCTCACGGCCTTAACTAAAATAGAGTTGGCGGCAAGATTTTTGTATTTAAAAAGGCATCTTTAGCTTTATGGCTCTTCATTTTCCTATCAACTGAATTAAAGTTGGATCATAATTTTCATGCTGTAGAGAAGTTTTTCAGTTATGCTAAAATGACTTATCCTATATTTCTCTCATGTCCGTTCATTTCTTCCCATTAAGTACATGTCTCTTTCTCTCTCTCTCTCTCTCTCTCGCTGACGATGGAACTAGTTCCCATGACCTATTTTGGTTCCCCTCTTTCGCTCCACACAAACACACATATGTATATATATATATATATATATATATATATATATATATATATGCCTTTATAATTCTTTCTTTGAGATAGAAATGGATCAAATAGAGCGGTAGTATATAGAAGTTAATGGGCTAAAACTTTATGTAAAAAGGGATCTCTCTTTTGCTTGGGATAACTGGATTGGATATGGATTTCTAGCTAATAACGTTTATTGTATGTTTGTTGGGAACGACAATAGGAACTTGAATCTCTTATGTGTGATGATGCCTCAAAATTTATTATACAAGTGTTCCATAGTAAAAACTATGGGAATTGAGTCAGAGGATGTTATGGTTTGGATCGTTATAGAGTTTGGTATGTTGTCTATTATCATTTTTTGTGGAGACTATTAAGAGACCCTCTCCCCATTTATTCTACTATAAGGAAGTTAGGGATTCGTTGTCCCTTAAAATATTATTGTTATACCTTGCCTATGAAAGAAAACATGGACCATCGATTTATGGAAAGTGAGTTTAGTAAAGAGGTTTAGAGACACTTCAATGGAGTGTATGGGGTCCAATATTAAAATACTTTTATCCGTGGTAGACTCATAAGTGATGGTTTAATCTTAATAATTGAAATTCTACTATCTTGAACCCAACATTCATTTTCTTGGTTATCTGGATTTCCAGAAACAGATGAAGGGCTGAGTATGAACAGGTCTCAGGTAATTCATAACATATATGACCTTATTCGATCACATGATGATGATGATTAAATACATCCAGCCAACTAGGTCTATATTGGTGCATTAATGTTATGTGGGAAGTGGTCTTCTTGTTATAGAAAAGGAATCAAGGGTGAAAAAGTTGATGTCAAATGGTATTTTGTTCCCTGTACAATGATTCTATGTGTCTCTCTATTTTGTTCCCTGTACAGTGATTCATTTTAGTTTTTAATATTTTTTATTTTGCAAACATGTGCTAAGGCCATCCAATTAAAGAGATCAATGATCAATGATCTCTTCATACTGTAGTGAATCTGCAAATGGTATTTTATTTTATAAAATTTATCTCTTCATACCTTCACAAGGTTGCTAAGGCCATAAGAGATCTGAATAGAATTTTCACAAGGTTGCAAATGGTTTTGGTGGCCTTTTCTATTAAGAATGATGGGATTTAATCAAGATTGAGGCAACTTTATGCCAATTTCTTTAGGCAATTTCTCATTCCCAAAATGCTGAAGCAGACATTTTTCTCATTCCCTAATGGTTACATATTTTTCTCTATAGGAGTTAAGAAAGTGGAACCCCCATCCCCTCTTATTTTCTGTACTGCTGAAGAAGTTTTGAGTAGGAACATCTCTTATTTGGTGGATGTTGGTTCTATTACTCCTATCTCTGACCCTAGAGGTTTCAAAGCTCCATCTCACTTGTTGTTTTGCTAATGATATTATGATTTTCTACCGAGGGGATTTTTCTTCTCTAATATCTCTAGTTAATTTACTCAACTCTTATAACAATGATTCTAGCTAGTTCATCAGTCTAGACAGATGCAATGTGCTTATTGGAAAATGAGTTATTTTTACAAGCAATGTTATTTGCTCTACTATCAACATGAAGAAGGCAGGGACTCTTTCCCTTACATCATTTCATTTGATCAGTTACTGATTGAGTATAAAAATTCAAGAGAAATTCGACATTGATTTGGATTTTCAAGCAAATGAGTGTTTGGAAGAGATAATGAAAGGGAGAAGTAGGAGTCAACGGATCAAGCTTCGTGAAGTGTATAAAAAATATGGACCAGCGGAGGAGGCTCGAGAAAATGTACCTACTAATACGACCAATGATAATTGTCTTAGTCTATGCGATCTTTATGGAAGTCCAAGATATTGGGTTTGAACTATTGTTGATGTTGTAACTTGTAAATATTTTTTTTATTAAAATATGCATACTTATGATGTTTGAAAAACTACTGCAGAGACAATGTATTGTAAATTAGAATAACAATTCTAAACAAGTTTTAAAGCATAATCAAGGGTCAAAAGCATTTGTGGTGGTTCGTCATAAATTGGTAATATATCAACTTGTTTTGGTGTGTCAATTGAGAATTTTACTTTACAAGTATAATTATCAATTATTTGTTGTTTAATAGCGGAGTAAAGATGTGGATGGTCAAGAGCCGAATAGGATCAAGTTTTATAAAGAAACTCATTGTAAAGATGAAAAGTGGACATCTCCCGAAGCCGGAACACTCTATGTAAGTCTTATTAATTTTATTTTGAATTTACCCTATTGTTGCTGAATTACAAACCAACAAACACTGTTGGCTTGTAATTCCTTTGGTACTCTTATCTTCGGTATAAAAATTACACATACTGCATTATGCTTTTCGCAGTTAAAATTATTGTCTTTAATTAGCTTAAAAATTGTAGACATCTTGACAGTTTGGCCAAACCTTTAATCCTTTTTCTTCTATTTTGTTTGCAGAATGAGATGAAACCCATTGAATCTGAATCAATATCCAGAATGGTATCATGATGAGCTCAGATGAGATAGAAGATAAAGTTCTTGGCACAAGACCAGGATATATTAACGGGCTTAGGTATGGTCCCAAAAAAAAGGATTCTAGAATTAATCTATTGCGATTGAGGAATGCTGAATTGGAAGAGGCACTTGAGAAGTCTATGAAAGTTCAAGAAGATTTGATGGAGCGTTTACAAGCTCGTGAGGTAGAGGCAACAATTCAAAGAGAAGAGTCAGTGGCACAAAAGGCCGATATAGAGAATCAACGTGCAATGCTAAAGGATATTCTAGATCGACAAGCGAAGTCCGATAAGTTGATTCGGTCGTTGATCGCATCACGTTCCTCATCTTCCGAACAATGGTAATCTAGACATCCTTTAGTTTTTCTACTCGTATGCTTTTAAAATGATTCGTAATCGATTATTGTCTCTTTAATTATCAAATTTCGCTTATCGTTATAACTTTTTCATGATAAAGACGAATCAAATCCCACTTTATTTTAGCTAATGATAATTTATTCTCTTAATTGCAGATTTGACGTGACAGGAAGCTATTTTTGGGGCACCATGAACTTTTGACATTTGCAAATGGAATTTGAGACTTTTAAGTCCTTTAACTAGTTTAAGTTATTTTTTTGCACCGTGGATATTTTTCGTTTCTAAGGGAATGAAATGTGGGACTTCTACGTCCTTTAACTAGTGTTTAGTTGACTTGACAATGTATGGGTATGGGACTTAATGTCGATTTTATTTATGATAATTTAGTTATTTTGTGGATTTTAACGAATGTGTTATTTTTCGATGGTAATTTGTTTAAATTTGGTGGTATACATTAATTTACGAAATTCAAAATAAAAAATATATATATTTGGAAACATTCCTTTACCAAAATAAATGTTTTAGTAGTTAAATATGAAATTGATAAATAAAAGTGCGGATTAAGATTTGATAGTTTATTATTGAAAAATTAATGATCAAGAATCATTCTTCAACAATTGAATTTCGTAGCCAATAGATATTGAGGGAAGGTACAATATTTGTATCTAAAAGTTTCTATTTATAGAATTGGCAACGAAATGTAGACATTTAACAACGAGATGTTCAACAATTAGCTACAAAATAAATTGTAAATTTCATAGCTAAAAGTTTCTAGGAGTAACTTACATATAGAATTGGCAACGAAATTAAGATCTTTAGCAACGGAATGTTGAACTTTTACCTACGAAACAAATTGTAGCCTAAATATGATAATTATCCATGAAAATAATTTCGTGGCAAATGACCTAAACAATTGGCAACGAAAGTTAATTTAGTGGCCATATACATTTAGCAACGGGACTTTGGCCACGAACCTGTTACGAAATAATTTTCGTTGACAAAAACTATCAGCAACGAAATATTAACTTTTGGCTACGGAAAATTTCGCAGTTAAATGTGTAATTTGTTCTAGTGAAACAACTTATGAAGTGAACATGAGAATATAAAAAGCATTATATCATGTTACAGTACCGTCATGTCATGCATTCATATGAAAATATATGCATGCATGCACCCCCCAAAGCAAGTGTTATATAGCAAGTAACGAGGGTGAAAAGGTAATAAGTAAAAAGTAATCAAATACAAGTTGATTTAGTGTAAATTTACACCTGTGTAGATTATAGTAATGAGAACCGCATTATATGGCCATTGGCTCCTATTTCACACATCTATTTGCATCGTCTTTTTACTATGATGACAAATAGGTGCGTGAAATAGGAGCCAATGGCTATCTATTGCGATTCTTGTTACTATATTCTAGGCAAGTGTAAGTTTACACTAAATCAACTTGTATACGATTACTCCTTACTATTACCTTTTCACCCTCGTTACTTGTTATATAACACTTGCTATGGGGGCGGGGGGGTGCATGCATGCATGAGTTCTCATGTGAATGCATGACATAATGACACTGTAAGATGATATGTTTTTTTTTCAGCCTTATAAAACAAAAATCATGTACTCCTCATAAAATAAAAATTAGCAGCAATCCGTCAACAAAAATCAAGGTTAATGTGAATCTACACAATTTATGAGCACAAACATCTATGTATGTATGTGTGTGTGTGTGTGTGTGTGTGTGTGTGTGTGTGTGTGTGTGTGTGTGTGTATATATATATATATATATATATATATATATATATATATATATATATATATATATATATATATATATATATATATATATATATATATAGAGAGAGAGAGAGAGAGAGAGAGGGATGTACTAAAATGTGTGTAGAGAGAAATAGATGGTGGAAAAAATATGTGAGGAAAAGGAAAGGGGGTCATTGCTGCTGCAATCAGAGAGAGAGTTGTAAGGATAAACTCACTATAAATAAATTTATACTAATTACTAATTTATACCGATTACCACAATATATCAACTTAAACAAATTACTAATTTCAATATACAAATTTTAATTTCAGAATACCAATTTCAATATACAAATATTAATTTCAGAATACATACACTGAGTGGTCATATCCCATTCAAGACCGCATATTTCTCTAATATATTTAGCAACTCATGCACAATGTTTCAATTTAAGTAAACTTTGGCAGCATATCTCCATAGTTCTCCAAGTACGCGACATAGATTCGCAAGTGTAAGTATTATTTAAATTTATTAATTGTAATAACACTTAACACCGCATCATCTACTAGGTACCTAGAGAACATTAAGAGACGGCAGCATAACTTCCCCCAAAAGTAACAAGTTTAATCCACTAAGGATATTATTATACAGAAACTATGCCATCCCAAACTGTCCAAACAGGACAATTTGAGAGATCTCATTACAGGGTTAATGACTCTCGAATGGGTCTAAGGAGGGCTATTGAATGCATACGCATAAGAACTAGAAGGCTAGTATCTATGCGCACTATATGTAATTCAAAGTAGTTATCAATTACCATGTTAAGTATGTTTCATTTATTCAGTAGTAATGTTTATAGTGATAATTTATACATAGTTATGTTTCATTTCTCATTATTAATTGTTTAATGGCAAGCTTTCAAAATTTATAGTATGTTTCATTTATGTCTTATTTATATTCGGTAGAATCGCGACCCTAATTATTAGAAATGCCTAGGGCCAACCAACTCAATAGCCATCTAAATGTTTAAATCCACCAGTCAACAATAATTCAAGAATCCCAAATAACAATTAAAATAATAATGCAAAATAATAGAAATGCATAGGTCCAACCAATTCAATGGTTATCTAAATGTTCAAATCCACCAATCAACAACTTATGAAGTGAACATGAGAATATAAAAATCATTATATCACAATTTATGAGCATAAACACACACACACACACACACACACACACACACACACACACACACACACATATATATATATATATATATCAAGGTTCTAAAAAATGCGGAGCGTGATCGAGGCGTGGAGGCCAAGCCTTAAGCCTTAGAAGCCTAGGCGGACCTTAGGCGTTTAGGCCTTCTTAATATATTTTAGTATTTTTAACCATACCAAGGCTATTAAAATACTAAAATTGTACATACCATGAAAATATGTCTGAATATATGCAAACTAAAATACTATTTGATTATTTTGGATGAGATAATGGTCCGATTAGTAAAAAAATTCTTTAAAAGGCGATATCGTCTCACTAAGGCATTGTTGTTTTCAGAAAAAAGTGCGCCTTAGGGGTTTACCAAGAATAAGGCGTAAAAAACTTAAGGCGGGGAATTTATTCCAAACCTGAAGCCTAGACGGGTATTTTAGAACAGTGTTATATATATATATATATATATATATATATATATATATATATATATATATATATATATATATATATATATATAGAGAGAGAGAGAGAGAGAGAGATGGTTTCCAGAATATGTGAAGAAGAGCAAAGGGGGTCATCGCTGCTGCAATTATATATATATAGAGAGAGAGTTATAAGGGAAAAACCACTTAACAATTTATGACAATTACCAATGTAAGGTCATTATTTTATAAATGTCCGGGTAGTATCTAGGAATTTTCTACTTTCCTAGATCACGGTTTGTATATCCGATATTGCTACATTCGACATGTCTCTACACGATCTCATATGACGACATCTATTCGAATTCTGGGAATCAAGCATTCAACATCTCCATCATGTGTCCCACTTCTGCCTCAACGACTTCACGTTCCACGATTTTAGGCACTTTATGCAAGTGGTACGCAAGAGAAGTCAAAACAGTGAAAGAAGGCACTATATAAAAGTTCAAGGGCATTTTGGTAATTTTTATATCCACCATTCGGAGAACAGGTCAACTAGAAAGTTGAAGAGCTCGATTCCACGAAGATACTGGTAGAAATGGCACCTCAATCCGAGATACGGTGAAGAAGTTATGGCCCTTTGAAAATAGAGAAGAAAAATAATAATGGAGTGACGCAAATATCTTTATGTCCCTTTCTACTCAAGTGTTTCAAAGAACTTTTTTTCAAATCTATTTCCACACCAACCAACCTAAAATGGACCTCTTTTTTTGTCTTCATCATTTTAAGTCTTTTTAGACTTCATCATTTTAAGGCTTTATGCCTCTTTAAGTGCACACAATAAACCTTCCAGTGATTTATTCTTACTCATTTTTGAGTATTTTGTGGAGAATCCGGTCCATTCTTCATTGCTGCCCATCTGGAGTTCTTGTGAGAGATTCCATTCGACGACATCGGAACCGACACCTATGGGTATTTCGTATGTCACACTTATTTTCATTATAATCCGTGTAACAGTTCTTTACAAATTATAGTGAAAATAATACGGTTTTGCCCTCCGGAGATTTTTCCTGCTATTTTGTGTCACATGCTTTATTTTATTTAATAAATCATCTAAATGCATGTTTTTAGGATTTAATTGAAAAACTGTGTTTAATTAAATAATTTCTTTATTTGAACATATGCGCACTCTTCAAATTGGTATCAGAGCCAATTGCACAATTATACCGTGTAATTTTTCGCAAAATTTTTCTATTCACTACACCAAAATGGCCAAATTGTCACCTTTCAGCCGGCCACCCTTGTCAAGGTCATTGACCGTGACACAAATCTCGCGTTTTGTGTCACGGTCATTGACCTTGACTCGACCGTGACACAGAATTTCCACGGCCAAAGACCGCGACAAATTTACTTATCACGGTCAAAGACCGTGACAATTATGTGTCACGGTCGTGTCAAGGTCAATGACCGTGATACAAACCGCGAGATTTGTGTCACGGTCAATGACCTTGACACGACCGTGACAACTTTTGCAGCAAAAAAAGCCCTAGGCTTCTTTTTTTTCCCACCTCTTTTGGTTTTCCCTCTCTCTCTCTCTCTCATTCGCGATTTCTGCTTTCTCTCTCTCTAAGGTATATTTTTTTCCTCTCTTTCTCTTTCATTTCTATATGTATGTGTATGTGTATGTGTATGTGTATGTGTATGTGTGTATATATATGTGTGTATATGTATATGTGTATATATATATATATATGTGTGTATATGTATACGTGTATGTGTGTATATATATGTGTAAATGTTAGTGATAGTTAGAATGGTGTAAATGTTAGTGATAGTTAAAATTGTGTAAATGTTAGAAAAGTTTTAGAATTCATATGTTAAATTTAATTATATAAATATTTAAATTGATAATAATTTTATTCATGAAATTAATTCAATTAGGTAAAACCCTAGATAATTTTTTAACAGAATTTGATAATATTATATAAAGTTTAGTAAATTCACAAAATATTGCCAATTGTATGTTAGAATCCATACACTGGTAATATCATTAGAATCCATACACATGCATGTTGTTAGAAAGTCTTAAATTTAATTCTCACTTTAATTTGTAGAATCTTTGTACTTTCTTGGATTTATTATATTATGATAATGAAATTTATGCTCCAATTATAATTATCTCATGCCATAATTTTATTGATAAACAATAACTGTAGTTGTCACGGTCGTGGTGGGGGGAGGGGGTGGGGGTGGGGTGGTGGGGTTGGGGTGTGTGTGTGTGTGCGTAGGTGTGTGTATGGTGGTGTGTGGTGGGGGAGGGGGGTAGTGGGGGTGGGGTGTGGTGGGGGGAGGGGGTGGGGGTGGGGGTGGGGGAGGGGGTCGTGGTGGGGGGTGGGGGTGGTGTGTGTGTGTGTGTGTGTGTGTGTGTGTGTGTGTGTGTGTGTGCGTAGGTGGGTGCGTGTGCGTAGGTGTGTGCGTGGCGGGGGGAGGGGAGGGGGGAAAGGGGTGGGGTGGGGGTGGGGGTGGGGGGTGGGGGGTGTGGAGGGGCAATTTTAACAATTGTATATCTTTAATTAAGAAATTTTATAGCTTTAATTGTAATTTTAATTGTATAGTTTTAGATGAAAGTAAATTAATAATTAGTCCCAATTTCATATGAAAGTAGGATTGTCCCTCATTGTAAATTAGCAAAAAAGACGGACGTGCACTACTCCGACCGGACCTCTTACGCCGAGGTGGAGCATAGGATTCAGGTAAGATTTAATTTTTCTATAACTATAGAAATATATTATTCTTCATTATTTTACTTTGCAGGGACGATACTAATTTTACTTTTCTTTATGTTATTTCAGGGGGTAGGGAGTGGGCCAGGGGGTAAGACACATAGGCTCGATACTTATGTGGCTCTTCGGACGAAGAAGGGGAAGGACAAGGAGGTGTCCCCGAGCGTCGCGGCCACGATTGTAAGTAATCCGAAAGTTAATTTTTGTTAATTACGTTATAATTTTTTAGTTTACTTATTTTACTAATCATGTGCTTTTTGTAGTTTCAGGCAAAGCTTAAGGAAGTGCATGAGTCGCAGTCTGATGCCGACAAGGCATCTTTGTCCACAGACGCACTCAGCCAAGTGCTTGGCTCTGATCGCAAGTGGAGGACAAGGGGAGAGAGCTCGTGGGTGGCCAAATCTAGGATTATAGGATTGGAGACGAGCGACACCGGGTTGGCTCGAACGGTGGATTCACATGACGCGAAGTTGTCCCGTTTGGAGGCGACGGTCCAAGATATGTACGCATTCATGAAGCGTACGTTGGGCAGAGACCGTAAAGGGAAAGGGAAAGGGAAGGAGAAGGCGGTGGAGGAGGAGGTGCGGGAGGACGAGGCACAGGATGACGAGTATGTGGACCTCGTTGCTTCATCACCGACACGTTCGTACTTCGGTGATCCACTTCCCTATTTTGCGCCCTTCAACAGACCATTGTCTGCACTTGGTTGTCCGAGCGTGTTCATATTGAACATATTTGATGGTCAGCGGATAGGGCAGGGGTTGAGGGACCCAAATATCGTCGAGGGTGGAATAGTTCATGGACGTGTGCTTCAACAGATGGAGTCCAGGGTGCTCCTCACGCATGTCATACCCGGGAAGGAGAACTCCCTATTGTGGTTGCGCGAACAATGCGGCACGACGTATATTAGTAGGTGCGTCAATTCGTATGTCGTGTGGCCTACTCACCTCCTCACATTTACCCAAGACATGTAGTAACATTATTTTTAAGTTTGTCCATTTTAATTATATTTGGATTATATCTTCATGTATATTATTTCTATTTTGAATATTTGGATTATATCGTCATGAATATATATTTGCATTATCATTAGTTTGTTTGGATATATGATGTTTGGAACAGGTACGATGTTGCTATAACAGGTACAAATATACTGCTGGGCAGTGGCAGTGGCAGTGGCCATACTGCCCAGAAGATTTTTTTTAAATTCTGCCCAGAATTGTCACGGTCATTGATCGTGACAAGTCCTTGACAAAAGGTTGTCACGGACGTGTCACGGCCATTGGCCGTGACAATTTTTTTTAAAAGGGTCACGGCTTTGTCACTGTTTATAACCGTGATAAACGTGTCACGGTCATTGACCGCGACACGACCGTGAAACAAAACGCGAGTTTTGTGTCAAGGTCTATGACCGTGACACGACCGTGACAAAAAAAGTTTTCCCGCCTCGAAATGTCACGGTCATTGACCTTGAAAAGGGTGATTTGTCAGGGTCAATGACCTTGACAATAGTGCAGATTTGGTGTAGTGATGATATCAATTTTCTGAAAAATTAATTTTTCAAAAAGGGCGTGTTCAATGGAGAAATTATATAATAAAATGCCAGTTTTTTACGGGACAAACTATGCTTACTGGAAACCCCGCATGAAATCTTCTTTAAAAGCCATTGATGAACGTGTTTGGATTTGATTGAAAGAAGGTGGACACATCCCTCCGATACTACTGATAACGTCACTAATTTAAAATATGTGACTGAATGGACTGAAGACGAATTTAAATGGTCATCGTTTAATTCTAAAGGTTTAAGTGCTATTTCTGGATCCGTCACACGTGACGAGTTCCAACGGATTATGACGTGCACCACGTCAAAAGAGGCTTGGGATGTTTTGCAACTTACCCATGAAGGAACTAATGCTGTGAAAGAATCTAAACTGCAAAATTTAACAACTCAATTTGAAACTATCACCATTCTTGAGACTGAATGTTTTGATGAATTTTATGCCAGGTTATCTGATATTGTTGACACTATTTTTAATCTTGGTGAACACATTCCTAATTCTAGAGTTGTTAAAAAGATTCTAAGATCACTTCCTAAGCGTTTTATTCCTAAAGTCACTGCGTTAAATTCTATTGGTAATTTAGACACGCTTAAATTGGAGGAACTTGTAAGAGACATACAAATGTATGAAATTGATATGTTTCCTAAATACTTCAAACCTAAAGATAAGCGTATTGCAATTAATGCCCAGGATAGAAAAAGTGAGGGGTCGACAAGAAAGAGAGTTGAGTCATCTAGAAAGAAGGAGATAGAAACGTCAGATTCTGAGTATGATTTTGATTTAGATCATTTGGCCCTGTTTGCTAAAAATTTCAAGAAAAATCTCAAATTCAAGAAAAATAGAAATTTCATAGATAAAAAGATTTTTGAGAAAATAAGAAAAATGAAAAAGATTTTAAATACCCTCCTAAGAAAGATGGTGAGAGATGTTATGAGTGCGACGGTAAGGGTCATAGAGCTTTTGAGTGTGCTACCAGGCTGAACAAACTTGAAAAAAAAGGACAAAGTTATCCTTAATTCTACCCTTAGTGACGACAGTGAGGTCGAGTCGGTGGATTCTGGAGATGAGTCACCGCATGATTGTAACTTCACCGCATCCATGGCTAGTCATATTTATAGTGCTCCTCACGACGTTGAGGATGCTACTTCACAGGGACTCCTCGACAATGAGAACGATGTGAGTGAGGGAGAGGATGATGCAAGTGAGAGCGAGAGTAATCTTCAACGCGCTCACGTTGAGTTATGTAGGAGGGTAGTGAGACTAGGGTCTATGAATAACTGGAAAGGGTGAGGCGTGACCCACTCCAATGGACACTGCCTTCAAGGTCTTCTGGTGCAACTTCTCAAGAAAACTTCTTCTTCTGGTAATAATGGAACTCAAGCTTCAACTCACTCCTGCAAGAAGATGAACTTTCACAACAAAAATAGTAATTTTCTCAAGGTAAACACCTGAGAATGATGGTTGTCAGTGGGTAGTGAAGGAACAAGGCACTCAGTACTAAGAGAATGAGCAAGGAGAGAACACTAGGTAGGTCTGGTGAGATTTTAGCCGAGTAACAGCGCAATTTCAATTGTCCCTTCTATTGACCTTGCCCATAGGTCTATTTATACTATTGCATTAGGGCTGAGTTAGCAATTTTGGGCGCCAAAATTGAGAGGGTTGGTGGGGAACAATGTCTGAAGTGTACCACTTATCCCTACCTGTAGGCAGCCCTGCCTGTCTCCTCTTGCAGGCGCCAACCGGTGCCGACCAAAGTCAAAAAGCACATATGTCTCCTAATGAAGACAAGATATCAGATTTGGTAATTATCTTTTGAAACGGTAACTTGTGGTGCAATTTTGCAAATCTTAAGAGAGGAGGCCTTATGGACCCCTCTCTTCTAAAATTATTATTTTTCTTGAGAGGGACCTCGAGGACCCCCTCTTCTGGAAAAATCAAACATTTTTAAAAAGAGTTTATTCCTTGTGAGTAGCCAGCTCGTTGGCTGCTCACTTCACTTGTGACCAAGTGTGAAGTGTGTGGGGTCTTGAGTGGCTTCTGGGTCTTCCTACTAGTACTCTCTCAATCCTATAGTACTAAGTGGATGAGATTGCTCAACATACCTTGTCCCTCAGCCACCAATCCAAAACTCCCAGGAGGTCCCAACTAGCATGCTTGATGGCACTTACGCTCTCTCAATAGTAACGACGCTCCCGTGCTTGTATGGTAGCACCGTCATCAGCGATGTGAGGTGTATGAATGGGTAGATATCAGAGTATCAAACCTATTTTATCAAAATAGGCAAAAAAATGATCTACCTTCAAGGAGATAGGAAACAGACAACTAGTGTATGAAAAAACAAATGAGATATGGGATCAAAGACTATGTTACGGAGTGGGAAGGTCTTATGCACCCACTCATCCTTTTGGTTTCTCATGAGCTATAAAAAAATATTATCCTTCTCCTGAATGCATGAATATGTGTATATATGGAAAATGTATCATGTGTGAAAAGTTTATATCTATGAATCTGCAAATGTGTGTGTGTGTGAGGAATGAAGTCATCATGTCCACATATTTAGAAGGATAGTAATGAATCTTCCTAAGGAAATAAAATGCAAACGAAGTCTCGAAAGCATAATCTCACTACGAAAGAGTGACTAGGATAAACGAGACCACTAGAAAAAGAGTAAAACTAACTAAACATGAGTAATATGATAAAATAAATGTATAAAATGACTAAAAGTGTGAGTGGCTCCCCGAAATAGTAGTTTCATTATGGGAAATTGAGTACTTATCAATGGGATGGCTAAAAGGTCAGATATATGTAAGAGAATTAACTACATGAGTAAAATGTACTGACTATACGAGTGAGATGATAATATATAAAGATGACATAACTGAAATAAGTAAAAAGGACTTGAATCCCTAATTGTAAAAGTCCATGTAGTTCGTAATATGAATAAGAATGGGGTCTAACCCATAATCTGAATCTAGGGTGTCTTTTTTAAGTAGGTGAAATATGGTGACAGTGTAGAACAATGTGAGAACACTCTAAATTGCAAATTATGATCTAAACCCCATTTTTTTAGTTTTTGGTTTATGAAAATAGATTTGAAGATATATATAATAGTAAAAAGGTGGGATTAGTGTCAGAAATGGAATATAACATCTATAAATGGAATAAGAACTCTAAAATATGCAAAATGGCACTTATAGGATTACTAAAATGTAAACGGATTTGAACCTTAAAGAACTTTTGGAATCCATTTTGAGCTCTTTGTTTGTTGATTTCTGTGTATAAATGATGGTGGTAGAGTAGTGGTTAAAGGGGGAGAGGTGATGTAAGGGAATGTATGAGTGAATATTGAGGAAATGGTGTATGCTAATTTTGAAATAGCAATCGCACTAAAATATGGATCCTTTATAAATGAGGTAATGGTTTCTTTATATAAGAAAATCCTAAAAATGAAAAATTAACAATTTTACCCCAGGGTTCTACCGATCAGCATGGCCCCAGGCCTACCAGCTGGTTGGTGGGCTTGACATAAGGGCTAAGTAATCCCTACCAGCCTATAGGAGAGTGAGGTGTCCTACCTATAGGTAGACATAAACGGTTTTTTGGTCATAAATTTCAAATCGTAAGTTCGATTCGCACACATTCGGAACCATTGGAAATGTGTTTTAGAGCGCTATGATTTTATGATGGAGGGACTCTTGGGTTAAATAGTTAACCAAAGTCAAATGGTCTCAGGGAGAGTGTTATTGTTCTCTGAAAAAACCAAATTATATTGTATGCTCTGATACCAATATGAAAATGATGATTCCTTTAAATTGTAAGCTCTGATATCAATTTGAAGTTAGGGGAGATTAAAATTATCAACTCTGATACCAATTTGAAAATGGGGTGATAATGGTTACCGAAAAATTCTTAAAATTTTCTATTTCTTTCAATTTAAATTTCCAATTCTCAAACAAAACTTCAATTCAAGTTACAATTAACACAAACCAAACTAACACATGAATTTACCAAATTAAAAATTTTCTTAAACTGACACAACCCAAATTAATTAAGCACCAGTAAAAAAAATTATTGGTTGAACCAATTTTATCTTTTTAACCTAAGCATGCATCTGGGTATGAATTTGCAAGATAAAATAAAAAAACCACAATGTCATGATGTATGAGGAAAATCCACAATGAGAAAAACCTCGGATGGTCCAGCCACAAGTTCATTCAGTAGGAAATTGCAAAAGGACACTACAAAAGACTTACTCAACGAATCGAGGCCCTCGTAAGCCTTGAAGCTCTGCATTCCTTCAACCTCTTCCTAATGATAACGTAGGAGTCCACCCACCTACGTCTCGGAGTCCACCGATGGGGCACTACTACTATCACGCATACATAGTCCACCGTATGTACACCAACGAACATAAAATCCTCCACAATAAACAATATCAATGATGTAGAGAATGGAAAACCTGATGCCAAAACATGATCTCAAACATATATCATGTAGAAGCTTGGATCTTATTGGGTGTAAAATGTGTTTTGTTTCAAGGATTAAACCATGAATAATAGAAAAAAAATTCTTGGACTTTTCTAAAGGTTTCTCACAATTAGAAGTTGGGAAAGTCTCTGATTAAAATTCAATCCCACACTACATAAATGGTTGGAAAAAGTTGTGGGAAGTAAAGAGAAAACTATAATTTATGAAAAATTACTCCGATCGTTCGAACGAAAATCAATCTCATTCGAATAACATTGCCATCTCATTCGAACGATATTGAAATGAGACTTCTAATGAGAATTCATCATAAACCAAAAAGAGACTTTGGTAGAAATCGTTCGAACAAACACTAAATCTTATTTGAACGGCTTGGGAAGGTCGTTCTAACGACCTGGGAAAAATAAAAATATTTTTCTTGAAAACATTTAAAGTCATTTTAAAATATCTTAACAAAAATTCTAGCACCCAATAATAAACTTTCGAGGCCCAATATAATATAAACATTCATACCTGAGAGATCCTTGAACTGTTGATGACGTAAATGAGGCACGGAACACGATGTAGGATGTGAGCTCTCCGAATTGGTTGCTTCAGATTCAATAAAAATGTCATATGCTTGCAAGGACACAAATAAAACTTCTACCCTTTGATTCAAAAAGAATTGTTCGGAATTAATCCAATATATACAAATTAACTCAATTGGAATTTTATCCTTCCAAATCTCCCCCTTTGGCTATTACGGTACAAAATCACAAAAATAAAAACATTATGGGTCGTTAAGATTATTTAAAAGACTCAATCCCAACCCAAAATAAAAAAATATTGATGCTTGACCGACACATATTTTGAAAAGCTTTGGTTGCATCAAAACTTTGACGCATGATTGCAAACTTGCACACTTAAACACACCATAAACGTATAGAGAATATAAAAATATAAATTTCATAATTAAATCCTCACCCTTTATCTAATAATGTCTACCTAAGAAAGGACATATCCCCCTAAGTAAACAATCTTCCCTAATTGAAAGAGTTAGATGACATTTCTCCCTCTTTTTGTTCAGGAATAGACAAAGTTTAAGGTGCATAAAATCAACAATTTCTCCCCAATTAAACAAATTCTCCCCCTAAATGAAACAAGGGCTAAGCATATAGGAAAAATAAGTATTTCATGCAACGATGTAGAGTGATACAAGAAACAACAAAGCAACTTGGCAACACAAGAACACCTAATCCACATAAGAAATAAGATATACCAACTATGATGCGATAGTAAAATGATATCAACTAGAATGAACTAGAATGAGCATGGGATACCAATTAAAAATCATAACAAGATAGATATTGATATGAACAAATAAAATACAAGGAATAGATGTAAAAGCAAAGACACAAAACATATAATACCATATATATAAATATACAAAAGATATTAATGAAGAATAATCACACATATATATAGGTATAAACACTACACAAGACACTAAACACGATAAGCTTTCAATGCTTATATGGCACAAGTGTGTCTAAACCAAATGTGATAAACGAAGTGAATGGGTGTGAACTAGAAAAAAAAGGGTTATGACCCAATTACTTAAATATGTTTAAGGAGTTCTATCTGATTGCAAAACTTTTTCAAACTTATATTTAGCCTCATGTGACAAGATAAAATGAACTCAAAGAACAAACAAGCACAATGTACACAAGCGTAAAATTTTAATGATTCTAAAAATCAATACTTTCATGAAAAAATAGGCATAACTAGGATTCATTGTACAAACCCGTTGATCTCCAACTAAACACCCTCAAAAGATAAACATATTACATATTTTCTTTTCTTTTCTCAATTCTTTTGAAGCTATTTTTTTTGAAAAATCAAACAAACTAAACAATGTTGGCCTTTGGCAATTTTTCTATTTTTATATCTTTTTAATCTTTTCAATAGGCTCCTTCCAATGAAGGCTTTCCCTCAAAGGAGATTTGCTCCTTTCATAGGCCTTTCCCACGCACCGTCATCCATTTTTAGTATAAGTAGAATAAAGCTCGCGGCGATAGTTCTTACATGCACAAATCCCCCATTGTCACAAAATATGTAGATGACAAAATTGAAGAATAACATCTCAAAAATCTCAAGTATACATGTCAAGTTAATGTTCAAAAGAGCTCGTGCATGTGTGTAAAGAGGCATAAACAAAGAGAATCCATTAAGCCAATTAAAGTCAAACTACTTCATGCAAGCATGCTAAAGAATACTTTAAGAATTGAAATTCATAACCAAAAGTTCTATCCACGTGGGCACAGAGTGATATAGGATTCAAACACAAGGGTATGCCACAGAAAATGTGTAAATCTAAAATACACACAAAAATATTTTTAAGTTTTTAATTTTTTTAAAAAACTGAAACAAAGATAACTTAAAAAACAAGCAAAATCATTTTGTGTTTTTTAATAAGACTCAATAAATGAAGAAACAAAATACAAAAGATACACTTGTCATTGTTCTATCAAAATATATATGATGAAGCAAAGACTAGAATATGACGAACAAACAAACAACTAGCAAAAATATATCATGATGCAGAACTAGTGTATGTAGATAAAGCTAACACAATCAACCTATAGATCTAGCATGGGAAGTATCATGTGCAAGCAAATAAGAACAATCAAAAATAGAAAACCTCAAAAATGATAAATTTTCCATATTCAAGCCTAAAGGGATCTAACACAATAATTTAGTGCACCTGCTCTGATACCAATTTCAAATAACTAAATTATATTGTATGCTCTGATACCAATCTGAAAATGATGATTCCTTTAAAATATAAAATCCGATACCAATTTGAAGTTGGGGCGATGTCTGAAATTATAAGCTATGATACCGATTTGAAAATGGGGTGATGATGGTTCCCGAAAAATTCCTAAATTTTTTTATTTCTTTCAATTTAAAATTTCACTTCTTAAACAAAACTCCAATTCAAGTTCCAATTAACACAAACCAAACTAAACATGATATTTTCAAATTAAACTTTTTCTTAAACTAATACAAGCCAAATTAATTAAGCACCAATTAAAATATTTTTATGGTGAAACCAATTTTATTGTTTTAACCTAAGCATGCATCTAGGTGTGAATTTGTCAGATCAAATAAACAACCACAATGTCATGATCTACGAGGAAAACCCACAATAGAAAAAATCTCGGACGTCCAGTCATAAGTCCACTAAATACGAAATTACAAAAAGACACAACATAATACTTCTATAATGACTCGATGTCCTCGCAAGCCTTGATGATCTTCGATCCTTTAAACTCTATCTAGTGACAGCGTAGGAGTCCACCTTTGTGTCAAACTCCATCGATGGGGAACTACTACCATCACGCATGTGGAGTCCACCGTATATAGACCAACGAACATGGAATCCTCTACGAGACACAATCTTAATGATGTAGAGAATGACAAACCCGGTGCCAGAATTTAATCTCAAGCATATATCATGTAGAAGATTTCATCTTAATACAATTTATGTGTAAACATATATTTTCTTTCAAGGATTAAACCATGAATCATAGACAAAACTTTCTTAGATTTTTTTAAAGGTTTCTCACACTTAGAAGTTAGAAAAGTCTCTAATTAAAATGCAATCCCGCACTACATAAATGGTTGGGAAAAATTAGCTGAAATCTAAGAGAAAACTGTAATTTATGAAAAATTATTCCAGTCGTTCGAACGAAAATGAGTCTCATTCGAATGACATAGCCATCTTGTTCGAATGAGATAGGAATGAGAATTCTAACGAGAAGTCACACAGAACAAAAAGAGACTTCATTAGAAGTCGTTCGAACGAACACCAAATCTCGTTCGAACGCCCTAGAAAAAATTAAAATATTTTCCTTGAAAAAATATAATGTCATTTTAAAATAGTTTAGCAAAAATTCTAACACCCAATAATAAATTTCTAAGGCCCAATATAATATAAGCATTCATACCTGAAAGATCCTCGGACTGTTGATGATGAAAACGAGGCACAAAACATGACGTGGGATGTGATCTCTCCAACTTGGCCACTTTGTCTTCAACAAAAATGTCATAGGCTTGAAAGTTCACAAATAAAACTTCTACCCTATGACTAAAAGAGTTTTGTTCGAAATTAATCCAATAAATACAAATTGACTGAACTGAAAATTTATCATTACATTCTCTAGTTAGGGTTTGAAGGAGGATCAGGATTTAAAGGACTTTTTTTACCTTATGGAAGAGTGTATGGGTGTCACGTAGGGTCTATACAGAGCCTCTCGACATGTAAGCTTAAGATAAGTAAAAGTCCATCGAAAGATAGACACCCGGTAGAAGTTGTGAGTGTTAAGGCCCTTTATATCGAAACTCTATGGGGAATAGTAGGTGTGAGTTATGAACATATGGTCTGATTCTGAGGGCCGAGGTATGATTTTTAGGACCTAAGTAAAGTATATAAGATTTGTAGCCAAATTTTGGGGGCTTATAAAGTATCTAAGTTTGTCCCCTAATATTGAGGGCTTAAAGAGTGTGTTGATAACGAATAAGGCATGATTATAAGGGCCTAGAAAGTGTGTTATAAGGATTATGACATGACTCTGAGGGCCTAGAGAGTTTGTGTTAAGGATGGTGGCCTGCTTCTGAAGGTTGATGTATAATTCTGAGGACCTAATAAGTCTATGCGCTCAATACGAGGATCACTGCCTAATTCTAAGGGCCAAGGCGTGATTATGAGGACCTAAGTTTATGCCACCAATGCGTATATTGTGGCCTTATTCTGAGGGACAATGTATATTCTTAGGAGATAATGTATGCGACCAACACAAGATCACAGACTAATTTTGAGGGCTAAGATCTATTTTAGGTCCTATGTGTATGCGACCAATACAAGCATCGAGGACTAATTATGATGTCCAATGTCTATTCTGAGGACCTAACCATATGCCATCAATATGGAGACGCAACCTAATTTTGAGGTCCAAGGTCTATTCTGAGGACCTAAGCGTATGCGACCAATACGGGGATCGTAGTCTAGTTCTGAGGGCTAATGTCTATTTTAGGACCTAAGTGTATGCGGCCCATTCAGTGATCAAGATCTAATTTTGAGGGCCAATGTCTATTTTGAGGACCTAAGTGTATGCAACCGATACAGGAATTATGACATAATTCTGAGGACCAAGGTCTATTCTGAGGACCTAAGAATGTAAAGAGGCTTTGCAAAAGATGCATGATGATATGAGAGTATGTTGAAAGATTTCAAATTTTATTGAGAGATTTGGATTTTTTTATAATTTTTTAATGTTTATTTAATCTCGAAGTTTTATGGTTTTTATTATATATGTGCATTTTTTATGGATTTTGAGATTTTATGGTTTGGGGATTTTTTGCGACTTCTTAAGAATTTTTAGTATTTTTTATAAAAAAAGTTTAGGGGATGTTTGTCGGTAGGGATTGGCCACTACCTTACGATATGAGAACTTAAAACGAGATCTCACATGGATTGCCAAGGGGTACCTACCAACAGACATTACCATGGGGGTACCAATCGATAGTCCCCTTGACCGCCTATAGTAAGGGGAGAGTTCGGGAGCATTCTCCTCACCTCAAACACGTGCAATATCTCTCTCTCTCTCTCTCTCTCTCTCTAGTAAAAAATTTTCTTGCAAGCTTTTGTGTGTTTTTGGAAAAAATGACTTTCGTGAACGCAATGCATGACGATTATTAGGACAACATTGAGTTAGTTACACATAGAGTGAGACCGACAGGGGTTAAGAATGTGTACTATAGCTTTAGGTCAGTGGACGATGTTCGGATCCTAATAATGGAGCCCTAAACCATCATTTAGCTTATGTGATGAACCCTAGTGGTTACATAAGTGATTCTTTTGTGTTATTATTATTTATTTTTTCTATATTCTATTTTTTAGTTTATTATTTTTTTGTATTTTGTGAATATGTTTGGACTTATTCGGGGTGTGCTTCGTAGGCGGGGGATTCTTCTTTGTCCATATGGCTTAAGGGTCGGCTGGGATGAACAGTGTGTGGGAGAACCTTCTTAAGCAAGTGCATAACCCGGTGCAAGGCACGTGTTTTGTTGTTTTTTCAGACTCTCTGGACAAGACACCGTGGTCTTATTTTATCTTGTGCTACCTAGGGGACAGTTGGTGAGGTACCACCCATACTTTCCATTTTAGAGTGGGGGAGATGCAGGTGACACTGGTCGATATGTATCAGATTCTGGATTTTCTATGAAAGGGAGTGTAGGTATCCATTGACCATTATTTTCTCTTCACAAGCGAGGCGATAGAGGCATCTCTAGGGCTCTTGGAATTGGTCAGCTCTGGCAAGTCGGTTAGCATGGTCTCGTTGTCTTATTTGTAAGGGAAAATTTCTAATCGCGTCAATTTCCAGTGTTGGCTTTATTCTGAACAAAACTCATTGAGTCATAGTATAGTTGTTGGTTGTACCTCAAGCCCATGACATTTGAAGAGTTGAAGACAAAGCCACCAAGTAAAAGTGTAGATATCATTGTCGATTTCAAGCGCCTTGTTTCTCGTCATTAATATTATCTCATTTTCTAAGGTCTCCAAAGGTATGAATGCATTAATATATATATATATATATATATAGGATCTTGGAAAATTATTAAGGTGTTCTTTTTATAAACTTTTATTGTCAACGAATTTTTATTTTTCTCAGAAAATCATTTTAGAACTTTTCATAAAAGGTTTTGGGCTTAAAAATCAATTTAAGGATTTTTTCTGTAAAGTTGTTTGAATGAACTTAGAATCTCGTTCGAACAAAATTCCCAGGTCGTTCGAACGAACTTCTAACGACATTGCGCAATCATTTATCTGTTTTCTCATTGGAAGGTCGTTGGAATGAAATATCGAATGAAAGTTTTCTGAATTCTCGTTCGAACAAACTTGGATGCTAAAATCTCGTTCAAACCGCGTCGTTCGAATGAACTTGGAATTTTATTCGAATGACCGGCGTCAGTTTTTGTTTAAAAACTTCCCCACTCACACACTATGCCACTAAATTTTTACCTGATAAAATTTGTGCGGGAACAACTTTTTACAAGAGACTTTTTGCATTCTTTGAGGGCTTTTGGGAGGGAAAAACACTTCCAACAAAAAGTCCAATTTATGTGTTGAGTTTAAAAAGATAAAACTTCTTCCATGAACACATGTTTACACCCATGTTTTAGTTTAAATCCAAGTTCATATATATATATATATATCTTTGCTTGGATATTGTTTGGCATCGGGTTTCTTCTCTACCCATTAAGGAGATAGTTTGGGTTCCTAATCCACCCAAAAAGGATATTGTTTTACTGCGATGTTCTCATACGGTGAAAGACACCGTGTGTGGGTTGACGGTAGTTGTGCCCCATTAGTGGATTTCAAGATTCCGGTGGACTCCGGAGTTGTTGACTAGGCGGAGGTGGATGCAAGAATAAGCGTCGAGGCTTGAAGTGAGTCAAGTCATGTGTTGTAAGTCTTTTGTCTTGTATTTGTAAAACCATACTTAGTGGACTTGTAGGCAGGGTCGTCCAAGATTTTTCCCGTTATGGATTTTCCTCGTACATCGCGGCGTAGTGTGATTGTTTTTATTTTATCTTGAAAACTGACATAGATGCATGCTTTGGTATAATCAAGATAAAATTTGGTTTAAACACGGTTTGTTTAATTTGGTGCTAATTCAAGTTTGGGATAATTTTAATTTAATTTAATTCAAGTCAACATTAATTTAATTTGATCATATTCATGCTTAGTTTGTTTAACTTGAATTGAATTAATTTTTGTTTAAGTGGAGTTTTAAAATGTGTGTTTTGTTTAATTTCATTTTAAGAAATTAATATTTGAGCTTTTAATAGTTAAATTTAAAGTAAAAAAAATTAGTATATCATTGAACCATCTCATAATTTGAGTCTAATATTTTGGGGGCATACCCC
Source organism: Sambucus nigra (assembly GCA_949130495.1). Lineage (NCBI taxonomy): Eukaryota > Viridiplantae > Streptophyta > Magnoliopsida > Dipsacales > Adoxaceae > Sambucus > Sambucus nigra. The sequence goes on from OX422212.1 coordinate 502,595,572, forward strand.
TCCAACAAGTGGTATCAGAGAGGGAACACTAAATTATTGCATTAAAATCCTTATTATTGTTTGGTTTAAAAATGGAAAATTCACTGTTTTCAAAATTCCCTATTTTTTATGGTTCAAATTACGCGTATTGGAAAGCACGAATGAAATCGTCACTTATGTATTACGCGTATTGGAAAGCACGAATGAAATCGTCACTTATGTCCTCAGATGAGAGGGTCTGGCAATCCGTAGTTATTGGGTGGTCCCCACCTATGTATCTAGTTAAAAATGAATGTACCTAAACCCATAGAGAGATGTAGTGAGAATGAACTTAAATTAGAAAATTTTAATTCACATGGTTTGAATGCCCTCTTTAGTGCGGTTACACCTGATGAGTTTCACCGAATTATAACGCGTGAAACGTCTAAAGAGGCTTGGGATATACGCCACCTCACCCATGAGGGAACAAGTGTCGTGAAAGCTTTGAAACTCCAAAACATCACCCCTCAATAACCATGTAGTAAAGAAAATTTTGAGGTCCTTGCCCAATAGGTTTATTCCAAAAGTGACCGTTCTAAATTCTTTACCCACTTTAGCCTCTACTAAACTTCAAGAGCATGTAGGTGACTTACAAACCTATGAACTTGACATGTTTACCTCCAAGGAAGAGAGAAAGAAAGATAAGGTCATTGCTTTTAAAGTCCAAAGGGGGGAAAACAAGTTTTGGATGATGAGAGTGCCATCGATTTTGATGAGATGGATATGTTTGCTAGGAAGTTTAGAAATTTTCTTAAGTTTAATAAAGACAACCTTAAAAAGGATTTTAAGAAATTTGATTAGTCTAAGTACAACAAATCGTAGAAATCCCCTACAAAGCATAATGAAGATCTTAATAGGGACGAGTCGAATAGATGTTATGGTTGTAAGAATTATATACATAGGGCAAGAGAGTTTCCCACGAAACTAAGGAGGGAGGGAAAGCAACCAATTTCATATAATTCCATCCTTAGTGATAGTGATAAGGAAGAGGAACCCGATTCTCCCATTGAGCGCAACTTTACCTCGTTCGTGGTAAGTCATGTAAGTGAAAGTGAGAAATCATCCAATGATGGCATATTAATACATGACACTTCTGAGGCCATTGTTTGTGAATCCCAAAAATTTGATGGTAATGAGAGTGGAGAATTAAGTGAGAGTGAGAATGAAGAAGAGATTGATGTGAGCGAACTTCAAGTAGCTTTTCGAATCGATGAACTTAAAAAGGGGAAACTTGAAGTTAGAAGCTTGTTTGAGAGAACGTACCAAGGAAAATAATTATAGTGTTTTAGTAAAAGATCATAGAGCATGTGGGAAATCTCTTCATGAGAAGCTTAAGTATGTAAAAGGTGAAAAGATAGCCTTAGAGGTTTAATGGAGGATGTGAAGAAATAGCTTCTTGAGTTTGAAGAGAGCAAGTGTTTGCTCAAGTCACGTATTTTAGAGTTGGAAGAAAAGTTGATAGACTCAAGTCGAGTCAAATTTGATTTGGAACATAGGTCCAAAAAATTAGATAAAATATTTGGAACCATCCAAATTAAAAATGACTTGTGCGGTATTGTCCTTGATAGTCAAAATGATTCAATAAATAAAGCCAAAATCATAAGTTTGAGAGAATCTACTAGGAACACTTTCAAAGGTCAATCCTTAGGTACTACTTTCCGATGGGTCTTTACATGCTCACATTGTGGTCGAAAAGATCATCTTAGGAAGTTTTGTTTTGATCTTAAAAATGGTTCTACGAATTCCAATGGTAGACTCACAAAAATTACCAAATCCCGAGAGTGTCACGCTTCACTAGTTTGGGTTAGGAGATCTGATTTGGAGGCTTTACAAGATAGGATTTTTTATTCTCATTTGCTTGCACGTGATACCTCCCTTGTTAAATCTAAAGGTTGAATGTATTATCTTTATTTACATACACTAGCTTATGTACATCATGATATATTCTTGCTAGTTGTATATCTGTTTGTCATTTTCTAGTCTTTGCTTCTTTATAAAAATTGTGCTAGAATTATGATATATGTATCTTTTGTATTTTATTTCATTTTGTTTGGTCTTATTGAAAAATACAAAAAGATTTTGTTTTATTTTGAGTTGATTTTTTTTGTGTTTGGGAAAAAAATTGAAAAACTCAAAAAGATTTTTTTTGTGTGTGTATTTTAGTTTTACACATTTTATGTGGCATATACTTGTATTTGAATCCAATATCATATCCGCTTACATGTGGCTAGAACTTTTGGTTAATATTTTCACTCCTTAAAGTTTTATTTATCATGCTTGCATGGAGTAGTTTAACTTTGACTTGCTAAATGGATTCTCTTTTTATATGCCTCGATTCACACATGCTCGTGATAATTTGAAATTTAACTTCACATATATATTTAAGCTAAATGAGATGATCTCCTAACAATTTAGTCATCTACATTTTTCTATGACTATGTAGGATTTGTGCATGTAATAACCGTATTCGAGATTTTAAAAAAATAATAGAAAAATATTTATTCGGTGTTGTTACTATTTATCAATGGAATTGGGCTGCGAAAGACAAAATTACTTTGCGGAAAAAGCCACCATTGAAATTCGGCCTAAAAATATGGCATAAAAAAATATTCCAAGGCCTTCATTTCTTAGTTGGTATATTCATAAAGAACAAAAAACAAAAGAAAAGAAAAAGAATATTAATGAATATGTTTGGGTGGATATATTAACGGATTTGCACAATGACTTTGTATCCTAGTTAAGCTATTTTTGTCATGACTCTATTGGTTTGTAGAATCGTCAAAATTCTAGGCAAGTGCATTGTGTATATTTGTTCTGTGAGTTCACTATATATTATCACATGAGTCTATATTTAAGTTAGATAAAGTTTTTTAATCAAATGAGAACTCCATGAACATGTTTAGGTGATTGGGTCTAAATTCTTTTATTGTTAGTTCACACCCCTTCACTTTCGTTTACCACATGTATTTAGAAACATTTTTTCCATATGAGTGTGGAAAGCTTAATGTATTTTGTGTCTTGTGTGGTATTTATACCTATGTATATGTGCGTGTGCGTTATTGGTATATTTATGTGTGTATATATATGGTATTTCTTGTTTTAAGTCTTTGCCTTACTCGCTAGTCCATGAATGCCTTGAATTCAAAATTGGTATCTATCTTGTTGTGAATTGTGTTCGATATCCCATGCTTATCATAGTACATTTAATGGTATCTTTTATCATCGCATCATAGGTGATACTTAATAATATTTGTATGGATTAGTTGTAGTTCATTGTTACCCATATGCTTAAATGCTCCTGTCACTTTATGCACCATTGCATGTTTAACTCGTTTTTTCCTTATTACATATCTCGTGTTTAGTTTAGGGGGAGTATTTTCTTTAATTGAAGGAGCAATAAGTTATTTTATTCTTTCCTTTGTCTATTCTTGAACAAAAGGGGGGAGAAATGGTATCTAAACCTTTATTTTAGGAGATTTAACTTAGGGGGAGAGCGCTATTTTATTAAGCGGTTCATTTTAGATAAAGGGGGGTATTTAATTTTATTATGCACTTTATTTGTTATACTCCCTATGTGTCTGATGGCTTGTTTAAGTGTGTGGGATTTCATCTTTAGCAGCATTATTTAAAGAGACAAAGCATTTTCTATGAGTCGAAGGGTCTGGATTTTTTATTTATTTTTGGGTGGGATTGTGTCTAGGCGTGCTTGACGGCCCATAGGATTTTTAGTTTTATTTTATCCCGGAATAGCCAGTGAGGGAGATTTGTAAGGGAAAATTTTTAATCGAGTCAATTTGTAGTGTTGGTTTAATTCCAGAAAAAACTCATTGAGTCACGGGATAGATGTTGGTTGTACCTCAAGTCTATGACATTTGAAGAATTGAAGACATAGCGACAAAGTAAAAATGTAGATATCATTGTCGGTTTCAAGTACCTTGCTTCTCGTCATCAACATTGTCTCATTTTCCAAGGTCTCCAAAGGTATAAATGCATTAATATATATATATATATATATATGATCTTGGAAAATTATTTGGGTGTTCTTTTTATAAACTTTTATCATCAACGATTTTTTATTTTTCTCAGAAAATAATTTTAGAAATTTTCCTGAAAGTTTTTAGGCTTAAAAAGAAATTTAAGGATTTTCTAAAAAATCATTTGAATGAACCTGGAATCTCGTTCGAACGAAATTTCCAAGTTGTTTAAACAAACTTCTAACGACATTGCGCAATCTTTTATCTGTTTTCTCGTTGGAAGGTCGTTGGAACGAAGTCGTTCGAACGAAATGTCAAATGAAAGTTTTTTGAATTATCAATCGAACGAACTTGGATGCTGAAATCTCGTTAAAATTGTGTCATTCGAACGAACTTGGAATGTCGTTCGAACGACAGGCGTCAATTTTTTCATTTTTTGTTTAAAAACTTCCCCACTCACCCACTATCCCACTAACTTTTTACCTCATAAAATTTATGCGGGAACAACTTTTTACAAGAGAATTTTTGCATCCTTTGAGAGCTTTTGAGAGGGAAAAACACTTCCAACAAAAAGTCCCATTTATGTGTTGAGTTTAAAAAGATAAAATGTCTTCCAAGAACACATGTTTACACCCATGTTTTAGTTTAAATCCAAGTTCATATATATATATATATATATATATATATATATATATATATATATATATATATATATATAGGGAGAGTTTCACAAGTGAACCTAAAACATGAACTTTTTAATCAACCTTAGCAAAAAATACTTAACAATTACTTAATTTTAATTCCTATGTTGTAATTGGTCCGCGCCAGTGGCAACAGACACGTGTGTCGATTGATCCCCACCCCCACCCCATGGCAGCCCTGCTACCATAAGTGTTGCCATGGTGATGGTGGGGTTGGGGGTTGGGGGTTGGGGGTTGGGGAGTTAGGGATCGATCGACACACGTGTTCGTTGCCGCTGGCACGGACCAATTACAACATAGAAATTAAAATTAATGAGTTGTTAGGTGTTATTTTGTTAAGGTTCATTAAGAAGTTCATATTTTAGGTTCACTTGTGAACCTCTCCCTATATATATATATATATATATATATATATATATATATATATATATATATATATATATATATATATATATATATATATATATATATATATATATTTTTCTTGGAGATTGTTTGGCGCTGGGTTTCTTCTCTACCCATTAAGGAGATAGTTTGGGTTCCTTCTCCACCCAAAAAGGAGATTATTTTGTTGTGGTGTTCTCATACGGTGAAAGGCATCGTGTGTGGATTGACGATAGTTGTGCTCCATTGATGGATTCCAAGATTTCGATGGACTCCAGAGTTATCGACTACGCGGAGGTGGATGTAAGATGAATCGTCGAGGCTTGAAAGGATTCAAGTCGTGTGTTGTAAGTCTTTCATCTTGTATTTGTAAAACCATACTTAGTGGATTTATAGGTAGGGTCATCCAAGGTTTTTCTCGTTATTGGTTTTCCTCGTACATCGCGGCGTAGTGTGATTGTGTTAACTTTATCTTGCAAATTCACATAGATGCATGCTTAGGTCTAATCAAGATAAAATTTGGTTTAATCAGAATTAGTTTAATTTGGTGCTAATTCAAGTTTGGATGATTTTAGTTTAATTTAATTCAAGTCGGCTTTAATTTAATTTGATAATATTCATGCTTAGTTTGTTTAACTTGAATTGAATTATTTTTTCTTAAAGTGGGGTTTTAAAATGTGTGTTTTGTTAAATTTTATTTTAAGTTTAATTTTAAAAGAAATTAATATTTGAGCTTTTAATAGTTAAATTTAAAAGAAATTTAAAATTTGGTATATCATTGAACCATCTCATAATTTGAGTTTAATATTTTGGGGGCATACGCCTCCAACATTATTCATGTCATTCGTTTGAGTCATCACCCCATCTTGTGGTTGTTATACGGTTGTTTCCTCAGAAATCTATGCGTTCAACAACCTTGAGGGATTTAAAGTACAAGTCTTCCCATGAAGAGGATAAGTGATTCTGGGATGGGACCAGGTATCCCTTGAGTTTCATGGAGACAAAGAGATCGAAAGCTTTACAAATCCTCCCCTTATTGAAACTTTCTTCTGTCAGACCTTAGACTATGTTGCTTAGACTAAATTATTCAGGGACATAAACCAATCTTGGGTTTAATGGGCCTGCTTACGAGCTTCCACATAGAGGTTTCTTATCGTTGCATATTCTTCTTCCTCGAGAATTAGGCTAGGTAGAAATTTCATTCCGAATTCTTTTAGTTACTCTAAGGCGGCCTACAAATTCATCCTCTGTATATCAAATATAGCGCATATTGTTACGTAATCTCTCATCACTAGGGCAAGTACACGATGAAACAAAATGGATGAAACAAATTTGTTTCAAGATGAAACAAATTGATTGGGTATGTTTTAAGGGGGTGTTAGGGAATTGTATGAGAGAATGGGAAAAGTACGTATGTTTTTGTGTTTAATTTTGGTTAAGAGATAAGTCTGAATTTTCATCAATAAATATGGCATTCACACCACATTGGTGTGGAGGTAAAACTATTTGGGGAGTTTTTATCTTTGATCCAACAAAGAGGCAACGATGCCCTTGTCAATGAGTCCTTGCACAATATTCTTAGAGTGATGACACTGATCAGTAGTGTGCCCAGGAATTTGGTGGAAATCGCAATGAGAATCGTGTTTGAAATATCAGGAAGCAGATCACTTAGTGTATGTGGGTCCAATAGATTCATAAGATTGCAGGAGAAAAGGGAATTATATACTTCGAAGAGGGGAGATTAAAGCTCTGTGTAGTCTCTTTTGGCTGTACTAGGACATGCTTTTGGTGCCCATGAAGTGGCTGAGTTAAAGGATATATTATTAATTGTAGCAATTGGCTTTTCATACTTTCGGGTACTTAACTAACTTATTGAATTTGTTTTCTCTAGTTATGTCTTCACTCCTTAATTTGAGACAGTTTGTTCAATATCCACCCCAACTTATTAAAGAGATCTGAGATGGGGATAGTATTGTCTACCCATGTGGTAAATAATTATTTTTATAATGCTGACATATTCCTTCTTTAATGGTCGGTTAGTCATAATTGTTGTTTTCTCTTTCTATCTTACTATGAAGTTATTAATAAATTCTCATAAGCCTTGTTTGAGTAGTTCAAGGTCACGAAGAGTTAATTCCACTTCCTCATTTTACTTATATTGAGCCATGAATTCACGAGCAACATCCTCATAACTTCGAATGCGGGATTCATCTAGAGACAAGAATCAATGAGTGGCTTATTTTTTAAGGGTTTGTTAAAACATTGAGCCACAATTTTTTTACTTGTGCCTAGAAAGCTCAACATTCGATGATAATTGCACAAATGCACAATAGGAGGCCCACTTCCTTAAAACTTCTCATTGTGTGGAATTTTGAACTTCCAGGGCAAATAAGCTTTAGGATAGGGAGACATATGGGTATAATCCACATAGTTATTGGAGAGTTTCACTTAATAAAACTTACAAAAGATAATTTTGAGGTATTCTTTCACCTTAATGAATTTTTCTTCCTTGAGATCCACTGGTACAGGCATAAGCAGGTTATCCCTTGATTGAGAAAGATTATGTATAGGTAGATAGGCAGGCGTAGGCCCATTGATAGGTGAAACGTGTGTAGGAATTTTGAAATGTTGAGTAGAATTTACCATAGAATGATGGTATTCCTAGGGGTCACATAGGCTCGGATATCCCTTGTCTCATAAATGGTATTAGATAAAATTTCTCCTGAGCTTCAGTTCTCGATCATTCGAGGGCATCCAATTATAGGCTCTTAATTTTGGCATTGAGCTCAACAAGCATAGTCATCAAATATGGATAAAGGTTGACTTCTTTATTAGGGTTCCCCATGAGGTAGTCGTGATATAACACTTATGTTTCTTCTTAAGCGGGTGAGAGTGAGCATGAAGTAGACCTTCGAGGTGGTCAAATGGTAAATCACAACCATTAAGGCGTCATGCCAAGATAAGGGGAATGAGATCACTCCTGAGAGGAAAGCACTTATTTTTAGAAAAAGGATGGTCTCTTATTCTTAGAAAACAAATATGTTTTGATATTTTTGAAAAGGAGGAAAGGAGAGAAAATATCCTCGGTGCAGATGGTATTATTAGGTTCCAATTGTATTATGTTCCTCTTGTGGTGCAAGTGAAATATCGGACAGGACCCGAGTCTTATAAAAAAAATAGGGTGCGTAATTCAAGATATCGTTTAAACTTGTTTCCAGACTCATAAATAGGGCCCTATTTTAAAAATGGGCAAAAGAGAACAAATCGGGAGGTAAAGTGACCCAAAATTTTGGCTGAGTTTCTTGTTGGATCCAATAATCTAAATATAAGTGTCCTAGGGAAGACCTCTATATGAGGTCAATGTGTGGGAGGTTATTGTAATATTTCCCCCCTTTGGGGACTTCCACTATAAACCTCTTGCCTATTGGGGCTATTATTCATCAGTACATATAGAGAAGCCATTTGATATACCCGAATGTACGTGAATTTCCTCACGATATACCTCATGGTGACAGTAATGTGTGAGAGAATTCAATATAGTCGATGTACATGAACGAGTTCCCGTTATATACCTCTCATTGTGAGTTCAGCCATGCGGTACAATAAGGGGGAGTCGTTTGATATATGTTGAGGGTACTTGGTCAATGGAAAGTAAAAGCCTATTACTTAGGTTAACCGCTCCCCATAGAACCGGTAACCCAACATAAAGTGACTCCCCAGCACGGGACTAATGTAAGGTCAATACTCAATGCTCATGTAATGTAATGTGAAAATACATGTGTCTTATAAGTATCTTTATGCAAAGTATTTTGTATTCTAAGAGAGATATGTACAACTACTAAACATTAAGTAAAGGGGAAATATATACAAGTGCCATGTCATAAAAATAGTTACTATACAAGTGAGGTAAAATTAGGGGTGGAAGCAGTACGATTTGGTCGATAACAACCCCTTATCAATATCAAAACAATAATCTGGATGGTAAAACTGTTTGTACCGAATTTACCGTTCATTACACCAAAATAGAAATCAAAACCAAATCGACCAGTATTTTGGTTTTTTCGATAATTCAGGATTTTCTTGGTTTCGATAATATCGGTTTCATTTTATTTTTTTCCTCATTAAATACGAAATTTACATGCTGGTCTTATGCATTTGGTAAATCTATTACAAGTTTTGGTATTATGATTTCAGTAAATTTGGTATATGTTTCAATACAATTTTTTATTTTATTATATTTTGGGGGGGTGTAAACCAAACATGCATAATGGGTTGTAATTTTGTCAACCTTTGGGGAAAAATACCATAATGGGTTGTACTTCTATGCGATCAAACACAAAAATAGTTGGAAAAAAAAATGTTGAAGATCCAATTTTTGAATCTTTAAAAAAACCAACATATCTGCTCTTATATTAAATAAAACCAATTGAAGTGTTGGCGGAATACCCAGCAACAAAAATTCTAATTTCACTGACAAATGCATCAAGCTTTTTCAATAACAGCAGCAATATAAATTCGACAGAATTATAGGAATACAACTCAGTGATCTTAATATGTGTAAAATAAGTTATTTTGCATGTTTTTCCTGAAACAAAACCAAATCAATGAAGAAACAAAAAGAAAAAAAATTGAATATTGTTCGACAACAATCGAATCAATTAATAGTTATATTTTATTAATAACTGGTCACTATGACTTAATAATTCACAACCTCCACAAGACAAGTTTTCCACCTCCAAGCTAGAAAAGCAAGCACGGATCTTTCTCCAACCACTCGCCACATTGCAAGTTTTGATTTCTATCGATAATGTCGCGTTTGCACCAACAAAATTTGTTTAAAGTTAGAAGAGAGAACTTTCTTCTTTTACAGTTTAAAGAAAAACTTTTTTGTTCTAAAATGGAATAAGTGAAAAGCCTCTATGAACATACAACTTCCTAGGATGTGAGGATCCTAAAGGTTAAAGGAAGTTTAAGAGTGTTTGGCTAATAAAAAATCATAAAGTATTTTTGAGATATAAAAAATGGTTAATGTTTCTCAAGAACAAGTTTGCAAAATGTTTGTTCAAGACGTGAGAGAAGTAATTAAAATTCAAAAACTTTAAACAAAAATGATAATAATGTATATCTCAAAATATACAAAGAAGGTTTTTCCTTAAAAGAGAAAATTTGGTTTCTTTTAGCTTGATACAACAATAAAAACCTTTTTAAAAACCTTCAACCTTATTTTTGGTGGAAGGAGAGAGTAAGTTAAATAAGAGTACTGTATCTTTCAAAATATGTGGATACAAACTTCCAAACATTCTAACTCATTCTCAAGCACACAAAAATAGGTTTCTTCCCTTAATAAACAAAAGATATGGAAGAAAAAGAGAATATCACGTTTTACAATACAAGAATTTTGGTCTTATTTTTTATTTATGCCTGATCTCATATTGTCGCGGTAGTGTCGCATCAACGAGGGAATGCATCGATGCGACGAACTTGAAGTGATCTAGGTCGCGCCATCAAGTAGGGAAATTTTGGACATGGGAAAAGATTTATGCGACAGATTTTTACTACATAGAGATAAATCGATGTGGCGAGAGTGAGGCGAGGTAGGTCTCACCTTTGTTCAGAGATTGGATTTGAATAAAGAGCGCTAGCGATATGCTTTCTCTACAGCGAGACATATCCTAATGCGGTGAAACTGCAACGAGGCAGGTCCCACTTTTCTCCCGAAAATCTGAACTAGTATTTTTCCTTGAAAGGTTTTGAAAAAGTCTTAGTAAAACACTACAACTATGTTTTTTCTTCAACCAAGAAAGGAATATTTAAAATACACACATAAGAATGCATTTTTTATGAAAATAGTTTTTCTAAAAGAGAAGTATATTGCACAGTGTATTTGTTCAAATAGTCGAAACAAAACGCAAAAGTTTTAACACATTTTTCGTATTCAGAAAATCTTAATCATAAGTTATGTGAAGACAAGGGTGGTGAAACGAAGTCATTATAATTCCTTTACCTTGTCATATAGCGGCAATCTCATTAGTCACGACATGAGATAGTTTTTCGAATGAGGATAAAGAAGTCCAATCTTGAGATCTTGATCATTAAGCTTTTCAGTAAAACTTAGACAATGACTCAAATATGTTTTGTAAAAGAATAAGATAATCTAATCCTATGAAGATTTTGATCATACATGTGCTATTACAACAGATAGATATTTGTAAGAGAACTAACTACATGAGTAAAATGCACTGACAACATGATTAAAATGATAATATAGAGAGATTACGTAAATGAAATAAGTAAAACCGGACTTGAATCCCAAAATGTCAAAGTCCGCGTATTCACAATATGAATAAGGTTAGGGTTTAACCCATAATCTAAATCTAAGGTGTCTCTTTTCAGTAGGTGAAATGTGATGAAAGTGTAGAAAATGTGAGAACACTCTAAATTGGAAACTATAATTTAAACCCCTTTTTTGGGTTTTTAGTTTATGAAAATAGATTTGATTATATATATATATATATATATATATATATACAGAGAGAGAGAGAGAGAGAGAGAGAGAGAGAGAGAGAGAGAGAAGGTAGGATTAGTGTCATAAATAGAACATAACAACTATAAATAGAATAAGAATACTAAAATATGTAAAATGGCACTTATGGGATTACTAAAATCTAAAAGGATTTGGACCTTCAAGCATTCTTGAAATCTATTTTGATCTCTTTATTTGCTGATTTATAGAATGTGGATGATAGTGGTAGAGTGGTGGTTAAAGGGGGGAAAGGTGATGTAAGGAAATTTATGAGAGAATGTTGGGAAAAATAATGTATGGCAATTTTGGAATAGTTTCTGCACAAAAATCGAGGTCCTTTGCAAATCAGGTAATGACATTGATGTGGAATACGCTCTTAGGTTCCAATTTGAAACCTTAAATAACGAAGCAGAGTATGAAGCGCTCATAGCAGGGTTTGTCCTGGCTTCATCTCTTGGCAGTGGGCAAATATAGGCGCACAATGATTCTCAACTAATAATGAACTAAGTACTAGGAGTGTATGAGGCAAGAGAGGACTGTATGGAGAAATACCTAGCTAAAACACAAAGACTGATAGCAATGTTACCAACGATTAAGGTGGTCAGGATCCTTAGAGACGAGAATTCCCCAGCATATGCAATTGCTCGGCTTGTTTTTGCCATGAGAACAGAGCTAAGAAGAACGATTCCAGTGTAAATCCTCATGCACCAGAGTACCAACGAAGAAATTTCCAATACAATTGAATTAGACTTAGGGACATCGTGAATGGATCCAGTACAATCTAACCTAGAAAAAGGCATTGTCCCCGTAAATCCTAAGGAAGCAAGGAGACTTCAGTACAAAGCACCGAGGTTTATCCTAGAAGGACTCTTATTTAGGAGAGGGTTAATCATTTTATTACTTCGATGTGTAAATTTGACTAGGTCAACGACTTAATAAAGGAGGTACATGAAGGTTCCTATAAAGCACATTCATCAGGGAGATAATTGGTTAAGCGAGTGACCAAACAAAGCTATTACTAGCCCACCATGAAAACAGATTGTACAGATTATGCAAGGCGATGTGACAAGTGTCAGAAATATACAGTAATTCATAAAAGATTATGGGATTCACTTACATTGACCACATCCCCTTGGCCATTTACCGTGTGGAGTATTGACTTGGTCGGGCCTCTACCAAAAATTAGAGGAAAGCTTAAATATTTCGTCATTACAGTAGACTATTTTACCAAGTGGGTATAGGATGAACCCCTCGTAGATATAACGTATAAAAAGGTATTCCATTTCATTTGGAAGAACATTACTTGACACTATGGAATGTTATATTCCTACATCACCGACCATGACACGCAGTTTGATAATCATAAATTTAAAGAGTTCTAGAAACTACATTCTTCATATGGCCATCCACAGTGTCACGGGAAAACGAAAGTAACAAATAAAACTCTGCTTAATGGAATGAAGAAGATGCTAGACAAAGCCAAAAGAAACTAAATCAATGAGCTCTATAGTGTACTCTGGGAATATTGAAAAACGTCGAGAATAGCTACTGGAAAGACTCCTTACATGTCATCTTTTGAAACAAAGGCAGTGGTCCAAATACAAATTGATCTGCTGCGTCACTATATATCCATAATTTGAACTCTCTAAAGAGCGACCTCATGACAAGGTTAGATCTAGACCTAGTGGAAGAGGTCAAAGAGCATGCAACACTTTGGGTAGTAGCACACCAATAGAGAACCGCTCAATTTTACAACAAAAGAGTGAAGCCAAGAATATTGAAGAAAGAAAAAAAATTGTAACCAAATTGGCATGGTTCGTACCGAATTTCTGCTATTATCAGATTGGGGACGTACAAAATTAAAATATTGGAAGGGGAACAGTTCAAGAACCCTTGGAATGCCAAACACTTGAGGAAGTACTACCAATAATCACCAAAATGTAAATTCGGTTCATTCAAAAGCCTTTCTATTTCCCTGTAACCCATTTTCAATGATCAATAAAAAATTATTAATTCTCCGTGAATGTTATTGCCCCTATTATGTTTTTTTCATCGGTATTAGAGATGTGCTAAAAATTCAAATCAATGCAAAGCCAAATACATTTCAACCATGTGAACTAAATCAAAAACTTCATGTATAACCCCACAAAGTCAAGAATAAGAAGTTCCAATATTCATACATGGTCTCACCCTAGGACAGGAAATATACAAGAACTTTACCAAACCAAATTAAGAAAATTCGTTGCAGTTGGTCATACGGATTATAAGTTCCAACCATAACTAGCTAAAAGTAAAGACAAATCCTAACACATTTGGTCATCTCCGGTAACTAACGTTAACACTTAATCAAGACGACAAGATCCATCTGTACGACTAGTAAGCTAGATTACACGTAAAGAAACTAAGGCAAGACAACCCAGGTACGCCAAACATTGGTAACTAGTAAGGCATATTAGTCGGGGAATAGTCGACCATATAATCGTAAGACTAAACTACTAGTAAACCCTTTTTTAAGTAACTATCCATCAATAAGTTGATGCAGGAGAAAGAAGATGTGGATTTTAATTATAAATCATGAAAAATTATTACAAAGGAAACAAAACAAAAATACAACAAGTTTTTCGAGAGAATGAGGTTACTCGCTTGGGGGCTTCTAAAAAGAAGTAGAGGAACATCCAATGCATGTGGGGTGAATATAGTCCTCAAATATCTAAGCCTTATCTGACTGTTAAAACTTTTCCTAACTGTTAATTGCAGTGGTCGATGAAGCTCATCATCCCCAAGTAGGCCATAGCTCTCAAGGTATTTTCTAATCAATCTCGCGGGAATAACATTCGAAAGAATCCAGGAAACATCCAATTTGAAAGAAGGATTTGTAAGTTCCTGGCATCCCTGGTCATTACAATACCATAATTCATTTTCCTTGGGTATTTTCATTACATTAAGGGAATTGAGTCAATTATGTTTATAACCAACCTTGCGAGCATAATCAAGTTATGCTCCTATGTGTGTAAGGTCCTCATAATAACCAGTCATCCAGACAGTATGAGGTTGATTATGGAATTGATAGGTCAGATGGTCTACCTTCCCAGCCAACCTCTTGATAGTGGACACTTGATTCTTTATGGTCACAGCCTGGTCGGAAAGAGTCTTCTTAGTTCGTTTTTCCTCCACTGATTATGAATTCCTACTTTGCAATTGAAAGGATTGATCCTTTCCCTTAGACTTATTTATTTTCTCTAACACTTCCACCAAACAAGCATTCTCTATTCCAAGAAGGAAACATCTTCATTTTAGTCGGTGGACACTGGGTTTTTATGGCCTTCGAGCTCAATACGTAAGGCATTATTCTCTTTCTCGAGCAACTTGACGACCTCTATGGCACCCTTAAGCTTTGAGTTGAGGACAAACTATTTCTTAGAATAAGTTGACGATAATAAATGAAATATATGATCAAATCCACCGCTTCTCTGCAAGTCGGACAGTTTCTTTTCATAGTCATCATAAAAACTTGTTACAGTTTCCTTGTGCCTTTGCAGAATGTTGAAAATCATTTCATGATAAGAAGTGTTATTTGCCACTATTTGATGAAAAAGGAAACACGTATTTAGATATGATTCTTTATCTTAAGCAGATACATCTTGGATGAGAAAATCCATAATCTCACCCCCATACATCTCTTTATAACCAGTGCCAAATAACTAATTATGCCATTCTTAATGATCAATCTGGACGGCGACCAAATATGCTAGCCTGGTGTTAAATTGAAAAATGGTGGTTGTATATGAGAATTAGTCGATAAAAGAGACTTGCAAGAATTTGACCAAGACAATAATGTGTGGAATAGAACTTCGTTTTATTATAACAATGATAGGAGTTACATTAAGGTACTACAATGCAAGAAGCAAAAAAGTAAAATAAAGCATAAAACTCCTAAACTATATAAATCCACACCACACCTTCTCTTTATCAACATCAACCTCTTCCTCTGATCGCTTACATTGGCCAGGGGTGATTGATATGACCAAGTGCATCCTCGTGTCTCCCTAAGTCTCAAGCCGACGCTACAGAACATACTTCTTATAAGGGATCCAACTTCAGTGACCTTGGCCTCGTCTCTTCCATGGGCTGAGAACTTTATGCGAACCAGGTCATATATGATTGATCTCATCTCATTCTCCTATAAGTTGAGATTTATCAAAGGAAAGGCACACATCAAACTCGTCTCAGCCAGACACCACCATCAGCCAAGACTATAATATCACTTATTGGCTCATACTACTGCACTATTGGTGGTGTTGTACTTGTCCAAGCCAACATCCCTACAGCAAGATACATCTGACACTTGACAAAGTGTGTGGAGTGGAGCACGTGTGGGAGAGTGTGTGTAGGTTGTGATCCCCACGTGGATAAAACCATTGCAACAGCATCTCCCTCACGTGTGAGGAATTTTTCTCCATCATGAGTTGCATGCATTGGTGACAGGTGGCTATAATACGTTGGCTACTCCATATTGTACGTGCCTATTATATTCTTGGGGTGCACACTTCACCACCCTAGATCTATATATACTTGTCTCCTTCAACCTCGAGAAGGATCGATAATTAGAAACCCTAGTAAAACTATACTAAATTATAGTGTAGAGAGAGAAATTTGAGTAACTTGGATCACAAGGCTATTAGAGTTATTTTCAATAGTGAAGTTCATTCACACCTGCACAGTGAGTAGGCCAGATGGTCGAACCATTTACTTTATAGTCTTTATCTCTCCATTGCCTCGCCTCCTTCTTGACTTATAAATTTGATTTTCACCATTGTTGCACTTTCAAGGTTGCTCTGGATTGAGCTCTTACTATATCACTCAGTGGTACCATAAGTGGTATCATCAGTTGGCGTCGTCTATGGAAAGAGAGATCATCATCTCCTTCCTATCATTTGCAGTTTACTCTTCATCGCGTTCTCTAGTGGTGGTCCAACCCCACACTTGGTTGAACTTGAACCACCATTGAAAGAGATCCGATTTGAGTTCAAGCTTTCTTATAGCTCATTCAACTCTTCCAGTACATTTATTGTTGTTCCAGTTCACTGGATCTCATGGCATCAGATCTACCACCAGGATGTAACCCTAGTTCCAGTTAAGCACCGCCACAATTTGATATGATAAACGTCGCAGCAGCGCTGTACTCATTAGCAGCCAGTCAAGTTAAGATGTTGGAGCAGTTGGCTGCCTTCGGCCAAAATTTCTTATCTATGCCCATTCGCACGATGGAGAAGATGATAACTTCGATCGCCAGGGAAGGCGTACATGAGGCGAAAGGGGGACCACGCCCGGCCCCACAAAAGGATGCACAGCATCAAAAAAGGTAGAGAGACGCTATTAACCCCGGACGTCTATGCCTGGGAGGCAAGGTCGAGAATGTGAAGACAATGAGTGTGATCATGATGCAGAGTGCTGGGAACCATATGAAATTTTGAGAAATACAGTTTTCCCTATTTAATTAAGTTGGGGAAACAGTGTAAGGTTGGGTCGAGAAGGCAGACCTCATGCCTCAGCTCTAGATAGACTCAGTAGAAGGTCTACATTTGATAGACTTGTCCCTATGGGTGATTTGAGAGACCAAATTTCTGGGTCTTGGAGTATAGCTGGCTCCCGGAGAAATGGAATGTGTACTAGTCATCGGCCCCTATGTGGTCAATATGAGGAGCAACATGAAGTCAATTTCCATCAAAGAACAATCGATCGTGAACCCGTCTAGCGTTGGGTCGAGAAAGAGGGGATAATGCCATAGTTCCTGCTATTAACAAACCCTGGAGCAGCTCTATCCAAAGGATAGAGGAAAAGATTGGAGATTTATTAAAAAGTCGAGACCCTCTACAGAAGGATTATAATAAAGGATCACCATTCGTTGTGAAAATTGGGAGCTGCCCTACCTCGGCTAAGTTTAAAGCCCTGGTGGTGACATCGATGTATGATGGGAGTACCAATCCAGTTCACCATATTCAAATGTATTAATTCGTTATGGAAATCTTCTCGATCTCAAACGAGATGAGATATAGAACATTCTCAAGCACCTTAATCGGTGCAGCGCATGTCTAGTATACTTCGTTCTCAAGAAATTCAATTGAGAACTTTAAGCAATTGGTAGAAAGATTCATTCATCACTTCTGTTTTGGGGTTAAGCCGAGGAAGAAAACTACTCACTTATTGTACATAAAGCAAGGGAAGAAAGAATATCTGCAGGACTATATAGCCCACTTCAATAAAGAGAAACATAAAGTGGAAGACAATGACGAGAGAATAGCTATGACTGAATTGATGGGAGGTCTATTAAAGGGCAAGCTTCTATGGAAGTTGGCCGAAGATCCTCTAAAGTCCATGGTTAAACTCGTGGCTATAGCCGGGAGGATCATTAACGTGGAGGAGGCTATGACAGCCAAAGGTGAATATGAAAAGGGATCTAGTGGGAGCAAGTATAAAAAATTAAAGGGCAAAGGAGACAAGAAGAGTTCAACGAATAAAAAGTTAGCTGACTATACCACTTTGGCTGCCACACCAGAAATGATTATGAATGAGATCAAGAATAATAGGTCTTTGAGATGGTCGGAGAAGCTCAAATCGCCTCCTCATAAGAGGGACAAAGGTAAATGGTGTGAATCTACCAAGACCATGGCCATACCACTAACAAATTCTTCGCAATGAAAGATGAAATAAAAAAGATGCTGAAGCAAGGGAAACTTATAAAGTACATGGATAAGAGGGGTGGCCGAGATGACACCCGAAAGATAAGAGACGACACGTGTAAACCTGATGATCTAGTGAATAAGGATGATGATGCATTAAATGATAATAATGATGAGGCCGACCCTGACCTCCCACTTAAGAAAATTGATCCCGAGGGTCGGTTGCATTATATGTCACATGAGGTGAAAATGATATGTGGCAGTTTGGTCGGCGGTGGCAAACAGATAGCCAACCGTAAGGCTCATGTTGTAGAAGTCAAAGCTCTTCCTAAGATGAAAGTAGTCAGTTCATCCGCTATTTATTCACAAAAAAGGAAGAGAATCAAAGCATATATGAACACTTTGATAGTTGACTTTCAAGGATGGATTTCAAAGGGATCCTAACTTCACATGATGACCCTCTGGTAATCACCACTAGAGTAAATGGTATGAAGTCCCCAAGATACTGGTCAACGGGGCAGTTCGGTCGATGTAATGTTATGGGAATGTTTTGAAGGCTTGGGATTAAGCAAGAAGAGAATCATCACTTACCATCAACCACTGATTGGCCTTAGTGGAGAAAAAATCCACCCCCTTGGTATCTTTGAGATGGATGTCAGTATGGGGAGACGTAGTCGAGATGTCTCATAAAGAAGATCAGTTTCTTCATTATGGACGAGAACGTCTATTCAGCCTATAACATAATTATGGGACGAGTATCCCTCAAAGAGTTTGAGGCCTTACCTTTAACAGTTCAGCAAATGATAAAATTCCCGACACCTTATGGAGTAGGGGAAGTTCAAGGTGACCAGGTTGAGGCATGTGAGTGCTACTTTAATTCGATTAAAGAGAGAAAATCCCATAATAGGTTCACCACTACTTACAACATAGACACTCTCGACCCTAAGGACGAGACGAAACTAAAAAAAGGGCGACATTATCGAGGAGGTAGAATCTACCATCCTCAAGGAGGACGAGCTGGAAAAAATCGTCTAGATCGGCAAAACCTTGAAGAGAGAGATCAAAGAAGAGTTGATTAAATTACTGAGGAGGAAACAAAACATTTTTTCTTGGAGTCATGAAGATATACCTAGAATTTATTCGCAGATCCTCTGCCACAAGTTGAACATGGTCGAATGAGCTAAACCAGTTAGATAAAAATGGAGGATCTTCTCCAGGGAGAAATATGAGGTGATAAGATATGAGGTGAAAAAGTTAGAGGAAGATGACTTCATCAGAGAGGTAATCTACCCAGACTGGTTAGCCAATATTGTCATTGTGCGAAATACCAATGGTAAGTGGATAATATGAGTTGACTTCATAGATCTAAATAAGGCATGCCAAAAAGACAGCTTCCCTTTATCAAGAATAGATCAAACGGTTGATTCCATGGTTGGGCATGAACTGATGAGTTTTATGGACGCCTATTTGGGTTACAATCAGATATTTGTGGACCTAGCCAACGCCGAGAAGACCTCGTTCATCACGAACAAAGGTACATACTGTTATAAGGTAATGCCCTTCGACCTTAAGAACATCGAGGAAATATACCAGAGGTTAATGAACAAGATGTTCGAAGATACGATAGGCAAGACCGTGTCGATATACGTTGACGACATGCTCATTAAAAGTCTTAAGGCCAAGATGCATGTGACCTACCTAAAATGCACTTTCAACGTGATGGACAAATATCGGATGAAGTTAAATCCCTCAAAGTGTGTCTTCAGAGTCAGAGCAGGCAAGTTTTGTGATTTTACTATCTATAAATGGGGATAGAGGCTAACCTAAAAAAAATCAAAGCCTTGGTGGAGATGAAGAATCCTAAGACCATAAAAGACGTCCAGAGGTTAACTGGACAAGTTACAGCGCTAAATAGATTCGTATTAAGGGAAACAGATAAGTGTCTACCCTTCTTTAAGGTTCTGAGAAAAGTTTTCGAGTGGAGAGAGGAGTATGAGAAGGCCTTTTAGGAGTTTAACGTCTACCTTAGCTCCCCACTCTTATTGTCAAGTCATGTTCAGGGAGAAAAGTTATGTTTGTACCTAGTCGTATTCGAGTTGTCCATCAATGCAGTAATTCAGAGAGATAATGAGGGTGTCTAGAAGCCAGTCTATTTCAACAGCAAGGATTTTTAAGGGGCTGAATAAAGATATCCAAAAATGAAGAAATTATCTTATGCTCTCATTCGTACATCCAGAAAGATGAAACCTTACTTCCAAGCCCATACAATAGTCATATTAATAGACTCTCCTCTTAGTCAGGTCATCCATAAACTTGAGAAATCGGGTAGGTTGATGTCCTAGTCTATAGAGTTGTGGAAACTCGACATCATCTATCATCCAAGAACAGCCACCAAGGGGCAGGCTCTGGCTGATTTTATAGACAAGTTCACATGGGACGAGGCCAATGCAAAGAAAATTATAAAATCTAGCAAATTAGATCGAAAGAGAAAGTCCTAACATGGCCGAAGCCGAGGTGATTAAGGCGAGAACAGCGCTGTTCGAGAATGAAGAAGAAAAATTTATGTTCAAGAATGGAGCTTATAAGAAGGTAATTTCTCTTAAAAGGTATTGTGTGGAGCCTCTTTATTAACAGTTCTTCTTGTGAGGCATGGAGTGGAGTCGGCTTGATAGTGTCGGCTCCGGACAGAACTGATATACTATGAGATTCAATTTAAGGCATCCAATAATGAATTGGAGTATAAAGCCCTCCTAGCAGGTCTCTCCCTCACTAAGGCATTAAATGTTGGCCAGTTACTTGTTCACGATGACTCTAGGATGGTAGTGAACCAGATCCTAGGAGTGTATGAAGTAAAGGACGAGAGCATGGCCAGATACCTAGCCAAGGAAAAAGAAATATTAAAAAACTTCAATGAGGTGAAAATGAAAAGGATCCCTCAGTTAGACAATTGCTGAGTCGATGCACTAGTAAGACTAGCGTCAATAACTAGGATAGAAATCAGAAGATCACTACCTGTAGAGATCTTACACCGGCTGAGCATTGAAGAAGAAGAAGAAGAAGAAGAAGAAGAAGAAGAAGAAGAAGAAGAAGAAGAAGAAGAAGAAGAAGAAGATAACACGATTGAGTTCTGCTTAAACCTTAAGATAGGAGAGTCTTGGATGGACACTCACATCCGATATATAAGGGATGGTGAACTACCAAACTTAAAGTTAGAAAGGAAGAAGCTAAGGTACAAATTAGCTAAATTCTCAATCATTAGGAATGTTTAATATAAGAAAGGATTCATCCTCCCTCAACTTCGATGTGTCCATCTGACAGAGGTGGAATACATCTTGAAAAACATACATGAAAGTTTTTTTTATCCAACCATTTAAGATGGAGATCGTTGGAAAATAGGGTAGTCACACAGGGGTATTGGTGGCCGACCTTGTCCAGGGATACGGCTCGTTATGTGAAGAGGTGTGACAAATGTCAAAGATACACCAGTATCCCTCACTAACCTCATCAGCCTCTATCTATTATTACTTCTCCCTGGTCATTTTCTATTTGGGGAATTGATTTGGTAGGACCCTTGCCCAGGGCGATTGGAAACTACAAGTTTCTCATCATGGCGATCAATTATTTCTTCAAATGGGTTGAGGTAGAGGCCATGATAACTATTATCGAGACGAAGACCTTAAAGTTTATTTGGAGAAATAACATTTGTAGATATGGTCTACCACATATTCCCATCTCAGACAGTGGAAAATAGTTTAAAAACTCATCTTTGGAGACTTATTGTAAAAGGGTTGGCATCAAGCAGTTTTTCTCAGCTCCAGGCCGACCTCAGGAAAATAGACAAATGGAGGTGACAAATAGAACCACATCAGATGAGATTAAGAAGAAGTTATAAAATTCCAAGGGCCTTTAGACTGATGAAGTTCATGTTGTCCTGTGGGCCTACAAGACGATAGAGAGAACTCCGACAGGAGAAACCCCTTTCATGTTTGCCTATGGCTCTGAGTCATTGATCCCTACAGAGGTGGGTCTACCAAGCCACACAGTTTAGATGTACGACCCAGAAGCGAACGCTGAGGAACGAAGGTTAGACCTTGACCTTACTGAAGAGATAGAAGAAGATATGGAAATTTGACATGCTGCCTATCAGTAGAGAACTACCATATTTTATAAAAAAAAAGAGTGAAGGTTATGCCATTAGTTGTAGGAGATTTGGTTTTGAAGAAGTCTTAGAAAAAGTCGAATAAACTTCATCTTAATTGTCATGGTCCATATAGGGTAACAGAAGAGGTAGTTCCTGGAAAGTATCGGCTCGAGAATTTGGAGGAAGAGACATTCTCCAATCCCTAGAATGCTGATCATCAAAAGAAGTATTATCAATAGGACATTGTAAAGAGTTTTCCTTTATCATTGTACATTGCACAAGAAGAAAATTTATTAATGAAATATTATGAGTGTTCTCTCCTATTCTTGTTGTATGAGTAATTCAAGTTTTATGTTTCAGCTTATCTTAAGCTATGGAACATCACTCATGTGGTGAAGTAGCGTTAACTCACTCTCAGTGACATAACAATCCAGACAGGGCTAACCTCATCCATGGGTGGAGCAATTTGATAACACCATTAATTTGGTGAAGAACTGTCTCGACTGAGACGATAGTGTAGGATGAGGTGTCTCTTCCATACACTCTCAAAATGACGAGAGGGGACTTATGATTAAACATCATAATTTGGTGAATTTAAATTAAAAAATCATTTCATTATGGTTTAGTTTTAACATCATTAATTTGGTAAAAACTCTCTCGACCGAAGATGATAGTGTAGGACGAGATGTCTCGTCCATACACTCTCAAAACGACAAGAGGGGAATTATGAATAAACACCATAATTTGGTGAATTCAAATTAAAAAAATCATTTCATTATGGTTTACCTTAACATCATTAATTTGGAGAAAAACTCTCTCGACCGAGACAATAATGTAGGATGAGATGTCTCGTCCATACACACTCAAAATGACTAGAGGAGACTAATAATTAAACGCCATAATTTAGTGAATTCAAATTCAAAAATCATTGCATTATGGTTTAGTTTTAGCATCATTAATTTGGTGGAAAACTCTCTCGGACGAAGATGACAGTGTAAGACGAGATGTCTCGTCCATGCACTCTAAAAACGACGAGAGGGGACTTATGATTAAACGCCATAATTTAGTGAATTCAAATTAAAAAATCATTTCATTATGCTTTACCTTAACATCATTAATTTGGTGAAAAACTCTCTCGATCGAGATGACAGTGTAGGACGAGATGTCTCATCTATACACTCTCAAAACAATGAAAGGGGAATTATGATTAAACACCATAATTTGGTGAATTCAAATTAACAAATCAAACATCATTAATTTGGTAAAAAACTCTCTCGATCGAGACGATGGTGTAGGACGATATGTCTCATCAATAATCTCTCTAAATGACAGGAGGGGACTTGTGATTAAACACCATAATTTGGTGAATTCAAATTAAAAAATCATTTCATTATGGTTTACCTTAACATCATAAATTTGGTGAAAAACTCTCTCGGTCGATACGACAGTATAGGACGAGATTTTTCATCCATACACTCTCAAAACAATGAGAGGGGACTATTATACGTCAGTAACTTTTGCCAAACACACAAATAGTTCAAAGCTAAGATAAGAAAATATGACATAGTTAAAGGAGAAAGATAGCAGTAAATAATGCAAAAATTTGTCATTCAAAGGTATAACGAAATTGTTCAAGAAGAAAGGTGTTCAGACATAACATCAGAGTACAAAAAAACCAAAAGATCCAAAAATTGTTCTAAGTGTTACATTAGTTAAATGGCATACATGGAAACAAGAGGTCGCCCAAACACATTAAGGTTATCAAAGTATCTCATGAGCTGTGGTTTTCTCAGGAGCCATGACAATGTTGTCGGTTGGGGTTTGAGTCTCGACCTCATTCTCGTTACCACCGTCACTGGCCACGTTCAATTCCACCTGCTCAGACGTTTAGGACATAATCTATTTGGTAACCTCAGCTGGGGCTTTTTCAACATTTTTTACATCATCCAATCCCATACCGATCATGTAATCAGTGAAGTCCATACCCTTAAATAGCTTAGAAATTAGGGTCCCAATGACAGGTCGTCTTTACCCCCTGTAAAGATATTCAAAAGCTAGCATCCAAATTCCTCGAAGGCATTGAAATCAGTATATCCTGGGCCTTGGAAGCATCTAAAATAGCCTGAACTGCTGCATTAATATTGGCCTGCCTCTTCTTATCCACTTCTTTCAATACATTGGCATGATCTTTTTCAACTTGGTGATTTCATTTGAGTGCTCTCGGACGTCTTTCTCATGATCACGGTTCTTAGCTAAATCCTTCCTCAAAACCTTCTTCATCGTCTCAACATCTTTTCCCTTCTAAATGAAGGGAAGCTTCTTCTCAACCTAGTCCCCCAGACGATAAAAGGCAAGAAAAGACTATAAATATACGAAAAATCAAGTTAATACGAGAAACACTTGAAAAACTAAAAACTGTTAAAGTTCAAGCAATTACCTGAATGGCCCTATGAAGACGGAATTTAGTAAAAATGGATGAGTTCATAGATTAAAGAAAGTGCTAATGAGTGTCGGATATTAAGGAGATGATGGATTCAATTGACTTTTTTGCACTCGCAAGCAAACTCTCGTCAATAAGCTCAATGGGGCGAGATAAATCGTGAAGGCGTCATTGATAGAAATGGGTATCGCCCTATCGGTCCCTCTATATGGACGACTTTATTTTTATTAGCGATGGTTAACAGTGTCCTACACTCGCTCTTTCCTTTTTCTTATATCATTGGCTCGGTTGGGTCCGCCATTAATTGTCTTCTTCGTCTGGCCACCGAAAGTTATCTGTTTCTTCCCAAATTTGTTGACCATGTTGGCAAGGTTGGGGGCCACCCTCTTCCAAATTGCCTCAGATACACCACTTGGACGATCTATAAAATTTTAACGTTTAATATCAGGAGTGTCAAATAGAAACTACAATTAAAGACGAGGTTATAATCCAAAATAAAAAATAAACTTACGGATCTCGGTAAGAGGTTCAATGTCCAGTCCCGAATTGGTAAGAATGCCAGCGGTCATGAAGTCCTCGTATTCAATGATACCACGACCCTCTCCTTGGACTCTAATTCTCTTGATACTCTCCAGGTCGTCTAGGCTCAAGTCTGGGTCAAGATTCGCATCCAAGGATGGTAGTCTCATGCACCAGATACAAAGAAATATCTCGACTTCCAATCATGATTGTATGTTTGGTTGATGAAGATAACTTTCTTTATCGATTTCCTGGCCACATAGCCGTATTATCCAGGCTGAGCCCTTATGCAAGAGACATTATAGCATACTTTGACACACTAACTGGGAGCTCGGTGCCATAACAGAACTTCTAGAGAAGAATAAAGCCAAGTAATATTCTCCAAGCGTTCAGAGAAAGTTGAGCAGGAGATAGGTTCAAGTTGGCCAGGATGGCACATACGATGGGATGTACTAGAAGGAGAAAGCCGAGTTTTAACATTTGCTCATACACCGAAACCTCACCTAGTCGTCCACTAAAAGCTCTCTCAGACTCATCAGGAACTCTCATTGTGATACTATAGTTTACTCCGTACATGTTCCTCCAATATAAGAGGTCAGCATCGCTAATAGTGATCTAAAATATTTGAGCATAATTGGCATCCAGTGGTTCCACGGCCTCCTTTCCTGAGTTAATGGCATTGGTGATCGGTACTCCACTTAGAAACCTGACCTAAAATTCCCCCTTAGTCATGGCCGATATGAGGAAAGAAGTTTGAATCGGTGGATGTGCAATGGTAACTCTCGCACCCTCAGGGACTGAGTCATTAGCAGGTAGGTCTGCCTCGTCAGACTAAAATATCACAGTGTCGGTCGTACAAGGGTCATCAAAAAGTAACTCCACCTCACTCGAGTTAGTGGCTCCCATCTCAGCAATACGAGACGCCGGCACCCTTATGGAATGGACAAAAGAGTCGTCTTCAATCGAGACCCTAGATAAAGAAGGACTGTAACCCTCTGAGGAAGAGATGTCAATGTCATCATCACTCACAGATGGGTTCGCACTCATCGTGTCTCCACTTGTGACGATCGTTAGAGGATGAGTTGTTGGAGGATCTTTTAGTCTCTCAACTGTAGGAGGACGAGATGTTAGAGGATCGTCTCGTCTCTCGACTATGGGAGGATGTATGATAGTAAGAGGAACTAAGAATATTAAACTCAAAGAAAATGCCTCGAGTTGTCGTATAGCCTCGGCTTCGACCTCGTGGTGACAGATATCACTGAAGAGCCTCTCCGTAAGGTCTGGGAATTGGTCGATTAGTTCATACAGTTTCCTTAACATCCACAGGACGAGTTTCAACTTAAAGTTTTGAAAGAATTAAAATATGCAAACAACTTGCAAGTTTGACCGTGTTGACTAAAAAATCAAACTTGGAAAACGAATGGTTTACACTAAGAACAGTCCAAAAACAAGAAGGGTTCAGCCGGAGAAGATGGCAGGGAAAAACTCTGGTTACCTTTTATGAGCGAAAAAGGAGGCGAAAAAGGGGGCTAAAGGATACAAAAACACCCTACCAACAAAGACACCATAAACTGCCCTAAAATTAGCCTAAAGTTACCAGGGGAAGCTGTCGGAGAATTTAAGAGTCGCCGAAAAAATAAAAATGCAGAAAACTACCCAAAATCAATGGAAAAACCTGCAGAATGAGAGAAAGAAGAATACCCTGGGAAGTTTTGTTCCTGAGAAACCAAGAGAACTCCTAAAAGTTGGTCGAAAAATTCTTGAGCAAGGAGAGAGAGAATAACTGGTTCTAGAGAGAGAGCAAAGGCGCAAATGAATAAAGAGAAAAGGAAATGTTTGGGCTTTTAAACCGTCGAAATAATTTGGCATAAATTTCCAAAAGGGTCATCATTTGGCGCTAGAACCAAAAATTCTTATATCGTCGCTTAGGCTTGGGAGAGATGCTGCCCAATGGAAACTATAACATGTGTCGCTTCCAGTCTGCAAAGCGAAAAAATGATTGCTAAGTTTCATTCCCTCACGTCTATCAATCAGTTTGTGTCTGATAAGTCAGAGACGTCTTATCGTCGTCTACAATGCAATATTTTTACCCTTTAGTTTCCTATTTACACAGAACACTAAGGGCTAGGGGCGATTGATATGCCAAAGTGTATCCTCGTCTCTCCCTGAGGCTTAAGCTAACACTACAGAACATACTTCTTACATAGGATCCAACTTCAGTGACCTTGGCCTCGTCTCGTCCATGGGCCAAGAACTTTCTGCTACCCAGGTCACACATGATCGATCTTATCTCGTACTCCTATAGGCCGAGACTTATCAAGGGCACATGCACACATTAGATCGGCCAGAGACCACCATCAATCGAGACTACAATATCGCTTATTATCTCAAACTACTGCACTATTGGATGTGCCATACTGGTCCAAGCCGACACACCCATAGCAAGATACATTTAACATTTGGCAGAGCGTGTGGAATGGATTACGCATGGGAGAGTGTGTGTGGATTGCGAGCCCCAAGTGGATAAAACTATTACAACACCATCTCCCTCACGTGTGAGGAATATTTCTCCATCATGACTTGCATGCATTGGTGATAGGTGGCTACAATACATTGGTTATTCTATATTATTGTTGTCAATTTTATAAAATACCGCAAGTGCACGGGCTATTATAGAATAGCGAGTGTAAGTACGGGTCGAACCCACAGAGATTTATCAATTTTTTTCTTTAAAATTAATTGTGACTGTCCAACTAGACTAAATTGGGTTGGAGATGAGATGTATTATTAAACAAAGCAACACAAACAAGAAATAGGAGTACGAGAGATAAAATCAAGGGAGCGTGAAAACTAGGACATTGGATCCATTTATCACGTTAAACTAACACTGTGCAATAATTTAAATTCGTCATTCCCGATTTTATAACTCAAATTAAACCGGCTCTCGTCGTATTTAATTCGGAAAATAATACGTGAAAAGTCCAAAATAAAATTTAGCGTCTCTAAATTTAGACGCCTAAAATCCCTATTCCCTTAAAAAGTTCACTTTTAAGTTTTAAAATATAGTCTTTAAGCATGGGCTATCAATCAATTTAATAAAAGTATAACCCATCAAAAAGTACTCATACTTAAAATATAAAAATGATTTTTTTTTCCAAATAATGCCGAAGGTTTAAAACGTACTCTTGTATCGTTTTAAATGAATACCGAATTTTTAAAACGTTTAGCACATATCGGGAAATAAAGACGAAATTAAATCACACACAATATTAATCACACATGATAAATTTCACCTAGTCCTAGTGAGGAAATTAAGCTAGCATAATTGTAGACATAATAAAATTGCAAGAATGAATACTCAATTTCATTAAATAAACAAACTTACAATTGATGTGTCACAAATAATCTTGACAGAAATTCCACCCACAAAATAATTATTTGCCCTCTCTAAAGCTCTCTCTATCACTCTTTAAAACTGTCTACGAAATTATGAGCCCAAGGGTCCTTTTTATAGGACAAGTGGTGAGGTATTTGAGTTGTGGTGGGACTCTTTCTGATTGGCCGAATGGTGTTGGTAGCTATCTCTACACCTCTTTAATCTTTGGATTGTGATAAGGGACGGAATTTCCCCCCACTCGAAAACTCTTATATTTTCTTCCTGAACACGCATGCCGAGTTTTGTCCAAATCGGAGAATAAAAATTTCCGACTTTTAACAGCATTTTTTTGAACGACCGTAAAAATCAGCTTTTTCACGCCTTTTTTGAATTGATCATCAATTTGCACCAAATTCCATCATTATCTGCAAAAATTTCACTAGGCAACTTTTTTCACAAATTAGCACAAGAATATTATAAAATTATCGAAGTGCCCATTTTTGACTTAAAATTTCCATTTTCAATATGAATTCAATTATTCTCGCATTTTTTCCTCCTTTTAATAAAATAGTCCTAAGAAATTATTAAATACACTAAAAGGGGACTAACAAAGTATAAATTTGGGTATAAAATATACAAAATAATGCACTCATCAATTATACATGCCTATTACATGCTTGGGGTGCACACTGCATCACCCCGGCACTATATCTACTTGTCTCCTTCAACCTTGAGAAGGATCAATAATAGGAAACCCTATCAAAACTCTGCTAAAATTACCGTGTAGAGAGAGAAAGTTGAATAACTTGTATCATAAGGCTATTAGAGACATTTTCAATAGTGAAGTTCACTCACACCTACACAGTGGTATAGGCCAAATGGTCGAACCACTTACTTTATAGTCTCTATCTCTCCATTGTCTCACCTCCTTCTACATATTTGATTTTCACCATTGTTGCACCTTCAAGTTCGCTCTGGATTGAGCTCTTACTATATTACTCGGTGGTACCATAACTGCTATCATCATTCACCAATCTCATCATCATCATCATTATCCTCGTCGATTTGAGGAGGAGTGCCACGATTGTGCAAGTGAAAGAGCTCTGACCCTTCAATGGTGCTGACTTTGGCAAGGGTTGCTTCCTAAACATCTTTGAAGGATGACTTCTTCGAAAATCTATTAGCAGAGAGGTGTTAGACAATGCCTTATCCCAGCCCCTGGTGAAGGCATCCTCCTTATCTTTGGAAGCCTTGACTTTCGCCTCTACCACCTAATTCTGGCTTAGTCGGTAACCCTCCCATCATCCTCAGACTCCTTTTTATCGGTGGTCTCAACATTTTTCATGAGAAGACCCTTGTAATACCTCGTACTTTTGGCTATATTTATTTTTGGGATTAATTAATTAAATGCGTATTAATTGAAAATTAATCCGGGTTAAAAATACTAACGAGATGCGAGTTGGTATTTGATTATGTGCATACATGTTTTATATGAATATTGGATTATGAAAAATTTGTCATGAGATTGATATAAGGCATTTTAGGAATTTTGTTGAGACGCGTGTGACCGCCGCGTCATGGTGTATTATTTTAATTATAAAAGTGAATTTAAATTCTATAAACCGTATGGTCATTTTGAGTACGCCAACGCGTCCGGAAGGGTCGAGATAGTCAGAAAACACTAGCCGGGGGTTTAGTTTGGGTCCCGGGGTATTTTTAGGCCATACCAGCAACATAAAGGGCATTTTAGTAATTATGTATTTTTGGAGAATTAAAAGTGACGAAAATTGGGAGTTTAATCTGATTGGGAATTGACCCACTAAGCCACTAACCAACCCATATTAACCCAACAAGCTACGTAGGTTATTAGAGTTAGGTTTTTTAATACCTTCCCAAAGCAAACCCTAGCCACCATAGCCACCATTGGAGAAGAAGCTTGGGGAAAGAGAGAGAAAGGATATTCTGCAGAAAAGCTCCATCAAACCAACATCTAAATCAGAGATAAACTCGAGGCAAGTGACTTAATTCCATTTAATTTCAGAGAATGTTCTTTCTATGTTAGATAATTCAAATTTTATGTTTGTTCTTGGTGAAATATGAAAACCCATGTAGTTTGGAACTTATAACTTGAAAATCTTGAGGAGAATTGCATGTAGAATGATAGGTAGATGATTATTCTCATGATATTTGTGATTGGAAGAAATTAAACGGATTTATATTGGGTTAATTCATGATTTAAAATGTTAGGGTTTGTGTTCTTGAAAAGAATTGGAGAAAAGTGTAGTATCCTGTGATCTAATGATGTTTAGTATGTATTAATTCCTTAAAAGGTGTTAGTATATGACCTTAGTATGTTTTAGGATGATTGGGGACCTTAAAACATTGATTGGACGAATTTTGGTTGAGACTTGAGGTGTTAAAAATGGTGAAAAACGAGATTAGACAAATCTGGGACGAAACTGGTAGGTCGTTAGAAGCCCCTGCCCAGGTCGTTCGAACGAACTCGTTCGAACGAGCTTCTAACGAATTGACCAGTTGCTTCTAATGAAAGGGAACTTTGTTCGATAATCTCGTTCGAACGAGATATCGTTAGAAGGTACAGTTCGTTCGAACGAACTGGATCTCGTTCGAACAGCCTCGTTCGAACGAGACTTCTAACGAGCTGACAGTGGAATCTCGTTCGAACGAGACTTCTAACGAGTTGACAGTTTAGACCTTTTTGGCCTGTTTCTATTTTTGGAGTCCCGTTAACTTGTTCGAGGATATAGATAACCTTCCTTTAATGATGTATGGTTAGATTTGGGACTTTTGGGTTATTATGAGGAGTAAATTATATACGAGTGATTTAAATCAATGAACCATTTGGGTTGAGACGTGAGTGTCTACTACGACGTGAGAATAGATTATAGCGCGTATGATTATAAATCGGAATCGTATAAAGTGTGTAAATTATATATTGGTACTAGAATGAGAATGGTACTACAATTAAACTACGGGATTACTAAGATGTGTGTTTACTTAGTATTGGTATATGAATTATGTGTATGACATACCTACCATACTTGCTATCACGGGAGGTTTGCGTTCTCTTAGGGCCCTATAATCCTTGTGTTGCCCGGATTTAGATTGGTTACCTTGATGAACATAGGTCATAGAAAGACTTATTGGGATATTAATAAGTCCGCTGATCGTGGGAGCGTAGGTATGTGCGTGACCCATGTGATGTGACTGTGTTCGCCTCCATTATTTGTGATGTTGTTATCTGTGAACTATTCCTGAGAGATTCGGAATATGTAATCCTTATGTACGTGATGTACCGGGATGGATAGCAGAGTATGTGTGCACCGCAGCTTAGTTCTCGGGGTGCTTGTATTGTATATTTATGATGTGAATAATATACACTTAATTAATGGGAACCTTCATGTTAATGTTGTGAATATAATTATGGTATTGTTTCGAGAAATATAACGGGTTAGCGGATAGTGTAATATATTGCATTTTGAGCATCTGAGTTTACGTTAAACCCCTATTTAATTACGAACGTTATAATGTTAATAGAACCGAGTAATAAGGGTAAGACCTATGATAGTCTAGCTAGATATGATGGCACTTAGCTAGTGGTTTGTGTCGTTGTAGATGGGTACTTACGTTAGGAGTGCACAGTTAGACGAGAGGTGAGAATATCATGTGAGTGCACGTCCTAACATGTACTTTGCATTTAATGTTTTAAACGTTTTTAAAGCACTTGCAGGTTTTTAAAATATAACTCCACATTCGGGCACTGACCCGTTTGCTTTCAAATCTACTTTTCTTGTAAAACCATTTTAGGTGCCCAGCCACAAGGACACCATGCATAGGATACTCACTCAGGTGACGAGCTGTAGCTGTTTGTGGAAGCTACAGGGATTTGGTTGTAGACGCTTCTATCACTTGGATTCCAGATTCATTATCTATCAGTTGTAGGGCATGTTGCCCATTTCTATTAGAGACATCTTTCCATTACAGTTTTCAAACTTTGGCATGTATTGTTTTAGTATTCGGTTTACTTATTTCAGTTGTGGGATTGTAGTGAGGAGTTTTCCTCCAGACTTTATTTACATTATGTGATGGTTATTCTATTTACTTCTTTATGGTGAATGGTGTTATTATTCTTCATTACACTTGTTGCATGTTAATCAGACTTAAATTAAAATTTGGCACTTCCTTTTTAAATACTAGGTGGTTAGTAATCTTATAAATGTTTTCGACAGTGATGCTATTAACTGGACCAACTTGGCATTTTGAATTAATTTAATAAAGGAGTAGCTACCCGGTATTTAATTAGTCGGGGTGTCACAGGTGGTATCAGAGCATCAGGTTCTAGTGTCCTTTAGGATCTGACGGCTTATTATGTTTCCGCTAAGTTTCTTTGATATAGAGCCCTATATTTTAGGACTGTTGTACTCTTTTTGTGTATGCTTCGTTCTTCAGCTATCTTAAGTTTATAAACAGCTAACTTATAAACTTTTTTCTTATTTCAGATGCCTCCACGACGTGCACGACGAGTTCCCAGGGATGCAACGCCCGAACCCCAGCCCGCTCCAGTTCAGGGCATGATGAACGCCGCTGAGGTTGCAGCTATAGTAGCCCAAGCGGTAAATGCCGCAATTGCCGTTGTTCAGCAGGCACCACCTCAGGCGCCAGTTGCCGCGCCAGTACAGGCAAATGCATTCACGTCTACTTGGGAACGTGTACGTGACGCTTTTCAGAAAGCGCATCCGCCAGAGTTTGCAGGTAGCTCAGATGTAGTAGTCTCGAGCCAGTGGAGGAAGGATATGTAGAGGCACTTAAGGATGTATGAGTGCACGGATGTTCAGAAGCAGGTTCTAGCTACTTTCAAGCTAGTTGGATCTGCGCTACAGTGGTGGGAGTCTATTACCACCATGGAGGAGAGGGATACTCTCACTATTCAGGACTTCTGGGTGCGGTTTGACCGCAAGTACTTTCCGTCGGCTGTTCACACGGAAATGAGGAGGAAATTGATGAGTCTGAAGCAGGAGGGTAAGACTGTGGCCGAGTATGAGGCCGAGTTCACGAATCTGTTGAATATTGTTCCAGATGAGATACCAACAGAGAAGAAGAAGATTGAGAAGTTCACCAACAGGTTGTCTTGGAGGATCCGTTAGCATCTGTTGGGGAACCTTTCGTTGGCCACGTATTCTGATGTGGTTAACGCTGCTTTGTTACACTGCCAGGACCACCGCTTTCATATGGCTGAGGGCAAGAGGTCGGGAGAGTCTAGCCATCAGGGCAGGACAGGAGGACATGGTGCCGGTGGGGCACAATCTGTTCAGGGGCAGAGACAGGGTGAGCAGGGTACCGAGTAGGGGGATCAGAAGAGGTTCCGATCAGAGAACTACAGGCAGGGACATGGAGGTTTTCGTCAGGGCCATCAGGGTCCAAACGGCCATCAGGGCCAACAGGGGCAGAATGGGCAGCAGTTTCACCAGGGCCAGCAGGGCCAAGGGAGGAACGGTAACGGCCACCAGGGCCGGGGACAGCAGGGGCAGAGAGGAGGGAACTTCCCAGGGAAGTGTTTTATTTGTGGCAAGACTGGCCATAAGCGACAGGATTGTCCTGATAGGGGCAGAGCCCCACAGCAGCAGCAGCAGGGTGCTCGCCAGGAGCCACAGAGGCCTATGTTTCCCGCCACTCTTCTCGCACCGCCACAGATGGCAGCATTGCCACCCATTTCGACAGTCCCAGTTCAGCAGGGGCAGCTACAGTATGGACGTGTCTACAACGTCCACCAGGCTGCAGTTCCACAGGCACCGCCCGCGATTGAGGGTACGTTTCCTATCCATGGCACTATGGGTCGGGTATTGTTTGATACGGGGGCTACACACTGTTTTATAGCTACACACTTCGCGAAAGCTTTAGGATTGTTAGCTACAGCAGAGAGCACAGTGACGTGTGTCGACTCACCATTTGGGGAGTGGGTCACTTATTTTCTTTATATGCCGGGGAGTGGGGGTAGAGATTGGTGGTTTGGTATTACCTGCAGACATGTTGGTATTAGATATGCATGTTCACGATGTGATGATCGGTATGGATTGGCTCGTAGCTTATAGGTCCATGATTGATTGCTTCAGCGTGAGCATTGTTTTTGCCATTCCGGGGCAAGAGATGTTCGTAGTGGCGATGCCTCGCCCAGAGGGAGGCTCGACCGCTCATTTGTATTACCTAGAGGAGGATACCTCTAAGGAGGTTGTGATTCCTTTAGATTCGATCCCAGTCGTTAGGGAGTATTCGGATGTGTTTCAGGAGATACCAAGCTTACCACCCAGTCGGGAGATAGACTTTTTTATAGACCTATTTCCAGATACGAGGCCTATAGCACGTGTACCGTACCGTATGGCTTCGGCAGAGATGCGAGAGCTACGAGATCAGATTGAGCAGCTGTTAGGTCAGGGCTTTATTCGCAGGAGTACCTCACCTTGGGGAGCTCCAGTTTTGTTTGTGAAGAAGAGGGACGGTTCACTGAGATTGTGTGTGGACTACCGAGAGTTGAATAAGGTCACGATACGGAATAAGTATCCATTGCCTCGAATCGATGACTTATTCGACCAGTTGAGAGGAGCTTCTTTCTTCTCGAAGATTGATTTGAGATCGGGATACCATCAGTTGCGTATCAGGGAGGAGGATGTCTTGAAGACTGCGTTCTTATCGAGATATGGTTCTTACGAGTTTCGAGTTATGCCTTTCAGTTTGACCAACGCTCCAGCAGTGTTTATGGACTTGATGAACAGAGTGTTCAGGGATTTCCTAGATCAGTTTGTCATTGTCTTCATTGATGACATTCTGGTTTACTCTCAGACAGAGGAGGAGCACGCCGAGCATTTGAGGCAGGTTTTGCAGACACTTCGTCAGAACGAGTTGTATGCAAAATATGAGAAATGCGGGTTTTGGTTGAAGGAGGTCCAGTTTTTGGGACACATTATTTCCAACCGGGGAATATCTGTTGATCCGGGGAAAGTATCCGCGGTGAGGGAGTGGGGACAGCCCACGACACCAACGAAGATTCGTAGTT
Source organism: Sambucus nigra (assembly GCA_949130495.1). Lineage (NCBI taxonomy): Eukaryota > Viridiplantae > Streptophyta > Magnoliopsida > Dipsacales > Adoxaceae > Sambucus > Sambucus nigra. The sequence continues at coordinate 502,631,397 of OX422212.1, forward strand.
TCTTGGGTCTAGCAGGATACTGCAGGAGGTTTATTCGGGGTTTCTCCAAGATAGCGGGTCCTTTGACACATCTGACTCGTAAGGGTGTGCCATTCATCTGGAGTGATGCCTGTCAGTTGGCATTCGATGAATTGAAGGATAAATTGACCTCAGCACCTGTGTTAGCTTTGCCGAGACCGGGAGTTGAGTATTTGGTTTACACCGATACGTCTTTGCAAGGGCTTGGAGGTGTATTGCAGCAGGAGAGACAGGCCATAGCTTATGCTTCCCGTAAGCTTAAGCCTCATGAGAAGAATTAACCCACGTATGATTTGGAGTTAGCGGTAGTGGTATTTGCCCTACGGATTTGGAGGCACTATCTTTTGGGGGAAAAGTTCCAACTGTTCACGGATCACAAGTCCCTACAGTACCTGTTCACGCAGAAGGAGTTGAATATGCGGCAGCGTAGGTGGCTTGAGTTTGTGAAAGACTACCAGTTCGATATCCAGTATCACCCAGGCAAGGCTAACGTGGTAGCAGACGCGTTGAGCCGTAGACCAGCAGATGAGGTGGCAGAGGTGTGGAAAGCAAAGTGGAAGGAGTTGGGACACCAGGATGCAGTGGCCCGATCTTTCATGTCTGTGATGACCGTTACACCGCAGATTGTCACGAATGTAGTACGGGCACAGGCTAATGACTCGTTCTGTCTGGAGAAGATAGTTCGATTACTAGCAGAGGGAGCCGATTCCTATACCGTTAGCTCAGACGGGGGATTACGCTTCAATGGGAGATTGGTAGTTCCAGAAGGGGAGAAATTACGACACGAGGTGATGGCAGAGTCGCACGGCTCACGGTTCGCGGTACATCCCGGAGGGGACAAAATGTACCAAGACATGAGACGCCAGTATTGGTGGAGCGGTATGAAGAGAGATATCGCCGAGTTTGTTTCGAAATGCGCCACTTGTCAGCTTGTAAAAGTGGATCATCAGAGACCGGCGGGATTGCTACAGCTATTGGAGGTCCCGGTATGGATGTGGGAGAGCATATCCATGGACTTTATCACGGGGTTGCCTACGTCACAGAGGGGTCACGACTTCGTTTGGGTAATTGTGGACCGGTTGTCCAAAGTCGCTCACTTTTTACCCGTAAGGACTGACTACACTACGAGACAGTATGCCCAGCTCTTCATTTCAGAGATTGTGAGACTTCACGGTGTGCCCCTAAATATCGTGTCTGACAGAGACAAGATATTTGTTTCGAGGTTTTGGGAGAGTTTCCAGGAGGCCATGGGCACGGAATTGTGGTTGAGTATGGCTTATCATCCGCAGACTGATGGGCAAACCGAGGGCACAAATCAGATGTTGGAGGACATGCTACACATGTGCATTATTGACTTCGGGGGTGGATGGGAGCAGTATCTTCCACTGGTGGAGTTTGCTTACAACAACTCCTATCAGTTCACTATTGGCATGGCTCCGTTTGAGGCATTGTACGGTAGGCCTTGTCGTTCCCCAGCGTGTTGGTTAGAGGTGGGGGACAACAAACTGCTTGGGCCGGAAGTGATTCAGGATACTTCGGCAAGGATTGAGTTGATTCGGAGTCGCATTCGGGTAGCTCAAGACAGGCAGAAGAGTTATGCTGATGCGAAGAGATTTTTCAGGGAGTTCCAAGTAGGGGACCAGGTTTTGCTCAGGGTATCTCCTATGAAGGGGAATATGCATTTCGGGAAGAAGGGGAAGTTGGCACCAAGGTATGTGGGTTCGTTTCCTATTATTGAGCGGATCGGACCGGTTGCGTATAGACTTGGGTTACCGGAGCATTTGCATCGGATTCACGATGTATTCCATATTTCCTCGCTGAGGAAATACCTTAGAGATAATTTGGCTCATTCTCACATTGCTGTGGAGGACATCGATCTCCAGCCGGATAGCTCCTACGAGGAGGGGCCGATTGCTATTTTGGACCGAAGCGAGAGGAAACTGCGGTCAAAGATAGTCCCGTTAGTGCGTGTTCAGTGGCGACATCACAATGTCGAGGAGTCCACATGGGAGCGCGAGGATGAGATGCGCGAACGTTATCCAGAGTTGTTTTTAGCAGGTACTTTCTAATTTCGAATTTCGGGATGAAATTCAGTTATTAGGGGGGAAGTATGTAATACCCCGTACTTTTGGCTATATTTATTTTTGGGATTAATTAATTAAATGCGTATTAATTGGAAATTAATTCGGGTTAAAAATACTAACGAGATGCGAGTTGGTATTTGATTATGTGCATACATGTTTTATATGAATATTGGATTATGAAAAATTTGTCGTGAGATTGATATACGGCATTTTAGGAATTTTGTTGAGACGCGTGTGACCGCTGCGTCATGGTGTATTATTTTAATTATAAAAGTGAATTTAAATTCTATAAACCGTATGGTCATTTTGAGTGCGCCAACGTGTTCGGAAGGGTCGAGATAGTCAGAAAACACTAGCCGGGGGTTTAGTTTGGGTCCCGGGGTATTTTTAGGCCATACCGGCAACATAAAGGGCATTTTAGTAATTTTGTATTTTTGGAGAATTAAAAGTGACGAAAATTGGGAGTTTTAATCTGATTGGGAATTGACCCACTAAGCCACTAACCAACCCATATTAACCCAACAAGCTACATAGGTTATTAGAATTAGGTTTTCTAATACCTTCCCAAAGCAAACCCTAGCCACCATAGACACCATTGGAGAAGAAGCTTAGGGAAAGAGAGAGAAAGGAAATTCTGCAGAAAAGCTCCATCAAACCAACATCTAAATCAGATATAAACTCGAGGCAAGTGACTTAATTCCATTTAATTTCAGAGAATGTTCTTTCTATGTTAGATAATTCAAATTTTATGTTTGTTCTTGGTGAAATATGAAAACCCATGTAGTTTGGAACTTAGAACTTGAAAATCTTGAGGAGAATTGCATGTAGAATGATAGGTAGATGATTATTCTCATGATATTTGTGATTGGAAGAAATTAAACGGATTTATATTGGGTTAATTCATGATTTAAAATGTTAGGGTTTGTGTTCTTGAAAAGAATTGGAGAAAAGTGTAGAATCTTGTGATCTAATGATGTTTAGGATGTATTAATTCCTTAAAAGGTGTTAGTATATGACCTTAGTATGTATTAGGATGATTGGGGACCTTAAAACATTGATTGGACGAATTTTGGTTGAGACTTGAGGTGTTAAAAATGGTGAAAAACGAGATTAGACAAATCTGGGATGAAACTGGTAGGTCGTTAGAAGCCCCTGCCCAGGTCATTCGAACGAACCCGTTCGAACGAGCTTCTAACGAATTGACCAGTCGCTTCTAATGAAAGGGAATTTCGTTCGATAATCTCGTTCGAACGATATATCGTTAGAAGGTACAGTTCGTTCGAACGAACTGGATCTCGTTCGAACAGCCTCGTTCGAACGAGACTTGTAACGAGCTGACAGTGGAATCTCGTTCGAACGAGACTTCTAACGAGTTGACAGTTTAGACCTTTTTGGCTTGTTTCGATTTTAGGAGTCCCGTAAACTTGTTCGAGGATATAGATAACCTTCCTTTGATGATGTATGGTTAGATTTGGGACTTTTGGGTTATTATGAGGAGTAAATTATATACGAGTGATTTAAATCAATGAACCGTTTGGGTTGAGACGTGAGTGTCTACTACGACGTGAGAATAGATTATAGCGCGTATGATTATAAATCGGAATCGTATAAAGTGTGTAAATTATATATTGGTACTAGAATGAGAATGGTACTACAATTAAACTACGGGATTACTAAGACGTGTGTTTACTTAGTATTGGTATATTAATTATGTGTATGACATACCTACCATACATGCTATCACGGGAGGTTTGCGTTCGCTTAGGGCCCTCTATTCCTTGTGTTGCCCGGATTTAGACTGGTTACCTTGATGAACATAGGTCATAGAAAGACTTATTGGGATATTAATAAGTCCGCTGATCGTGGGAGCGTAGGTATGTGGTGACCCATGTGATGTGACTGTGTTCGCCTCCATTATTTGTGATGTTGTTATCTGTGAACAATTCCTGAGAGATTCGGAATATGTAATCCTTATGTACGTGATGTACCGGGATGGATAGCAGAGTATGTGTGCACCGCAGCTTAGTTCTCGGGGTGCTTGTATTGTATATTTATGATGTGAATAATATACACTTAATTAATGGGAACCTTCATGCTAATGTTGTGAATATAATTACGGTATTGTTTCGAGAAACATAACGGGTTAGCGGATAGTGTAATATATTGCATTTTGAGCATCTGAGTTTATGTTAAACCCCTATTTAATTACGAGCGTTATAATGTTAATAGAACCGAGTAATAAGGGTAGGACCTATGACAGTCTAGCTAGATATGATGGCACTTAGCTAGTGGTTTGTGTCGTTGTAGATGGGTACTTACGTTAGGAGTGCACAGTTAGACGAGAGGTGAGAATATCATGTGAGTGGACGTCCTAACATGTACTTTGCATTTAATGTTTTAAATGTTTTTAAAGCACTTGTAGGTTTTTAAAATATAACTCCACATTCGGGCACTGACCCGTTTGCTTTCAAATCTACTTTTCTTGTAAAACCATTTTAGGTGCCCAGCCACAAGGACACCATGCATAGGATACTCACTCAGGTGACGAGCTGTAGCTTTTTGTGGAAGCTACAGGGATTTGCTTGTAGACGCTTCTATCACTTGGATTCCAGATTCATTATCTATCAGTTGTAGGGCATGTTGCCCATTTCTATTAGAGACATCTTTCCATTACAGTTTTCAGACTTTGGCATGTATTGTTTTAGTATTCGGTTTACTTATTTCAGTTGTGGGATTGTAGTGAGGAGTTTTCCTCCAGACTTTATTTACATTATGCGATGGTTATTCTATTTACTTCTTTATGGTGAATGGTGTTATTATTCTTCATTACACTTGTTGCATGTTAATCAGACTTAAATTAAAATTTGGCACTTACTTTTTAAATACTAGGTGGTTAGTAATCTTATAAATGTTTTCGACAGTGATGCTATTAACTGGACCAACTTGGCATTTTGAATTAATTTAATAAAGGAGTAGCTACCTGGTATTTAATTAGTCGGGGTGTCACAACCCTATTTGGATGGGATGGTATAGAAATTTATACAAATCAAATTAAAATATATATATATTTCTCAAATTAATTTTACTCAAATGAAATTAAATTAAATAAACAAAATTACCCAAACTAATTAAGCACCATATAAAACATTTTTTTATTAAACCGGTTTAATATTTTTAACCTAAGCATTCATCTAGGTGTGAAATTGCAAGATAAAATAAATAACCACTACGGTCGATGTATAAGGAAAACCCAAATTAAAAAACCTCGAACAACCCATCCACAAAGTTCACTAAGAACGAAATTACAAAAAGAACACAATAGAAGACTTACACAATGACTCAACACCCTCATAAGAGTCGATGCTCTTCATTACTTCAACCTCTTCTTAGTGACACACTGGAGTCCACCTATGTCTCGAAGACCACCAATAGGTAACAACAATCGTCATGCATACGAAGTCCATTGTCTGTAAACCAGTGAGCATAGAATCCTCCGTAAAAAATAATTCGTAGAAATGTAGGGAATGAACACGGTAATAAAAACTTGATCTGAAAACATCCATGTATGTAGAATCTTGGATCTAAACTAATTGGGTATATACATGGGGTTGTGTTTTGAAAGATTAATCAAGAATCATTCACAAACCTTCTTAGACTTTTTGAAAAATGTTTTTTCTCTCAAAAGGATGAAGAAAAGTCTCGAATCAAACTGCCATTAAGCACTACTTAAATTGGATAAAGGAAGTAGTGGGGGAGTTACGGAAAAAACTGCTAGAAAAATTGAATTTTTTTAAATTCGTGCTCGGTCATTCAAACGTCGTAGTTTATCGTTCGAATAAGGAACAAACGAGTTATCCAACGAGAGTAAATTTTTTTTGTATATTTCAAAAAGACTCAATTAAAAATACAAAAAACTCAAAACACATATAATTAGCAAACACATTTATAATGAAGTACAAAAGCTAGTGTGTGTAATTATGAAAACACACTCAACCACTATTTAGCATGAAATGTATCATGTGAATGCATTCAAGAATCAAGAAGTTTATCATGTCAAGCCTCTAAATAGGATTTTCTAACCCACATAACTGAAACGTGATGCTCTCAGTCTTTGAAACCCTTGGTGGCTTTAGGTTTATACTTCTTAAAATTGTTTTTAAGATCAAAATAAAATGGCCTAATATGATCATTCCTATGAAAATATGTGCAAGTAAATACACGTAGAATGTTACTTGAGGGATGACTTCTTTTAACATTCTTATCAACAGTTGACTCTCTCAAAATCATGGTTTTGGATTTATTAGCGGAAGCATTTTGAGTATCGAAGCTAATACTTGTAAAAAGTATGATCGCTTAAATAAGCTCTGATACCAATTTATGAAAGTGTGTGTGATACTTGATTAAACCGAATTCACAAATTTCCAAGTTAACCTTATTTAATCGGTGTCAATTTTTAATCCAATTTAAGTCAGCCCTAAAATATGCAACTACGTGTGGATAAATCAAACAATCATAAATAAATTGATGACACACAGATTTCAGAAGAAAAAAACCTTTTGGGTAAAACATTTTATTTCGCAAATAATACTCACAATGAACAAGTGAAATCTGCAAATAATTTACCGCAGCAAACTCTTATAAGATGCAACCTAAATCAGCAACGTAATTCCATAGCAACTCCACAAGAACTGAAGTTCAGTCAGCCCAGGAGCACCTACGAGTACTCCCTTTGACACGCAGTCATGTGAGCCCAACGCCTTCCTTAAGTGGCACCTAGATCAGCAGTAGGATATCCTCCCTACAAGAGAAACTTCAAAAAATTGGGTTCTTAAGTTCCAAAACCATTCACATAAAGATTGGGATGTTTTGTGAATTGAAAACAAAGGATAAAACCCTTAAAATTAAGAAGAAAAATGTTTCTGCCATAGCAGTTTTGTAGGATTAAAATTCGTAGGTCTTCTAAAGAAAAATGAAACTGGACAAAACAATTTATAGAAAAATTTAGTCGGCAGATCATTCAAATGAAAAGTAGACGCCGCTCGAACAAGATATCATGCGATAGACATTGTCTCTTGAACGACGAGGCACAGTCGCTCGAACAGTCGGAGAAAAAAAATATTTTTTTATTCCAGTCTGCCTCAACACTTAGAAACTTTTTAGAAAAATTATCCCAACACTCTAAGTGAACCGTTAAGGTATAAAAACACAACCTTAAAAAGATGAATTTCATGAAGGCTTGAATGTTGAAGAACATTGATATTCGGATCCGTCTTGATGCATGATTGATCTAGAATAAGTCTTTGACGGTTGTAGCGGTATACGACATACTCAAATGTAAAAATGACAATAAAATAATGTCCTTACAAATCTCCCCCTATGTCTATGTCGGTAAAAAATAAAAACATCTGAACTATCAAATCAAAATTCCTATTCAAATCTAATACCCTCCCATAAGCCCAAAACTGAAAAGGTTACTAAACATTTAAGTTTAAACTTTTCTTCAAAAATTTTTAACTTCAAATCTTTAAGCTTTTCTCATCGGGGTGTGCAAAATAATGATCTTTAATTTTTGTAGCTACACACATGAGTCAAAGAAAATACCTCGTGACGCATCGAGTTTGAAATGATATAAGAATAAATCAATCAATAATAAAATCTCCCCCATAATGCAAAACTCCCCATAATTCGTTCCCACCCTTTTTATTTGTCCAAAATAGACAAGGAAGCGAATAAACATAATAAACATGGAGTTGTCATGACAAATATGCAAAGCAAACATGAATCAAACTATGCTCATGCACAGGAGTAACACAAAACCTTTCCACAAACTATTTTTTATTTTTCTGTTTTTCATACAAAAATGCAAAAATAATTTTATAAAAATCACACACCATGAATTTACACTAAGACAACCAAATAATGGATATGAAATGAATAGGTGTGAACAATTCGATAGGAAAATGAATGCAATCATGCATAACATATGTTCATGATGAATATGTGTACTCCTAGTGAATGAATCTCAAAATCGTCATTAGGTGTCGAAAAATGTGAATTTAGATGACATCGTCTTAATCAAATCTACAAATCAAAGTCAGACATGATTTTCACACCAATAACGTCTAAAACTATGTAAATCTTTTTCATGAATTTGTTAGGACGTGCTAACCTGTTTTATATTCCATCCAAACTCCCTCATAAATAATAATTCTTTTTATTTTTCTTTTGAGGTGATGAAACTAAAACCTATTGGGTCACTTTATTGCATGTTTTTATTTTTATTTCCTTTAAATTTTTTCGGGCTCTTTTCAACCACTTTGAACCTTGGCTAATGTTTTTGTACCATGCATTTTCTAGGTCCAATAGAAACGGTGGCTTAATCGCAAAGGATATATGAGTACCTTTCGTAGCCCTTCCCCGTTTTTCAAATATATCACACAAACTCATAACAATGGTTCTTATATGCACTACTTTCATTGTCAAGTTTTATCACATTTGGTTCGTTTTAAAGATAGAATTGAGATAAAAACACATCGACCAACATGTGATAGATAAGAACAATAGTCAAACAAATCCGTGCAAGTGTGCATTAAAGGAACTCATGAGTCATACATGTAGGTAGTAACAAAAATCACATCTCAATGACTCCAAACATTGTAAAGCAAAAAAATGAAATGATGACACATATCAAAACACACTACACCAAAAACAGAAATCTGGCACGGTTTAAAACTGTGCCAGATCCAATCTGGCACGGTTTTGAACTGTGCCAGAATCAGGTGTTCCAAAATGACAATTTTTTTCTGGCACGTTTAAAAGTGTGCCAGATTTGACCAAACAGGAACACTTTTGGCACACTTTTAAACCGTGCCAGAATTTGATATTTCTGGCACAGTTTTGGCACTGTTCTGAACTGTGCCATATTGAGCACATTTTAATAAATTTTTGGCACAGTTCAAAACTGTGCCAAAATTTGATACACTTTTGGCACGGTTTTGAACTGTGCCAAATTTTTGGATAAAATAAAAAAAATTAATTGTTTGAAAATAAGAAAATTCACAATTTGCAAATCTTGCACGTTATTGATAAACTAATGTACATACAAACTTCAAAATATTACAAGTCTTTAGTAGTTCACATACCAAAAAAATTGGGCAGAGTTTCCTCTATTTTTTGGACATTCTAAAACCTGCGTAATATAAAGCCCGCACGGCCAGAAAATATAACAATAAACTTACAAAAGCCCGCAGGGCCATAAAAGTTAATAATAAAACTACAAAAGCCCGCAAGGCCATAACACAAAAAGTAGAATCATGAATATTAATGACATTAAATAAATAAACCCCTTAATGTAAACCATTGACTCTGTCGTGTGTTCCACGTGAATAAATGCTAACGATAAAATGTTATCCTGAAAAAAAAATAAGACATAAAAAAGAGACGATATTAGTAACCAAGTAGTTTATAAAAAATCTTAATCAAGCTAAAAAAATTGCATATAGGATTTGCAATTATTATTATATTCTAAAATTGAAAATCTTACGCAAGTTGTGACTACATGATTAGTTCCTACGAGTTACATTGGTCTCGTGCGAGGTGTTATTGCCTCTTACGGGGTCTTTTGGGGGCTGATTTCGGTTTTCGCCCTTCAAAGGCTTATTTCTAAGCCTAATCTATATATTTTCAAAGTATCATCATATTCTCAAACAGGGAGACCCGCGAATACACAGTTAGTTCCTACAAGTTACATTGGTCCCGTGCGAGGTGTTCGTGCCTCTTATAGGGACGTTTGGTGGCTAGTTTGGGTTTTCACCCTCAAACGGCTTATTTTTAAGCCTAATCTAGATATTTCCAAATTATTGTCATATTCTCAAATCGGGAGACCCGTAATTACGCGATCAGTTCCTACAAGTTACATTGGTCCTGTGTGAGGTGTTCGTGCCTCTTACGGGGCCGTTTGGCGGCTGGTCTGGGTTTTTACCCTCAAACGCTTGTTCTTAAGCCTAATCTAAATAATTCTAAATTATCGTCATATTCTCAAATCGTAAGACCCGCGACTACGCGGTCAATTCCTACAAGTTACATTGGTCATATGAGAGGTGTTTGTGCCTCTTACGGGGCTGTTTAGCGGCTGATTTGGGTTTTTACCCTCAAACGGCTTATTTTTAAGCCTAATCTAGATATTTCTAAATTATCATCATATTCTCAAATCGGGAGACCCGCGACTATGCGGTCAGTTCCTACCTAGTAAAGATTTATTTTTTTTTAAAAAGTGCTAACCACCTTAGAATCAACTGAACACTTTTTCTTCTCAATCAGCTAGATGGTACAAATAATGGAGTCTGAGACTTGTTTACTCAGACTGAACATCAATCATCACGTTTAATTACCGACAAATTAAATAGTCCCTGAACCTACCAAAGCATCAATTCAATTCAATGCCATATTAATCTACAGCCCGTCATGATGTTAACACAATAAGTAATTTGTAGCCCATTACGATGTTAAATAATGTTTACCATTTGATCAGCCAACATTAAGACTGTCTTCAATGAAAATTTTTGACCACAATACACAAATAAATCTTCAAGACTCGGTCCCAACAAATCAAGGACAAGGATATTGTCATCCCCATCTGTACCAGACCATTTTCTTCCAGGTATACCACCTAAAAAATAATTGTACTCAATTTCGAATAAAATCTAAAAGTTCGTTTGTGGAGTATTACACTTATTCAGCTTACAGGTAGTCAATGATACAGGGTTTTCAGGAACATTGAGAGTTTGATGCAATGGAGATGTCCCAAGAGGCTTTGATCAGATATTTAATATCCTTATGGTAGAATGACATCTTTTGGAACTTTAACATTTTAGGCATTTTATCCAAAACTGTCTTGATGGATACAAAAATAGGACTATGATGAGAGCAGGTATAATATACATTTACGAAGTTAGTCTTCAAAGGCTTCCACAGTTAATGAACCAAACTTGGTGCGACCCGAAGGAAGACAAAAAATTAAAATAAAGAGAGGAAGAGAAGGAAAAGATGATGAGGTGATTTTATATCTAAAAACCATCAATGAAACACTAAAAGAGGCAACAATGATTGAGAAATAGAATGATAAACTATGAAGAAAAGATCACATCATGAAAAAATTTCAGCAAATAGAAAAGTTCATCAAATAAAAACATTTATCAATATGCATAAAATAAGAAAATAAACTAAAAAAAATTACCAGTGAATGAAGATACGAGCAGGAGGGGAGGCAGGCATTGTCCTCACACACATAGGTCTGCCACTGGACACAAGAGATGTCCAGGGACAGTGCACTAGGAGGAGGCCACAGCAGGGGTGTCCGGGGGCAGGGGAGGCATCAACAGCAGCAGCCAACGCAAGGTAGGGAGAGGAGAGGAGGGGAGGCAGCAACAGCAACAGCAGAAGCATGGTTATCCGCCTCTGGTTGGCTGCTATAATTTATGGACAACATTTGATGCCAAATAAGTGTATATCGTCATAGACAATACAACCTTCAAATAGACATACGTGAACGTAAGAGATTTAAAGTTGAACTCAATTGATGCGTATAACATTAATTACTACCATTAGAGCCTAAATTACCCTAGGATGCGCCATCAATGTTCAGTTTAAAAAATCCTTGAGGAAGCTTAGACCACATACATTAGTTTATCTTTAGGAGGACTGATTCTCATCTTGAACCAAGAGAAAACAAATGCATTTTCACTCTTACACATGTCTTTAAACACATGAATGGAAGCCAAGTCAGTTAAAGAGCTTAGAACATTATTGATAATATTTACTAGTTTCACAGTAATATTCTCAAAGAATTTTAAATTTTTCGACTTCCAAAGCTCCCACATAATCATCTTAGGGAGATTAAAAATGATGAAATCTTGTTGATATCTTGATGGCATGGGCATCCACTAAGACATGATAAAGGATCTGCAGTTTTCAAATTTCATTCTAATACGATATTTGTTACCAAATAAATGTCAAACTTCTTGATCAATATCGGTGCATTCAATATTTGATTCACAATTTCTTCTTTTAGATGCTAATCTAATGCCAATGTTCTGAATGGCCACATCTGTGGGAACAACATTAACTCTTCTATTAGTAGCTTTACTTGCTACACCTCTAATGTTCCAACAAACAAAATTAATCATTGATTGGATGAAGAAGGATTTTGAGATTTTACCTTACCACTTGACCATTTATCTCTTTCTAATAAAGGATCAAAGTGAAAATGCGAGGACTTCTTGGGGTTGAATAATTTATTGGGCATGCCAGATATGGGGATTTCACTATGAGCCAAGTTATCTTTCTTGTTCTTGATGGACTTATTCTTCTAATAATTCTTACATTTCTCATCAAAACTAGCTGAAAAATTCCAGTTTTTCCATTATGGCGACTTGTTGCTTGTCTTTTTCAGTGTCTGGTTGATATTTCTTCTAAAATTATTGGTTTTCCTCATAATTAGGAAGCTTTGTACCTCTTAGAGAGATCTTGTAATTATCAAGGACAAGAGCTTCATCAGTAATGATCTCACAATGCTTTATTTTATCTATATGATTCTAAATAGCTGTAATCTTTTTAGGAAATTTAGAAATTATGGCCATATCAGACCTTTCTCAAGTGACTTCTTGGAGAATCAAGTTTTTTTAGAGGGTTCTTCCTCTTTTTATTAATTGATGTTATTATTATTTTCTATATAAAATGCAATATTGGTCTTCCTCGTTACAGGTGGATAATAAAACATATATAGCCATATCAAAATCATTTGCAATAGAGCAACCCTTGGTGGAATCCTCATAGCAGTAGACCAATCCATCCTCATTTGTGTAGGGTACAAAAAGTTGAGAGCTAAGTGGTGACTCTCAATATGGATATTCTAAAATAAATCCTCACAATAATAGAATAGAGTAAGATGGAGCAGGGCATCCCTTTTTTTATTTCTAATCCAAAATAACCATGAGTGATTAATCCAGCATCAAGATATTAGCATAAGGGAGCAGGGCAACCCCTTATGCCAAATGATGGAGCAGGGCATCCCCTTATGCCAAATGATAATGCAGAAGCAGGTGGCAGCCTAAGTAATGGCAGTGATGAGCTCAGTCATAAGGGAGTGATGTAGCAGTGGGAGTTAGTGTTTTGACATTTGAGTTATGTTATTATTTGTTTCCTTTATTTATGTTTTCTTTACACTTTATGTTCATAAGAGACAATGTGATTTTTTATAAGCACTTGGTCAGCGAGAATAGCTCCGTCATATGTTAAGTAAGAAATTAGATTGATTGATCTTCTTTGCTGGACGTGTTTGTGGAAAAAAGTTGTGCATTTATCTCTTTCTTTAACCCATTTTATTCTAGACTTTTCCTTCCAGAATATTTATTGAGAGGATAAAAAAGATGGCACGTGGCATAGTTGGATGAAGTCTAGACTTAAGTATTGTTGTGCGTTTTATAATATATAAAGATTATTAGTTACACCAAGTACACATATACCATTTAAAGATTATTAGTTACACCAAGTGTTGGGAGTTGATTAGTTCCGTCGTTTGGTATTGGATTGTCATAAGTGTAGGACATTCGTTGATAGAAGTGAGGTATTTTGGGTGTGAGTGTCGGTGAGGACAACATGAGTCGCAGTTAATATTGTTTAAGTAAAGTTTCTCGTAAATGTGGGATCTAATGAGAAATGATTTTCTAAAAATATTTTCAAGGTTCCTAAGATGAAGAAAAAGAATTGGGACTTTGTATACCATGAGAACATATCCCAAAGGCTTTTTCTAAGAAGGAATACCTATAGAGGGAACTATAATTATATAATATCAGTAACATCCTAATTTTCTGAGGCTTAGAGCTTGCCACTCTTAAAGGAATGTGATTTAACATTATAGGAGCATATTTTTATGTGCCATTATAGGAACATTATCGGAGCATACTACCACTGACACTAGAACCTGTACAAGGGAATAAGTAGATTATTTCCGCTTGATCAATCACATAGGTACATCACGACCCCATGCTATGATCCTATGACCTAATGACATGAGTCGTACTAAGTACATATTGAGATGTATGCCCCACATGCATCAATTAGCACTAATGGATGGGGGATACAAGTGTCAGTTAGCATCCCCTAACTAATTGAGAATTTTAGTTGTATGGCATGTAAACTAAGGGTCCTCTGTGGCAGTTTAACTCATAAATATATGATTTGGTTAGGAAGAACATGTCAAAAGGGCGACGGATATGGGATAATAAGAAAAATTATAGGAATTATTCCAGTTGTTATGGTGAAACATTTGGATTAGATAGTGTAAGACGCAATTATTTTTCCCCTCATACTTTGTAAGGGTCCCCACTGAGGATCTCCCTCTACAAGACATTTATTGTTTGATTTTTTTAATTGTCAAATCAATTCGACATGCCACGTGACATGTTAGAGGGATGACATACGATTTTCGTGTCTATGAGAGTGTTCGACACGAGTACGTCACCTCCGACGAAGTGCCCTTGCTTCATAAGTCCCTAACAGGTTTATGGGATGTGATTAAAACTAAGAAAATAGCATTGGATTATATGATCTAGCCTTTCCTTATCCTCGTAAGGTATTCAATGATCAAGGTATGAGCTTCGGGTACTGCGATTGCATTGTGTTATGTTTCCTTAAGCTAATTTGACCTTATACAGTCTGCCCCTTTGGGGAAGAGGTGTGTTGTTAATTTAATAGTACAATCAATTCTTGATCTAACTTTAGGACTTCTACATAATGAATTCTTTCGTACGTCCAAATATTTACTAGCATTATCTTCAAAAATCAAATTAGTTACTTATCCAGAGGTTTAGTCTATAAATGCGATGCTTTCTTGATTCAGCTGACCCGTATTTACATCATTTGAAATATTAACACCATAACAAACATGACATAGTATCACCTAGTTGAGAATAATTCCACATTGTTAATAATAGAAGAGAAATTAATTTTGTAACACGTACTACTTTGGGCCAAGCTACTTCATCATTGTTTTCAAATTTCACCCCCAAAAGCTCAGTTTAAACCCCAAACAATTATAAACAGTCAATGATTCTAACTTGAATGGCACAAACAACTTGCAGAGGACATGAACTAATTAGCATAAACATCAATAATTCTTATTAAAATTCACATAAACTAGTAAAAAAAATATTCTCGTAGATTAATCTAAACGCTATACTACAACAACCAATTGACCATTCGGGTTTTCAATTGGCTCACCCTCAACCTCCTATCACCACTACAAATCAATTCAGTACAAAAATGAATGAAATATGTAACATAATTAAATGATAATTTATGAAAAGAGTGCATACATACCACATGCAATAGTACACTCATCACTGGTGGCGCTAGCTTCATTAGCATTGCACTTTATACCTAATTCAAATAAAACACATTGATAAACACAAGATCAAAGTAACAAAAAAAATTATAATTATAATTATAAACACTCACGAAGATCCATAATATGATTCTTAAAAATAGCACCGTTGTTCACAACGATATGTGCATCAGACAATCAAAGTTCAATAACTCAATTAACTACAAACATATGATCCATGTATTTTGTGTAAATTAAAGTTAGGTTTAGGTATTATAATGGACCCCAAGTCTAAAGAGCAACATCATTCCACTTCTTAATTTCGAAACGCTTTGATTTCTAGGAAGAAGGTCATTTGCAACAAATTGGGGTATTTTCAACAAAACATTTCTCGCAAAATATGCATCTCGGGAGGATTTCTTTTGCACTTTTATACACGAAAAATAATGTTTGCTATAAGGTTCCCTAAACTTGGATAGGGGAAAGGCCATTAAAATTGTTAATGTACGAGCATAAATTAACACATTGGATGACCTCACCCTTGTTGATAAAAAGGATTTTATTTACAAACATTCCAAAATTTATTGGAACAAACAAAACTAAAACGAATATTAAACAAAAATTACCACCCGTATTTTGGAAGTTAGTTCCGTTTTTTTAAAATTATATTAACAAAAACACACAGATAGGAAATACACCATATTGTATAAACACTAGCATATTGTTCAGTTTTTAAAAAAGAAAAATATCGCATTTGACTTGTAGATATAGCCATTTAACACACAAATAGCAATTCATCGTATTTGACTTGTTAACTCATCATTTTACTTGTAGATATAGCCAATTTCAACCACGTAGGCATTTTCACAAACACAAGGCAACATAAACATCCAATCATCTAACCATTTTGATAAGCTAAAACAACAAAGATAGATAAATAAAAATATCTCAGAGAGATGAAAAAAAATAACAATGCAAGTTAAAGACCAAATTGGTGAAAACCCAAGATATTACCTTCAAATTAAACACAAATCCAAGTTAGAACCTGCAAAACCGAAAAATATAAGGGGGAAAATTTAGACCCTGTTTGGATTGGTGATCAATAAATCCATTCTTGTTAACTTCTTGTACAATTTCATCTCCTTTTTCTAAAGGATGTATTCTAGTGCCTTTTTTATCATATGTATATTCTTCAAAGTAAAGCAAAAAATGAAAAATAAAAAATAAAATTGTACAAACTATTTTAAAAACTAACAAAGCATTCAAAGATTAGACTATGAAAGAGAATAATTAACACATTCCCGCATAAGATACCTAAGTCTTTGAGATGCCAATATAATCACATAAGATAGCTAGCTCAAGGTTTGGGTGTAAAACATTGCCCCGATTCAAGGACTTTCAAGTTCCCACAATCTGACCCATCAAATTCCACAAAAAACTCTCCGAATTCCCAAACACGCCAGAGGTAAGAAAAATGTTGAAACTAAATTTCTTTATAAAGCATGTTAGGTATCCAATTCCAAAAAGCACGCTCGGTTAATACTTACACAATCGCAGAGAAGCACCGAGATAGACAATATTATAGATTCTTCAACATGAACTAATAACAAAAGGCAAACTAATTAACATATTATGTGATGGTTCTATACTGTACATTATGTACACAAGAAAAGGGAATGGCTGGTAGAAGATAATACAAATTAAAGAATAAAATATGGAAAGCTATTGAGTTATCAAACTAAACAAATTAAAAAGAATGAAATGAATATGAAACAAATAAACCAAAATTTAAAAATTTAATGCTTCCCATTTATACATATCTTACAACTAAGGGAGACATAGTTGATGCGAAATAGAGTGGCTTCAACAATGCCACAAACTTGACTTGATTCTCTTCACATAGCCACTTGAGCTTCCATGTCACAGGAACCGAAGCTGCCTTCTTTGGGGGGGAGTAATGCATCCTCCATTTCATCGGATACGTCTGGATGGCATAAGTCTGACATGGCACATTTAAGAGACATACAAAAATCAAAAAACATACAAAAACCAAATTCGTGAGAAACCCAAAAATAAAAAACCTAATGAGAGAGAGAAAGATAGAATACCTAATGATGATGTTGAAATCTAGCACCACTAGATAAGTGATGATGAGCTCAAACTGTAATAACCATGGCAGCCATAGAGATATATATGTGTAAGTGTGAAGAAGGAGATGAGTATAAGAGGAATAAGGCAATGATGTATTGTAGTTCAGCGAATTAGGCCTACATCCACTGTGAGTGTGTGATCCACTAAGTATGGGCACTAATGCCCTTAGATACAATGCACATAGGGTCCCTTTCTCTCTCTACTGTGTGAACAAGCAGAGTTTCAGCTAGGGTTACAATTTTTCAATCCCTCCCCTTGTAGGGTTATAGGTGACAAGTATATATAGGTCTTGGGGGTGTAGAGTCATTTCCCAAGTATGCATAGTGCATGTAAATGATGATCTAGCCAATCTCCTGTTAACACCTATAGATGCCAAATGATAACATAGTATTCCCTCACGTGAGGAGGTCATATTGTTATAACGGTCTTCCATGTGCCATGTGAGCCACACGCACACTGTTCCACGCGTCTTCCAAACCACGCGCTGTGATGATGTCATCCTCGGCCTATGATATGAGGCCAAGGGAAAAGTTCCTTTAGGTAGTGTATGGCCTAATTTAGGCCTGGTACTATCGTACCCTCGGAGGGTTATCTGGACCTGATGAGGGGTCGGCCCCTTGAGGGGTCGTCTGGATCATGACGAGGGGTCGGCCCCTTGAAGGGTCGTCTGGGCCTGATGAGGGGTCCGCCCCTTGAAGGGTCGTCTGGACCATGTGAGGGGTAGGCCCTTGAAGAGTCATCTGGGCCTGATAAGGGGTCGGCCCCTTGAAGGGTCATTTGGACCATGATGAGGGGTAGGCCCCGTAGAGTTTCGTTTGGGCCTGATGAGGGATCGGCCCCTTGAAGGGTCGTCTGGGCCTAATGAGGGGTCGGCGCCTTTAAGGGTTGTTTGGGCCTAATGAGGGGTCGGCCTCTTGAAGGGTCATCTAGGCCTAATGAGGGGTCGGCCCCTTGAAGGGTCGTCTAGTGCCTGATGAGGGGTCATCCTATCCTCGCCCAGGTGGAGTACACTCTCGGCCTGGCCGAAAGTATATGCAGGTATATCAATCACCCTCAGCCCTTAGCCATCGATGTTATTGAGATGGCTGAGGGATAGTGTTTCCATTGAGACGAGTGTATGGTCAGTTAGATGAATGACACCTGTCAAGATGATGTGACACCTAGGCAGATATCCACTATCGTTCTATTTTCCCAAGCATGACGGCTATACACTTTGCTTGGGACTTTGTGCCCTAATGATGCCCTCCTCGTGGGCTGTGATCTGGCTTGGTTAATGGGCCCACTCATTAGCAAAATATTTAAACAATTTTTGAAGTTATTTCCCCTTCTTCTTCACGCTTGAACTCTCTCTTCTAGGTTCTCAATAGCTTCCATAGCCATTTCTACAACCTCTCTGTACCAAGCTTCGTTCAGCCTTTGGTTTCGTCTACAGGTACTTTTCTTTGCCATAAATCCCATTTTTAATCTTCACTTTCATTTCATGCATTGGGGTTGACGCCCCTTGTAGTGTTTCTAGGGTTTTCTTCTTTTTTTCGGTGCCTTCTCCGGTAAGTCGTGTTCTTCCCTTTCTTGAGTGTTCTTAATCAAAACCTTTTCCTTACCTTGGTTGTTATCCAAAAGTGCAACTTATTCAACTGTGAGATTGTTTGAAGTTAGCTTATTCTTCTAAGTGTAGGGTCTTACCTTTAATGCTTAGGAGGGTTTATAATTTAGCCGAGGAATTCCCCTCCTTGAGAGAGAAGTTCTTTGTAGAGATCAGACGGGTAGAGGAAGAGGAGGAGAGAAGACGAGGGGCCGACCCTAATTGGGTAGGACCCATTTTTCCCATCCCCTTAGCCACAATATTACCATCTGAGTCATGTGGGTCGTCTTGTCGTCCAGCCAAGAGTCATTCATACGAAGGAGAGATGGATGAGAGAGCATCATCGCCAGTAGGAGCTGGGCCTTCTGGGAGGAGAGAGACATTCGATCTAAGCCCAAGCCGAGGGGTCGAGGAGGCGGTCCCTTCCAAGGATGTTTCTGCGATAACTTTATCCCCTCATGCCGTCCAGATGGCCTTTCCTCATGGACCTCTGACAGGTGATGAGGCCGTGGGAGAGGGAACTGAGGATGATGGTGAGGACTCAGACGCTGACCAAGTTGATACCTCCCACGCCTCGACTTACGTTTCCACCGTTAGGTATCGTGACCTCCTGCTGTGGAGGCATACATTTGGTGTGCCCCTCAACATAAGTATGAGGGTCCCCTTTGAGTCTGAGAAAGTCTTTGAGGGTGATGAGGGAGAGGTCGCAGTATATGAACAGGTGTTTAAGGTCGGTGTTAGGATCCCTCTGCACCCTTCCATAGTCAATATATTATCAGCCCTCGGCGTTTCCCCTCCTAACTTCCTCCCAACTCTAGGAGGATGATCCTCAGCTATGTCTCCTTGTGGAAGAATACCTTCACGGATGAGCCTTCAGCCGATGTGTTTTTGGCCTGTTATAATATCACTTCCTCATCTAAACAGCCTGGATACTATCATCTACGGGTGAGGAGGTCTGATAAAAAAATTCTCCACGTGGCACAAACCTCTAACCACGACTGGAAGAAGAGATTTTTCTTCATATCTAGGGAATGGGAATTTGATTCTGAGGCTCATCCTTTGAACGATGGTCCGAGAGTTCCAAGGAGATGGTCTAACCCCTCTATGAAGGCTAGGTCAGACCCTGGACTTAGTTTGGATGAAAAGGACATAGTCGAGTATTTGAGAGAACGAGGGAATGAGGGTGGACTTGCAAAGTTTGAAGATCTGATGAACCCTCGGTTCCTCAAAGAAGCTTTTCTGAGGGTTGGCCCCTTGATAGAGCTATGTGAGTTATTATTACTTTTTGCTCAATCTTTGCTTTTTTCTAAGTGTTTCATCTTTGCCTCTGTATTTTTCTGATGTGTCGTCTCCTTTCCAGGTCGTCCTGCAGGTATCTCTGATTATCTTTGGGAACTGACTATCTCCATCTTATTATCTGGTTTAGGCAAGAAGAAAGGCAAAGAGCCTCAGCAGGATCCGAGGAAGTCAAAGGCCGTGGGGCCGACGCATGATGAGCCGACCACCGATAGTCATAAAAGGAAAGAGCCTGAAGTCCCTGTTGACCCTCGGTCGGATTCTAGGATGAGAGCAGGCATCTAAGGGGACTGGTTCCTCTTCCAGCATAAGGGCCTTCTGGTCCCAAAACTTAACATTTTTGAAGGCTGAGCCGTCTTCCCTGATAGCCAATCTGAGGGCGGCTAAAACTTCTATGTTCTCTGCACCCTCGACTGCCGACTATGATTTCCTGTCGAAGATGCCCTCGGCAAAGGTGTATGACTATGGTTTGCACACTCTGGCTCAGGTATTTGTTTTCATTTCACTTAGTTTGAATTTTTCACCAACTATTTCCTCGGCCTCTTAACAAGTGTCTTTTTATGTGCAGTCCGTATGTGCTTTTACCTCGGCCACTAAGTGGATGGCTAAAAACCAATAAAAATTTCATGAAGCCGAGAGGGCCATTCAGCACGAGGCTGACCTTCAGACACAGCTTGAGACTGCAAGGGTCCTGGACGAGCTGACGAAGCAGCATGATGCAAACCTGAAGGCCAAGAACTTGCTTATAAAAGAGAAGGATGAGGCCTTGATCAACTTGGGGGTTCAATTCAAGACTGATCTTGAGGGGGTTATAAAAAAAGCCAAGGTCGATGCTGTGGAGGACTATAAACTCTTAGATGAGTTTCAAGGCTTCGGTCTTGAATACTTAAAGAGGGGGATTAGGACGGACTGTCAGTGGGTCGTCCTTAAGTTTGTTGATGTTGTATCATCTGTTCGGCCCTCTATTGAGGCAGTTCAACTGGACGATCCCCTTATTTCTGAAGCCCTATCTTAAGTGGAATCTCAGCATGTAGAAGGCATAGGCACGTCTGAGGCTCGACCTGTCTTGGTCATAGAAGAATCTCCCGTAGATGTTGAGGCCTTGCCCTCTGACATTTCTCCATAGGGTGTCTGTTTGTAGCGCATACCCTCTTCATGTAACCAATATTTTTGTACCTTACTTTTGTTGAACAAATATTAACATTCTGTAATATAATGCCTCTTGATGTCTTCTATACTTGTCTCTTGCATGACTTGCATTGTGATGTTTTTAAATTAACAATATCACTAACCCCTCCCTCGTCTTTCTTGAGGGTAAAGGAGGGGTCGTCCCCACCATTTGACCTCATCATAGCTGAGGGTGGATTCTACTAACTTAATGATGTTTTCAATTAAGTCCCCCCTCGTCTTTCTTAAGGGTAAAGGAGGGGTCGTCCCCACCATTTTCCCTCATCATAGTCGAGGGTGGCTTCCACCAACTTAATGATGTTTTCAATTAAGTCCCCCCTCGTCTTTCTTGAGGGCAAAGGAGGGGTCGTCCCCACCATTGACCCTCATTATAGCCGAGGGTGGTTTTTTATCAATTTAATGATGTTTTCAATTAAGTCCCCCCTCGTCTTTCTTGAGGGTAAAGGAGGGGTCGCCCCCACCATTTGCCCTCATAATAGCCGAGGGTGGCTTCCACCGACTTAATGATGTTTTTAATTAAGTCCCCCCTCGTCTTTATTGAGGGTAAAGGAGGGGTCGTCCCCACCATTTTACCTCATCATAACCGAGGGTGGCTTCCACCAACTTAATGATGTTTTCAATTAAGTCCCCGCTCGTCTTTCTTGAGGGTAAAGGAGGGGTCGTCCCCACCATTTGTCCACATCATAGCCGAGGGTGGCTTCCACCAATTTAATGATGTTTTCAATTAAGTCCCCCCTCGTCTTTATTGAGGGAAAAGGAGGGGTCGTCCCCCCCCCCCCCCCCCCTCCCCATTGACCCTCATTATAGTCGAGGGTGGTTTTTACCAACTTAATGGTTTTTCAATTAAGTCCCCCCTCGTCTTTCTTGAGGTCAAAGGAGGGGTCGTCCCCCCCCCCCCCCCCCATTGACCCTCATTATAGCTGAGGGTGGTTTTTACCAACTTAATGGTTTTTCAATTAAGTCCCCCCTCATCTTTCTTGAGGGCAAAGGAGGGGTCGTCCCCACCATTGACCCTCATTATAGCCAAGGGTGGTTTTCCATCAATTTAATGATGTTTTCAATCAAGTCCCCCCTCGTCTTTATTGAGGGTAAAGGAGGGGTTGTCCCCACCATTTGCCCTCATCATAGACGAGGGTTGCTTCCACCAACTTAATGATGTTTTCAATTAAGTTTCCCCTCGTCTTTCTTGAGGGCAAGGGAGGGTTCGTTCCCACCATTGACCCTCATTGTAGCCGAGTGTGGTTTTACCAACTTAATGATGTTTTCAATCAAGTCCCCCCTCGTCTTTCTTGAGGGTAAAGGAGGGGTCGTCCCCACCATTAACCCTCATCATAGTCGAGGGTGGACTTAGCGAGCATCACCCCAATCACACTAATATTAATCGAACACAAAATGAGGGATCAATGTGACATTCTCATTAACATTCCAAGTGTTATGTTAGAGCAACACATTAATTACAACTGTGGTCTGATAGGCCTTTACAAAATTATTGATAGTATTTCTTCAAATGATCTGCATTCCAGGGGTTGCAAAAGGGTTCCCCTTCTAGGTTTTCTAGTCTATAGGTTCCAGGGACCACTTCATCGATAACCCTATATGGGCCATGGAAATTTGGGTGGAGCTTATTGGGATTCTGCGAAGTCTTTTTGAGGACTAAGTCCCCCACTGCAATTGGCCTATGCTTCACCCTCTGGTTGTAAAACCTTGCAGTCCTCTGCTGGTAGGCAGCTTGCCTTATCTCGGTGTCTTCCCTCCTTTCCTCAATCAGGTCTAAGTCAAGTCTCCTCTCTTTCATATTTCTCTAGGGGTCATACATTTGGACCCTGTGAGTAAGAAACCCAATCTCGGTGGGGATGACGGCTTCTAAACCATAAGCCAGCATGAACGGGGTTTCTCCGGTAGAGGTCTTCGCCGTTGTCCTGTAGGCCCACAGTACAACATATAACTCCTCAATCCATCTTCCTTTTGCCTCCTCAAGTCTCTTCTTGATCCCATCTAGGATTGTCCTATTTGTAACTTCCGTTTGCCCGTTGGCTTGAGGTCGGCCTGGGGTAGAGAAGAATTATTTGATACTCACCCTGTCATAGTACTTCTCTAGAGATGTATTCTTGAATTGAATCCCGTTATCCGAGATGAGGGTGTTGGGGAGACCATATCTGCATATAATATTTTTCCAGATGAACTGAAAGGTCTTCTGTTCGGTAATCGTGACCATTGGCTCTGCCTCCACCCATTTTGAAAAATAGTCAATTGCCACGATGAGGAACCGATAGTTATTGATGGCCCTAGGCAAGGGGCCTACTAGGTCGATCCCCCACACTACAAATGGCTATGGGGATGTAATGGAGGTAAGAGGCTGATGGGGTTGGTGAGGGATGGTGGAAAATCTTTGACATTTGTCACACTTTTTTACATATGTCGTGGCATCTTTCCCCAAGGTCAGCCACCAGTACCCTTGGGTTACTATCCTCTTCGCCAAAGACCTACCCCCAATGTGGCTTGAACTCGACCCCTCATGCACGTCTTGCAAAATGCTTGGGACTTCAGAAGGGTGCACACACCTAAGTAAGGGTAGAAAAAACCCCTTTTGTACAAGGTGTCTCCGATGACAGTGAATTTCGCAGCTCTGTATCTCAGCTTTTTCCTTTCTTGCCTTGCTTATAGCATCTCCCCCTCCTTGATGTATCTGATCAAAGGTTCCATCCATGAAGCTTCCTTAGAAACATTTAATCAAGTGCCAAGTGTTCCCTCAGTATCTTCAATAGTTGGTCGAAGCAAGATTTCCACTGGGACCGTCCTCCTGATATATGTCCTAATTGTCGAGGCCAACCTAGCAAGTGCATCAGCTCGACCATTATCGAGCCTAGGTATCCTCTTCAATTTCACTTCTCTGAAGCTCTTTAGTAATGACCTCACCTTCTCACGGTACTTGGCCATCCACTCATCCTTGGCCTCGTAGGCTCCTAGTATCTTGTTCACTACTAGCCTTGAATCACTATGAACCAAAATCTGGCCGACACTAAGTGACATAGCCAAGGATTGCCTTGCTATCAGGGCCTCATATTCAGACTCTTTGTTTGAGGCTTTGAAGTTGAACCTCAGGGCGTACTCGATGTCAGTATCGTCCGGTACTGACACTATTAATATAGCCCCACTCCCGCTTTCACAAGATGACCCATCGACGAAGAGGCTCCACACTGTCTTTTCCTCTGAGAAATTTCCCTCGGTGAGGGACCCCTGTCTAAAGAGATATCTTCCCTTTTCATTTTCGACCACTTTTCCTCTAGCGGTGCTTTTCTCAGCCTTGTCTGCGGGTGTGTCGATGAGTCTGCCTTGCAGGGCATCTGTCTTCCCGAGGCTTTTATCTTCAGCTTCATCATCTTACCAAGTAAATTCAACCACGAAATCTACCAATGCTTGCCCCTTAATGGCCGTCCTAGGTTGATACACAATGTCAAACTCCCCCAGCTCTATAGCCCAGGCCATTAACCTACCTGATTTTTCTGGCTTGTGTAGAACCTTCCTAAGAGGAGAGTCAGTGAGGATGACCATTGTATGGGACTGGAAGTACGGCTTCATCTTTCTTGATGCATGGATCAAGGCATAGGCTAACTTCTCCATCCTTGGGTATCTTTCCTCTGCCCCCTAGAGTGCCTTACTATTAAAATATACGGGACTTTGTACTCCGTCCTCTTCTCTCACAATGGTTGTGCTGATAGCTGATTCTGAGACGGCTAGGTACACATATAGCCGTTCACCTTGTACTGGTCGTGACAACAGCAAGGGAGACCCTAAGTATGTCTTTAGCTCCTTGAAGTCCTAATCACACTCCTAGCTCCATTTGAAAGCCTTTCTGAGAATTTTAAAGAATGGTAAGTACCTGTCTGTGGCTCTGGACACAAACTTATTCAAAGCAACCACTCACCCCGTGAGCCTCTGAAAGTCTTTAATGGTCTTGGGGGTCTTCATCTCTATAAGGTCCTTTATCTTTTCAGGGTTTGCCTCGATGCTTCTTTGGTTGACAATGAACCCTAAGAACTTCCTTGCTCCGACCCCGAAGACACACTTGGTCGGGTTGAGCTTCATTTGGTACTTGTCTATTGTATTAAAGGTCCTCTGGAGGTCAGTCACATGATCCTCTACCTTCAAACTCTTAGTCAGCATGTCATCTACATAGACCTCCTCGACTTCCTAATTTTTTCTTTAAAAATTTTAGTTACAAGGTGCTGATACGTTGCCCCCGTATTTTTTAGGCCAAAGGGTTGATGTCCCTATATAGAGCACACCTAGGATTTGCTTTTGGTGCTTTAGCTATATAGGACTTCATCTAGTTGGACTCGAATTTTGACAAAATATTTTTGTAATTTAGGATTGAGTGTCCCCATATCAACTCCAAGCTCTCATTGTCCATATACAACAAATGAGCACTCAATTCAATCCGCGATCTCAGAAAAAGGTAATTTTAAATTTCTATGGCTCATAGGAATTTTTTGTCACGTAGGACACGATACCACGTTGCATTTGCATTTTTATCATATCTTATGATAAGTTTGGTTTCGTCATAATAATTATTTTTGAGTTCAAAAACTTTATTTGAAATTTTTATTAGAAAAATATTTCTTGAAAAATAAGTTTTGACACTAAATATTTTTTTTAATAAAAATTGCAGAATATTTTTTTAAAGTTAAAAATATTTTTTTTTGTTATGTTATGAATATATGCATGTGCGTGTCATTATATGTATATCGTCTTATATATGCGTGTATATCGTCTTATATGCATTTTGTATGCGTAGCCTTATTTGTCCAGTTGAATTAATCTCTTATGTTTCCTTTACCTGTAGCCTAGATTAGCGCATCACATACATAAGATATATTTTATAATTAGTCATGGCCTTGGCAGATAGTGATTTGATCATATGCTTTTGTCCTTTTAATAGCTGTTAGTTTTTGTCTTATCCCATGCCATGTAGATTTGCTTTTAGCTATTGAAGGTTTATAGCCTTATAACTGTTGGATTATATGTTGTTGCCTTACCCTTTGTAGTTGGCGTGCGCATGTTTATATATTTTATATATATATATGCCTGCATGCGTGTTACCCCATACCCCAACTATTGGCGATTTTAACCCCTTAGCTTTTTATTAAAAGTTGTTGTCACCTTGGACACTTGCAGGTCGTTTTGTAACTGAGTGCGTGTTCCCCATACCTGCTCGATTTGTGACCGCCCCTGATATTTTAGAAACCGCCAACGGTTTTATTCTAAAAACCAAAACTGGTTTTCTGTTTTTATAAACGACGTCGCTGGGCTCATTTTTAAACGGTAATATATTGTTAGCGTATTTGCTACGCAATTGATCCCAGACTGGATTTACACGTGTCTAATTTTTAATGGAACATTTTGTGTTTCTTTCTAAGTCACAAGATCTATTTTTATCAATGGTTGTGTGTATTTCTTTGGTAATCCATGTGACCCTATTTTACACCAATCTGCACACACTTGTGCACTCTATAAATAAATACCTTGTGTCCTCATTTTAAAACACCGAGAAAATTTATTTTGTGTCAAAGTCCTGCCAATTTTATTTTTGAGATAGAGAGAGATAATACACCAGTATTTTCAGAGAAAAATCTTTTGTGTATCCTTTACAAGACATTGCTGAATCTTAAAAACGTACTGTGGATTAAAGAATGGAAGGTTTCTAATCTCAGAATCTCTGCATCTCCAAATCGGTTGATTTTTCATTTTGAAAAATCGTGTTGTGAGTATCTCTATTATTGTTCTTATTTTCTGGTAATTTCAGACTTGTTATCTGTTAAATCTTAAGTGTTTGTGTAAGTATTGTGCTGAAATATATCTTATATAGACACTACACACACAAGAACAACTAGTAGTGATTTTATATCATTTAAAACATTTTGTTTTAAATCTATCTTTAAGGAAATCTGATTTTCAATCAAGAACAACTGATTCTAGGTTTAGATAATTAAATCTATTTCTATTTGTGAACTGGACCAGATTTACCTGAACTTGGAAGTGTGACCTTGGGCTAAACAAATTTATACCTGAATATTTGACCAAGGACTTGGACTGAGAACAAGAACATATTGGGCCTAATATCTGAACCTATTGGACTGATTGAAACTAGAAATAATAACATAATAGATTAAAACATTTTTAATTTAAATATTGTTATAAACAGTTAGTTTTATTTCTGACTGCATCCTTGATATGTTTTATTCCTTTTCAGTCTAGAAAATATATGTGTGAACATGACTACTTGATTGTGTAAGTGATTTTCAAAAAAAAATTCATCTCATATCACTCACATATAATCACTCACTTTGTATTCACGTAGACACATGTTTGTGTAATATCTGAACAAGTCTAGTGTTCAAAGATTTAAAGAAAGAGAAAAGAAAGCTTTTCAAAAGTGTATTCAAAGTCAAGATGACTTGATTTGAATAACATAAGTCTTGCAAAGATATAGGTGATATAGTCTGTTGCATCACACACTGTCACTTCACTAGAAAATAAATAATAGGCACTGAGCCAACCTGCGCTTAAAGAAGTTAGAGGGGATGCTGAGAAGTGAAGAACACAAAAACAAGCAAGGTCAATTTAAAGAGAGAACAGAATAAGCAACCAGGATAGAGACTTGGTCGAGTGGGGTAATAGCTAGATCTTTCTTCTTTATTTGTTGAAGTTTGTTGTTTGTAAATCGTTCTTATTGATTTATTGTTTTAGTGGAAGTAGATTAGGTAACTCCTAGAGGAGTTCGTCGTTTTTCCCGGGGAAGGGTTTTTGCGACGTAAAATAAATACTGTGTGCTGTATATTTCTGTTTATCACCTCACAAGAAAAAGTAGGGTTAACTAAATAGAAACTCGCCTAAAATTGAATTAGCTTTGGACTAATAATTAACTTTGAAAATCAAAATCATTTTCATAAAAGTTAATCAAATTAAGTAAAAGTTTAATTTGGTCCCCTTTGCATCATTCATATTAACTCATAGGTTTAAGGTGTTTACTCAACAATAAGTTTACTTCCGCATATAAAGTCTTTGTGCATCGCCCTAGTTGCCTGGGGTTCCCACAAGGGAATGACCCTATAACAGTATGTCCCCTTGTCGATAATGAAAGTTGTCTTCTTCGAGTCTTCAGGGTTCATGAAGATCTGGTTGTAACCTGATTAGGCATCCATAAAGCTCATGAGCTCATGGCCTGCGGTAGCGTCTACCATCTGATCAATGCGGGGGAGAGGGAAGATATCTTTGGGACAATGCTTGTTGATGTCTGTGAAGTCTACACACATCCTCCACTTCCCGTTGGCTTTTGGGACAATGACTGCATTGGACAGCCATTCGGGATAGATGACCTCCCTGATAAACTCTGCATCTTCCAGCTTCTTGACCTTATCCCTAATGACCTCATACTTTTCTCAAGAATAAATTATCCTCTTCTGCTTCACTGGCTTTGCACCCTTTACCACGTTGAGCCTGTGGCTCATAATTTCGGGATCGATCCCCAGCATATCTGCATGACTCCATGCAAAGACGCTAGGTCTTCTCCTCAACAGCTTGATGAGGTCTTCCTTGATGTTTAGATTCAGAGTTTTTCCGACTTGGACGGTTTTTCCCGGCTCATCCTCATTGAGGATGACGGATTCTACCTCTTCCGTGGCTTCTCCTTTCCTGAGTTTTTTCTCATCCCTGGGGTCAAGGGTGTCAATATTGTAAGTGGTTGTTGCCTTCTTGTGTGCCTCTCTTTCTTCGGCGGAGTTGAAATAACATTCTCGTGCTGTCGTCTGGTCTCCCTGAACTTCCCCTACCCCATAAGGGGTTGGAAATTTAATCATTTGATGGACCGTAGATGGCACAGCTTCAAACCCCTTGAGGGCTACTCGCCCCAGTATAATGTTGTAGGCCGAGAAGACATGTTCATCCATCATAAAGAAGCTGACCTTCTTGGTAAGCCATCTCGGCCACTCGTCTCCCATCCCGACATAAGCCTCATACATTCCAAGGGGATGAACCTTTTCCCCACTGAACCCAATCAATGGGTGATGGTATGGGATGAGTTTAGAACGGCTGAGGCCTAAGGCTTTGAAGCATGGCCAAAACATCACATCTGCAGAGCTACCCCCATCGACCAGGATCCTCGGCACCTCG
This sequence comes from Sambucus nigra, assembly GCA_949130495.1. Taxonomy (NCBI): domain Eukaryota; kingdom Viridiplantae; phylum Streptophyta; class Magnoliopsida; order Dipsacales; family Adoxaceae; genus Sambucus; species Sambucus nigra. The sequence goes on from OX422212.1 coordinate 502,661,266, forward strand.
CACCCGTGTACCCTGGTAGTGATGACGAGAGGGTCATCATGTGGGGCTAAGAGGCCTTTGAAGTCCATTCTTGAGAAACTCACTATCAGAGTATCCATATCGACCTTCTTCCTCTTTTCTGACTTTGCCTCCAGGGAGGTTGAGTGTACAGCTTTTGTCAGTGCCTTGGCTTTAGCTACATGGGCCTTCACGTCTGCGACCTCTGACCCTCCCCCTTTTATACCCCCAGAGATCATCCCCACACCGACAGAGATCATATTAAGTCTCTTGATAGGGCCGTGGTTGTCTCTCGAAGGGAGGTTGGGGTCGTCCTCATCATCAGAAGGGTCGTCCCATCTTTTTGGAGGACCTTCTCTACATGCCTCACTCTGCTTCTTTCTAGGGTCGTCCCCCCATCCCCTCTTGAGAGCACCTTTATCAATGTACTTCCTGAGCTTCCCTTATTTCAGCATCTTCTCAATCTCATCTTTCAGAGCAAAGCATTTATCGATCACGTGGCCATGGTCTTGGTGAAATTCACGCCACATGTTTTGTTCCTCTTGTTTGGGGTTGCCCTCAACTTCTTATGCCACTTCAGGGACCGGTTACTCTTTATCTCATTGAGAATATGTTCACAGCTGACCGTTAGAGGGCAGTAATCAGTGAACTTGTCGTCCGTAGACCTCTTCTTCCCCTCTTTGTTCTTCTTATGGTACTTACCCCCACTAGTGCCTCCTTTTTCATCTTCGTATTTTTTGGACATCGCCTCTTCGGTGTTCATCACCTTTCCTGTTGTCGACAGTGATTTAGCCATCGTCCTCGGAGGGTCTTCAGTAAGCTTCCATAGCATCTTCCCCTTCTGGAGCCCTCCAATGAGGGCGGTCATGGCTATGCTCTCCTCATAGTTTTCCACCTATAACTTTTCTTTGTTGAATCTGGCTATGTAGTCTCTTAGACTCTTGTTCTTCCCCTGCTTAACATAGAGCAGGTGTGTGGTCTTCTTTTGTGGCCTCACTCCAAAGAAAAAGTTGTGGATAAACCGGTCTGCCAACTGCTTAAAGCTTCCAATGGAGTTTTTTAGAAGAGACATATACCAGACATGTGCAGATCCAGTCAGAGTGCCAGAAATGACACCTCATCTCATCTGAGATAGAGTATATGTCTGTCGCTGATTAGTACATCTTAATATGGTGGACAGGGTTGGTACTCCCGTCATACCGAGGGGTGATCGCTAGTGGCTTGAACTTGGATGGCATGGGAAAGTTGACTATCTTCGCCATAAAGGGTGAGCCTATGGAGTATCCTCTTTGAAGAGGGTCCCGAATCTTCAGAATATCGTCAATATTATCCTTCAGTTGCCGGATCGAGTCATTCTAGGGCCTCGTAGGGTTGGACTGGCCGATGTTATCCCCTGCCGCCTTTTTGAGGTGGACAGAGGGTTCTGCTGCGGCGGGCCTGTGTCAGCTATTTACTTCCCCTTGATCGTCGTCATGTACTTAGGGTTAGCCCCCATGGGGTCGGCCATCTGCTGCCTCCCTTCTGGACCTTGCAGCACTCTTTGATCTGGACAATTTATCCCGCAGGTCATTTACTGGGCCGAGCCTCTTAAAGGCCGACCCCCTGCTCAAGCGATCAAAAGCAGAGCCTCTCGGGCGATCGTCAGGATTTTGCCCTCCACACTTCCTTCTACTCTCCTGGAGAGGTCGCACAGTATTGTTAGAGACCTCATACGGCTCCCAGCACTTTATGGGGGCCTCCTCTCCCTCCAGATCATCATACGTGTCCTCAGGGCAAGGGTTTCCTTGCCTTCCCAGACGTAGACGCTGGGGGTCAGCAATATCCCTCCTCAGCTGTGGGGGTGGCAAGTCGTTGCGTGGTGCTTGGGGTGGTCCCCTGGCCTCATGCTGCCCTGGAGCCATTGTCGGAGTAATCATCTCAGGTGAGACCCCTGGTGGTCTTAGTATGTTCTGGCTTAGAGCTATGAACTGTTCCTGCATGATCCGATGGCTTGCTGCCAGAGACTTCAAGGTTGTCGCCACATCAGCCATCTCAGACTGAGGTGGTGGCTGACTGGAACTGGGTCCTACTCCATTATTCGGTGGAGGAAGTGGTGGTGGTGGCATCTCCGGTGCCATGTATTTGAGCTATAAAGAGTTGAACTGAAGAAAAGACTGGTGAGCTTGAGAACCTTAATGGGCCTCTTTCAACGGTGAAACAGCTCCACAAAGGGGGAGAACTGACTCACCACCAGAGTGCCCAGTGAGGTCAAGTTGTACAAAGGAAGAGATGTCTTCTCGATTCCCAGAGACAGTGCTAAACTGATGATGCTGAAATCTAGCACCACCAGATAAGTGATGATGAGCTCAAACTGTAATAACCATGACAGCCATAGAGATATATATGTGTAAGTGTGAAGAAGGATATTAGTATAAGAGGAATAAGGCAATGATGTATAGTGGTTCAGCCAATTAGGCCTACATCCACTGTGAGTGTGTGATCCACTACGTATGGGCACTAATGGCCTTGGATACAATGCACATAAGCTCTCTTTCTCTCTCTACTGTGTGTACAAGCAGATTTTCAGCTAGGGTTATAATTTTTTGATCCCTCCCCTTGTAGGGTTGTAGGTGACAAGTATATATAGTTCTTGGGGGGTGTAGAGTCATTTCCCAAGTATGCATGGTGCATGTGAATGATGATATATCTAATCTCCTGTTGACACCTGTAGATGCCAAATGATGACACAATATTCCCACACGTGAGGGGGTGATATTATAATAACGGTCTTCCACGTGCCATGTGAGTCTCACGCGCACTGTTCCACGCGTCTCCCAAACCACGCGCTATGATGATGTCATCCTCGGCCTATGATATGAGGCTGAGGGAAAAGTTCCTTCACATAGTGTCTGGCCTAATTTAGGCCTCGTACTGTCGTACCCTCGGAGGGTCATCTGGACCTGATAAGGGGTCGGCCCCCTGAGGGGTCATCTGGATCATGATGAGGGGTCGGCCCCATGAAGGGTCGTTTGGGTCTGATGAGGGGTCGTTCCCTTGAAGGGTCGTCTGGACCATGATGAGGGTTCGGCCCTTGAAGAGTCATTTGGGCCTGATGAGGGGTCGGCCCCTTTAAGGGTCGTATGGACCATGATGAGGGGTCGGCCCCTTAGAGGGTCGTCTGGGCCTGATGAGGGCTTAGCCCCTTGAAGGGTCATATGGGCCTAATGAGGGGTCGGCCCCTTTAAGGGTCGTTTGGGCCGGATGAGGGGTCGGACCCTTGAAGGGTAGTCTGGGCCTGATGAGGGGTTGGCCCCTTGAAGGGTCGTCTAGTTCCTGATGAGGGGTCATCCTGACCTCGCCCAGGTGGAGTACGCTCTCGGCCTAGCCGAGGGTATATGCAGGTATATCACCTAGGGTATTCCAAATTAGATAAACAAATGTAAACAAAATAATTAAAAACCTAATTTCCCCAACACATTTTCTAAATCAAAAGCAGGTCCCTAAATTAGAAAGCATAAATCGAATAGAATGGAGAGACTACCTATCGGATGAGGTCGGAACTGAGGGTGGCAAAGGGGACTGAGGGAGACAGCCTTGTCGCTGAGAGGGTGAGGTCATCGTTGTAGGTTTGTGTTTTGGGGGAAGGGGCTACCAGTGAGTAGAGAGTGAGCGGGAGACAAGAGCGGGAGCCCAAAATTAATATTAATATTTTGGGGGGTATTATATATTTTAGTCAAGTGTGCTCAATTTTGGCACACTTTAAAACAATGCTAAATTTTGACACTGTTTTAAAGTATGATAGATTGTCATTAAACCGTGCCAAAATTTGGCACTGTTTTAAACTGTGCCAAATTTTTAATGCCCAGATGTGATAAATTGCAGCTTTTGGTGTAGTGACGCTATCAAATAGTCACATGGATATGGAATAAAATTGTGACTCGGTCATCCTAAATGTCCATTCATATACGGTGCAAAACAAAATACAAAAATCTTTTTGTCTTCTTCCAAAAATTCTATCAAAATAAAATCTTTTTGTATTTTCAAAAGTTTTATCAAAAACAAAAATATAATATAAAAAGTATGTGTCATCACACTAGCGAACATATATCATGAAACACAATTAGTGTATGACAAACAAAGCATGCAAGCAACTATCCATAAGAAATAGTGAGTGGCGCATCATGTGCAAGCATGTGAAAAACAACTACTTTACCATTTATCTCCTCTAAAAGTGATTTCCTAACCCAAATAGGTGTGCAATGATGCATATGGGTTTTGGGAACCAAGGGAACACTGGACTTCAACTTCCTAGGACCTTCTCAAAGATAGAAACAAAAATGCCTAAGGTAACCTTTCCTACCACAATGTGAACATGTGTAAGAGGGTGGAACAACACCTATGGATTGACCTTTTCTAACGTCCTTGGGATTTATTGACCCTCTAAAATAAATAATGGTCTTGTCTTTAACACTTGAAACATGAGAACACGAAAAGCCACTACTATTGCTACCAACACTACTCGAGTCTGTCAAATCATTTTTCATCTCCAAAATTTTTTACTCAAGCAAAGAATTAGACTCTTCCAATTTTACATACTCTTTCTCTAAATTTTCAATTATTCCTAGAAGGTAATCACGTTCTCCCTTAAAATATGCACACTTATCCCTAAGAGTTCTTCACGTTCCACAAACTCACCGATTAAAATATTTGTATCCTCATTGGTACAAACACAAATCCTAGAATTTTAAAAGTCCTCTAATTCTTTTTATAAAAATAGGAATCTATCACCACTCTCCTTTTTGGACAATTTTAAAGCATTAAATTCATGGTCCAAAGAAATAAATTTCTCAGGATTAAAATCTATTTAATTTTGAACCGTTTGCAAAAGATCCATAACGGATTTAAAACGATAATTTTCTTTTTCCAAAAAATCAATTATTTTAACAAACGTCTAATTCAAACTATTTAAATCATCAAAACTCTGTCGCATGTCATCAAGGGGAGGCATCTGATTGCATAAGTTATCCATCGAAAAAATTGTAAAATTTTTAAAAAACTAATTTTTCAAAAAAATCAATATCACAAACTTTTTTGAAAAACGGATCAAATACAATAACTTAGCGCAACAGGCTCTGATACCAATTTGTAAAAAGTATGATCGCTTAAATAAGATCTCATACCAATTTATGAAAGTGTGTGTGATACTTGATTAAACCGAATTCGTAAATTTCCAAGTTAACCTTATTCAATCGGTGTCAGTTTTTAATCCCATTAAATTCAGCCCTAAAATATGCAACTACATGTGGATAAATCAAACAACCATAAACCAATTGTTGACACACAGATTTCAGGAAAAAAACTCCTTTCGGGTAAAACCTTTTATTTCACAAATAATATTCACAATGATTACAAGTGAAATCTGCAAAGAATTTACCGCAACAAACTCTCATAGGTCGCAACCTAAATGAGCAATGGAATTCCACAGAAACTCCAAAAGAATCGCAGTTCAGTTAGTCCAGGAACACACACGAGTACTCCCTTTGACACGCAGTCACGTCAGCCCAACACCTCCCTCAAGTGGCACTTAGATAAGCAGTAAGATATTATCCTTACAAGAGAAACTTTACAAAATTATGTTCTTGGGTTCCAAAACAATTCACATAAAGATTGTGATGTTTTGTGAATTGAAAACAAAGGATGAAACCCTTAAAATTGAGAAGACAAATGTTCTACCAAAGCAGTTTCATAGGATTAAAATTCGCAGGTCTTCTGAATAAAAACGAAATTATACAAAATAATTTATAAAAAAATTGAGAAGAAAAATGAAAAATAAACGTCGCTCGAACGAGACATCACGCGACAGCCATTGTCGCTTGAACGACGAGGCACAGTTGCTCGAATGATCGGAGCAAAAAAATAATTTTTTATTCCAGCCCTTCTCAACACTTAGAAAAATATTTTTGACGAAAAACTCTGTCTCGACACTTAGAAATTATTTTAGAAAAACTATCCCAACACTCTAAGTGAACCGTTAAGGTATAAAAACACAACCTTACAAAGATTAATCTCGCGGAGGCTTGAATGTTGAAGAACATTGATATTCAGATCTGCCTTCATGCATAATTGATCTTGAATAATTCTTTCATGGTTTTAGCAGTATACGACATACTCAAATGTAAATGGGGCAATAAAATAATGTCCTTACAATACCATACTTGTTGTTTTTAATTTAGACAGTTTTGAACCTCTTATCCAATTTTTCTAATCTAAACTCCAAATCAAACTTGACACGAATTGAGTGTCTCCATTTATCTTCAAGCTCCACTAGCCTAGACTCAAATAAGATCATAGTCTCTTCAAACTCAATAAGCTCTTACTTTATAGCCTCCATTAAACTCCGAAGACTATCTCTCTCACTTTCAACATACCCTAGTTTCTCTAAGATTCCTCTTACGTGCCCTAAGATATTTAATTAGAACACTCTCATCATTTCCTACGGCTCGTTCTTTCATCATAGCTTCCAACTTCAAATTTTCTTTTTTTTATTTCAACGATTCCGTATACAACTCATGGAACGCAACTTGGAGCTCAGTCCCTTCCTCCTCCTCTCCTTTATTCTTACTCTTTTCTCCACTCTCTCTACCATCAAACACTTGGTATTCACAAACAATGGCCTTCGAAGTGTCGTGTAAAGAACTATCCCAAGTTAAAAGACGGTTGACAATATCAGACAATGTAACTTAAAACTCATCGAAGGATTCACTCTCCACTATTTTAATGGTTTCAAATTGAGTGGTGAGGTTTTAGAGATTAGAAGCCTTAGCAGAACTTGTACCCTCATGGGTGAGTTAGAGTCTGTCCCAACCTCTTTAGACGTTTCTCACATGTCATAATACGACGAACCTCCTCTAGTGGGACCGCACTGAAAAGAGCATTTAAACCACGCGAATTGTAATTTGCTAACATATGCTCATCCTCGCTCAATCATTTTATGGGTTTAGGAACACAAACTTCTCCAACTAATATGTTGGTGGGGAACACCCTCTAATCGCTTGTCAAACTCGCTCATCTAACAATTTAAGTGCCGACCTCATATGCATTTTCCAGTACGAGTAGCTAGAACCATCAAACACAGGAAATCTTGAAACTGATAAATTTTCAACATTCAAGTCTAAAAGGATCTAACGGGATAATTTAGTGCACCCGCTCTAATACCAATCTGAGAAGACCCTATTTGGATGGGATGGTTTCGAAATTTACACAAACCAAATTAAAAATATATATTTCTTAAATTAATTTTTACTCAAACAAAACTAATTCAAAATTAAATTAAATAAACAAAATTACCCAAATTAATTAAGCACCATATAAAACATTTTTTTATTAAACCAACTTTATCTTTTTAACTTAAGCATGCATCTAGGTGTGAAATTGCAAGATAAAATAATCAATCACTACGATCGATGTACGAGGAAAATCCAAATGGGAAAAAATTTAGAGGGCCCATTCAAAAAGTCCATTAAGTATGGAATTACAAAAAGGACATGATAAAAGACTTAAACAATTACTCGACGCCCTCACAAGCCTTAACGCACTTCGTTCCTTCAACATATACTTAGTGACATACTGGAGTCCACCTACGCCTTGGAGTCTATCGATAAGGCACACAACCGTTACGCATACGTATTCCACTATATGTAAACCAGTGAGCATGGAATCCTCCCCAAGAAACAATTCGTAGAAATGTAGGGAATGAACTCAGTGCCAAAAACTTGATCTTAAAACATATATGTATGTAGAATCTTGGATCTAAACTAATTGGGTGTAAAAATGGGTTTGTGTTCTAAAAGATTAATCAAGAATCATTAACAAACCTTCTTAGACTTTTTGGAAAATGGATAAAGAAAGTAGTGGGGAATTAAGGAAAACTGCTAGAAAATTTGATTTTTTTTAAATTCGCGCCCAGTTATTCGAATGACATGGGATCTCGTTCGAATGAAATTTTTATCGTTCTAACAAGGAACTAATGAGTTATTCAATGAGATTTCAAAGAGGCTGAAGATTTCAAAAATGTGCCTCGTTGGATGTCTCGTTTGAATGAGATAGGAACCTCGTACAACGATATAGGTATAGTCATTCTAACAACCTGGAAAAATTAAAATATATTTCTCTAAACGAATATAAATTAATTTTAAAACCTTTTAAAATAATCCTAACACCCAAATAAAATATCTAAGGCTCAACATAAAATATGCATTCATACCTGAGAGATCCTTGGAACGTTGATGATGAAATATGGCACGAAACTTGGCATGGAGTTGAATTCTCTTTGGCTTGGCAACTACATCTTCAACAAATATATCATAGGCTTGAAAGGGCACAAACACAACTTCTACCCTATGAATCAAGGTGTTTTATCAGGAATTAATCCAATACATACAAATTAACTCAATTTGTCCTTACAGTGTGCCAAAAGTTTCTCCAACTCTAATGACTTGATCTTCTCTTCCATCTTGATCTTCTCATTTATCTGGTCAACATGAGCGCGACCAGCGACTTCTTAAGATTTTTTCATTCCAATAAAGGCTACCTCAACACTATAAGAAAACTATTTCATTTTATCATTCCTCCTTAGAAGCTAGCTATAATTATTCAATAAATGCGAGATAAACGTTCAAAAAAGGAAGCTAACAAAGAGAAATTGAGGAAATAAGATAATAATTATATACTGGAATAACCAAATTACAAGGGCCAAGTTATAATTTTTCCCGATCAACCAATCTTAAATGAGGGAGAGAAGCAGCAGTCGCTTCATTTACAGGGAGAACTCCAACACCTATCAGCTCACGAGAAAGCTCAGGGTTAACTGCGACAAATTGAACAATACCTTTGCCCTTATAGATAAGAATCTTTCCAACCATCTCCATAGGAGGAATGGAATCCTTACTTAACATATTAGACAAAAGTTCATGGTTCTTGGAAGTGGATGTGTCCATAAGGATATGGTAACTAGAACCCCCAGTTTCAGGATTTTTGCTCACTGGGGGAGGTGACATTGTTCCACCGAGGAGATTAAGGATTTTTCATTTCACTATGTATGCAGAAGGAATATTGCTCGGCACTAAAGCAACGTCTAGAGGTTCAAAGGAGGAAGAGGTGTTTTCTGTCTGTAACACCCCGCCTAATTAAATACCGAGTGGCCAGTCCCATATCAAATTAAAACAGAATATACAGTTGGCTCATTCTTAGCATCACTGTTGAAAACATTTACAACTCACCCAATACCCAATTAAGCTGGTGTTAAAAACTTTCCAAATTTTAATTCAACAAAATCGATTTTTAGTTTACCAATAACACTACACATATTTTATTCTACAACACTAATAAATGAACAGATAACACAAAAGAATTTAAATGTAATTGGAATAAACATTCCCACATAATAATCCAATACAGTAATCCCAACAATAATAAAAGTATTAATATGACACGAGTACAAGAGTATTTGACTCAGATAGAAAAGAGATAACTAAACTCCTTTGGGCGAAATTCCCTAACCAAAATAATATTGTGAATCAAATGAAGATAAGCATCTAAGCAATACTTCATAGCTCCATAGCTCGTCATATCCCGCTAAGGTTGGCGTCCCTGCTGCTGGACACCTGATATAGAAGATACAATAGAAAAGATAATATGCAAGGAAACGGGTCAGAGCCCGATGTGAAAATGATTTTAAAAACAGCAAGTATTTAACAAGTGCAATAAAGCATACATTATGTACATGTTAGTAACCAAACTCTCACTTGATATTCTCACCTCTCATCTAGAGTGCACACTTAACGTTTCCTATTAACCTCCTAGTTAATGGTTCATCTTCACTAAATTCCATAATATGATTCCATCCCATATCATAATCCCGTACGTCCCATACCATACGTAATATAATCATTCTTATATGTTTCTCATTAACATGAATCGTTTCTCATTAATATGAATTAAGCTTTTCAAATCTATAAGGATAATTGTTCATTAACTTAGTTCAATTCTCTTTCTTTATTCACCGTTATCTACAATTATCACACAGTAGATTGATCAAACCACTCTATATACATTCATTTAATTTATTATATATATACATATATAATACGGCACCCCGAGTCACAGCTGCGGTGCATGCATTACTCTGCTATCACGTCCCAGTATCGTAGGTCACCAAATAGGGGACTAAAGGTTCGGTAAAGATTCCTAGAACCACAAACAACAACACATAAACTGGAGGCGAACATAGTTCTCGTATCCATGGGTCACGCACATTCCTACGTACCCACAGTCAGAGAACTTATCAACTCCTCGATAAGTATTTCATAGACCTATGTTCTCGAGCGACAAATCAAAAATCCCATGGATTCATCAGGATATGACTGCCCTCACGCGCAAACCTCCCGTCGATAGCAAGTAAGCTAGGTATGTCATACACATAAATTATCAATCAATCAAATAGACATTGTCATCTACCTATAGATATAATATTAACAAGGTAATCACGCTACCATAAGATAATTCCCATACGTAGCATTATATCTCTTAAATCCTACGTATTAAAATATTATGACTTTACTTCTTTAATTTAATTATCCCCAAGCCTCACTCATTACTCAAGGTTCAAATAGGTTTTTCCTCAATATATCTATTCAGTAAGAAAATCACTAATATCCTACTGGTCCACCTCATCTTTTCTCCCGAATTACCACGAATTAACTCTCCTTTAATTAGGGTTATAACCGATAGTTTCTAATCTCTTATAAACACATATTTTATCAACTAGGATTGAATACAATCATCACATGGCTCATAGTCTATAGTGTTTCATTCACTCTATATGACTTATCAACAAAATCAACATCCTCGCATCCTATAACATCTCTCCACTCCCAACGTCGTTAAGGTTCATGCACGAAGCGTCTCGCAAAGCGAAATCCAAATAAGGAACCCCTCCAATACACTACTACTTAACTTTGTCGGTCATGGAGTTCCGTCAACTTCAAATATGCAACCGGAATAACCTCATCCCCTGTCTTAACCAAATGTGGTCTGAACTCCCATCTCTATCCAGGAGCCATATCACTGAGCGCTTGTACTACACTCAGTCCTTGCGCAATCAATAATGAGCTTAAACTCGGTCCTTGATGCTCAAATTATAACCCTGAGGCTACCCAGGTGCTATATTAAATCTCCCCTACTGGACCTATCCTTAATCCTCATGCATACCAATTAGAATCCAACACATGAATCTAGCAACCGAAATTTCTTCCCAATTTAATTATCACAATTCTAATCAATTAAATCCCAATCACATTAATTCGATTCTTATCTAGGGCTCACTAAGTCCCATTATATCCAATTAATAATCACCAAATATTTACAAAAGGTTTGGGATATGAACAAGCATTAAAAAGAAACAACTTCAAGGATTCTGGGGAGGTCGATCGATCGAAGGCGGGGGGTCGATCGAACGATCGTCCAGATAATAGCCCAGTTTTCTGCATTTCTTCTACTACGGGTTTCATCACTTTTAACCATTCAAACCTTCATATTAACTACCCAAATTACTTATAAACCTTAATACATGATATAGCAACATATGTGAATGATTCCTAATGCTCTAAACATCCTAGAATCATCAAGAGTTTGAATTAAAAGTATATGTTTATCCTCTTTTTCTAGAAAATTATATACTTAATATCTTCAAGAACACACCATTGATTCTCTTCATCTCTTCAACAGATTTATGATTATTTCGTGGATTACTATCTATCTACAACATGGGTTTGATTCCTATAAACTTCCATTTTTCAGAAATCCATTAACAGCTCTTCATTATCTTCCAAACATGTAAAAATCTCATCTTTTTATAACTATCCTAAGATGGACAATATACAAACTTAGATTGCAATTATCAAACACTTGCCTCTAATGAAGATCTGATCCTTTGGAGTTGAATAACACAGGTGGTTCTCCCTTTCTCCGGCCAACTTTCGGTGGTGATGGTGGTGGTGACCTTTGACCTTTGGCTCTCCTCCTTTCCAAGCAAGCTTTTATTTCTCCAAGCAACCTTTCACTTTCTCTAAGAAGATGACCTTTCAATTTTATGTAGAAGAGATGAATGAATCCACGTTCAACTAATCTCCAAATACTTATAATAAGACAAAATCCGAAATCACTATTCATCCCCCTTATAAAAATGACTAAAATGCCCTTTTTGGTTGTGTTTTCATTTTTAAGTGACCCGAGACCCAAAATCAACATCCAAATAGACTTTGCTGACTATTTCAACCCTTCCGGATGCAACGACGCAGTCGAAACGACTATAAAGTTGATGTAAAAATAAGTTTCCTTTTTAATTCTCACAAATTAGTCCCGACACGTCTCATACCGCGTCCGACTAAAAATTCAAATTACTGAATTAACAACTCACGACAATATCAATTGCATCACATTCATATATTACCTAAATATCTTTAAGTAATATTCAGAATCATCCATTTAAATATCCACAATTCGGATAAAACCCAAATGAATTAATTAATAATAAAATCCAATTAATACATTAATTTAAAATATTACCCATTTTAAAAGTCATTAAAATCACGGGGTATTACACTGTCGAGAAATTACCCTCTGATCTGTGAGAGAACTCTGAACTAGATCCTGAGGTATCAGAGGATGAGGAGGCAAGGTCGTCCAAACTAATGGGGCCTGAGGGTATTTCTCCAGTTGGTCTAGCTATAAAAGAAGTGGTAAAACTTTAGTAGCCGAGCAAAATGAAGTCGACCTGGGATTTTCTTTAGTACCTAATCTTTGTTGAACCGACCAAACAACTTCCAAATCAGTAAAATTAACTTCAAAAATGTAGGGGATTTTCTACTTACTCTTCTCAACGAAACAAAAATTAGAGATTCATAATCAACTATAGAAGTAAAGCAGAAAATAAAATGAAAAATAATCGAAATGTGTGTGCATGTGCTGACGTATTCCTTAGCCTTCTTGAGGGTACCTCGAGCCATTACACATAGAACCCTCAGGAAGAGGGTTAAATTGTCAATTCCTTACAATTAGACCATGATCCCAATAATCCTTATTAGAATCAGGTAAATTCACAAACAGAGACCTATTGAACTACCTCGCCTTCAAGTAATAAATGTTCTAATTAGTTGGGCCCCATTGGTAGTAGTATATTAACTCCTTTATTCCAATGTGTGTCCCATATTTCACATTAATGTGGTTAACCCCATTAATGATTCTCCAAGTGTTTGGGGCAATTTAGGTAAGAACCACATCAAAATACTGGCAAAAGTCTAGAAACAAATGATTGGGGGAAAAAGTAATCCTAAAAAAATAGTGGGTAACCAATGGACCTTAGTTAAAGCACAGAGTTCACAAGCCCCATTCAGCAACACAGTTTTTACCCATGTAGGTATCTTATAGGTAACCCTAAAAAGCTCTAATGAACTATCATCCATAATGTATAAACCATATTTCAGCAAAGAATTACAAAGGGTAAAGGATATAGAGTTGTTACAGCGAAAAGGAAGAGCACACCTATCACGAATGACAGAAAAAGCTTAGAGAAAAAGAAAGAGATTTGAATTAAAGATGAAATGAGCAGAGGAGGGAAATGACACTTTGTGAGCCGGATGACGTCTCTCCATCTACACATCGATGGCATGATTAAAAGTTTACGTCATTTTATTTTGATGAAAGTTCATTACCCAACGCGCTTTATTACCAGCATATCCCCGGACGCTTCTCGATTTTTGCTCTTATTTTACAAATAGCCATTGTATCAAGCATAAAAATCATTTCCCAAAAATGCCAACTTTCTAGATCAATTGCTAACCAAGAAACCTCAACAAAAGAAAGCCATAATTAAGGGCTTGCGACCAAGTTTCCATGGAATCGATCAACACCTGTTGGTTAATACTCTATCGATTCATTCCATAAGTCACTGCTTGCTTCAGTCATAAGTATTGGGGATTTTGTTGTACCATAAAACTATAGTGTGACATGAAATTGTGACACTTCTCATCATAAAGGGCTCATTGGGCATTGTTAGGACGTCATTACGTTGGTCGGCTATGTGTTTTCTCTTGGTTGGCTGTCTGGTTGATCACTAGTGATTAATACTATCAAACAAATGTAAGCCACGCGTTGGAATATGTTCCATCTCATTGTATACACATGTGGGTTAATCCTTTAAACTAACTACGATTCTCTCATCATTAATTATCATCAAGAATATAAAAAGGTTTAATGGCCTGCCTTATAAAGTCATTCCACCTCTTCCTCTTCTCTCTGCCTCTATAAATGGCACCCGGTATCACGTAGAAGGGATATGAAGAAAATTGCATACATAAAACCCTAGAGAGATTCTTAAGAACTTGTATTCGTTCCCAGTATAACAATGCATTTTGGGTTGAACCACATTAATCTCTTATCTCATTATATATATCTCACCTCTCTTAATTTGTAATCATAAACTTCTATACTTGTTATAGTTTATTATTGGTAGTTCAGTTTTAGACAATAACATTAACTAACAACAAAGATATGATTGATCAATATGATATATTTTGTTCCTTGCTTATGAAGGTGAGCATATGTGCGACACTTTAAGGTCGACTTATCACCCAACAGTAACACATATCGGCTAAGTCCACAACTGACTTCATAACTCTTATTAATCGTGTCTTCCATAGTGATTGAATCCTTATTTCACTTAAAGAATACTGACCATGGGTTGGTCATAGGAGTTAGAGCAGGTGTTGAGTAATGGTTTAGGTTATAAAGCCACCACTAGTTGTGTATTTTGGCCATCGACTATCTCGTTAATGAAAGACCTCTTTACTTGAGATTTAAGAGAGAGAGATTAGTATATTTTCTACTTCTCTCTCTCTCTCTCTCTCTCTATATATATATATATATATATATATATATATATATATTCTACTTCTTTCTCTCTCGCCCCTTCTGATATCAATCGCCGCATGTTTTTGACAAATAATTTAGTAAGTTATTTTTTATTGTCCACCTTAGTTATGAAACCCCCTATTTTTTATACATAAGTTGGTTAATCACGTGCACAGTCCACAGGGACTATCTTAATATCATATATCCTTCAAAGTATGTATTATAAATAAAGATACCAATAATAAATGTCATAATAATAATAATTGGATTAAAAGCAATAAACATATAATTTAATAAATTTTTCACCATTAAAATAACTCCACGACACAACATAAATTAAATAAATCACTTGTGTTGTTTTGTAGATTTGGATTGTTGATTGAGATTTTATCTGATTATTATATTGGATGGTTTTGATCCCATTAATATTATCCTATCAGTTATTTAATTTTTCATTTTTATCCATGTATTTATTAATCTCGCACGCCTAAAATGATATAAAATTGTTTGATAGACCTCGTGGACTGTACATGTGACTACCCAACCTATTAATGGAAAATATGGGGTCTCATATTAGCCAACTATTTTTTATGAATCTCTAGAAGTTTGGCATTGATTCTTCTTCCTCCATCCATGTCATCCTTATAGTAACTTATTAAAACAATGTCATGGGTGTCGACCTCATGGTTTTCTTTTACATCATCTTAAGCCCGAACAAATATAATCAGTTAGGATCTCTCAAAGGAATATAATGGGTTGAGATTGTCCCCTAGTTCCTAATTTATGGTGTTAGAGTCTGTAGATATAACTTATGGAGTGAGTGACTCGACTACCCCCACGTAGGTGCTACATGTGACTCTGTTAATTATTAAAAGGATAATTTACGTGTTCTTGTCTCCGACCTCCTCGTAATAGGAAATATTAATGCTGGGAACAATGTGAAGTTTGTCTTAAAAATGGTCCTAAGAGGATATGTGCTTCTCTTCCACACCTTTCTCACATCAACCAAGTTCACCAAAGCTTTGCAAAGCTTCTTTTTTTCCTAAATATACGAAAATATAATAAGAATGATGACTATATATATATATATATATATATATATATATATATATATTCAAAATGGAGAATAATAAAGTACTAAAATGTATTATAAAGAGATCCTATTGTCACCAGAATGGTACACCTTTTAAAGTTAATACGTTTATAATAAAGGGATATTGAAAAGATAAGGATGTCATTTTTTGCCCTTATGGGAATTAAAAAACCACTCAACCAGTCTTATATATTCCCTACGGGACCTAAGATGGTAGAATTCAGACTCATCAATTGTTGAAATTAGTGCCCTAAATTTGATTAGTGTCCATTATCCCCATAATAATGAGAAAGAAGTTATCGTTATATTACGGGGGAATCAACTTGCAAAAGTAAATAACTTATATAAGGATAAGGATAAATTGAATCCCACCTTCAATGATCCTATCGTTGGGGTTTTATTCCTAAAACCATATATGGCATTTATTTTTTAATAAAATTTTGCTAAGTCCATTTGAAATGAGAATCATGTTTGTGAGAATGCGTCATATTTGGTCTTAAATATATTGTATACAATTTAGTTCAATTGGACTTAGTAGGAATTCTAGGAGTTGGGTTCGGCCTGATCATAGGAGATTGAAATTATGGTTCTAGTACAATTGAACATATCACAACCTAGATGGGGAATTAACATCCTATTGCTAAAGTTGCGAGTGTAATCCTAGTAGTTTATTTTAAACTACAAAAACACATCTCATAGTTTTGGAACTTGTCTTATAGTTCAAAGAGGATTGTGACCGGTACATCATAAATGTATTGAATAGGTTCATAAGTGAAATTCAAGTCTAACTACTGACGATATTAGACTTTGACAATCTCATAGGTTTGAAAATGGAAAATAGTTTCTTAATCATGAGGTTTATGGGTACTAGAATGCTTGCATAATTATTTCTTTGATTAATATGGGTGCGATTAAATCTTATTGAATCTAAATCTTCATCTTTTGGGAAATTGTTGTGTAAGTAGATCTGAGATCATAATTCGGAGGAATATGTATCCAAAAAATATCTTAGATTGGGATACCTCGATGATAGGCTTATAATTTTTTATTCTACCAGTAAGCCTCATTAGTGAAATATTTTATAATCCGATAGAGTATCAAATAAGTTAAGTCTGAGATCAAGGAATACATTAGAAGTTGGTTAAAATTTATTAGAGGTGAATTGATTTGACCAACTGAGTACTATATACCTAAAGTGGGGAATCATATTATGTACCATAGCAACTTTGCAAACAAGACATCATCATTCAAGTAATTTTGAGATAATTAAATTGGAGTGTAGTCATGATTATTTAGTGAAATTAATTGCGATTAAATGGGGAGAGGAAAAGAATTATGGGGATGTAATTTTGAATTTCGAGTATCTATTTGGAAGGAAATTTAATTATTTAGTCTTAGGTCCCTAGTATAGTCCATTTACCCAAGTTGCAGACCCCAACACTCTCAAAACTCAGCTTAGCCCAAGCCCAATACTTATACCTATATATATAGGTGTAAGTTAAGGTTTTAAGTTGGATACTAATTATTGAGGGTTAAAGGGGGAAAGGAAAAGTACTATTCAAGCTTATGTGAAGGGTTGTATAGAGAGAAGGTCATATCTCACTCAAAACACCAAGTATTCATCTCCAAGAGTGCCCACACACATAGTTTGCTTTGGGAGGATGATATACTAGAAGATCCAAGTCTTTCAAGAAGTTTGATCAAGATTTTGGAAGGAAAAGATAAGCATCCTCTTCATCTTCTATAAACCTTATTTCTCCTCATTCAGATCACCTACAAGATCCGCAAAGGTATCGTGATTCAAAACCTTAGGTTTATTATTTAAACCTAGTTTTTTTATTTTACTTTCTAATTCATGATCTTATACAACCCTAGGTTTTTCCTTAGGTTTGATGGTTACTACATGAGGTTTATTCAGAGGTTCCTAAAGATTATCGGGCCACTAACTAACCTCACCCGTAAGGTAGTACCATTTGTTTTAAGTGCAAACTATTAGAGAGCATTTGAGGAGCTCAAGGAGAGAATCATAACCACGCCCATTCTTACTTTACCATGGGGTGGAATGGAGTACATAGTGTACACGAATGCGTCACTTTGGGGACTAGGAGGAGTATTGATGTAGGATAAGAGGCCCATACGTTATGCTTCCCATAAGCTTAATCCTCATAAGGGAAACTACCCCACCCATGATTTGGAGTTGGCAACGCAGTCTTTGCCCTTTGTATCTGGAGACATTATTTGTTGGGTGAGAGCTTTATTTATTTTCCAGTCATACGAGTCTTCAATATTTGTTCACTCAAATTGATTTGAACATGAGACAGAATAGATGGTTGGAGTTTGTGCTGGGTTGCCACTTCTCGATTTATTACCATCCAAGGAAGGAGAATGTGGTAACAAACACTTTCAGTCATAGAACGACCATCACTTTGGTAGAATTATGGGCAGAGCATGGGAATGATTTACCTAACTTTTAGGTAGAGAGTGGAGTACCTTGTGTGTTATCAATTTGACAGAGGCAATTTTCGTTGTTATACCTTCTATTGCGTCACGGGTGATACAGGCTCCGACTTTAGACTCATTTTGTCAGGAGAAGGTGTGAGAGATTTTGTCTAGAGGGGTAGCCTTTTACTCTATTAGCTCAAATAGGGGATTGAGATTTTAACGACGCTTGGTGGTGTTAGAGGGTCTTGAGTTACGGAGGGTAGTTTTGGTCGAGGCACATGGTGCATGGTTTAGGGTGCATCCTAAAGGGGACAAAATGTACTAAGACATGAGGATATCGTATTATTGGGTCGAAATGAAGCGGTATATTGCCGATTTTATGTTTAGGTTTTCCACCAGTCAGCTAGTAAAGGTGGAGCACTAGAGACTGGCAGGGGAGTTTCAGTCGTTGGAGGTTCCCGTGTGGAAATAGGAGAGCATCTCCATGGACTTCATTATAGTATTATCGAGGTCCTAGAGGGACCATGACTTTTTTCGGTCATCACCGATAGATTGATGAAGATGGCTCATTTCCTTCTAGTGCAGATAGATTACACTGCAGATCAATACGCCTGAATTTCATTACAAAGATTGAGCGTATTTATGGGGTGCCACAAGGTATTATATCTGATAGGGATAGTACATTAGAATCTAGGTTTTGGAGCATTTTTTAGGATGCGATTGGAAAATAACTGAAAATGAGCACTGCGTTTCACCCTCAGACCAATTGTCAGACTAAACTAGTGAACCGAATTCTTAAGGACATGCTTCGAGCTTGTGTCTTTGATTTTAAGAGGAGATGGGATCACCACTTACCACTTGTGGAGTTTTCCTACAATAATTATCATCAGCGGACTAGTGGCATTATATGGACGTCTGCGCCATTCGATGAATTGTTTATTAGAGATGATTTAGCGTAGGATGTTTGTATCGGACATCATTCGGGCAACTTAGAGAACATGGCAATCATTCGGGCATGTATAAAGACGGTGTAAGATTTGCAAAAGAGTTACGCTGAAAAGAGGACGCATAAGTTGGAGTTTCAGGTATGGGATGATGTTCTATTAAAGGTATCCTCGATAAAGGGAGTTGTGAGATTTGAATCCAAGGGGAAGTTGACTCCACGATATGTAGGTACATTAATGATACTGGATAAGGTGGGTTTGGTGGCTTATCATTTGGACATACACGATCATATTCGGTGGGTACACGATGTCCTACATATGTCTGTGTTAATGAAGTTTATGAGGGACGAGTTATCCTATCAACACATCATCCTCGATGGGATTGAGTTGCATTCAAATGTGAGCTACGAGGAGATATCGTAATGTATTATGGATCATAGAGATAAGATTGTGTGATAGAAGGTCATTCCTCTAGTTAGATTCTAGTGGGGTACCACAACGAGGTACTTGGTACAGAGGAGAGGACATGTGAGCGAGATATCCAGAGATGTTCGAGTCAGGTATATAATTCAAATTTTGAGGAAGAAATTCCTTATTTAAGTGGGGAGGAATGTAATAACCCATATTTTTAGTGCATTATTTAATAGTGAAATTAATTATTTTTCTAATGTGACATGTGATGTCACTTGCTACATTTTACATGTGTTAAATAATCAATATATGAAATTGGACTTAATACACAGTAATGCATTAATTAAGTATTTGGAAGTGACTTAGTATTTTGGGCGACCATGGAATGGTCAGGGACTAAGTGTCGAGAGTTTTCTTGTTTGGATCATTCCCTTTTGTGTCGGTCCCACCGATCGTGAAGTAGTTTCTTATAATGTCGAGTCGCACATAATTAAATATTTAATTTAATTGACTCGTACTGTATAATATATTGATATAATGAGATAATTATTTATTAGATTTTATCATATTTTGTGTTAGCATTTTGGAAGCTTAGAATGTCCGCTTTGACTTAAAATAGTGGATTTTAAGTCTATTTGGTTAGTATATGGCTTGGGTGGGGCTTTTGACCATTTGGAGTGCTTTGGGGGTTCATTGGGTTGATGACCATATTGGGCCTAAGGCTAATTTCATGGGAAGAAACATTATTAGGTCATTAGATATAACCTAAAACACACTTGAGATAACTGGAGGAAACCTAAAGCTTTAGAGAGAAGAGGCATACAGGAATTGAGGAGCTTGGGAGATGGGAAGCTTGGAATTCACCCTAACTAGCTAAGGTAAGTTTACATTAATAAGGGATTTGATTTAAGTTTATTTTAAAGTAATGAATATTCACTGGAATCTCAATTAATCATATTATAATATGTTTTGTGTAATCTAATTCCTAATTTTGAAATTAATTTAATGGTTAAATTAAGACTAAACCTCATATCAATGATATTAGATGACTTGTTGTTGAATCTCATGAATCTGACCTTGAAATTGATTGTAATTTCTATAAACATATTCATAATAATGAATCTATTAAAAGCCCCACATTTAATTCGAGAATTGATTCAAATCTGAGTTAAATTGAGTAGAAATATGAACTTAGGGTTCTTAACTCTTAATATGTAATTAACCCTTAAATCCTACTATAATCATTTAAAACTTGTATGTATATGTTAGTGTTATTATAATACAACTTATATCAGAAGGAGGATGGGTTTGGGATTATTTAGAGGCTTCAAATTTAGGATATCTTGCGTTAATGACACTTTTTGGATATTAGAAAAGAGAAACACTACGTTTATATCGTTAGAAAGAGAAAGGGATTTCGTTCGAATGAGATGTATGGTTTTATTAGAACGATATAAGGGTTTTGTCAGAACGGCTTTGTTGGGTTCGTTCGAATGACTTGGATTTTCGTTTGAATGAAAGGGGTATCTCATTAGAATGAATTAGTGTTTTTCGTTAGAATAAGATTTGGGTCAGATTCTATCTTAAATTTGTAATTAATTAAGGATGATTAATATAAGAATTTGGATATTGGTCTTGTAATCTGTGAGTACATTGTATTACTATACTTTGGATTTATGTGCAAGCTTACCATGTGTGAGTACTTTGGGGGGACATACTATAAGGGAATATTTATGGAGTACGACGTTGATTGCGTTAGTACCCCGATGATAGAGACAGGCTTACCATGATCATTTTTACCTCAAGTCGTACTACTAACATACTTGTATCCCGAGGGGGAATAAATGGGAGTGATCTTCGTATAGTTTTAGGTATGGAGGTCTATGCGAATGACGATAAGGCGTAGTGACTTATATTTTCTTGATTCTTTGATATTATAGCTATGGGATGGCCTATAACTATACCTAGTATGCACGAGTGATCCCCAAAGGCAATAGGGATACGCCTTCGTATTTTATGTTCGGACTTGTACATAGTCCATTTATTTGTATGTGTTGGGATCATAATTAATTGGATATTAGACTATGAGATTGTTTTTCCTTTATCGAGATTATACTAGATGCATACACTCAAATTAGTTATAGAATCACTTAATTATATTCAATTAAGAAGAATTATAATTAATCATTGGGTTCACTTGGGCTTGAGATTAGAACTGCATGCTATATTTAGGTTTGTTTGGGTTGGGTTAACTTAAAAACAACTCAAATATGAGATGACGACACGTAGTTGTTATTGTAGTCTAAATTTAGTTAAATTCTTATCCATTGTAGACTTTGTAGGTTTAATCTTGTTATTAAAATTTGTTTTCAGGTCCTAAGCCACAGTTTCAACCATAAACCTAATCTCATTTTATTCATTCCAGATCCATCTCTCTTATAGGATGTAGGTGTCCATCCTGTGTGATCACTTTTATTTCCTCCATTTCCTTTCCAGTATTTAATTAGTGTCGGAGTACTATATTTAGTTTATTCACATTGGAGTCAACATTTTTACTATCGGCACTAGATTTTATTTTATGAGACAATTGTATTGTCGGTAAAGAATTTATTTACTGTTGGAATATTGGTATCAGAGTTTATTGGTTTATTTCCTATTATTATAAATGTTAGTTCTTTATTGTATTAGTTTACTCTATTTCAGTCATGCTTAAAATTATACTTAATTGTTGTAACTCTTGTATTTTTGTTTTGGACCTGATTAATCTAATTATAGATTTTACAGGGTATGATACGAGTAGGGTAGTTGTTGATTTAAAATGAGTTACTAAACTATAGGTGCGGGGTGATACCTAGAATTAGGAACCTTGAGGGTTCAGGATAAATTTTATGTAAACTGTTAATGTTAAATGTGCATAATAACATGAAATTAAAGAGACTATATTTGTAACCCAATTGATTTGGGTTTGCTGTTGATTTGAGTATATGAATCTTACATGGGGGTTGTACTCGTGGGTAACATATTAGTAGGGATTTGATGGGGCACTTACGACTTCAATCGCATGTAGTATTCCCGGTGATAGAGATAGGATCTACCTAGGTCCTATTTACCCCAATCCTACGTACTGAGGTACCCATCTCCCGAGTTGGGACAATGGGGTTGGATCCTCTTGTATAGCCTTGGGTCTGGGGTGGTGAATTTGGTGTGATGGTATAGTGATTTTCCTTATTATTGTTGTTTTAAGGCTATAGGTTTAATATGTCCTATAGCTATAGATGTAGGCCTTTTCACTTTGTATTTTGGTTGTGCATAGCCATATATGATTTGATGTGAGTTAAGTGTAATAACCCGCGTAATTTTGGGCTATTTTAATTAATTTTTGGAAAATGGAGGAAAATAAAGTTTTTGATAAAATTATTTTTATTGCCTTATTAAAGGAGTCTTTTGAATTCCAACTCTTCATTTCTTTGCATTATAAAAGGAAGTCATGGGTAACCCTTTAAACCTACTTTTGGCACAAATTTTGGTAGCAAATATATTTTGTATTCCTCTTCTTTTTATATACACATTGGCCCTTGAGATTTGTGAGTTCCAACCTTAGATTAGAGGTTTTCTTAGGGTTATTTTGTGGGAGGTTCTTGGAGGAGATTTTGTAGATATTTTGAGTTGATCTTGAGGATGTGATCATTGGTTTCTCATCATGGTTTGAGGTGTGGAGTTTTACACAATATTCTCCTTAATCTCGCGAGTGCCATTCCATTGAATTCTTGTTAATTGAACTCATGTTTGAATTGTTAAATTCATTGAAATCTGGAAAAATAATGGTTGGAATTATTTCGATTCATGTGGTATTATTCATGTTGTTTTTTATCACGTTGTCATGAGATTTTAATATGGCACGGATGTTGAGTACCCGCCAAAATACCTATTTCCGGCTATGGCTTGATAAAGCATATGTGAATGGGGTGAGGCCTGGTGACCCATTGATGTGTTGTTGAGAAATTATATTGATAAATGCTATTGAGATTTTCATTTGATTTGAATATTCGTACTCGGGTTGTTACGCTTTATTCATCGCTAACATATATTTGTTGAGCATATTTCTTGTCGTATTGTGTACTTCCCCATATTTTCTTTAGTGGAGGTTTAGCGCGGATTTTGGGGCTCTATGGAGATTGATTTTAGCGAGGATTGTTTGGGAAAGATTTGTATTATTTTGATGTATATAGCTTTGGAGATTTGTATTTTATTTTTGAGTTAGTTGTAATTTTAATTCGAGAGACTTGTTGTAATTGAAGAATTGAGATTAGTGTATTTATATGATTCTGGGTTTATTTAGATGCTCTATACCTTGTGTATTGTGGATTTAGTTTAGTTTTATCGCATTAGCTCTCCGTTCGCTCTTCCCGGGCGGACGGGGTGTTACAAATGGTATCAGAACTTAGGTATACGGCAACCCTCAGGTCTTGGATTTTGGGTTCATTGCGTGGTTAGCAATTTTTGGAGATAGCAAATTTTAGGTCATATTCGTGATAAGTTTCGAGATTAGAGGTGAGGAATTACTTTTGGATACGAAATTATTTTTGGAGATTGTTAGCCTGATTTTTGAGAGTTAGGCATTCGGCGAATTTCGAGGGTGAAATTCCATTGTTAGTGGGGAAGTGTAATAACCCGCGGAATTTTGGGCTATCTTAATTAATTTTTGAAAAATGGAGGAAAATAAAGTTTTTGATAAAATTATTTTTATTGCCTTATTTAAAGGAGTCTTTTGGATTCCAACTCTTCATTTCTTTGCATTATAAAAGGAAGTCGTGGGCAACCCTTTTAACCAACTTTTGGCACAAATTTTGGCAGCAAATATATTTTATATTCCTCTTCTTTTTATATACACATTGGCCCTTAAGATTTGTGAGTTCCAACCTTAGATTAGAGGTATTCTTGGGGCTATTTTGTTGGAGGTTCTTGGAGGAGCTTTTGTAGATCTTTTGAGTTGATCTTGAGGATGTGATCATTGGTTTCTCATCATGGTTTGAGGTATGGGGTTTTACACAATATGCTCCTTAATCTCGCGAGTGCCATTCCGTTGAATTCTTGTTAATTGAACTCATGTTTGAATTGTTAAATTCATTGAAATCTGGAAAAATAATTGTTGGAATTATTTCGATTCACGTGGTATTATTCATGTTGTTGTTGATCACGTTGTCATGAGATTCTAATATGTCACGGATGTTGAGTACCCGCCAAAATACCTATTCCCGGCTTTGGCTTGATAAAGCATATGCGAATGGAGTGAGGCTTGGTGACCCATTGATGTGTTGTTGAGAAATTATATTGATAAATGCTATTGAGATTTGCATTTGAATTGAATATTCGTACTTGTGCTGTTACGCTTTATTCATCGCTAACATATATTTGTTGAGCATATTTCTTGTCGTATTGTGTACTTCCCCATATTTTCTTTAGTGGTGGGTTAGCGTGGATTTTGGGGATCTATGGAGATTGATTTTAGCGAGGATTGTTTGGGAAAGATTTGTATTTTTTTATATATATAGCTTTGGAGATTTGTATTTTATTTTTGAGTTAGTTGTAATTTTAATTCGAGAGACTTGTTGTAATTGAAGAATTGAGATTAGTGGATTTATATGATTCTGGGTTTATTTAGATGCTCTATACCTTGTGTATTGTGGATTTAGTTTAGTTTTATCGCATTAGCGCTCCGTTCGCTCTTCCCGGGCAGACGGGGTGTTACAAATGGTATCAGAACTTAAGTATACGGAAACCCTCGGGTCTTGGATTTTGGGTTCATTGCGTGGTTAGCAATTTTTGGAGATAGCAAATTTTAGGTGATATTCGTGATAAGTTTCGAGATTAGAGGTGAGGAATTATTTTTGATACGAAATTATTTTTGGAGATTGTTAGCCTGATTTTTAAGAGTTAGGCATTCGGTGAATTTCGAGGGCGAAATTCCATTGTTAGTGGGGAAGTGTAATAACCCGAGTAATTTTGGGATATCTTAATTAATTTTTGGAAAATGGAGGAAAATAAAGTTTTTGATAAAATTATTTTTATTGCCTTATTTAAAGGAGTCTTTTGGATTCCAACTCTTCATTTCTTTGCATTATAAAAGGAAGTCTTGGGCAACACTTTTAACCAACTTTTGGCACAAATTTTGGCAGCAAATATATTTTATATTCCTCTTCTTTTTATATACACATTGTCCCTTGAGATTTGTGAGTTCCAACCTTAGATTAGAGGTATTCTTGGGGCTATTTTGTTGGAGGTTCTTGGAGGAGCTTTTGTAGATCTTTTGAGTTGATCTTGAGGATGTGATCATTGGTTTCTCATCATGGTTTGAGGTATGGGGTTTTACACAATATGCTCCTTAATCTCGCGAGTGCCATTCCGTTGAATTCTTGTTAATTGAACTCATGTTTGAATTGTTAAATTCATTGAAATCTGGAAAAATAATTGTTGGAATTATTTCGATTCATGTGGTATTATTCATGTTGTTGTTGATCACGTTGTCATGAGATTTTAATATGTCACGGATGTTGAGTACCCGCCAAAATACTTATTCCATGCTATGTCTTGATAAAGCATATGCGAATGGGGTGAGGCCTGGTGACCCATTGATGTGTTGTTGAGAAATTATATTGATAAATGCTATTGAGATTTGCATTTTATTTGAATATTCGTACTCGGGTTGTTACGCTTTATTCATCGCTAACATATATTTGTTGAGCATATTTCTTGTCGTATTGTGTACTTCCCCATATTTTCTTTAGTGGCGGGTTAGCACGGATTTTGGGGCTCTATGGAGATTGATTTTAGCGAGGATTGTTTGGGAAAGATTTGTATTTTTTTGATGTATATAGCTTTGGAGATTTGTATTTTATTTTTGAGTTAGTGGTAATTTTAATTCGAGAGACTTGTTGTAATTGAAGAATTGAGATTAGTGGATTTATATGATTCTGGGTTTATTTAGATGCTCTATACCTTGTGTATTGTGAATTTAGTTTAGTTTTATCGCATTAGCGCTCCGTTCGCTCTCTCCGGGAGGGCGGGGTGTTACATTAAGCATTCTCACGGGTAATCTAGACTGTGTGATTTTACATTATCTTGTACTTTTAGATGATTATATGACTCGAGAATGTTGAATTAAAATATACTAGAGATGTATATTGTAACATCCCGCCTAATTAAATACAGGGTGACGTATCATTTATTAAATTAAAACAGTATTTTCAAATTGGTTTATTCTTAGCATCACTGTCGAAAACCATATTAATTACTAATCACCTATTAGTTAATTAAACCGGTGCCAACTTTTATCTTGCTTTAAACAGATAATAATAATAATAATAATAATAATAATAATAATAATAATAATAATAATAATAATAATAATAATAATAATAATAATAATAATATGCAAAAAACTGAATGAAAACATTCGCACAATACTACAGTCCAAAACACCTCATGTAAATAAACAAATAAAGTCTTGCCGAATAAACCATAGTATAAAACCAAATAATAATCCAACAGTAATAAGTAAACCAAATCCAAGTCTGAACTGAATACATAAATATGAATGGGGTAACATGCCCAACTGAAAATACTGAAATAATGCTAAGAGATCCTTCACTAGGAATGAAAAAGTGATGTGTCTAATTCAATTCCTGTATGCATCCACCTGTGTTGTAGCTGTGTATCTATGGAATAGAATATCAAGTTTGACGTTCATGTGGCTGAACACCTAAAAGGTTTTGAAAATATTTTTACATCAAGGATTGGAACTCAAAACATTTTAAAAACATTTAGCAAGTATTTATCACTGTTTATAAATCAGTTATTGATTACACATGTTAGGTTCATGTACACTTTTTTGAGTTTCCTTGCCTCTCAACTATTGTGCACTCCTAACGTTCTCTACTTAGCCCACCTAGTTGTACTACCCCAGGCTAACTAGACATAAGTATATATCTGGACTATCGATGTCTATAACACCACACCAAAACTGGCAAATGGTCACGACCAAAATCCCTGACCAAGACTGCGGACTTGGTCCGTGACCATTTCGGGCGCGACCAATTTCGTGGGTCGCGACCTAAGTCCGTGACCAATCGTGGGTCACGGACCTCAGGGGGTCACGTCAGATGGTCATGCACTTGGGCTATGACCCACACTGCGATGAGAAAAAAATCATCGCAGCTAAAGTTCGTGACCCCAACCGTAATAAAAATTGGTCATGGCCAAAGTCTGTGACCCACACCGCGACCAAAAAAAAGGAAAAAATGGTCGCAGCCAAAGTCCGTGACCCCAAAAGTGACAAAAATTGGTCACGGCTAAAGTCCGTGACCCACACCACGACGAAAAAAATGGTCATGGCCAAAGTCCGTGACCCCCAACCGTGACAAAAAATGGTCGCGGACAAAGTCCATGACCCACATCGAGAGGAAAAAAAAGGAAAAAAATGGTCGCGAATTTTGGCCGCGACCATTTTTCGTCACGGTTGGGGGTCATGGACTTTAACCGCGATTATTTTTATGTGCGAAGGAAAAAATAAAAATGGTCCATGACCATATTTAACTATAATTAAAAAAATATCTTTTTTTGGTCCAATCCTAAAATTGGGGGTCCTGTGACTGCACGACTGGTTGCTACGTGTAACGTTGGATGCGTACGAGATGTTACAAATATTTATTAGTGAAAAAAAAAATCACAAATTGCGAATCGGGAATGTTGTTAATAAAAAAATATATATACAAACTTAAAAATGTTACGCGTCGTAATAATTCACAGACCAAAAAAAAATTGGGCAGAGTTTCCTCTGTTTTCAGGACATTCCAAACCCTGTAAATATAAAACCTACTTATTATAAAGCCCGCATGGCCATAAAATTTAACAATCAAATTATAAATGCCTGTACGACCATAAAACTAAACAATAAAAGCCCACACGGCTGTAACACATAAAAAATATAATCGTGAATGTCCACAACATTATATAAACAAGCTTCATGTTTTAAACCATTGCTTCCTTCATTTGTTCCACATGAAAAAACCAAACAATACAATGTTATCCTGCAAATAATAGGATACAAAAAAAAATGATATCAGTAGCCAAGTAATTTTACAAAAAAAATATTCAAGCTGAAAAATTGCATATATGAGTTATAATTATCAACATATCAGTTCCTAAAAGTTACATTTCTCATACCTCCCATAAAGTACGCTATCCGAATTAACACTTCTCGTATGTTGTTAATATCATTGGTAAAATTCTACACTTTACCATTTTAATCATTCAATTAAGTTTCACTAGTTAATTCATTCCTTTAGAAATATACCCTTTAGTCATCTACTATCACACGTAAGTAGAATATTCAAACAAGTATATATATATATATAAGCACGACGTTTGTCAAACTGACCACTATGAAACAGGCATGCTCGGCTATCAGTCCAAGTACCTCTTGTGCTAAACAAGGACTATTGGTTCGGTAAGTCTCCTCGAACCCAAAATCAGACAACAAGCAATGGAGGAAATTATAGTTCTAAGCCTTTGGGTTACGCACATACCTAACGTACCCAAATGACATGTCGATCCCACTAATACACGACACATAGTGAGATTCCCTAAGTTCTTTATTTTAGGGAATAAATCTAGACCTCCATGGAATCGGCAAGGTGGGATCGTCCACTATGTGAGAACCTCCTTGATAGCAGGTAGCGTAGGTATGTTCACGCAAAATGATCAATCCTATAATAGGTACACCCATAACCTATACATATACATATTCAGTAAGTATTCACGTAACCTAATCATCATCATTCATACGTAGTATAGATCACTCAAATACTCACCGTACCTTCAACTTACGATTATTCTCACTATCTCATTTAATTGAGTATTATTCTCTTCTCTAAGGGCCCTAATTACCCCTCATTATTTCAGTAGCTAAGTCTTCCTTACCCTACTGGTCTGTACAATAAGCTCACTCACGCTTTCCTGTAATTTTATTCACATTCTCTCGAATTAAATCACGTTACAATTTAAGCCAATTTAATTATCTCTTTAATCATCTCAATAAATCTAAGTCCATAACACCATCATAGGCCTACTACAATATAATGAATCTCTCATTATATTCTAACAAATTTCCAAAGGTTTCCCCAATAACAAATTAGGTGTTCTAGGCTTAAAAAGAGAAAATTCACTTTTTTTGGGAAACCGAATCAATTCTCTAGGAGGCCGAATCGATTAACTTTCCGAATCCATTCGCCTCTAGGCCGAATCGATTCGATTTTTTGTATAATCGTCTTCTTCCTTACGAACTTGCGTTATTCACCATTTTAATTCCCATAACTTACATGCTTCTCCACCAAACGTGAAACCAATTGTCCCAACCCTTTTCTACATATGTTAGTACAGTTTCTAACGTAATTTTAACATCAAAACATTACGATTATCATTTAAGAACGGATTGAATCATCTAATCCTCAAAAACTCTAGTTTTGTATGTTCTTTCTTCATATCCAACATGAAACCCATATTTAATTCATGGAGATTATCAAATATCATCTGGTTTCTTATCCTCTACAGATGTTAAATCCAAGTACATGTAATTCCTACTTTTCATCCATAAATATCAATTTAATCAAACTTATAATGAAACCCTCGCAACATGGGTATTATAACCTCAAAAGAATTTGCAATAAACACTTGCCTTAATCAGTAGGGTATGATTTCGTGGTTGGGATGATGGATTGATGGTCTTCTCTTCTAATCATCACTCCCAAGTTGTTTGTGGTGCAAGAACAATATGAAAGCTCCAAGAATTTCTTCAAAACCTCCAAGAACTCTCTCTTTTTCTTCTCTAATGGTCTCCCTTTTTTTCCAACACTCTTAACCCTATCTCTTTCTATATAACATTTTATATAACGTTGGGAAATTTGTATCTCCCTCTACCCTAAGCTATTAAAAGACTAAATTACCCTCATACGGTCCTGGTTTAGTCTAAAAATGCCCCGGGATCCAAATAATGACCCCTAGTATACTATTTCAACTATTTAAACCCTTTCAAAATCATCTATGACCTCGTAATCTTCATTCGAGTCACTCTACACAAATATACTATCTCGGCCTCAATTAGTCTACATGCAACTCTTGGTTGAGTTAAAATCCAATTTCGTCAATATCACTCGCTATGACGCGTAATAATTTCCATACTTTATTTACTATTCACTTAGTAAATCCAATTCATAATAATAATCATTATCTCTCTCTCGATTAATATTTAATAAACACATTATCATTCAATTAAATTAAATTAAATTACGTCTCTTGTGTAATTTAAAATAAAATGAATTAATTATCGAATGAATTAAATTTCAAATACATAGAAATATGGGGTATTACATATATATGGAGCTATGACTCAAGAATATTAAAGTTGATACACTAAAGATATAGAAACATAACTGGTTCATATTGTTAAAGTAAGAGAATAAATTTATAGTAAGAGTCACTTAATTAAAAGACAGACTTGAGAATGTTAAAGTAAAGACTTAATGAAATATGAATTCAGAGAATGTGAATGCTTTTTAGGACTGGGATTAGTACTGCATGCTTAATTAGATTGTTTGGGTTGGGATAACTTAAACTTAACATTGGAGGAAGGTGTATTCTTATTATTGTGCCCTGGATGTACTTGTTTTTCTTAGCATTGTAGATTTGGTAGGTTTAATCATCTCCGTGGAACTATTTTTATAGGTCTTAGGTCTCAATTACCGTTGTAGATTTAAGTTATTCATTGGAGGAGTTTCTCTAGCATCAATTCCATTTATCCTCTCCTAGGATGTAGGTATCGAGCGTGTAGCTCATTTACCTTCCTGTACTTTTTATATTTCAGTTACTCAGAAGGTTGTATTTAATATTTTTCATTTCTCCCATGTCAGAGATTTATATGAGACATATATTTACTTATATTGGAGTATTTATTCAAAGTTAGATTTTGAACTATTGAGATTTATTATATTCCAGTGACATAATCATATTCTACTGTTGATTGGATGGTATTAGATATGTTTTAATTATTCAGTGCTTTATTATTTACGATTTTCTTTACTTATATCTCGTTTCATTTATCTCGTCCATATTTAAAATGTTATTAATTATTTAACTCCTAGTCATTCTATTTATGGATTTTACAGGGCGTCACATAAACCTTATAAGTTGAACCAAACGTATATTTGACACTTAATCTGACGTTATATTAATCTAAAATAAATTGAAAGACTGGTTTCAAATGGACAATTGAGTGCATTGAAAGTAGAGGCACTTTGAGTCTGTCAATCCTTTCTTGAGGGAAAAATAGCCAAGAGGCCCTTCATGTCCAAAAGCTATAGAGCCACAGATGTGTTGGAATTGGTTCATTCTGATTTGTGTGGCCCTATAACAATCGGGCAAGAGGTAGCTACAATTACATTATTTTCTTTAATGATTACTCAATAGTTGGATATGATTACCTTGTGCACCACGAGTATGAAGCCTTTGATAAGTTCAAAGTGTACAAGGTTGAGGTGGAGCGGAGACATGGTAAAGTAATTTAAACCTTTTGATTTGATCATGAGGGTGAGTTAGGATTGCACACAGTTCGGGTTGGTTCAGTTTCACTACTAAACCAGAACCAAAATTGGGGTGGTCTGGTTCCAAGATTTGATAACCGGAACCAGAACCGATGTTTTTTGCAACTGAACCAAATAGAACCGATGGTTCGTGGGTTGGTTCGGATCGGTTCTCAGTTCTAATCACATTTTTTAATAAAAAAAAATCAACTAAATTTCAAAAATATTTTTGTAGCTTAAAAACAACATTTGTTCTTCCTTGATGTTTTATCATATTAATCCAATATAATTTTCAAGTTTAGTGTTTTATCAAGAAGCTAAAGTTTTTAATCCTACATTATTTGTTTAGTTTCTAGTCATTAATCAACATATTGGGATTTGGGAATAATCATCTCTTTCTAGTTTGATTTCCATCCTTGATTAAAAACTGGAAAAAAAATCACCCCCCCCCCCCCCAAAATGAATGTCCAGCAAAAAAAAGGTTACTAGCCAAAAAAAATACTCTATAATATTGACACGAAGTCCTCAATAAATGATCTACGGATCTATATAATGAGAAGAAAGTATAACCATAGCCCATGTAATAATTAAAATAATTTTTTAAATTTAAGAATTCCAAAAATCTAGATATATTAGTGTGGCCATCCCCGATCCTCGTGGTGGGAGGAACGAAGAAGAGGGGTGTCTTCAACGTCGAGAGGATCTTGGTCCCACGCATCCATCTCAGGAGCGCTTCGGTCGGCGTCGGTGATGAGGTGAAAAATGTAGAGAAATGGAGTCACCAAGCTATTTTACTCAAAATAGACAAAAGAAAAAGGGAGTCATCCCGAAGGATAGCATCCAAAGACATACGGATACATATGAAGCCAAAATGATTCGAAAAGGGTCTAGAGGCTAAGTTACGAAATGGGAAGGCGTTAGGCACCCATTCCGCCCTTACGGTCTCTCATGGGTTATTGCTATTTTCCTTATTTCCCCGTGATGTGTGTGCATGTGTATATATAGTGGAGATAGGAAACATCGACTTGTATCATGGAAGAGATAAAGCGAATCATCCGTAGGAATGTTCCTAAAAGTAATAATAGAAAATAGGATTTACGTGATTATCCTAGCGTTGATCATTATAAGGGAACGATAACGCATATGAAATAATACGCCATTAAGAACAAATATATAGAGAGATAGTCTAAGAGAGTTAAGTTTAAAGAATATAGCAAAAATAGAAAAAAGTATGAATAGGACTCGAGTCTCGAGTTTTACCCCGAGATGCCTGCGTAGCCTAAAAAGGCATCAAATTACATGTACTTCGTATACAAAATGAGGGGTGGGAAGTATCCCATAAATCCAATCGGGGACTTCTCTTATAGGTGTGTGTGTGTGTGTGTAAAAAAGTGTTTAAGTTGTGAGAAAAGTGTGAGAATTCCCATTTGGAATTTATGACCAAATCCTCTTTTTCTTTTTTTTTTTGGGTTTTATCTATATGAAAATAAGAGATGTGCAATAATACTAAATAAAAAGGTATATTAGGATATGTGAGATGAGAGAATAAAAGTTCTAAGTAATAAAATAAATTAATGCGAATTTAGGAGAATTTAAAGAGAGAGTTGAAAAGGTTGGACCTTCTTGGAGATCTTGAGCTTGATCTTGAATGCTGGAGAGCATCCCTTGCACTTGAATGATGATAAAGGGTGGTTAATTCACCAAGTTTGATGAAAAGGATGATGAAAAGTGAAGGTTGGAAAAAGATTTGGATATGGAAATCACGCTAACTTCGAGAGGTGTTTTCTGAGCTCGCTGAGAGTGATGGGTTTCAGATCTTCTCCTTTTTTTGCAACGAGGTCGGGTCCTCCTTTTTATAGGCCCAAGGCATTGCCGATCAGCATAGCCCTGGTCCTTCCAATTGGCAGGTGTGTTTAGGCACACTATCGATAGACAGGGTTTGGAACCTATTGTTTGGAAGTCACTTTTAAGTTCCTTCAGAAAATGGTCCTAGAGCGCAAACCGTTGAACTGAATCTTACATGGGGTGAACTGTTAGAAAGGTACTTCAGAGAACTTCGACATTATTTTGGACTGCTCCTAGGTCTAGGAGTTGACTTTGGGTCAAATGTGGCTTCGAAGCATTCGTCGGTCCTTTAACTGGGGAATCGTCGGATGCAAACAGATCGTTCGTCCGCATGGTAAGTCAGAATCGCACATCGGGTGGATCATTGGAAAGGTTAGGATATGTACTTCGACATTCCAAAGAGCTTGAATCGGTTTGAGGAATTGACTTTGGTCAACCGGGGTCTGGAAGCGTTCGATGACCTTTCGAAGTAAAATGGATCGTTCGTCCGTACCGTAAGTCATAATCACGCACGGGGAGGACGGTTGGAAAGGGGTTTCAGTGACCTTTGAAGATTCATCCAGCCTCGATCGATATTAAGAGCTAACTTTGGTCAAACGGAGTCTGGGAGTGTCCGGTGACCTCCTAATCAAGTTTCGGGGGAAAACGGGTCATTCGTCTGCACTGTAAGTTAGAATCGCTCACGGGACGGACCGTTGGAAAGGGTTTTAGTTCCCTTTGAAGATTAATTCAGTTTTAGTCAAGTTGAAGAGTTTGATTTTTGGTCAAATGGAGCTCAGGAGTGCCCGATAGCCTCTAGGTCAGTACTCGGGGTATGACTCAGGTTTGTAGCAATGAGGGGAGGTGCTAGGGATCTACGAAGAGGTTAGGGGGTATTAGAATGGGGTGTCTACAGAGCCCCTCAACGGGTGAGTTTGGAACAAATGATAGCCATCAAATAGACACCGCATGATGCATTTGAAAGAGGATGACCAGAGGGTCAAGGCCGATTTTGAGGACCTAAGGGTGAGGATGGCCGATTCAGAGGGTCGAGGCCGATTCAAAGGGATTGAAGATGAGGGTGACCGATTCTGTGAGTCGAAGCCAATTCTGAGAGCTTAAGTTGAGATGACCAATTCTGCAGGTCGAAGCCAATTCTGAGGGCTTAAATTGAAATGAACAATTATGTGGGTCGAAGACAGTTTTAAGGACTTAAATTGAGATGACCAATTCTGCAGGTCAAAGCCAATTCTGAGGGCTTCAGTTGAAGATGAGGATGACCGATTCTTCGGGTCGAAGCCAATTTTGAGGGCTTCCATTGATATGACCAATTCTACGGGTCGAACCCAATTCTGAGGGCTTAAATTGAGATGACCAATTCTACGGGTCGAAGCCAATTCTGAGGGCTTAAGTTGAGATGATCAATTCTGCGGGTCGAAGACAATTCTAAAGGCTTAAATTGAGATGACCAATTTTGCAGGTCGAAGCCAATTCTGAGGGCTTAAATTGAGATGACCAATTCAACGGGTCAAAGCCAATTCTAAGGGCTTAAGTTGAAGATAAGGGTGACCGATTCTGCGGGTTGAGTCCAATTCTGAGGGCTTACATTGAGATGACCAATTCTACGAGTCGAAGCCAATTCTGAGGGCTTAAGTTGAGAAGACCAATTCTGCTAGTCGAAGCCAATTCTGAGGGCTTAGGTTGTGATGACCAATTTTGCGTATCGAAGTCGATTCTGAGGGCTTAGGTTGTGATGACCAATTCTGCGGGTCGAAGCCAATTTTGAGGGCTTAAATTGAGATGACCAATTCTGCGAGTCGAATCCAATTCTGAGGGCTTAAGTTTATATGAGAAATTATACGGGTCGAAGCCAATTCTGAGGGCTTAAGTTTATATGAGCAATTATACGGGTCGAACCGCTTAGGTTGAGATGACCAATTCTGCGGGTCGAAGCCAATTCTGAGGGCTTAGGTTGAGATGGCCAATTCTATGGGTCGAAGCCAATTCTGAGGGCTTAAATTGAAATGACCAATTCTGCGGGTCGAAGCCAATTCTGAGGGCTTAAATTGAGATGACCAATTCTATGGGTCGAAGCCAATTCTGAGGGCTTAAATTGAGATGACCAATTCTGCAGGTCAAAGCCAATTCGGAGGGATTAAGTTGAGATAACCAATTCTATGGGTCGAAGCCAATTCAAAGGGATTAAGTTAGAATAACCAATTCTGCGGATCAAAGCCAATTCTGAGGGCTTAGGTTGTAATGACCAATTCTACGGTTCAAAGCCAACTCTGAGGGCTTAAGTTGAGATGTTCTCGGGGAACTCTGTTGGGGAAATTACCTCATGATTTTGGTTTGAGTTGGGGAGCCGATTGCTGGGAAAATCCTTATATATTTTGGAGATTGTGTAGGAATAACCAATCTGATGATATAAATTCCACTGGGGAAGTGATTAGGTGGTCCAGGGTTTGGACATATATCTCGGGGAAATTTGAGACCTTTGGGGAATAAGAGATGATCCTGGAGTTTGGGATGCCTTAGGAGTCCTCCGGGAACGTTGTCAGGAGGAGATTCACTTGGCTTTTGAGTGTTTTACTGGGGAAATAGGGGTTCGGTTTGAGGGAGTGCGAAATTTTCTTCGTGAAAATGTTCTAAATCCTTTTCGGGATTTTTAGGAATTTTTTAAGGATTTTTCAGGGTTTTCTGGTATTTTTTGGGAGTTTGCGTATGAAAATTTAAGGGGGGTGCCGATCGGCATGGTGTAAAGGGTGCCATTCGGCAGTGGCATGGACTTTTGGACTGCCTCGAGAAGGTAAAGGGGTAGTGCCGATTGGTAGGTTTGGGGTCGGTGCCGATCGGCATGACCCTTGGCATCCTATAAAAAGGGGAGGGTTCCCCTTATTTTCACAACTTCTTGCCTTCTCTTTTTCTACAATTTTCTTTTGTGAATCGTTCTAGCATTCCGATCTCTAAAAAATGGCCACTTTTGTGAGGATTGTGGTATACAGGGAGTGGTTGGCTGTTGACGACTGAGCAAATGTGGAGTGGAGGGCTAGGGCGCCTTTTTCTTTGGGGAGTAAAAACTCTTTTGATGCATTCGATCCGATTGCGGATGAGCGGACTTTGCTGCGGGAGCCGTCGTGTAATCGCTCTTCGAGGTTGGCAAACCCTAGCGGTTATGTAAGTAAAATGACTTTTGGCATTCTTTTTTCATGGTTTTATTTTTTTTTCTTGTATTTTGACAAGGTTTTTCTTTTGACAGTCTGATGTTTCTTCATCGACTATGCGTGCCCGCGAGACGACGGGGCTTAAGGATGTCTGGGAACATCTTCCACTTGTGGTGCGTTGGGTGGTATCATCAATAGGCTTTGGGATCTTGGCGTCTGTGCTGGATGAGACGCCTCATTCGGCGGCGATTTTATGTGCTCTGGGGGAGAGGTAGTGGGACACTACCCACACCTTTCATTTTGGCTTTGGGGAGATTACTGTGATCCCTATAGATGTGCAGCAGCTGCTGGGCTGGATTGCGATTGAGAGCAGATAGAGGTGGATCGCTCTTTATGGGTGATACCGGAGGCGATGCGGGCGGCACTCGATGATGTGGTGAGGATAGTATCTGGGGATTCTATCCGACTGTCCCTGCTGAGGGATGTTTTGCTGGGCAGGGTGATTAATGTGGAGAATGGGTTGCAGGTGAGGGAGATGGCCCGGTTGTTTATCTTGCTGGCGTCGAGCGGTAACGTTGTCCACTTATGGTTCTTACTATACTTAAGGATGTTTTCGAACATCCCTCTCTATGATTGGGGAGCCTAACTTTGGCGACCCTTTATTTTTCTCTAGATGCATTCAGTTGGTGCTGCCGGTAGTCTTTCACTAGCCACGTATCTTCTTGAGGTATTATTTAATTTGCGCATTTTCCTTTCATGCATTCGCATTTTCCTTATGCGTATTTTTTATTACGGATTTTTATCTTTGGCAAACGTGGTTCTATGAGGTGATTGGGTGTAATAGCCAGCTGGTTTCTCTGAAGGATGAGACTGTTGGGGACTTTTACCGGTTGTATCGGTGGCAGAAGGCCAATCGACAGTTGAGGAAGTCTCTCTCTCTGGAGGCGGTGAGTCAACTATTGAATGGCCTGACCAGTGATAGGGTAAGACTTTTCCTTTCTTAAGTCTAAGACCTTTGTGTGCTCTAATTCCTTATTTCCTTATATTTTAGTGGGGATTTTTCAGGCGGCTTTTCACCCTTGGGGGCCAACCGTTCAGGACACAAGGTTGAATGGAGTGAATGCGCAGATGAGGAATTTTTTGGTGCATGAGTTTGGCCACACTTGGTATTTCGAGGAGAGGGTGGTCTGATAGATTACTGAGGAGGAGGAGGTGTTGCCACCTACGAGTCCCCCTATGTCTATGAGGCAGAAGCGGTTGTTTCTAGAGGATTCGAGGATCGTGGCGATGATTGGCTAGTCCTATCTATTGTACACCGATACGGCTAGTCCGTATGATTATATGGACTTTTTGACGAGTTGGCTGATGGCGCCCAGCATATATGATGCACTAACCTTCCCTCCTGCAGGTTCGAGTCGGCCAGTGAGGTCCTCCCACAGCGGTGGCGGTCCGACGACATCTGCGACAGCGATGACTTCGGAGGTTCCCTTTGTGCGATTGCATACTCCTTCATAGAACATCCGGTGGGCTGATGGAGGGGTGGTGCCTATGTTGTATCGTCCTCATGCGATGGACCTGGAGGAGTTGGGCTTGACAGAGGAGGTTCTTCGTCCTTTGGTATATCTTTTTGTTCTTCTCTTTTCCTTCTTTTTGGTTTCTTTTGATCTTTTCTGCTTGATACTGATTTTGCCTTTTCTTGCAGCAAGTCCGGGTGTCTACCACTTGGCTGAGGTATATCAGGGACTGGATATCTTCGGTGACTACCCATATTCAGGATGCGTTTCATGTTCCTTCTTGTGTGGTGCCATCGGCCTCATCGGGAGGATTCTGGTTCAGGTAGCGGTGGTGCGTCATCTCATCCCAGGGGAAAGAGAGTGCGTCGCAGGGGTGGAAGCTCTTAGGAGAGAGAGAGTAAGGGTAAGTGAGAGAGAGAGAGAGAGAGAGAGAGAGAGAGAGAGAGAGAGAGAATGTGGGTTCGAGCTGAATCCCGTTGTTTTTCTGCTTTTCTTTATTTCTTGCAAGATTGATGTAACACAGAGAAATATCTATGCAATGCAGTGAGGTTTTTTTATTATCTTCTATTAAGGATGAATGAATGCTTGCACATGCGATTTTTACTTTGCTGCTGAGACCAAAAAATATTTTTAGAAGTTTGAAAGAAAGTTTTATTCATAATGAGAAATTATATAAAGATGGAAAGGGGACTTTTGAAATTCTGTTAAGAATATCGATTTATTTTTATTGAGTTTTCTGATTTTGACAAAAGGGGGAAAAGGTAAGTTTCTAAAAATAGGAGGTTGTCGATCGGTAAGAACCTTGTCCAGCCTATCTGTAGGTCAATCCAGTATAATCAATCAAAGCTTTGATTGGTAACCTCTTCAGCCTTTGGTACCTTGTGGGGCAGGATTTCCTCCAATTTCTGCAGGGATTATGTCTTTTGTGAGGGTTTTCAAGTATAAAAGAGGGGTAAGTAAGGAGTGTTTTCATTACACCTTCACATTCCTACTTTCTTGTTCTGTGAGATGGCTCTCCCTTGTAGTGTTAAGTTGGCCAACTACCTCGAGACTTTGTAGGCGATGTGCTCCTACAACGTCGACTATGATGCTTTCAACATGCGTTGAGTTTCTTTATAGCGTAATCGTCCCATAGAGTGGAACATGTTGATGGAGGCGGTACAATTTTGGTACCCGAAGACCATGTATTCCGTTTTGGCTTGGAAGAAGTTTTTCAGACTTATGAGGAATTTTTTGCCATATTGGGGGTAAATCCTATTGTGCGGATGTTATGCCTAAATTTTCTCGATCTCCTCGGGAGCTATTGGTTGGACTTCTCCGTGTCTCACCCTCAGTAGGTAAATCCTTGGTTACTGGATCAATGATTTCTCTTCTGACGGTGTTGCAGTCCGTACATTTGCAGGAGGTTGGTGATGATGGATATGTCTAAGCCGTCGTTCTGGGCTTGGTTTCAAAATTACTACTGGTGAAAGGGGAGCTGTTGTGGACCCACAACTTACAGCTATTACTTCATGGATGTCCTACCATCGCAATCTTGTGGAGATGATACTGGCAGAGGCTCTGAATGGCCTGGATGCCTAGCAAGAAGGTCGTTCTGACTTTCTAAGGGGTAGCCCTATGATGCTGTTCATGTGGTTATCTGAAAGATTCCGCCCAGTGACTCCTCCGAAATATCCTTTGTCAGTTGTACCCAACTTCTTTTCACTCCATTTCATCAGTGTTGGTTTGGATATTGAGAGCTGGGAGAACTGGTTTGTAGAGCATGGGGCCCTAAATCCGTACTGGTCAATGCCTTAGTGGGGATAGTTGCTGCATATTCTGGAGCTGGGGGAATACCCGTACGTCCAGCTGGTTTGTCTCATACCGACCTCTTTCTATTTCCCTTAGCGGCTTCTGCGCCAATTTGGTTGGGAGCAGGTCATGCCACGTTGGACACTAGACCTCTGTCCGGTAGATGATCTGACAAAGCGTCTGCGCATGCGTCTTGGCTCTTTGTGGGAGATTCGGCATTCGACGACCTATCCTTCTCAGTCTGTTGGGAGAGTTTGGCATATCCCCGGGGACTATATGAAGTGGTTGTGGAGAAGAGTGGTCAGCAAGATGTTTGTAGTGGAGACCGAACAAATGTGGCTTGTTTTATTTGATAACATGGAGGGAGGTGTGGTAGTTTTTTCGAGGCTGGTTCGATCTTATCAGTGAAGCTTGGGGACCCCAGGATGTTGATGATGTTGATGGAGCGGACTCCTCTGGTAGTTGTGGGTAGGACTCTTTGAGAGTTTGTTTTGTAATGGGGAATAAATTCGGGAATTCATTTGGCTTTTTAGGAAGGTAAGGGGAAGGGAGTTATCCGTTCATTATGTAATTGCACTGTAATTTCTTATTGGTGAAATAAACAAGTTTTTGATCATCCAGCTGTGCCTTTTGATGAATTTTGTATTTTGAATTATCTATACCAATCGCTAAGGCATGCATAATCCTTTTGTTCAAGTGTATGTTAAAGTGAACTGTTAGTCTCGGGGATAAGAAAAGAATAGTTTTTTATGAAAAAAAAGGGTCGTATTCATGTAAGATGTATGAGCTGCCTATAATCCTCTGGGGTTTTTTTTGAAAGGTTTTAATTTTTTTGTAAATGGTTTTTTGCAGAGGATCAGGCCTGCGTAGTTTTGGGTAGAGGGAAATGAAGATTTTTTTTCTTTTTTTTTTTAGAATACAAGGGAGATGAGAAGAGTCGTAGCGCGCCAAGATTTCGAACTAAGGGTAAAAAATTTTGAGACGGTTCATATGGACTGGACTAGGCATATCTTCTCCATCTAGGTCCATGAGCATGGCGGCACCGCCCGACAAAATTTTCTTGACGATGTATGGGCCTCTCTAATTGGGCTTGAATTTCCCTCCAGTGTCCCAGATGGGTTCTACTATTTCTTTGAGGGCTAAATCCCCTTCTCGAACGTCGCAGTCTTTGACTCTCTTATTGAATGATCGTGCTATACGGTGATGGTACCCTTGTATGTAGTATAGATCTTTCAATCTCTTTTCATCTAGGAGGATCAGCTCATTAAGACGGCTCTGGTACCAGTCTTCTTCACCGACCTGGCTTTCGAGCATGACACGAAGGGAAAGGATTTATAGCTCCACGGGTAGGACTGCTTCTATGTCGTAGACTAGAGAGTAAGGGGTAGCTCCATTAGAGGTTCATATTAAGGTTCGATAGCCCTAGAGGGCGTAAGGGATTCGATCGGTCCAATCTCGATAACTTTCGATCATCTTACTGATGATGGCTTTGAGTTTCTTGTTGGTAGCCTCGACTGCACCATTGGTTTGAGGTCGGTAGGGAGAATATTTGTGTATCTGAATCCCATACTCGTTGACCACTTATGTGACTTCTGCCTCAAAATACAACCCGTTATCTGACACTAGCTCGTGCGGGACCCCATATCGGCAGATGATGTTCTTCTTGATGAATTTGGCCACTTTCTTGGCATTCAAAATTGCATATGACTCAGTTTTAACCCATTTGGTGAAATAATCAATGGCAACTAGAATGAACTCATGCCCGTTGGAAGCCTTGGGTGTAACTTTCCCTATGATGTCGATGCCCCGGGTGGAGAACGACCAGGGAGAAGTCATGTTATACAATTCATGTGGAGGCATGTGTTAAAGGTTGGAAAACTGTTGGCATATGAGGCATCTCTGGACATAGGAGGTGCAATCCTGGATCATGGTGGTCTAGTAGTAGCCTTGTTAGATGATCTTCTTGGCAAGCATGAGACCATTTATGTGGGGCCTGCATTCCTCGTTGTGGATTTTCTGCATTACCTCTTCAATGTCAGC
Organism: Sambucus nigra; assembly: GCA_949130495.1. Lineage (NCBI taxonomy): Eukaryota > Viridiplantae > Streptophyta > Magnoliopsida > Dipsacales > Adoxaceae > Sambucus > Sambucus nigra. The sequence goes on from OX422212.1 coordinate 502,704,064, forward strand.
CCCTGCAATGCAGTGTAGATGGGTTCCATCGAAGTTTCTCTTAAACAGTGATTTGTAATGGATGATTACTGGGTGGCCAGTCTTCAGAGGGTTTCCTGGTCTTTCTTGTTGGAATCCTCGGGATACCTACCATGCTTGAGGAGGTTCCAGATATCATAGTACCAGTAATTGGATAGCTCGGGGTCTTCTTTAGTGATGAGCTCAATGTGGTAGCAATGGGTTGGTTTATCTTGCTTTTGAACTAGGAAGAGGGCATTGTTATTCCTTCGAGCATGTCAACCATGGAGTCTAGGGTAGCAAGGGCATCGGTTATGTTATTTTGTTCTCGAGGTAGTTAATGGAAGGTGATGTCTTGGAATTTAGAGGCTAGTTCTTCTAAGTGGGCATAGAAGGGTTGGAGTTTCTCGTCCTTAATTTTCCATTTTCTAAGCACTTGACCAGTGATGAGGGCAGAATCCTTGTAGACATATAGGCATTGAATTCCTTTATTGAGAGCAAATTTGAGACCTACAGTACACACCTCGTATTCAGTCATGTTATTGGTGCAGGATAAATCCAACTTGATGGCGATGGGAGTGTGGGAGTCATCTGGGGCAATAAGAAGTATCCCAATTCCATATCCTTTTTTGTTGGTCGTGTCGTCAAAGAACATTTGCCATCGTAGATCGTCTTGAGCGGTGTAGAGGATGTTTTAATCTGGGCATTCATAGATCCAGTCACCAGCTTCTTTTGTGGGATAGTCAACGAGGTAGTCAGAGATGGCTCTTACTTTCATGGCTTTCTGCGTAACGTACATGATATCAAACTCATCTGGGAGCATCAACCATAGGTCCATTCGGCTAGATAAGGTGGGTTTATCAAGAAAGTATTTGATGGGGTCCATTCGGGATATAAGTTTGATGGGGAAGGCGATCATGTAGTGTCATAACTTTGGGGTGACCCAGATAAGTGCGACACATGCCTTTTCCAAAGCAGTGTAGTTGACTTCGTATCCAGCCAATTTGCGACTGGCATAAAATATAGCTCTTTCTTTATGAAAATCTTCAAGGTATTGGGCTAGCAAAGCCCCAGCTACAGTGTCGGTTACGGTTAGGTATAGGAGCAAGGGGAGACCAGGTTGTGGTGGCATGAGTATCGTAGGTTAGGTCAGGTATTGTTTGATTCGGTCAAAAGCTCCTTGGCAGTCCTCGTTCCAAACCTTGGTAGACTCCTTTTAGAGGAGTTTGAAAATCGATTCATAGATGGACGTTAGATGGCTGATGAACCGGATGATGTATTGCAATTTCCCAAGGAAACCACAGAATTTTTTCTCCGTTCGGGGATGTGGCATCTCAAGTATGGCTTTCAGCTTTGCAGGATCCACTTATATCCCCTTCTCACTGACCATAAATCCCAAGAGTTTTCCCTTTGTAACGTCGAAGACACATTTATGTGGATTGAATCTCATCTTATATCGTCGCAATCGTTCGAAGAACTTTCTGAGAGCAGGAACATGACCTTCTCTAGTTTTGGATTTAATAATCATATCATCCACATAGACCTCGACTTATTTATGAATTAGATCATGCAGGATGGTTGTGGCAGCCCTCTAGTAGGTAGCCCCAGCATTCTTGAGACCAACTGGCATAACAGTGTAGTAAAAGGTTCCCCATGGGGTGATGAGCACGATTTTTTCTTCGTGATCCGGTTGCATTTTGATTTGGGTGTACCCGACAAACCCATCGATGAACGACTTGAGAGCATGAATGGTTGTGTTGTCTACAATCATGTCTATATTGGGTAACGGGTAATCATCCTTTGGAGAGGCTTTATTTAAGTCCCTATAGTCTACACACATCTGAACTTTCCCTCCTGATTTCGGTATAAGCACTATGTTGGCTAGCCATGTGGGATATTCAATCACACGAATGAAGCCCACGTTAAAATGTTCGACCACCTCTTCTTTGACTTTAAACGACCATTCGGTGCAGAGCTTTCTCAGCTTTTGTTTAACTGGCTTGTAACCTGGGAGAGTGGGGATCTCATGTTGAGCTATTTCGGGATCAATGTCGGGCATATCGTCATAAGACCACGCAAAGACATCCATGAATTCTTTCAGCAGTTCTTCGAGTTGTGCTCGCTCATGCTCGTCTAGGGTATCCCCTATCCTAATCTCGCATAGTTGGCTACTAGAACCGAGGTTAACAATAACAGTTTCTTCTTCATTAACTCGAACCCGGTTATGTTGTTTGTTATTAACCTTATTTAGATCAGTTAAGAATTGTTCATTTAAAAATCATCATCATCAAAAGTTTGTTTGGAATCTAAACAATTAATGTAAGGCACGGAAAGATACTCAAAATCTTTATTTATTTCATTGATAGGAAAAACAGCATTGAGAACCTCATTAAAGGAGGTATTGATTACATTTGAGCAAGGATAGACAATAGAAGAAGAAATGGGGTAAACATTGGGATTAGGTGGGATTTCAACAGGTAGAACTGGCACAGCATGCCAGTTGAGGAGAGGTGTATCAGTAGCTTTAATCAAGTGGGATGGATCTGGTGATGTAGTGCTTGAATGAACCATGCAGAGTGTCAGCCCCAGTGTCTATAAGTTGAAGGAATTTTCGTAGTCACTTCCCTCATAATCTTCGGTATCTCTGATGAGCGGTTGTACATGATGTTGGGAACTTTCGGCCCATGGGTAGCTGTCCTGGAAAAAGATCTCCATTCCAGACTTCATCTTCTTGTCTGTATGGTCATACCATGGTTCTGGGAAGCCACAAAAGGGGAAGTACTCTCCCTCTTTAATGAATCGTCCATTTAAGGAGTCCCCTGGGATAGTCTGGATGCATTCTAGTCTTCTCTTTGGTGAAGACTGGTGGATCATTCTGAGCTCTTATCTGATGGTTGATACCCCAAACTATGAGGAGGGGAAGATTTTTCAGTTCAATGGGCTCAAGTATACCTTGTTGTCTTTGCTCGAGCCCCAGTCCGGGCGTGAAGTGCATGTTTCTGAACATCTGAATCACATTGACATTGCCATGAGGGTCATATTCTGGATAAACCCTTTCTTTGAAATTATCCCCTATCGGGAGTAGAAGTGGCTCAACTCGTAATCATGATAGGAGCATATCATTTAACCCGTGTTGTATCTCAAGGATTGTATTATTGGTGCTTGCACCCTCGACATTGTCATTGTTTCCCAAAATGGTGATGACTCATCTGTTGGCGAAGAACTTTAATTTTTGATGGAGTGAGGAAGACACACCCTTGATACAGTGGAGCCAAGGTGATCCGAGCAACAGGTTGAAATAAATTGGGATGTCAATAACTTAGAATTCAACGACAGGGTTTATAGGGTCATCCCCTATTACAAGTTTTATGGATCCCATCACTTCTCGACGAGTATTATCGTAGGCACGTATAACAGCGGAGGTTGGAGCGATGTCACTTTCCTTCTATCCTAAGCATTTGAAGGTACTTAATGGGAAGACATTCAAAGCGGATCCATTATCGACAAGAGATAGTGGTACGATCTTCCCTATAACTTAGACGGAGATGTTGATTGCATGATTTTGGTTTGGCCCAATTCTGGGAATTTCTTCTTCAGAAAAGGATAGCATTCGGGTAGAGGTCAAGGATCCGACTAAATTTTCCGCTTCTTCTGGCGTGGTAGAAGGAGGAACTATAGGTCCAGTGAGAAACTTGATCAAATCATTTATGTGCAGCTGGGAAGACATGAAAAGCCCCTATAAAGTGATGTTAGCTTGAGTTTTCTTCAGTTGATATTGAGGATCTTGCTCTCCTCGAGGGTTATTTCTGGCATAGGAAGGTTTTCAATGCCCTTCCCTTTGTCATTGGTTGGTGGTAAGTTTGGGATCTAGTAATGCCTCCCTGATCTAGTCATGTGATTTACTGAAGAAGGGAAGATTATGAACCTTATTTCTTCGTCAATCTCAGGTTGTTATACCATCTTGTTTATTTCTCCGAGGAGCTCCTCAAATGATATCATCCCGTACATGTCGACTATCGGGCCAATTTTCTCTAAATCTTTCCCTTTATTTGAATCTTCGAATTCTTCCCCCATCCGGTGGCAATAATTCCATCTTTCCTTGTAAAGTCATTACATTCCACAACTTCAATGGCTTCTTCATACAGTTCTTCCCATTCTATGGGGATGAGTAAGGGTGAAGGGACCAGGCGTCCTTATAGATTTAGAGTATCAAGTAACTCGGTCATACTTTAAATATCGTTGGTTTGCCTGAATAATTCTTCCATGATCTGGACAACGTCATCTAGGCTGACTTCATCGGTTGGTACCACCCAACTGTTTGACTTTCGGGCCCATTTTCATGCTTCTAAGAATAGCGTACTGAACTTCTGGCAATCAATGATCATCTGTGAGGGAAATTTCAACCCGAACTCTAAGAGTTGGTTTAACACTTCTGATAATTCCATACTTCCATTTTCAGAACGGGTACGGACAACGATGCATGCTCTGGTAAGGAGTGACAGTGTTTGATCAACGAGGCTAATAGGGTGTAGAAGTAAATATGGTCAAGTTTGGAGAGGTTTCGGAGAGTGTATGGGTGTGATTTGAGTTGAGGGATCAAATTCTGGGTTCATTTCTAGGAAGATAGCATTGGTATGATTTGGGAGTGGGTTATGAGTAGTGTTTGGGTTAGGATTGGCTGGTGGGGTGATGGTACCCCGGTAAATTAGACCTTGGATTATGTTTCAGAGGTAAAAGCATTAGTCGGTGGTATGGCCATCAGTTTGGTGAAAGGCACAATGGGCATCTGCCTTGAAGTTTCTTGGAAGTGGATTTGGCAATGGACGGGGGTCCAAGGGTTTGATAAGGTTTCAGCTTAACAGGGCTTGATAAACTTTGGAGAGGGGGGAATGGAGCTCGGTGTATTCCTTTCGAACTGGGATAGGGCGGCTTTCTGGTACCCACTAAGTGGTTGGTTAAGAGATGTTGTTAATGGTTGAGACTGCAGCACTAGCAGGTTTGTCATATTTTCTGGGGGTTAACTGTCCGGACACTTTCTTTGGTTTAACCTCTATTTTATCAAGACCTTCCTCGATTTCTACTCATGCTTCTCTGAGAGCTCGGAAGTGAGGATAGTATTGTCCTCCCATTGATGCTCGACATGGGGCAAGAAGTTCTTCTTCACTATGCTGACTTGTTCTTCCTCGGATGGCCGATTGGTCATGGTGGATGTTTTTTCCCTCTATCGGGCTATGAATTTACTGACTGATTCCCCAGAGTTCCGTTTGAGCAACTCCAAATCACGGTGGGTGACCTCAAGCTCTTTATTGTATTTATACTGCGACATGAATTCTTGGGCTATATCTTCCCAACTACGGATTCTGGACTCCTTGAGAGACAAAAACCATCGGAGGGCGTTATCCTTCAAAGTTTGTTGAAATAATTGGGCCATCACATCTTTATAATCCCCTAGGAGAGTCATGGAACAGTGATAACTACAAATATGAACAATCGGGGGTCGACTTTCTCCGAATTTCTCGATATTTAGAATCTTGAACTTCTCGGGTAACTATTCAAGTAATTTCTCGATAATTAGAATCTGGGACTTAGTAAGGAAAATTACTTGAATAGTGAACCTTGGACTTTCTTCGAATTTCTCGATATTTAGAATCTTGAATTTAGAATCTTGAACTTCTCAGACTTTCCTTACTAAGTCCAAGGTTCACTATTCAAGTAATTTTCCCTTTCTTACTCAACCACCGATAGATCACTCTGAGCCATTGCTAGAGTTATTTTTTATATCTCCGCTGGAATTGGGAGAAACAAAATATCCCCGATCAAAGCGTACCCAAAATATGCTATGGGTATTGTACTTCTAATCCTATCCTTTCCTAGACGACAAAATCTAGGCGATATCTGAAACGAAACAAGAGCAACTCTTATCAGAATGTCAATCAAGTGAATATACTTCACAGAAGAAAACAACACAGTGAACACAACAGTCCTAATTGTAAGGATTTATGTCAAGAACGTTAACGGAAGAATGCAGAAAACTCGCACAGATCCTAAGGACTCTAGAACCTGATGCTCTGATACCATCTGTAACACCGCACCTAAAATAATAACGGGTGGCCAGCCCTATACTATATTAAATCAATAGTTTTAGATGGTCCAGTCTCAACATCAACTGTCAGTACTATATAATATAGGACTAACTACCCGATATCATATAGGCGAGATGTTAAAATTTTAATAAAATATGCAGCAGACAACAAACCAACACTACTAGTAAAGAAAAGAAAGATGCCTGAAAGAACTAAGATAAATGAAATGCTAGAAATAAAATGAAATAAATAAATACAACTGAATATACTACAAAGAAATAAACCCGAATAAGTTGTCGGGTCATAGCCAATACAATGACTGAAATGAAATAAATATAAACATGTATATAAATATCCCTTGGGTACAAACCCGATATACAACATGAATCCTACCTAGAAATTTTTTTCAAAGGAGGAAGCGACTACATTCTACATCCCGCATTAGTCCGCACCTGTCGCGGCTCCCAATACCCTGGATAGAAGGTCATCCGGCATCCATGCGGTAGGACACCTGTAGTAATATATATATACAGGCAAGAGAGAAAAGTAAACGGGTCAGAGCCCGAGTTGTGAAAATATTTAGCAAGTGTGTTAACCATGCATAATATATATCGGTGCACTTATTTCATAATTAAAAGTGGAATCGCACTCTCCTGGAACCCCAACTCACCTCTCATCTAAAGGCGCGCACCTATTCGCGTCCTCAACTTTTAGTTAAATTACCCCCATTTATTAGGACAACCTAACTTATCGTAGGCCTATCCTATACCTACGAGATCTACCTTCCTATCATAACCCAAGAATCCACCCCTTTTCTAAACAGAGTTAAGTATTTATTTTCAATCATATGTGCCTTATTGGGCTTAGTGGATTCCGGTTTATAATTTAACCATTTATAAATTTAATAAGTTACCCAATATGCATTTGGGTTGAAACATATCATTTAATTTCTAATTAATAAGCATGCAAATTTATTATTGACACAACTTCCCTCCAATTTCAACGCTGCGCTGCGTTTCGTGCGTGGAGTGTCTCGCAAAGCGAAATCCAAACAAGGGACCACCCCGTTACACTACACCTTGTCAACGTCGATCCTGGAGATCCATTATGCCACACATAAATATCGACAGAACTTCTCTCTAATCTCAACAATGTACTACGTTTCATGCGTGGGGTGTCTCGCAAAGCGAAATCCAAACAAGGAACCACCCCGTTACACTACTCCTTAACAATGTCGATCATAGAGATCCATAATGCCGTACATACCATAATTGGAAGAACTTTTCTCCAATCTCAGCACTGCACTGCGTTTCATGCGTGGGGTGTCTCGCAAAGCGAAATCAAAACAAGGAACCACCCCGTTACACTACTCCTTGACAATGTCGATCCTAGGGATCCATAATGCCATGTATACAATATTATACTACTACTACAAATAACATCTCCAATAATATCCTTGGGATGATGTAACCGACATATTCATTAAATGCGATACATCAACCCCCATCAATCTAGTACACCATATTCATCCAAGATGTACTCCACAAAGATTCTATATCCTTTCATCTATAGGATATATAAATATATATATATATATATATATATATATATATATATATATATATGCATTTTATTCTCACCATATATATATATATAACAATCATCCATACCCATGACCAAGTGTACATATCATATCTGATGTACAATGGACATGCACATAATCCACCCGGCTACATATATCGCCTATAAAACTGCATCAATGCTATCATCCTCCCAGTGCCCGGCTCACGTAGCGACTGGGGACCACCTGGTGGGGATCAACGACACCCACCTCATGATAACTCACACACACGACGTCCCGGGAAGCGGTCATAGCTCCAACTGGCAATGGAATGAAACATACCCACCACGTCTCATCCCAAAAATATATATATCGTATAATAAAACACGGGATGACTATGACCTGGGGAATATCCACACCCTGCTCTATATGCCACGATACTCACCCTCTGCGCGGAAACTTCCCAATGATAGCATGAGCAGGGTATGCTTAACCACAATAGTATATATATCGCTCACATGCGCAATATACATACATCCATATGATCCCATCATATGATCAAATATTAAACCATCATATACGGTTTAAGTATCCATACCATGTATGTCCACAACATAAATATGTCCATATATTCATATTCATACAGATATATATATATACACATATTCACATATCCATATATCTATATATATAAACTAATTCCCGTTCATAAGTATAAGATATATAAACCCGGCTATAAGTATACATAATCCTCAATATACAAGCCGTCACCACAATTTCCTTTAATTTATCTCGATATGTCAATACAATCCCTCACTTGAAACATATTCAATCATTTTTCCTATGATGAATAGTCTCCCAAAATCATATGTATTTATATATACATATATATTCAACCTTAGGGTTATCACCCAAAATTTTGTGTAGGAACCCATCACTACACATTTCATCCATATTCGATAGTACATAATTACCTTTAGTACTATTTAACCATAGGCACATACATGACTTAATAGTCTAAAACCTCAAATTATTCCAACCTCATTTCAAGTATTGGAATCTCAATGGTTATTTTCCCACAATTACGTGTATACTATCCTAACTAGAATTTATGCTACCGCTTATTCTAGTCGATAGTACGATCCAAATCGTTCCCAATTTCACCTATGGTTCAATTAATCTTATGAACCCTTACTCCTATTAAGTTATCGATTGTTCCTTATTCTGAACATTTCTAAGGATATGAGACCCCTCACTCTCTAAGAGTTCTCAACCTCACATCATATTTATACCTTTTTATCTATAATTGGTATTCCCAACCTCAATGAGGTTTCCCCTCAATCTCCATATGCAACTCCAATACATACATGGATACATTTCTCCCAAATTACCCTAAGGAGTCCCCAAAATCCTAATGTGTGAGAAAATCCTTGTATGTATCCAAGAACATATCTCTTACATCATAAGAGAAGGCCCCCAAATCAATAAACCCAACCAAAAAGGGTTTGGAATCACTATGGAGAAAATACCTCAAAATGCCCTGTTTTCGAATCGATTCGGCCCAAGAAGCGAATCGATTCGGCCCATCCGAATCGATTCAGTCCAAGGGACCTGAGAGTCTGCTACTTACCGAATCGATTAGCTAGGGGCAAATCGATTCGTCCCTAAAGACCTGAGAATACTGCAACATAGCGAATCGATTCGCTAGGGGCGAATCGATTCGGCTTGTGCAGCAAGCCACAAAAATGGCTGATTTTTCCAAAGCCCAAATTCTCCAAAATTCAATTTATACCTTTTCTAACCCTTAACATTCAACCTCAACATAATTTCAAACATCAAAACTCATCCTTTATCTAATCTCATCAATTTATATCCCTTAAACCCAATTATAATCTTCAATTTCAAGATTTAAACCAAAATTTAGGTTTTGATGTTTATATCCAAAAACCATTTCTTTAACCCACAAATTATGAAATAAAATACACAAATGACTTATTTAGAAAGATTAAACACTTGCCTCGATTTTGTAGAGGTTGGATCATCCTCGATGTCGCGGTTGGGCCGGAATCTCCAAGCTTTTCTCCCTCTCTCTTTTCCTTTCTTCTTCTTTCTCTTTTCTCTCTTCTCTTCTCTTTTCTTTCTCTAAATGAGAAGGCTTGTCCCGTAAGCCTCTTAAATCCCTTAAAACAATAAACCCAATTTTAAATGTTCATACACACTTTAAATGACTCGTTCACTCCAAATCGAGTCAACTGACTTAAAAATATTCCGGAGCCGAAATAAAACTCAATGACAGTCATTTTGACTATCTCGACCCTTCCGGGATCAATGGTACCCTCAAAATCAACATTCGAAATACTTTAAAACGTCCTTTATTTTTGGACTTAAATTCCCAATTTTAGAATTATCCAATTTAATTAAATTTTATTCTCCCAAAAATTTAATTTCTCAGTCTCAAAAATCATGGGGTGTTACAATCTTCCCCCCTTACAAAAATTTAGCCCGCGAAATTTAAGACATGCCTAGGACCTCAATATCATCTTGTCCTTACATCAATCCTCAAGATCACTATAACGATCCTTTCCAGTTCTCACGTCGAGCCATATAAATTTTAAAATCAACTAGCTACCCAGGGCGCCCATACACCCTGTATCCGAGTTTCCACTCGTAGAATTATAATCAGGCTACATTAGCCTCAAATCATAATATAACCCTCGGCATTATAATCTATAACAACATACTAAATATATAAAAGTTTGAAAAATTCCCAACGGTTGAACTCTCCTCAATTCCTGACGCTATCTACCTTCGTGCGGTGGAGGTCTCTCAAGCGAAATCCAAACAAGGAACCCTCCCAATACACTACTGCGTAGTTAGGTCGGGGATTGAGATTAGTTGAACCAGGGTTAAGGTTTTATAAAAGATTTTCATATTTTAGATATTGCCCTAGAGCCTATACAATAACATAATATAAAACAAATCCATGTCTTTCGACATGCCAAGAAAAACACCTTATGTTTAGGACACAAGGCCTCAACAAACACAATACTCTAACCAGTACCTAGTTCTCAAAACTTAGCACAACTATGAGCTAAATTATCCGCTCAACATAAATCTACTAAACTCTGAACCTCACAGTTATAAAATTCCTCTACATTAGATCAACACCTTTCCATAAACTAAGCTCTTCCCTCAATGAACCAATAACCTTAACCATTTACATTCCCAAAATCAATAGAGCCACTCTCTACTAGCTCATTATAAGACGTTTTACTATTCCAAAAGATGTCGCATAAAGACCACACTTGCTCACTCCTCCCCTAGGCCTAATTCTCCTCAAAGAAATACCTTCCTCATAAATCCTTCCTAACCATTTTGAAGGACAAAACGCTATGGTGACTACCTAAAACTCCCTCTGTCCTACACAACGAAACTGAGTCTCCAAATTCTCTTCCTCTTCCCAGAAGGCAATACTCCTGATATTGGGACAACTACACCTTCCTCACATCGGTAAGAGTCACCAACACCAGGTATCCTAACGAAGGTTAACGGGTCTCTCAACCTAAACCTCCCAAGGACTACACTAACCTCTCCTTAGACTTTCCTTACTAAGTCCAAGGTTCACTATTCAAGTAATTTTCCCTTTCTTACTCAACCACCGATAGATCACTCTGAGCCACTGCTAGAGTTCTCTTTTATATCTTCGCTGGAATTGGGAGAAACAAAATATCCCCGATCAAAGCGTACCCAAAATATGCTATGGGTATTGTACTTCTAATCCTATCCTTTCCTAGACGACAAAATCTAGGCGACGTCTGAAATGAAACAAGAGCAACTTTTATCAGAACGCCAATCAAGTGAATATACTTCACAGAAGAAAACAACACAGTGAACACAACAGTTCTAATTGCAGGGCTTTATGTCAAGAACGTTAACGGAAGAATGCAGAAAACTCGCACAGATCCTAAGGACTCTAGAACCTGATGCTCTGATACCATCTGTAACACCCCGCCTAAAATAATAACGGGTGGTCAGCCCTATACTATATTAAATCAATAGTTTTAGATGGTCCAGTCTCAACATCAACTATCAGTACTATATAATATAGGACTAACAACCCGATATCATATAGGCGAGATGTTAAAATTTTAATAAAATATGCAACAGACAACAAACCAATACTACTAGTAAAGAAAAGAAAGATGCATGAAAGAACTAAGATAAATGAAATTCTTGAAATAAAATGAAATAAATAAATACAACTGAATATACTACAAAGAAATAAACCCAAATAAGCTGTCGAGTCACAGCCAATACAATGACTGAAATGAAATAAATATAAACATGTATATAAATATCCCTGGGGTACAAACCCGATATACAACATGAATCCTACCTAGAAATTTTTTTCAAAGGATGAAACGACTACATTCTACATCCCGCATTAGTCCGCACCTGTCGCGGCTCCCAATACCCTGGATAGAAGGTCATCCGGCATCCATGCGGTAGGACACCTGTAGTAATACATATATACAGGCAGGAGATAAAAGTAAACGGGTCAGAGCCCGAGTTGTGAAAATATTTAGCAAGTGTGTTAACCGTGCATAATAAATATCGGTGCACTTATTTCATAATTAAAAGTGGAATCGCACTCTCGTGGAACCCAACTCACCTATCATCTAAAGGCGCGCACCTATTCGCGTCCTCAACTTTTAGTTAAATTACCCCCATTTATTAGGACAACCTAACTTATCATAGGCCTAGCCTATACCCACGAGATCTACCTTCCTATCATAACCCAAGAATCCACCCCTTTTCTAAACACAGTTATTATTTATTTTCAATCATATTTGCCTTATTAGGCTTAGTGAATTCCGGTTTATAATTTAACCATTTATAAATTTAATAAGTTACCCAATATGCATTTGGTTTGAAACATATCATTTAATTTCTAATTAATAAGCATGCAAAATTATTGTTGACACAACTTCCCTCCAATTTCAACGCTGCGGTGCGTTTCGTGCGTGGGGTGTCTCGCAAAGAGAAATCCAAACAAGGGACCACCGCGTCACACTACTCCTTATCAACATCGATCCTGGAGATCCATTATGCCACATATAAATATCGACAGAACTTCTCTCTAATCTCAACAATGTACTACGTTTCTTGCGTGGGGTGTCTCGCAAAGCGAAATCCAAACAAGGAACCACCCTGTTACACTACGCCTTGACAATGTCGATCATAGAGATCCATAATTCCGTACATACCATAATTGGCAGAACTTTTCTCCGATCTCAACACTGCACTGCGTTTCATGCGTGGGGTGTCTCGCAAAGCGAAGTCCAAACAAGGAACCACCCCGTTACACTACTCCTTGACAATGTCGATCCTAGGGATCCATAATGCCATGTATACAATATTATACTACAACTACAACTAACATCTCCAATAATATCCTTGGGATGATGTAACCGACATATTCATTAAATGCGATACATCAACCCCCATCAATCTAGTACACCATATTCATCCAAGATGTACTCCACAAAGATTCTATATCCTTTCATCTATAGGATATATAAATATATATATAGGCATTTTATTCTCACCATATATATATATAACAATCATCCATACCCATGACCAAGTGTACATATCATATCTGATGTACAATGGACATGCACATAATCCACCCGGCTATATATATCGCCGATAAAACTGCATCAATGCTATCATCTTCCCAGTGCCCGGCTCATGTAGCGACTGGGGACCACCTGGTGGGGATCAACGACACCCACCTCATGATAACTCACACGCACGACGTCCCGGGAAGCGGTCACAGCTCCAACTGGCAATGAGACAAAACATACCCACCACGTCTCATCCCAAAAATATATCTATCGTATAATAAAACACGGGACGACTATGACCTGGGGAATATCCATACCCTGCTCTATATGCCAGGATGCTCACCCTCTGCGCGGAAACTTCCCAATGATAGCATGAGCGGGGTATGCTTAACCACAATAGTATATATATTGCTCACATGCGCAATATACATACATCCATATGATCCCATAATATGATCAAGTATTAAACCATCATATACGGTTTAAGTATCCATACCATGTATGTCCACATCATAAAGATATCCATATATTCATATTCATACAGATATATATATATATACACATATTCACATATCCATATATCTATATATATATAATAATTCTCGTTCATAAGTATAAGATATATAAACCCGGCTATAAGTGATGATGCTAAGATTTAGCACCACCGGATAAGTGATAGTAAGCTCAAACAGTAGCAGCCATGGAAACCATAGAGATGTATAAGTGTATAAGTATGTAGAAGGGGATGAGTATAAGAAGAACTAAGACAATGATGTATAGTGGTTCAGCCAATTTGGCCTACATCCACTGTGAGTGTGTGATCCACTAAGTATGGGCACTAATGGCCTTGGATACAACGCACATAACCCTCTCTCTCTCTCTACTGTGTGTACAAGCAGAGTTTTAGCTAGGGCTACATTTAATTAATCGATCCCCTGTAGGGTTGTAGGTGACAAGTATATATAGGTCTTGGGGGGTGTAGTGTACCCCCCAAGTATGCATGGTGCATGTGAATGATGATCTAGCCAATCCCCTGTTGACACCTGTAGATGCCAAATGATGACATAATATTCCCTCACGTGAGGGTGTGATTTGGTTATAACGGTCTTCCACGTGCCATGTGAGCCTCACGCGCACTGTTCCACGCGTCTCCCAAACCATGCGCTGTCATGATGTCACCCTCGGCCTATGAGCCGAGGCCGAGGGCAAAGTTTCTTCCAGTAGTGAGCCTGGCTCAATTCTGGCCTCGTACTGTCGTACCCCCGGAGGGTCGTCTGGAGAGTGGTGAAGGGTCGGCCCCTCGTAGGGTCGTTTGGAGCCTGGTGAAGGGTCGGCCCCTCGTAGGGTCGTCTGGAGCCTAGTCATGGGTCGGCTCCTCTGAGGGGTCGTATGGAGCCTGTAGGAGGGGTCGGACCCTCGTAGGGTCGTCCGTTTGGAGGTTATCATCAGCCAGGCCGAGGATATAAACGGGTATATCAATCACCCCCTAGCCCTTAGCCATAGGTGTTGTTGAGATGGCTGAGGGATAGTGTTTTAAATGATATGCATGTATGATCGGTTAGGTGAGTGACACCTGGGCAGATACTCATTGTTGTTCCAGTTTCCAAGGCATGGCGGCTGCACACTGCGCTTGGGGCCTTGCACCCTAATGATGCCTTCCTCGTGGGCTGTGTCCTGCCTTGGTCAATGGGCCCACTCATTGCTAAGGTATTTAAGATATTTTCAAACTCTCTCTCCTTCTTCTTCTTCTTCTTCTTCTTCGCGCCCAAGCCTTCTCTCTCTAAAATTTTATCAGTTTATCGCCATTTTCTGCAGCCTTTAATCCTTCAAGCCTAGCAACGTTCTTGCTCTCTTTATCAAGTAATCTCTTTCATCCAGCGCTCTCTTTTGCCTTCATTTCTATTTGATTTTTAGGGTTGTGGGGTTTCATTTTCTTTGGGTTATCCCATAGCTTTTTCTGGTGTCTTCTCCGACAACTGTTTCTTGGATGTTCTTGAGTGTTCTTGAGTGAAAATCATCAATTCCCTAATTAATCCAAAAGTCTAATTCGGTCAACTAACAACTTGTTTGTAGTTAAGTTCCTCAAATTCCTCCAAGTGTAGGGTCTTCCCTTTTAATGCTTAGGAAGCTTTACAGTTTAGCGTCTGAATTCCCATCCTTGAGAGAAAAGCTTTTTGTAGAGATCAGACGAGTAGAGGAAGAGGAAGAGAGGAGACGAGGGGCCGACCCTAATTGGGTACGACCCATCTTTCCCATTCCTCTTGCCACCATAAAACCGTTTGAACCGTCTGAGTCCTGTGGGTTGTCCCATCGTCCAGCCGAGCGTCATTCAAGCGAGATGGATGAGAGAGCGTCCTCACCAACTGGCGCTGGACCTTCCGGTAGGCGTGAGACATCTGACCTAAGCCCAGGCCGAGAGGCCGAGGGCATGTTCCCCTCTGAGGCAGTCCCTGTAACAACCCTTTCTCCCTATGCCTTCCAAGTGGCTTTCCCCCAGGGCCCTCCGGCAGATGACGGGAATGAGGACAAGGATGATGATACAGATGATGAAGTTGATACCTCCCATGCCTCGTCCTTTATCTCCTCTGTTAGGGATCGTGACCTCCTGATATGGAGGCATGTCTATGGAGTGCCCCCCAGCGTGACTATGAGGGTTCCCTCTGAGGATGAGAGGGTTTTTTATTGTGGCGAGGGAGAGGTTGCAGTTTATGAACAGATGTTCAAAGTTGGAGTCAGATTCCCTTTGCATACTGCCATCGTAGATATCATATCTGCCCTGGGTGTTGTTCCCTCTCAACTTCCCCCCAACTCTTGGAGGACGATTCCGGGCTATATTTCCTTGTGGAAGAATGCCTTCACCGAAGAGCCCTCGGCTGACCTATTTTTGGGCTGTTACAACATCACCTCCTCATCCAAACAGCCTGGTTATTATCACCTGGGGGCAAGGAGGTCTGAGAAGAAACTCCTCCATGTGGCACAAACTTCCAACCATGATTGGAAAAAAGGTTTTTCTTTATCTCTGTGGAGTGGGAGCCTGTCGCCGATGGTCCGAGGGTCCCCAGGAAATGGTCTAACCCCTCCATGAAGGCCAGATCAAACCCTGGACTTAGCCTGGAGGAGAAGGACATTGTTGATTACCTGAGAGGACGAGGGAGAGAGGGTGAACTTGCAAAATTCGAAGACCTGATGACCCCTCGGTTCCTCAAAGAAGCTGGTCTGAGGGTCGGCCCTCTGACAGAACTATGTGAGTTATACTGAACATTTTCCATTCTTCGCCTGTTTTTGAAGTGTTTTCTCTTTAGATCTACATTTTTCTAACGTGTCGTCCTTTATCAGATCGTCCTGTAGGTATGTCAGATTATCTTTGGGAAATGACTGCTCCCAACTTATTATCTGGACTGGCCAAGAAGAAAGGGAAGGAGCCTCAACAGGCTCCGAGGAAGACAAGGGCCGCCGGGCCGATGGTGGTGGAGCCGACCACCGATAACAATAAAAGAAAGGAGCCTGAGGCCCCAGTTGACCCTCGGCCTAATTCTCGGACGAGGGCCAGGGTCGAAGCCTCTAAGGGGACGACCTCTTCATCCAGCATGGGGGCCTTCTGGTCTCAAAACCTGGCACATCTGAGGGTCGAGCCCTCTTCACTCATTGCAAACTTGAGGGCAGCCAAGGCCTCAATGTTCTCTGCACCCTCGGCTGCTTACTACGACTTCTTATCAAAGATGCCCCTCGCCAAAGTGTATGACTACGGTCTGCATGCCCTTGCATAGGTATTGGTTCTGACCCACATCTTTAATTTCATTCTTTCACTAACTATTCCCTCGACCCCTCTTGACATCTGTTTATTTTTCGTGCAGTCTATTTGTGCCTTCACCTCAGCCACCAAGTGGATGGCTGAGAACCAACAGAAGTTTCATGAAGCTGAGAGGGCCATTCAGCATGAGGCTGACTTGCAGACAGAGCTCGAGACTGCGAGGGCTGAACTGGAGAGTGCTAGGACTGAGCATGCTAGGGTCCTAGATGAGCTGACGAGACAGCATGATGCAGACCAACAGGCCAAGGACTTGCTGATAAAGGAGAAGGATGAGGCTTTACTCAACAAGGAAGTCAAGCACAAGACTGATCTCGCAGAAGCTGTCAGAAAAGCCGAGGCCAATGCTGTTGAGGCTTACAAGGTTTCTAACGAGTTTCAGGGCTTTGGACTTGAATATCTGGAGAGGGGGATCAGGACGGCCTGTCGATGGGTCGTCCTCAGATTTGGCGACTTCGTCTCCTCGGTCCACCCTTCAATTGAGCCAGTCGGATTGGACGACCCTCTGATCGCCGAGGCTCTGTCCCAAGTATAATCCCAAGTGCAGGTTGAGGGGGTCAGCACGTCTGAGGATCGGCCAGTTATGGTTGTTGAAGAGACCCCCTTGGTGGATGTTGAGGCTCTTCCCTCTGACATTGTCCCTTAGGATGGCTGCCTGTAGCCCATACCCTCACAATATATCTATTATTTTTGTACTCTTTTTTGTAAAACACTTGGATATCTTGTATCTCACTTTCATTAATATCATATCGTCTCCTTTACTGTCTTCTATATCAGCTTATTGCATGATTTGCTATTTTTTGTTAGCCACTAACCTTTCCCTCGTCTTTTTTTAGGACAGTGGTGGGTCGTCCCCTCCACTGGCCCTCATTAAAGCCGAGGAATTAAATTACCCAACATGATTTTAACAAAATCTACCCTCGTCTTCCTTGAGGACAGTGGTGGGGTCGTCCCCTCCACTGGCCCTCATTATGGCCGAGGGATTAACTTACCAAATTAATGGGAATTTCGCAATGTCTACTCTCGTCTTTCTTGAGGACAGTGGTGGGGTCGTCCCCTCCACTGGCCCTCATTATAGCCGAGGGATTAACTTACCAAATTAATGGTTTTTCGCAATGTCTACCCTCGTCTTTCTTGAGGACAGTGGTGGGGTCTTCCTCTCCACTGGCCCTCATTATAGCCGAGGGATTAACTTACCAAATTAATGGTTTTTAACAATGTCTACCCTCGTCTTTCTTGAGGACAATGGTGGGGTCGTCCCCTCCACTGGCCCTCATTATAGCCGAGGGATTAAATTACCAAATTAATGGTTTTTAACAAAGTCTACCCTCGTCTTTCTTGAGGACAGTGGTGGGGTCGTCCCCTCCACTGGCCCTCATTATATCCGAGGGTTCAACTTACCAAATTAATGGTTTTTAACAAAGTCTACCCTCGTCTTTCTTGAGGACAGTGGTGGGGTCGTCCCCTCCACTGGCCCTCATTATAGCCGAGGGATTAACTTACCAAATTAATGGTTTTTAACAATGTCTACCCTCGTCTTTCTTGAGGACAGTGGTGGGGTCGTCCCCTCCACTGGCCCTCATTATAGCCGAGGGATTAACTTACCAAATTAATGGTTTTTAACAATGTCTACCCTCGTCTTTCTTGAGGACAGTGGTGGGGTCGTCCCCTCCACTGGCCCTCATTATAGTCGAGGGATTAAATTACCAAATTAATGGTTTTTAACAAAGTCTACCCTCGTCTTTCTTGAGGAAAGTGGTGGGGTCGTCCCCTCCACTGGCCCTCATTATAGCCGAGGGTTCAACTTACCAAATTAATGGTTTTTAACAAAGGCTACCCTCGTCTTTCTTGAGGACAGTGGTGGGGTCGTCCCCTCCACTGGCCCTCATTATAGCCGAGGGATTAACTTACCAAATTAATGGTTTTTCGCAATGTCTACCCTCGTCTTTCTTGAGGACAGTGGTGGGGTCGTCCCCTCCACTGGCCCTCATTATAGCCGAGGGATTAACTTACCAAATTAATGGTTTTTAACAATGTCTACCCTCGTCTTTCTTGAGGACAGTGGTGGGGTCGTCCCCTCCACTGGCCCTCATTATAGTCGAGGGATTAAATTACCAAATTAATGGTTTTTAACAAAGTCTACCCTCGTCTTTCTTGTGGACAGTGGTGGGGTCGCCCCCTCCACTAGCCCTCATTATAGCCGAGGGTTCAACTCACCAAATTAATGGTTTTTAACAAAGGCTACCCTCGTCTTTCTTGAGGACAGTGGTGGGGTCGTCCCCTCCACTGGCCCTCATTATAGCCGAGGGATTAACTTACCAAATTAATGGTTTTTAACAATGTCTACCCTCGTCTTTCTTGAGGACAGTGGTGGGGTCGTCCCCTCCACTGGCCCTCATTATAGCCGAGGGATTAACTTACCAAATTAATGGTTTTTAACAATGTCTACCCTCGTCTTTCTTGAGGAAAGTGGTGGGGTCGTCCCCTCCACTGGCCCTCATTATAGCCGAGGGATTAAATTACCAAACATGATTTTAACAAAGACTACCCTCGTCTTACTTGAGGACAGTGGTGGGGTCGTCCCCTCCGCTGGCCCTCATTATAGCCGAGGGTTCATCTTACCAAATTAATGGTTTTTAACAAAGTCTACCCTCGTCTTTCTTGAGGACAGTGGTGGGGTCGTCCCCTCCACTGGCCCTCATTATAGCTGAGGGTTCAACTTACCAAAGTAATGGTTTTTAACAAAGTCTACCCTCGTCTTTCTTGAGGACAGTGGTGGGGTCGTCCCCTCCACTAGCCCTCATTATAGCCGAGGGTGGTTCTCTGTAGATGTTTCCATGCGTACTAGAACTGACAACCACAAGATGAGGGAAATACTGATATTTCTCATTAATTTTCCAAAGTGTTCTGTTGGAGTAACTCTCATTACAATTATGGTCTTTCAAGACCTTTCAACACTACTGATAGTATTTCTTCAAATGATCTGCATTCCAGGGGTTGGAAAAAGGTTCCCCTTCTAGGTTTTCTAGTCTATAGGTCCCAGGGACAACTTCATCGATGACCCTATATGGGCCATGCTAATTAGAATGGAGCTTGTTGTGCTTTTGCCAAGTCTTCTTGAGGACCAAGTCCCCCACTGCGATAGGCCTCTGTTTCACCCTCTGATTGTAAAACCTTGCGGTCCTCTGCTGGTAGGAAGCCTGCCTTATCTCAGCGTCCTCCCTCCTTTCCTCAATCAGGTCTAAGTCGAGTCTCCTCTCTTCCGCATTTCCCTGGGGGTCGTACATTTGGACCCTATGAGTAGGAAACTCAATTTCGGTGGGGATGACGGCTTCTGAGCCATAAGCTAGCATGAATGGGGTTTCTCCGGTAGAGGTCCTCACTGTCGTCCTGTATGCCCATAGTACGACATATAACTCCTCGACCCATCTTCCTTTTGCATCCTCAAGCCTCTTCTTGATTCCATCTAGGATTTTCCTATTCGTAACTTCGGTTTGCCCACTGGCCTGAGGTCGGCCTGGGGTGGAGAAGAATTGTTTGATACTTACCCTCTCACAATACTTCTGTAGAGAGGCATTCTTGAACTGAGTTCCGTTATCCGAGATGAGGGTGTTGGGTAGGCCATATCTGCATATCACATTTTTCCAGATGAACTGAAAGGTATTCTACTCTGTAATCATGACCATCAGTTCGGCCTCCACCCACTTTGAGAAGTAGTCAATCGCTACAATGAGGAACCGATAGTTGTTGACAGCTCTCGGTAAGGGTCCTACCAGGTCAATCCCCCACACTGCAAATGGCCACGGAGATGTAACGAAGGTAAGAGGCTGATGGGGTTGATGAAGGATGGTAGCAAATCTTTGGAATTTATCACAATTTTTTACATATGCTGCGGCGTCTTTTCCCAAGGTCGGCCACCAGTAGCCTTGGGTGATCACCCTCTTCGCTAGGGATCTACCCCCAATGTGGCTTGAGCACGACCCTTCATGCACATCTTGCAAAATGGAAGGGACTTCTGAGGGATGCACACACCTAAGTAGGGGGAGCAAAAACCCCTTCTTGTACAAGGTGTCTCCGATGATAGTGAATTTTGCAGCCCTGTACCTCAGCTTTTTCCTTTCTTGCCTTGCTTTTGGCATCACACCCTCTTTAATGTATCTGATCAGGGGGTCCATCCACGAAGCTTCTTGAGAAACATTTAGGCAATTTCTAAGTGTTCCCTCAGAGTCCTCAATAGTTGGCCGAAGCAAAATTTCTACTGGGACCGTCCTCCTAATGTCTGTTCTTGTTGCCGAGGCCAACCTATCAAGGGCATCAGCACGGCCGTTGTCGAGCCTAGGTATCCTCCTTAATTTCACTTCTCTGAAGCCCTTCAGTAATGAACTCACCTTCTCAAGGTACCTAGCCATCCTCTCGTCCTTAGCCTCGTAGGCTCCTAGTATCTGATTCACTACTAGCCTTGAATCACTATGGACCAAAATCTGGCCGACACTAAGAGACTTGGCCAAGGAGAGGCCTACTACTAAGGCCTCATATTCAGCCTCGTTGTTGGAAGCTTTGAAGTTGAACCTCAGGGCGTACTCGACGTCTGTGCCATCGGGTGCTGATAGTATCAGTCTAGCTCCACTTCCGCTGTCACGGGAGGACCCATCAACGAAGAGGCTCCACAGAGTCTTTCCCTCTGAAAAATTTCCCTCAGAGAGGGACCCCTGTCTAAAGATGAATCTTCCCTCTTCATTTTCAGTCGCTTTCCTTCTAGCAGTGCTTGTCCCATCCCTATCTGCGGGTGTGCCAGCGGGTCTGTCTTCTGTATCCGTCTTCCCGAGGGTCTCACCCTCGGCCTCATCATCTTCCCAAGTGAACTCAGCCACGAAGTCTGCCAATGCCTGCCCCTTAATGGTCGTCCTAGGCTGATACACAATGTCAAACTCCCCCAGCTCTATAGCCCAGGCCATCAACCTACCTAATTTTTCTGGCTTATGTAGGACCTGCCTAAGAGGGGAGTCGGTGAGGATGACCATTGTATGGGACTGGAAGTACGGCTTCATCTTCCTCGAGGCATGGATCAAGGCGTAGGCTAACTTCTCCATCCTCGGGTATCTTTGCTCTGCCCCCTGGAGTGCCTTGCTGTTAAAATACACAGGCTTCTATATCCCGTCTTCGTCTCTCACAATGGTTGCACTGATGGCCGACTCTGGGACGGCGAGGTACACATAAAGTCGTTCACCCTGCACGGGTCATGATAGCAGCAAGGGAGACCCTAAGTACGTCTTCAGGTCCCTGAAAGCCTCATCACACTCTTCACACCATTCGAAGGCCTTCCTAAAGGTTTTGAAGAATGGCAAGCACTTATCTGTGGCCCTAGACACGAACCTGTTCAAGGCATCAACTCTCCCTGTGAGCCCCTGAACGTCTTTAATGGACTTGGGGGTCTTCATTTCAACAAGGGCCTTTATCTTTTCAGGATTGGCCTCGATGCCTCTTTGATTGACAATGAACCCCAAGAACTTCCCTGCTCCGACCCCGAAGACACACTTGGCCGGATTAAACTTCATCTTTTATTTGTCCATCGTATTAAAGGTCCTCTCCAAGTCTGCCACGTGATCCTCTGCCTTCAGACTCTTAGTCAGCATGTCGTCCACGTAGACCTCCATAGACTTCCCAATTTTGTCTTCAAACATTTTGTTTACGAGGCGCTGGTATGTTGCCCCCGCATTTTTTAGGCCAAAGGGCATGACCCTGTAACAGTATGTCCACTTGTCAGTGATGAAGGCGGTCCTCTCCGAGTCTTCAGGGTTCATGAAGATCTGGTTGTACCCTGAATAGGCATCCATAAAACTCATGAGCTCATGGCCTGCGGTAGCGTCTACCATCTGGTCAATGCGGGGGAGAAGGAATTTGTCTTTGGGACAGTGCTTGTTGAGGTCTGTGAAGTCCATGCACATTCTCCACTTGCCGTTGGCTTTTGGGACAATGACTGCATTGGACAGCCATTCAGGGTAGATGACCTCTCTAATAAATTCAGCGTCTTCTAATTTTTTGACCTCATCCCTGATGACCTCATATTTTTCTCTGGAGTAAATTCTCCTCTTCTGCTTCACCGGCTTCACTCCCTCTACCACATTGAGCTTGTGGCACATGATTTCAGGGTCAATCCCTGGCATATCTACATCGCTCCAGGCGAAAACGCTTCGTCTTCTCCTCAACAGTTTAATGAGGTCTTCCTTGATGTTGGGCTTCAGAGACTTGCCAACTTGGACGGTTTTTTCCGTGTCATCCTCATCGAGGATGATGGATTCTACCTCTTTCGCAGCCTCTCCTTTCTTCAGCTTCGTTTCATCTCTGGGGTCTAGGGTATCAATATTATAAGTGGTGGTAACCCTCTTGTGTGCCTCCCTTTCTTCAGCGGAGTTATAGTAACATTCTCTCGCTGTCGTCTGGTCTCCCTGAACTTACCCCACCCCGTAAGGGGTTGGAAATTTGATCATCTGATGGACCGTAGACGGTACGGCTTCAAACCCCTTGGGGGCCACACGCCCCAGTATGATGTTGTAGGCCGAAAACACCTGCTCATCCATCATAAAGAAACTGACCTTCTTGGTGAGCCATCTCGACCACTCGTCCCCCATCCTCACATCGGCCTCATATACCCCTAGTGGATGAACCTTTTCCCCACTGAACCCAATCAATGGATGATGGTAGGGGACGAGTCTAGCACGGCTGAGACCCAAGGCTTTGAAGCATGGCCAAAACATCACATCTGCAGAACTACCCCCATCCACCAAGATCCTCGGTACCTCCCATCCGTGCACCCTAGTAGTGATGATGAGAGGATCATCATGTGGGACTAAGAGGCCTTTGAAGTCCATTCTTGAAAATCCCACTATCAGTGTGTCCATATCAACTTTCTTCCTTTTTTCTGACTTGACCTCCAGGGAGGTTACGTGTACCATCTTCGCCACTGCCTTGGCCTCAGCCACATGGGCCTTCCTATCGGCGACCTCAGACCCTCCTCCTGCAAGACCCCCGAAGATCATTCCCACTCCGAGCGAGATCATATTAAGCCTCTTGACAGGGCCGTGGTCGTCTCTCGGTGGGAGGTCAGGGTCGTCCTCATCATCAGAAGGGTCGTCCCCTCTTTTTTGAGGACCTTCTCTGCATGCATCGCCTCGCTTCTTTCTGGGTTCGTCCCCTCGGCCCCTCTTGAAGGCACCTTTGTCGACATACTTTTTGAGCTTCCCTTCCTTCAGCATCTTCTCAATCTCGTCTTTTAGAGAAAAGCATTTGTCTGTTACGTGGCCGTGGTCTTGGTGAAATTCACACCACAGGTTCTTATTCCTCTTGCCGGGGGCTGCCCTCAGCTTCTCAGGCCACTTCAGGGACCAGTCACTCTTAATCTCATTGAGAATCTGTTCACAGCTAACCTTCATAGGGGTGTACCCAGCGAACTTGTCATCCGTGGACCTCTTCTTCCCCTCTTTGTTCTTCTTAGGGTATTTACTCCAACTAGCACCTCCTCTTTCGTCTTCATATTTTGCATCCATCGCCTCTTCAGCGTTCATCACCTTTCCTGCTGTTGACAATAGTTCAGCCATCGTCCTCGGAGGGTCTTCAGCAAGCTTCCATAACAGCTTCCCCTTTTGGAGTCCTCCAATCAGGGCTGTCATATCTATGCTCTCCTCATAGTCTTCCACCTCCAGCTTCTCCTTATTGAATCTGGCTATATAGTCCCTCAGACTCTCACTCTTCCCCTGCTTAACATAGAGCAGGTGGGTGGTCTTCTTATGTGGCCTCACCCCAAAGCAGAAGTTATGGATGAACAGGTCTGCCAACTGCTTAAAGTTTTTAATGGAATTTTTTGGAAGAGACGTGTACCAGACATGCGCAGCCCCTGTCAAGGTACCGGAGAAGGCACGACACCTCATCTCATCTGAGATAGAGTATATGTCTGCTGCTGACTGATACATCTCCACATGGTGGACGGGGTTGGTGCTCCCGTCATACCTTGGGGTGACCACGGGTGGCTTGAATTTTGACGGCGTGGGGAAGTTGACTATCTTTGCCACCAAGGGTGAGCCTATGGTGTACCCCCTCTGAAGAGGGTCTCGGCTCTTCAATATATCACCGATCTTATCCTCTAACTGCTGGATTGAGTCATTCCAGGGCCTCACAGGGTCGGCCTGGCCGATGTTATCCCCTGCTGCCTCTCCGAGGTGGACGGAGGGTTCTGCTGCAGCAGGCCTGTGTCGGCTATTCACTTCCCTTTGGCCGTCATCTCGTCCTCGGGATCGTCCATCTTCTGCCTCCCTCCTGGATCTCGCGGCGCTTCTTGGCCTGGACAACTGTTCCCGCATGTCATTTACTGGGCCTAGCCTCTCAAAGGCCGACCCCCTGCTCAAGCGATCAAAAGCAGAGCCTCTTGGGCGATCATCAGGGTTTGGTCTCCCGTATTTTCCCCTACTGTCCTGGAGGGGTCGCACAGTATTGTTGGATACCTCGTAAGGTTCCCAGCACTCTATAGGAGCCTCCTCTCCCTCTAGATCTCCATACCTATCCTCAGGGCAAGGGTTTTCTTGCCTCCCCAGGCGTAGACGCCGGGGGTCAGTAACATCCCTACGCCGCTGAGGGGGTGGCAGGTCTTTGCGTGGTGCCTGGGCTGGTCCCCTGGCCTCATACTGCCCTGGAGCTGCCGTCGGAGTAATCATCTCAGGCGAAACCCCTGGTGCTCTTAGTATGTTCTGGCTTAGAGCTGTGAACTGCTCGTGCATCATCCGCTGGCTTGCTGCCAGAGACTTTAGGGCTGCCGCCACATCAGCCATCTCAGACTGAGGCAACGGCTGACTGGAACTGGGTCTTCCCCCCTCATCCGGTGGGGGAAGTGGTGGTGGTGGCATCTCAGGTGCCATGTGCTTGAGCTATGAAAAGTTGAACTGAAGAAAATACTGGTGAGCTTGGGAACCTTAGTGGGTCTCTTTCAATAGTGAAACACCTCCTCTCAGCGGGAGTGTTGGTTCACCACCAGAGTGCCCAGTGAGGTCAAGCTGTACAAAGGAAGAGATGTCTTCTCGTTCCCATAAACGGCGCCAAACTGATGATGCTAAGATTTAGCACCACCGGATAAGTGATAGTAAGCTCAAACAGTAGCAGCCATGGCAGCCATAGAGATGTATAAGTGTATAAGTATGTAGAAGGGGATGATTATAAGAGAAGGGGATGAGTATAAGAGGAACTAAGACAATGATATATAGTGGTTCAGCCAATTTGGCCTACATCCACTGTGAGTGTGTGATCCACTAAGTATGGGCACTAATGGCCTTGGATACAATGCACATAACCCTTTCTCTCTCTCTACTGTGTGTACAAGCAGAGTTTTAGCTAGGGCTACAGTTAATTGATCGATCCCCTGTAGCGTTGTAGGTGACAAGTATATATAGGTCTTGGGGGGTATAGTGTACCCCCCAAGTATGCATGGTGCATGTGAATGATGATCTAGCCAATCCCCTGTTGACACCTGTAGATGCCAAATGATGACATAATATTCCCTCACGTGAGGGTGTGATTTGGTTATAACGGTCTTCTACGTGCCATGTGAGCCTCACGCGCACTGTTCCACGCATCTCCCAAACCACGCGCTGTCATGATGTCACCCTCGGCCTATGAGCCGAGGCCGAGGGCAAACTTTCTTCCAGTAGTGAGCCTGGCTGAATTCTGGCCTCGTACTGTCGTACCCCCGGAGGTTCGTCTGCAGAGTGGTGAAGGGTCGGCCCCTCGTAGGGTCGTCTGGATCCTGGTGAAGGGTCGGCCCCTCGTAGGGTCGTCTGGAGCCTGGTGATGGGTCGGCTCCTCTGAGGGGTCGTATGGAGCCTGTAGGAGGGGTAGGCCCCTCGTAGGGTCGTCCGTTTGGAGGTTATCATCAGCCAGGCCGAGGATATAAACGGGTATATCAATAAGTATACATAATCCTCAATATACAAGTTGTCACCACAATTTCCTTTAATTTACCTCAATATGTGAATACAATCCCTCACTTGAAACATATTCAATCATTTTTCCTATGATTAATAGTCTCCCAAAATCATATGTATTTATATATACATATATATTCAACCTTAAGGTTATCACCCAAAATTTTGTGTAGGAACCCATCACTACACATTTCATCCATATTCGAAAGTACATAATTACCTTTAGTACTATTTAACCATAGGCACATACATGACTTAATAGTCTAAAACCTCAAATTATTCCAACCTCGTTTCAAGTATTGGAATCTCAATGGTTATTTTCCCACAATTACGTGCAAACTATCCTAACTACAATTTATGCTGCCGCTTATTCTAGTCGATAGTACGATCCAAATCGTTCCCAATTTCACCTATGGTTCAATTAATCTTATGAACCCTTACTCTTATTGAGTTATCGATTGTTCCTTAGTCTGAAAATTTCTAAGGATATGAGACCCCTCACTCTCTAAGAGTTCTCAACCTCACATCATATTTATACCTTTTTATCTATAATTGGTATTCCCAACCTCAATGAGGTTTCCCCTCAATCTCCATATGTAACTCCAATACATACATGGATACATTTCTCCCAAATTACCCTAAGGAGTCCCCAAAATCCTAATGTGTGAGAAACTCGTGGTATGTCTCCAAGAACATATCTCTTACATCATAAGAGAAGGCCCCCAAATCAATAAACCCAACCAAAAAGGGTTTTGAAACACTATGGAGACAATACCTCAAAATGCCCTGTTTTCGAATCGATTCGGTCCAAGGGACCTGAGAGTCTTCTACTTACCGAATCGATTCGGCCCTAAAGACCTGAGACTTCTGCAACATAGCGAATCGATTCGCTAGGGGCGAATCGATTCGGCTTGTGCAGCAAGCCACAAAAATGGCTGATTTTTCCAAAGCCCAAATTCTCCAAAATTCAATGTATACCTTTTCTAACCCTTATTCTTCAACCTCAACATAATTTCAAACATCAAAACTCATCCTTTATCTAATCTCATCAATTTATATCCCTTAAAACCAATTATAATCTTCAATTTCAAGATTTAAACCAAAATTTAGGTTTTGATGTTTATATCCAAAAACCATTTCTTTAACCCACAAATTATGAAATAAAATACACAAATGACTTATTTAGTAAGATTAAACACTTGGCTCGATTTTGTAGAGGTTGGATCGTCATCGATGTCGCGGTTGGGCCGGAATCTCCAAGCTTTTCTCCCTCTCTCTTTTCCTTTCTTCTTCTTTCTCTTTTCTCTCTTCTCTTCTCTTTTATTTCTCTAAATGAGAAGGCTTGTCCCGTAAGCCTCTTAAATCCCTTAAAACAATAAACCCAATTTTAAATGTTCATACACACTTTAAATGACTCGTTCACTCCAAATCGAGTCAACTGACTTAAAAATATTCCGGAGCCGAAATAAAACTCAATGATAGTCATTTTGACTATCTCAACCCTTCCAGAATCAATGGTACCCTCAAAATCATCATCCGAAATACTTTAAAACGTCCTTTATTTTTGGACTTAAATTCCCAATTTTAGAATTCTCCAATTTAATTAAATTTTATTCTCCCAAAAATTTAATTTCTCGGTCTCAAAAATCATGGGGTGTTACATCTAGGACATGTTCGGATTTGGTATTGCCCAACTCATGTGATAAGGAAGGAGCCGGGGAGTTAGAATCAAAAGCGGATGTATGTCTCTTTTTAGGTTACCCAAAAGGATCCAGGGATGGTCAATTTTATGATCTTAAGTACTGTAGGGTATTTGTTATCATAATTGCTCAGTACTTATAGGAAGATTATATGATAGACCACAAGGCCAAGAGTATGATCTTATAAGAGCTGAGATGTAAAGACTAAATAATTGCTTTTGAATCACGTGTAGAGGATAAAATACAACATGATATCAATAGTACATTACCTAATAAAAGTAGAAGTATTAACAATGATCAAGATACATGTGTCACTTTACTAGACCACAAGTGGAGACACGTCGTAATGGGAGAATCAGACATTATCCTAATAATTTAGTATATTTAGGCGAACACTTTGATGACATCCTAGGGGAACACAAACTGGATCCCGAGAACTGCAAGGATTCACTCCAAGACAAGGTCTCCGAGTTTTATCTAAAGGCTATAAATATCGATATGTATTTGATGTACTCGAATCAGGTTTGGGAGATTGTATACTTTTCAGATGGGATAAAATCCATCAAATCCAAGTGGATCTACAAGAAGAAATGAGGGGTAGATGGGAAGTGGAAACCTTCGGGGCAAGACTTGTAGTGAAAGGGTTTACTCAAAAATAGGGAATTGACTATGAGGAAACCTTGTCACCGATAGCTATGCTAAAGTCTAGTTGGATTCTCTTATCCATTGTCGCTTATCTCGATCTCGAGATTTGGAAAATGGAGGTCAAGATTGTGTTCTTAAATGGTAGTCTCAATGATTGCCTCTATATGATGCAACTCGATCGATTCATAGCAGATAGATAAGAAAGCAAAGTGTGCATTCTTAAGAGATTCATTTAGGAATTATGTAAGTGGCAAGGTTTCAGAATATTCGATTTGATCAAAAAATCAAATCTTATGATTTTGATCAATGCCTAGATGAAACTTGTGTGTATAAAAAGCATTATAGAAATGTAGTAGTATTTTTAATATTATATGTGGATGGTATTCTCCTAATCAGGATTGATGTGAGTGCATTATCTACTATAAGAGTGTGGTTGTTTAGTCAATTTGATATGAAGGACTTAGGAGAATCCAATCACATCATTGGGATCAAGCTTATTCATGATTGCAAAATAGGATGTTGGGATTATCCCAAGCCACTTATATCGATTATGTGCTCACGAACTTTAGAATGTAAGATTCCAAGAAAGAGTTTCTTCCTTTCAAGCATGAAATATCTTTATCTAAGGATCAGTGTCGTAAGATACCTAATTAGATAGAGAGGATGAGGAATATATCTTATGCTTCGGTGGTGGGTATCCTCATGTATGCTATGTTGTGTGTAAGATCGAACATTTGCTTTGTCATTGGCATGGTCAACATATTCCAGTCTAACACAGGTGAAGAGAATTGGATTATAATAAAGCACATTCTCAAGTAACTAATAAGGACTAGAGAGTATATATTAGTTCACTCGAGGGATAGTCTTATACCCATTCAGGATAAAAACTCAGATTTTTTATCGGATAAAAATTTAAGGAAGTCGACCTCAGGATATGGGAGATCGTGTAGAGAGATGACGTCATCGTGACCAAGATTGTATCTCAAGACAACCTGGTAGAATATTTTACAAAGAGATTACCATCTAAGGCTTTTGATAGTCATGCAGAGGAAATGAGGTTTAGATGCATATGCACATAGCGTTAAGACTGAGTGGGAGATTATTGGGGTTATTCTTAAAATCATGTATGTTGTTTGTTTTCCAATAAAGGCGTGTCAGTTTTACTTGAAATGAGAATCATGTTTGTTAGAGGATGCCCTATATTTGTTCTTAAATATATTGTATGTAATGTCAATTAATTGGACTTAGTAATATTCTGGTAAGTTGGGTTCGGTCCAATCACAAAAGATCATAGTTTCGGTTCAATTGAATAGTTTACAACCTAGATAAGGAATCGATATCCTATCAGTAAAGCTACGAGTGGAATCCGGGTAGTCTATCTTAAACTACGAGAACTTTTCTAATGGTTTGAGAACTTATCTGATAGTTCAAAGAGGATCGTGAGCGCTACATCGAAATATATTAAACAGGAGCACAGGTGAGATTCAAATCTAGGATGTAACTAGATTAGACTTGCACAATCTCATAGGTTGGCAAAGGGTGTATAAGTTCTTAATCTTGAGGGTTATTAGGATTGGAATGCTTACAAAATTGTTACTTTTATTATTATGGGTGCGATTCAATCTTATTGGGTCTAAATCACCGCAAGTTGGAAAATCCTTGTGTGAGTAGGTGTGAGATCATAAGTTGGATGAATCCTTATCCAAGAAAGATCTTCGATTTATGATACCCCCTTGATAGAATTATAAGTTTTGATTTTACTAGTAAACCTGATTAGTGGATTATTTTACAATCCAGCAAAGTATCAAATAATTTAGGTCTGAGATCAATGAATAAATAAGAATTTGTTTAAAATTAATTAGTGGCAAATTGATTTTAACTAAGAGGGTATCGTATACTTAACGCGTGGAATCATATTTTGTACCATAGTAACTTTGAAATATGATCTCATCACTTGAGTAATTTTGAGATAGTTAAATTCGAGTGCAGTCATGATTATTTTTGTGGAATTAATTGTGATTATATGTAGAAAGGAAATAAACTACGGGGATGTAATTTGGGATTTTCAAGTACCTATTTGGAAGTCAATGTAATAATTTAGCCTTGAGTCCTTAGTATAGTTTGGAAACTCGATTTAGTTTAAGCCTAATACTTATACCAATATATATAGGTGTAAGCTAGAGTTTTAAGGTCCATACTCATTTTTTAGGGTTGGAGAGGGAGAGAAAAAGTAATATTCACGTTTTTGTGAAGGTGTGTAGAGAGAGAATATCATATTTTCCTCAAAACACCAAGTATTCATCTCCAATAGTGCACATACACATTGAGTTCTTTGGGAGGATCATGTACTAGAAGATACGAGGCTTTCAGAGAGTTCTATATAGATTTTGGAGAATAAGAAAATCATTCTCATCATCTTCTACAAATTCGTAAAGGTATAGTGATTCGAAACCCTAGGTTAATGCTTTAAACAAAGTTTCTTTTACTTTATAATGCATGAATATTCAAAAAAATTCTTAAAATTAATCCCCATCACCTATTGTATAAAATATGGTAATCTCGTTTTGAAGATGGGACATATTTTCATATTGCTCATGAATTGTAATACTCAAATTTTTAGGGATTCGATACTTGATTTGAAACTCCCTAAAATTATCGATAGGAAGAATTTCATATCTTTGAAACATTTCTTAAAATTAGGGTAAAATGAAGAAAAGATAAATACAGGTTCTTGAGAAGTGGAGAAATGGAGATGGTTGAGAGAGAAACACCCCTTAAGTTCCAAATGGTTTCCAATTCATACTCTCACGTGCCCCAAGCTACACGCTCTACACACTACGATATCTTGAGAGTGCTTAATGATGACACATGTAAAGAACCTAACTATGATGTTCATATCACCCATCATTGTGTTCTTATCACTAAAACATTGGACACACATCACTTTATAAAGAAGTTGGGTAAGTTATGCTATTATCAATGTAGATACAGGTCGAGTATGTTATGTCAAGGCCCAATCAAATTGACCGTGAGGAAAATAAAGGAGAATAAATTAGTCATCCTCATAAAGCAAGAGACGTGGCTAGGAATTCCAATTCTACCCCTCTGAGAAAGTCTACCATAGGCGAAGGCTAATTAACTGACATTTGGCCAACCTTGAGATTATAACTAATCCTTAGAATATAGGTGAAAAAAGAGTACAATTCACAACTAACTCAATTACCGTAGTTGGATAGGAAACTAACTAGCATATTACTGAGAATTAAGGTAGTATTATCTCTAGATGTACTCCAAGTTATCTAGGACTCTAATATTATGTGAGGAGGGCACGATCGAATAAATTGTAACTTTAAGGATTGACTCTCAAATAGCATTCTTGCCCCAGGTATCAAGTCTAAATTGTAATAAAATACTTTCTCCGTCTTTTCAGTGGAAGTAGATAAGGATGACTTATTGAACAATGTGCATCTTTTTGTTCTTTTACATTCTTGCAAAGCAATAAGGAAAATTTGGTAATTTAATTATTATAGAGTTAAATACCTTATAAAAAATATATAATATGCTTAATTAGGCTTTAAACTCATTTTAATATGACATCTCTCCCGTATTTTTTTAAATAGTAATTAGTTTAATAATCACCTCTAATTACAACTATTATCAATCATTTCCATGTTTTATTGAATGGCCCGTGTCCTATGATAGTAATAACATGAATAATAACTAAACAAAGTTGAAACTAATTGCAAATGAATTTTTACAAATGGGGCATGTGGTCCCTATATAATAAATTGAAACCTCGTTCCAATTACATCCCTTACCTAAACCCAAAGTGAGAACTAATTTTAATCCTCATTATTATTTCCACCCCCAAAGTTACCCACATTTGTTCATGTTAGGGTAGATGTCCATAGTGAGTCGAGAAATTTTTCCCTTTTATTAAAAGATTTTGGGGTTGATTTAAAAAAATTTAAGTATATGTTATTGCTAGAAATTGGTATTAACTTGATCTTAGTTAAATTTTATCAATAAACTAGTAATCTAACCAGTTAATATATAAGCCACTTGGTGGGTATTGAAATCATTTTGGACCTCAAACCCAATAAGTGTGCTCCACAAGAACCCATTTAGGATAATGGGGGAAATGTGTAAAAAAAATAGCCAAGTATTTAAAGTGGTTCAGACCTCAGCTGAGAATCCTATGAAAAGTGTTTCTCTATATATTAGATTATAAAAGGGATCTTTACAATCTAAAGACCTCTACGGATTTGACCAAGAGAATCTAAGGTATATGCGATATTTGTTACTAGTCTAGAGGTCCTTAGGAAGTGAGTAATGGAATTTTCTAAGGGTGGCCCTGTCTTAGTTTAGGACTCAATAGAGTATACAATGTGTAAGAACCTATAAATGATCCAAACTCCACTTGTTTGCTACTAAGAATGGGTTGATAGTGTATATAACAATGAGTAGACCCCTTGCTTAGTCTATTTGCCTCTTTCTCATCTTGTATTCAATGATATCATAGGTCTTTTAACCATTCACAAGCCTCCCATATATATGCATTCTATTAGAGATAGAATGAATGGACTGTAGCAGCATGGTTGGGGCCTCTCTGAGATCTGATGACTATAGTAGCACGGTGGAGTATGGAAAAAAGTTACACGTGGTGTAAGGTAGTTGGTTGGAGAATTTAATATGGATGAGAGTCATCAATGCCGGTGGGAGTGAGTGGTGGCAATAGGTAGAATAGTGACTATACTTTCTACTATCCCACTAGAGAAGCTATTGGACCTTTGTGAGACGTCTGAAGGGTCTGGGACTAGTGGATGTTCCTTCTAGGGTGTTTATGTGGTGAATGATGATAACACTTACCTGGAAAAGGGTTTATTGGACCTATGGAGGTTAGTTCTTGTTATACTAAGGTTTATTGTCTAGGTTTGAGACTAAGAATCACTGGTGTTGAGGTCCTGAGATGTAATGGAATGACTAAGCATTTTAGGATAATACTGAGGTGGTCAAGACCTATGGTTTTACTGTGGACCCTTCTACAACACAATTATGGTCTTTTAGGCTTAGCTTTTGTCTGGTAGAGGTATTTTCTAGACCTTAGGACCTCTTATCTTTCATGGGTGAAATTAAAGGAGTTGTTAACCTTTAGAATTTCAATACTTAAATGTGGTATCATTAGCATCCCCTTGTCGCTCTTTACAAGAATTATAAGGGGAAATAATTGTCCATATGAATGAGCTAGGGTAACAATGTAAATTACCATAAAGATTCTTGCCATTATGATATTACATTAGGAAGGAGATTACATTGAGTGTTTGAGAAGAACAGTGGTGCATCAAGCCTTGGGTGGCTATAAATGAGCCCTTTGGGCTGGCTTGAAATCTCTGTCGCTTCCTTTAGCAATCATTTCCTTCTCTCTCGACCTTTCTCTTAGAAAACTATTATTTTCTCCTTCTTTCTTAGTGCAAAAAATGTATTCTGAGAATATCTCTCCCTCTAAAGTTCTAACCCCCATTACTCTATTTGTAGTGTAACCTAACATTTTTTTCCCTCTTCGACTAATCAAGGGAATAAAACTTTAGCCCAACCCCTAAAGTGGTTTTTCCCCTTTAGTACCTAAGTAATTAACTACTTGGGGTCAAATGACCCTAATTTTTCTGGCGAATCCTAGGTGGCTTCATGGATCACTAAAGAAGACGTAGTGGAGATCCGTAAGAGGTACCAAATCCCCGAATCTATGATTCTGAGGGTTGTAAAGCCTAAAGAAAGAAATTATTCTTTGGTCTCGAAGTACTTCTACTTAATAAATGTTTTTTCTATATAGAGATAGGTTTCCACTGCCTCTGTCTGTGGTGGAAATTCTGAAGTTTATAAAGGTGGACCTTATCAACTAGTGGCCAATTCTTTCATACCCTTGATGTCCATAGTCTTGGATAGTAAAGAGATTAGCAAAGGACAACATGACATCACCCCATACCAATTTTTTAAACTCTACAGAGTCCAAGAATAGCGTAAGCTAGAGGACGTGGGTTGAAGTACTTCGCTCCTAGGGCTTTGGTCGTCTTTACCAAGGATAGACATAATTATCCCAGGTAACGGAATGGGAGGTTCTTATTTATTAAAGGAGCCTGAATCACTCCAAACCCTGTGGAAAAGATTGTTTACCCTGCGTTCTAGTGCATTCCTTTAGTAGTGGGTAAGACTTCTTTTAGTTTGAGTCTTCATTTAAATTCTGGAAGGAATCTTACTAATACCTCTTCTTTCATGGTGTGTTCTGCACCCATCAAGGAGAAAATTGATAAGCTAATAAAGGCTTTTGAATTGTACTATCTTATCTTTGAATACTTGGCCACCCCCAACCATCTTTGTAGAAATGGCCTTGGGCCTACGCCTAAAGCAATAGTGCCTAGAGAGGTGCTTGAGGCCCCAAAGATAGTGGTTGGATAGTCGGTGGGGGCTGAGCCCTGTGTCTTAGTCCAAAGGAAGCTTAAGGTCATTATTTATGAGGATTCTGAGGTAAGTGAGGCTTCTGAGGATGAAGATGACAAGGACGAAGGTGGAACTAAACTTCCCCTAACATTGAGGAGATCTTCCTACTTCGAAAGGTGTGGTTTTCTTGGACTCTGATTGCTCACCAAGTAAGTGCATTAACCTCTTTTATATTACCATATTTTACTCTTTGATTAAACCTCGGTTATTAATTATGATCTCTTATTGAGTCAATAGATGAACGTGAGCAGCGGGGGATGGCTCGACTTCAATCCAAGCAGACCTATGCTCCAATTTCTATGAATAAGGTAAAGAGATCCAGGGCCA
This sequence comes from Sambucus nigra, assembly GCA_949130495.1. Lineage (NCBI taxonomy): Eukaryota > Viridiplantae > Streptophyta > Magnoliopsida > Dipsacales > Adoxaceae > Sambucus > Sambucus nigra. Next base: position 502,740,275 of record OX422212.1, read on the forward strand.
TAAAGTGCATTAAGTTTGTCATGATGGTGGACATTTCAATACCCTTTATGAATTTAGTTAATGAGACTATGTTGAGGTCTGAGCTAAGTGAGAGAGCCTCTCTTGAGATGGTTATGAAAGTCCTTCCCTTATTGCAAGCATATTCAGGGTCAAGTGGAGCCTCTAGGGTAACTCAGAGTGCACTTCTATTCCAGGGGACTTGCAACCCCTATCTCAAAAGTTATTTTGGAAGATCCTAGTAATCCCCAATCAAAGTGGAAGGAATTTTTTATATTCCCTTTTAAAGAGGGTGCAAGATAGGTGCTCCTGAGGTCTCCATCCATCCTAGTGGGCCAACTAAAGGAGAACAAGGAGGGTTGATGTTATCCAAAGCTGATAAATATTCCCAGCCTTTTTATTCAGAGGAAAGGAGTTCTTATGCCTTTCTTGTGGAGGACCTAAAACTGATGGATAGAACCAACAGTTATGTGATGGTGCCAGTGCTGAGGAGCAGGGGGGCCTAGTCCAATTCAAAGGAACTAGTCCACATCCTTTGCAAGGTAACTTTATATTACGTCATTTATTTTCATTAGTTCTTTTTGCTTCAAAATATCTTCTCTTTATACCCTTTTTTATGTTTGCAAGCCTAACATTTTGACTAAGGCCCTCATGGCTGATGCCATTTACGTTCATAGGGCATAGAAGAAGGCTTTGGTCATAGCTGAGCAATGGGACATAGAAAAAATGGAGTTGCACCAGATGGTATACAATCAGTAGTTAGAAATGGTTGCTCTGGAGGATGAACGGGTAAATCTGAGGTCCCAAATCAATTAATTAAAGCATAATCGACTTCTGAATGAGAAGACCATTTGGGATACCACTTCACTACTTGTTGTTGCTCGAAAATCCCTAACTGAGGCTAAAAAGACCAATGTTGAGACCTTAATATTGAACATGGAGGTCGTGGAGGGCCTTTAAGATGAAGTTCTCAAGCTTCCAGGTGCTAGTGATAAGCTTCTCCATTCGATTAAGGAAATTAAGGCCTTGAAGCATAAAGTCTTGTATCTTAGTTTCGAGAGGGGCCTTTTGGTGGTTATGGGTTTAAAACTCTAGGGAGAGCTATCTGGGCTTCAAGTAAGACATGTTGAGATTCAAGGGAGGATTAAATCTGCAATGAAGAGTTAATGGATGCTTATCTGAACTCTAAGGCCTATCAGAGGTCTCTCTTACGAAAATATTCTTCGATCTTTGAAGCTTTCAAGGCCAAGATCTAGCCTTTTTTCCTTAGGATTGATGTCTCTGTTCTTTTCCCCGAGGATCCCCATTCTACTGAAGATAGTTCAGATAGTGAAAATAGTAATGGGGAGAATCTACTCAGGCCTTTGTACCGAAAGCCAAGGAAGAAGAGGCCGAGAGTGAAGCCACTCCTCCTCCGTTTGTGTCAACCCCCCCCCCCCCCCCCCCAGTGAAGGAATCTGAAGCCCCCGTGAAAGAAACTGAAGTGGAAATAAGTCCTTAAAAAAGGCTTTATAAATATTTTTGTTATTTTTTGCCTTGGGCCATTGTTGTAACATCCACAACTCTTTTATCTTTAATAATAATGGATATGTTTTGGAATTTTTGACTTCTCTTTCACTATTATTTCTTTTACTTTGCTTTGATTTGCCAAAACAATTTTGCATGTGTTTGTGCTTGCCTAAGGTAGTCACCCCCTTAGCCCCCCAAGATTACTTGGTAAAGCAATGAAAAATAATCAATAACATTCTTGAAGTTCTCATGAGGCTTCACAAACCTTTGTAACACGAGCTAGTGAGGATGGAAGCTTTTGGAGCTAAGAACGGAGATTTCGTGATTTGACGTAAGACCATAATTGACTTGGTATAAAAGCCTTGAGAGTTTAAAATTTGTGTTTTTTTTAATATTAGGCATCTCAAAAGTTTTGTATCAACTCTTAGCCCCCCCCCCCCACCCCCCCACCCCCACCCACCACCACCACCACCACCACCACCACAAAAAAAAAATTATAAGGGGAAATATGAAAAGGTATTTCTTCTAAGGGTCTAAAACCTCATAAGTTTGATAGGTGTTCTAAAAAAGTTCTTAAGACCTCTGAACTTAACTAACCAAAAATAAAAGTCTTAAAATATTAAAATACAAAGCTCCAATAAGGGTCCTAAGACCTCCAAACTATAGTCCACTAGGATTAAGGCCTTGTGGTTTAAAATACAAAGTTTTACTAAGGGTCTTAAGACCTCTAAATTATAATGCATTAGGATAAAGGTATTATGTTTAATATGTGAAGTTCCACTAAGGGTCCTAAGACCTTTGAACTTGAACAAGTAAGGATGAAAGATTTAAAAGTTTAAAATATGAAGTTCCACTAAGGCTCTAGAGACCTCTGAAGTCAACCAACTAAGGATGAAATCCTTAGAAGTTTGGGAGTTTGCACCTTTGTTTTTTAAAACTGGAAGTTTGAAGAATTTTTGTATATTAACACTTAATGCCCCCCCTCAAAAAAAATTGAGAAGGGAAGTTAATCTTAAGTCTTGGCCTTTTCAGTAATGGTTTTTAAGGGATTTTTCATCTTTTGTAAATGCTCAACCCCCCAAAATTTTGTTTAAATAAGCGTAAAAAATGTTTTGATAGATGCTTGTTAAGTTTTTTGCATTTTTTGTGATTTTGTTTTTTGAAACATATTTTAGGTGAAAAACGGTCCTCTAGGTTGACCATTATGGGTCCTTAGACCTTATCCAAATTAGGTGGAATCAATGATGGAAGCCTTTGTAATTCCCTTAGTATTTTGGGGGTCATTAGAACTTATATTGTTTATTCAAACCAATGATGAATTCCTTACAACTCTTATTAGGTCATTTAAGACCTGAAAGACCTTAAGAGCTAAGGATGAATGTCTTGCAGCCCATAGGGTCGTAAGTCTGAGGTCTTTTGAACCTCAACCATTTTATTTAGAGCTAATAATGGAAGCCTTGCAAGTTTCATTGAGCCCTTAAACCTTAGGTTAAACTTGGAGCCAAGGATTAAAGCCATGTAACTCACATTGGGTCCTCAGACCTTAGATTAAACCTGGAACCAAGGATTGAAGCCTTGAAACTCATATAGAACACTTGTTTTGAGATAACATAGGTAGCAAAAAGATTGTTTTTTCATTTCATTTCAATATTAAAGTACATTATTCATAATATTTTTTTAGATGTTCTACATTCCAGGGGCAAGGAAGTTCATATCCCTCCATATACTACATATAATAGTAACCTGACCTAGCTATCTTAGCCAATACATAATGGTCTTCCCATTTGGGGCCTAAATTTGCTTCACTTAGATTTATGGTATCAATGGAGACCTCACTCAATACATAGTCCCCCACTTTGAATTCTATATGGTGAATTATTTTGTTAAAGTAAGAGGTTTTTCTTTGCTTGTAATCATCCATCCTAATTAGTGCAGTTTCTCGGATCTCTTTCATTCATCTAAGGACCTCTTGAGCCCATCAGCATTAGTCTATAACTCAAACTGAGCCACCTTATGTGTTAGTATCTCGATCTCGTTTGGGGTAACTGTCTCAGTTACAAAGTTCAAAGAGACTGGGGTTTCCCATATTGGACCTTTGACTATGTTTCCATATGCCCATAAGAAGTTTGGTAACTCCTCATCCCATAAACCCTTGGCTTTCTCCAACTTCTTCAAACTGTGGAAGATAGTTCAATTGGTTCCATTAACTTGTCTGTTCGCCTAAGGATGTCCTGGTGACGAGTAGTGGTTGCTAATCCTATAGTCCGAGAATTTTTTTGTAAAGGTTGGGCGGTCAAAATGTTTCCCATTGTCAAAGATGGTGGTTATTGATAAACCAAACCTACATATGATGTTCTTCTAAATGAAGTTGGTGGTTTTCTTCTCAATGATAGTAGATAAGGGTTCATATTTAGCCCACTTTGTTAAGTAACCAATTTCCCCCATGCGAAACTCGCTCTAACCTTTCTGAGAGGTAGAGGCCCTACTAAATCCACCCTCATTGAGCAAAGGTCCATGGACTTAACATTGGAACCATTTTTTCCACTAGCTAATTCAGGGCAAAGGCAAACTTCTAACACTTATCACAAGGTTATATTTGGTCTTTGGCCTCTTTTCCTAAGGTGGGTCAGAAGTATCCTTGTTTTAGGACCTTGTAGATGAACATCTTAGGGTTAGTGTGGGCACCACAGACACTTTCCTGGAGATCTTTAAGGGCATAGTTAGCTTTTGGTGGGCTGAGTCATCACTGGGGTCCTGAGAAGTACCCATTCTTGAACAAAACCTCATTCTCCAGATAATATATGGATATCAAGGACTTCATGCATATGTATAGATCTTGTCATTTGGAAGAACTCCATCCATAAGGTACATTTTAATGGGCGTGGTCCAGTCTAAGCTCTAGTCCACTCTGTAACATTGATCTCGAGTTGAGTGATGTTTAACTGGTCTATGAGGATTATTAAAACATCATGATTAACCTTATCTGAGGAGGACACTTGTGAAAAATGGTCAGGCTTAGAATTTTATGTCTGGTGAACTCTTTTTACGCTGAATTTGGGAAATCTTTAGATGAGGTGCTTCACAATTGCAAAATGTCTTGCCATTCGGTCGCCTTTAGCCTCCTAGACCTCAGTGAATTGATTGACTACCAGTTCAGAGTCATTGATAACCTTAACATGTTCTTCCTTCAAATGAATCTCCAAGCCTAGGCCACCCACTAAAGCTTTATACTCTACCTCATTTTTAAATGCTTTAAATTGAAAATAGAGGGCAAGGGAAATTATACCCCCTTCTAGATACAAAATGTGACGTTTAATTCTAATTCTTAAGTTATTAGATGATCCATTCATATGCAAGACTGATATTAAAAGGTTAGGATCTATCTATTGGAACAGTGGTTACTTGGTCTCTTTGGGCATTGCTACTTCCTTTTTTGAGATCTTTATCTCTTACTCTATCTCCTCCAAGTTGTTGAACTTCACAAAAAATTTGGGCAAGGTCTGAACTTTGATGGCACTTCATGGATGATACTTGATATCAAAGTTCCCAAGCTCAATAAATAACTTGAAAAGCCTTCCTGAGGTTTTAGGCTTGTGTAAGATCTGTCGAAAGAGTTAATCGATCATGACCACGATGGTGTGTGATTGAAGTAAGGCCTCAAATGTCTGGCTGAGGTAATCAGGTAAAAAATAAGCTTCTTCATCCTTGGATACTTTCTCCCAACCTTTTTTAAAGCTCGACTGACATATTACACTAGATATCAGACCTTATACTTTTCTCGGATCAAGGTTGTGTTGGCTGTAATTGGGGAGGTAACAAGATATAAGTACAAGTCTTCCCTAGTGATGGTTTGGGATAAGAGAGCTGGAGACCCTAAGTACTTCTTCACGATTTAGAAAGTTTCTTTAACCTCTGAAGTCCATTAAAAAGCCTTCTTCAGTATTTTAAAGAAAGCCAAGCATTTGTCTATAGCCTTGGAGATAAAACAGTTAAGGGATGCAATTCTCCCAGTAAGACTTTGAACTTCTTTTACTGTCCTCAAAGATTCTATATCTGGTAAAGCTTGGATTTTCTTCGAGTTGGCCTCTATGACACGTCTGGTGACCATAATGCCCAAAAATTTACCTCCAGCTACCCTACAAGCACACTTGTTTGAGTTAAGGCTCATTTGATTCCTCTTGAGGATAACAAAGGTCTCCCTGAGGATCTGCACATGGTCCTACACTACAGACTTTTGACTAGCATATCGTTGACATAATCCTCTATGGATTTACCAATTAGATCTTTGAAGATGGAGTTTAGCACACCTTTTAGTAAGTATAACATTCATTCTTTAGTCCAAAAGGCATAACTTTATAGTAGTAAGTACCTTTGTCCGTGAAGAACGGGGTCTTCTCCTCATCAATGGGAGCCATTCTAATTTTATTTAAAGGCACCCATGAAGGAGAGGAGCTCATGGCCAGAAGTAAAATCCACCAGCATGTCTATGCGAGGGAAGGAATAACAATCATTTGGATAAGATTTGTTAAGTTCAATGAAGTTAATAGACATCCACCATTTCTTATTAGTTTTGGGCACTAGTATCACATTGTAAAGCCACTCTAGGTATTTCACTTCTTTGATGAAATTGGTTGTTAAGAGCTTGTTAACCCTCTTAAAAACTAGTTATGTTCCTTTTAGGGATAAATAACCTCTTCTTCTAATGTATTATCCTATGGTTTGGGTCCACACTGAGGTGGTGGGCCATAACCTCAAGATTTACACCAATCTTATCTGAGTGACTACAGGTAAACACATATCTACTTTCTTTCAAGAACAGGGTTAGCTCTTCTCTAAGGGAAGAGCTCAGGCGAACCACAATTTGGACGAACCTTATGGGATCCTCTTCATTAATGAAAACGGTGATTAGAGCCTCAACTGGTTCACCTCTTTATTCATTCTTTTCATCTCATGGATCTAGAGGTTCACATTCATCAGCTCTATGCCCAAACTATCTCGTGGGAGCTCAGGCATTTCAGATGGAGGAGTAAGGACATCTATAAGGATTGTAACACATTTTGTGGATTTTTTGGGCACTCAAACAAACTTTGGGTGGTCTCTAGTGTTCTCTTCCATTCTTTTATGGAAGTGTTATATCACTTCCTGGCTTTCTTTGTAGACTCTAAACACTTTCCCCACACCCGTGGGGGTCGATAACCTCATCATCATCCTTCGAGTTGATAACACAACATATAAATCATTTTGTGATGGTCTACCAATGATCATATTATATGTTGAGGGGAGGTTTATCACTAGGAACTTATTCCAGATTGTAGAGCAAAAGTCCTTAGAACCAATTGTAAGGGGGAGAGTGACATACCTCATGAAATAGATTCGTTCTCCATTAAACCCAATTAATGGGGGTGATAGGTTACAAGTGCTTAATGATGAAGCCTATGGAGTTGAAAGCATCCAGAATAAGATGTCAGTTGAGCTTTCGATATCAGTTAACACCCTCTCCATTTAGTCATTGCACATGATCACACTGATGACTAGAGGGTCGTCATGAGGGAGGAGGATTATCCTAAGGTCCATGTCTGTAAAAATCATCATGGGAACTTCTTTTAGTGAATGTCTCTGGTGGTACACACTGTTGACATGCACACTCTCATGTTGCATGCTCCTGAGGTGAGATTTTTTAGTGTTTGAGGAGGTCCACTCCAGTAAATTCTCTTGAGATGGTGTTCACGTCAATCAGAGGGACGTCATCTTTGTTCTTATTATTTCATTGACCTTTGCCAATGTCCTTGGCTATAAACTCCTTGAGATATCCTTTATTTATCACTCATTTGATGTCTTATTTAAGTCGAAAACAATCATTGGTGTTATGCCCATAGTCTCTGTGGAATCGGTAATATTTGGACTTGTCCCTCCTATCCTTCGAAGCTCTTATGAGCTTAGGCAGAGGTAGAATATCTTGTGCCTCTACAGCTAAAAAGACATCTTCTATTATAGTTTTGATTGGTGTGAGTGTTTTGCCTCTAAAGGTCCATTTTTTCCCCTATTCTTCCTCTTTTGGGCCTCAACTGCCTCTGGGAACTCTTCGAGGTGGCAAAATACATCTTTCCTCTTCCCCTATTGGGGCGAGCCTAGGGAACGCCTTTTTTTGATTTCATCTTTTATATTCATGTAATGCTGAGCACTATCGATCAGTTATATTATAGACCTAGGGGTCTCTTGCTGAAGGACCTTAACAGATTCAATAATGTAAGGCCTAAGATGAAGGTAGTCACATAAATGGTGTCATTTAGATCATCAACTTTCATAGCTTCTTAGTTGAATTTGGTGGCATACTCTCTGAGAGCTTCGTCGAACTTATGCTTGAAGTAGAGGCGAGAGATAAGTGTCTCTCTCATCTTCTTGTTTGAGTTTGGTAAATCAGTGCCTGGCCTTCCCCCTTAGAGTAGTAGGAAAGGATCTGCACTAGACCTCATCCAAAGTATCTTGAATGAGCATGATAGATCTATAAATCTCTAAGTGGCTGATGGGATCTTTGGACCCATCAAATGGCTCAATACTAAGTGTGGTCATCCCAGGCTCTCGTATTTCCTCCGGTGAGCGCACGGGGTGCGCCTTTTCTCAGGACACTCGTTTGTCGTCATTGTGGAGTATGATGTAAAAAGATAGAGTCTCTAGCCTATTTTTCTCAAAACAGGCAAAAGAATGGAGCCGCCTCGAGAGAACGACATCAAGGTCGATACTGATGCTTGCGAAATCAAGTAGTTTGAAGGTTCGAGGACTAAATTATGGAACCGGAAGGTATTAGGCACCCATCCCACCCTTTCATTCTCTCGTGGGTAAACCTTAATCTTTTCCTTTTAGACTCCGTGATGTGTGTGCGCATGTATAATATATAGGTGGAGAATAGAATTATTCAACTCGCGCCATGGAAAAGGACAGAGTGAATCCATCATTAGAAATATTTCCAAAAATAATAATTCAAGGAATAATATGAGTGTTTGTCAAACCACAAGTTGCTACAGAAGAGCGAATGTGTGTATCGGACGAAACACAAACATGTGAGAATATGAGATTAATATAGAATACATATATATATATATATATATATATATATATATATATATATATATATATATATATATATATATAGGATTGAATCCAAAAAAGGTAAAAGAACATTAAGGGTTGAGATTTTCGACATCTCCACCCACCAAATCTATGGTTTAGATTCCCTCCCCAAATCAATTATCCCGTCCAATCACTTCTCATCCATTTCACTTTTTTTCAATCACACGTCTTTATTTACCCAAAGAGAACGTCTACTTACACACACTATCTCTCCCTCTTTCTCCTTTCCCTCTAACCCACCATCGTGAATCCGTTTTCGACCAGAATCCATTACTCCACTCCTTCAAGCCTCAAACACTCTTCAACATTGTATACACAGTCCTCCTCACAAGGTTTTTGGGGTTGCATTTCATATTTGTGTATAATTTTTATAGGTACTCTCTCTTCTCTCCCACCGCTCATACCATCATCACGGTATAAACACTTCTTTTTCTAGGGTTATTTTTGTGTTTGAACTTGGGTTTTAAGTTTATTGATGATCATAATATAATCATTTTTGTTTCAATTTTACAGGTACTCTGCTATATCATTTCCTGAGTTTTAGGTTTTTGATTTTTTTTTCTTGGGTTTAATTCGTTGCTCTGTTTTGGGGATCTAATTTGCATATTTTTAGGGTTCTTTTAGTTAAAGATTTTTTGATCAAGATTTTATTTTTTATCTTTGTTTTGTGGATTTAATTTGTATGTTTCGTAGGGTTATTTTTCTTCAAGATTAGTTTTTTGGGATTATCTCTCTTATCTGATATATTTGAGATATGTTTTCATTCTTTTTATTGGGAAAAGTTTTGTCCCAAATCAGTATTTAGTCTCATGATCTTTTTTTAACTCATAATATTTGTATATACTTAAAACACAGGGAGTTTGATGTATCATTATATGTCTGTGTGTTGGAAGAGTTTGGTCCCAAATCACTATTTAGTCTCACGATCTTTATTTAACTCGTAATATTTGTATATAGTTAAAACACAGGGAGTTTGAAATATCATTATATGTCAGTGTGTTACTTGATATGGATAGTTAACAACTCATTAGATTCAAATAATGGTTCTTTCTTTTAGATTGTTAGATCTTCTTAGTGTGTTGGTACTTTTATGGTAATTTAAAATGTGTCACTTAGAACTATGTTGGTAATCTTGGTGATTGTTGCTGAAAATGTGAATAGTGAAGCACTTGCGACACTTATACTTAATAAACTTCGTGTTGGATATCTGTCAACTATGGACGACTTTTCATTACTGCCAATTATTATACTTGTAAATTAAATATTATCTTATCTGAGTTGTATCTCTATAGCTTCGTGCCATAAAAGTTCTGGGGTTTGGGGAGAACAAGAAGGCCAATCTGCAGGATCTTCCCACTCTCACAAGAGGCAATGTAGGTTTATTCCCAGTTTATTTGTCTATATACAATATGTGTATTGCATGAGATTTTAAATGATTTATCTTGCTTATGTCTTATATCTTATTACTGAAGAACTTGGCATGAACCTCGACAATGTGGAATTTGACATGCTTGGTACATGTAAAAATGTGAGTTTTAGTACCACAAGAGGCATTTAGTCATAGTATTTGACCTAGAATTTTTGTGATATTATCTCAACCTCAACTTTTGTGGCTTTATTTATGAATCTACAAGTGTCATTGTGTTTCTTAACATGACTGACAAAAGGATTCATGTTTTAGGTCACAATATCCAATGACGATACAATTATTCTTCATGGTGCTGGTGACAAGAAGGCCATAAAGGAAATCTATGAATAGGTTTGTATTACTTCATTTTTTACGCATCGTCCTCTCTGAATAGGCTATAAAGGATTCATTGTGTTTTTAAGAAGGTTGCAGGGTAGGACTATGATTCTTGTGGGGTATGACTATATGGTGGTTGAGTTGTTTTTATTTGATTTTCATCCGGTTGCAATGAGAAGGACTGATCATTGGTTTTCAACTGGTTTCAAATTGTTATTGTTGTATGCAGGTATTATAAGGACTCTGATGGCCTCGGCGATTGGGATAGTATGTATTTGGCTCCAATTGGCCTGTTGTGGATTTTGCTTAGCCTCAGTTGTCTCTGGGATAACTATTTATTGGGTTCACTCTCCAGGTATACTCTAATTTTTGTTCTCTTCTCTAATTTTTCCAGACTATTTTTTGAGTTTAACATTGGGGTGTAAGGTTAAATTTGGGGGTTTTGCTTTTTTGGTACCTAAATCTATTTAATACCTGCTTAAATTGGGGGGGTCCCTTTTGGTACCTAGATCCATTTTAATTGCGTATTATTCTGTTTGTTACATCCTATATTGGTTATAGGATATCAATCTTTACTTTGCGTATTGTTCTATTTTGCTTTGAATATTTTTACAGTTACTGCGAACATTTTAGTTATCTTTGTTTGGTTGGTGGTTAAACAATAGGTGCCATTTTAGCATCTTATATCCGTGTTTGAATTGGTTATGTGTGTGTTTTATTAAGTTTGAAAAATGATCTGAAATATAATGATTTTTTATTTGGGTATATTTCTCTAACAACCATTTTATTTTTATTATGAGATTTCATATGTTACCTTTCTGTGTGTTTGAGAAGTCTGTTACTCATACCTATAATGGAAGGGGGATGAGAATATTTGGAATGGAAGTGATCTGCAGAGTTTCTAGGGAGAGTGAAAAATCCAAGGGAGTGCCTTTGGCCGGAGGATATAGAGGATAAAAGTTGTGCTGCCTCAAGGTATGATTTGCGAGGGTGCTTATGTGATGTTTGGATCCCCCTACTGTGTTTCGCTATATCTCCTCTCCAGTTACCTTTACCCCATTCGCACAAAACGTTACTTGATTTGGGAGACTGGTTATCTGATGCTTAAGGTTAGGTTGGTTGATATCAAATGCAGGTCGAGGAAAAACAAAGTCATGGTTTTCATCCCTTATAGATGGCATAAGAATCACGCGCGCATCAGAACCTATATACTCCACATAATCGTGAAGCTTTGAGAATTTCAAATTGAAATATTTCATCAAAATTTTTGTTTAGAGTTCCTTTATTTATCTCTTGATGTTCTGAATCAATGAAGGGCCCTATCAGTATAAGCAACTGAGGTTGCTTTCTTCGTGCGTATGCCCACAGCTCAGCTAGAGGATCAAACAACAAGATGTCAATTGGACAGGTCACTGAGAGTGGACTTCACCACAAACTTGTTCTTTTGTTGCCCAATGGGTGTCACGAATTCTAAAGCTTTCCTAGAATATAAAATGCTCCCAGTTAATTTATGTGTTTAATCAAATGTATCTGCATAAAGTGTGTGATATCTGTCTACAGGAGTGTCAGGGGCAACATCTTTTGTATCCTCAAGCACATCATTTAATATCATTTCAGCATCTTTTGTATCCTCAAGTTCATCTTTTGTTCTTTGGCCTTTTTGAACTCCTCAATTAGCGATATTATGTTGGTATAATGTGTATTAGTTTATGGATGTGAAAACATTATATGCAGTCTGAGTGGATCCTTGGGGATAAAAGCAGTTCACGCACAAAATGATCATTCAACGAGTGATTTTAAGTTCACTATTAATGCACATTCTTATTTGTGTAAACTGAGAGTGAATGAGTGATTTTTTCTTTTTTCATTTGGTTACAATGTAAGAATTTTAAGATTAAAAAATAAACAAATATGTAATGACTCCCATGCCCCCACTTTCCAATGTTCCCGTCACTTTTTTGGTCACAAGTTTCGTTATAGCATAATTGCTCAAAAAGTTATGATGGTTCATAAGTTCCGTTGGGTAGTGTTATTCGCAAATAAATTTCGGCCAACGAGCTGGCGACCCCGTTTCATCATACATGTCTCTAGAATGTGCTATATTTTCAAGAATTCCCATCATGCCTTCAGGCACGGGCATCCGCTTGTATATATATAATATATGAAAGACACATACAAATATGAATAAAGGAGGACTCGAATCTCGGGATTGGCCTAAAACACCTACGTAGCCCAAGGGGCATCAAAGTTCACATAGTTCAAAAATAGCAAAGGGTGGGGTTCAATCCATAAATCCAAATGAGGGATTTCTCTTATGTGTGTATGTGTGTGTGTGTGTAGAGAAAATGTGCTTTTAAGAGTGAGAGTGTGAAATGGAAGTCCCTCTTTGGGAATTTATGGATAAACCCATTTTTTTCTTTTTGGGTTTTTATGAAAATAGACTATGTGCAAAAACTACTAATAAAAAGTTAAGATTAATGGATGCGATGTAAAAGATACTAAAATAAAAATAAGATGATTAATGCTAAAATGGAAGAATTAAATAAAGGGATGGAGAATTGGACCTCTTTATGAGTGCTTGATGTTGACCTTGAGATGTAGATAAGATAATCTTGCAATGGTATGATAAGTGGTATGGAGGGGTGGGGGTAATTACCAAGTTAGGTAAGCGAGTGATGGAAGGGAATGTGGGAAAATGGGTTTTTAGGAAAGGCAAAAACTTTGAATTCGAGAGAATATTCTCTGACTTGCTGAGAGGGATATTCAAGGCTGACTTTTAAAGTGAGGTCGTAGCCATTATTTTATAGGGACAAATTGGGTGACGATCAACATGATCCTATACCTGCCTATCGGCATAGGACCTCACATACACTGCCGACTAGCAGGTCCCTGGGGTGCTTATAGCCAGTCCAAAATAGATTTTGCAAAAAAAGGAGATAAAATGCAAACCATAAGTCCGAATTGCGCATGAGGTGGACCATTGGAAAGGGTATTCAGATCCCTTTAAGAATCCATTGAGCCACTCTTGGGTCTGAGCCTTGACCGAAGTCAAATGGGGATCGAAAGAACTTGATGGTCTCTAGATGGGAGGTTTCAAAGGAAAACAGATCGTTCATCCAAATTTTAAGGCCTATTCTCAAATGGGGCAGACCGTTAGAAAGGAATTCAGTGCCCTTCGAGATTTCATTCATCTCCGTTCAATCCAAAGAGTTTATCAAGGTTAAACGGGTCTCGAAAGCACCCGATGATTCGTTTGAACCGTAAGGATGATTTACACATGGTACGGACCATTAGAAAGGGGATTCAGAGCCCTTGGAAGATTTATTGAGCTTTCCTTAAGACGAAGAGTTGATCGGAGTCAAATGGGTCCCAAGAGCGCTCGATGGCCTCCAAATCAGTTATCAAAATATGACTTATGGTTTATGGTGAAGGAGTGAGTGCTAGGGACCTAATAAGGTGCTTAGGGGGTCTTATTCTATAGAAAAATCTTGACATCCGATATTGGAACAAGTGAAGTCCGTCAAATGATAAGCACCACATCGACATTGGGGAAGAGGTTGAAGTTAATTATGCGGACCTAGATGACGAGGATGACCGATTCAGAAGGTCAATGTCAATTCTGTGGACCTAAGGAGTGTAGGGACCGATTTAGTGGGTCAATGTCAATTCTAAGGACCTAAAGCTGGGACGACCAATTCTGTGGGCCGAGGCTAATTATGAGGACCTAAAGTTGGGATGATCGATTCGGCAGACCAAAGTCGATTCTAAGGACCTAAAGTTAGGATGATCGATTCTTCAGGTTGAGATTAATTCTAAGGACCTAAAGTGGTGATGACCGATTCTAAAAGTTGAGGTTAATTTTGAGGACCTAAAGTTGTGATGATCAATTTGTGGACTAAGGTCAATTCTGAGAACCTTGAGTTGGGACGACCAATTCTGCGGGTTGAGGTCAATTATGAGGATTTAAAGTTATGATGACCGATTCTATGGGTCGAGATTAAATCTGAGGACCTAAAGTTATGACGATCAATTTTACGAGTTGAGGTCAATTTTGAGGACCTAAAGGTATGACGATCGATTCTACGAGTCGAGGTCAATTCTGAGGACCTAAAGTTGTGATGATCGATTATGCGGGACGAAGTCAATTCTAAGGACCATGAGTTGTGATGACCAATTTTACGGGATGAGGTTAATTCTGAGAACCTTGAGTTGTGATGACCGATTCTGCAGGTCGAGATCAATTCTGAGGACCTTGAGTTGGAATGCCCAATTCTGTGGGTTGAGGTTAATTCTGAGGACCTAAAATTATGCTGATCGATTCTTCGGATCCAGGTTAATTTTGAGGACCTAAATTTGTGATGATAGATTTAATGTTACTCCCATTGATGTCCAGCAGCTGGTGGGGCTGGATTGTGAGGTGTTCTAGATTATGGTGGACCGCACTTTGAGGGTTATGTCGGAGATGCTATAAGCAACTTTGGGAGACGTGGGTAGAATCGTGTCGGATGATTCTATCCAAATTTCTTCTTTGAGGGAGAATATTTTGAGAATAAATGTGGATGTGATAGACGGACGCCAGGTGAGGCAGACAACTTATTTATTTATTTTGCTTTTGCTTGGGGGGTTTTTGGCGGCGACGTTGTCCATCTTTAGTTTTTACCATATCTGCGGACTATTTATGACGTACCAATGTACGATTGGGGGAACTTTACCTTGTTGTCCCTTTATGCTTCCCCAAATGCATTATGTCTGTGCTGTCAGCAGACCTTTATGGTGGCCATGTATCTTCTGGAGGTAATTTCAGGTTTATTTCCTTTTGCATTATTTTCTTACAGTCCCTTTGTATTCTCTTTGATGATTGTTGTCTTCGTACAAACGTGGTTCTACGAGGTGATTATACATAACACGGGGTTTCTAGACCTGAAGGATGATGATTTGGGTGACTTCTACCGAATGTATCAATAACGGAAGTCCAATCGGCGATCGAGCTAGTCCTTGTCCCTGAAGGACGTGCGGAGGGTCTTTAATGACCTGACGAGTTATCATGTTATCTTTCGTCCTTTTTGAATTATTCTTGGCATCTTTACTTCTTGAGTAGATAAGTATTTTTTATTGGGGATACAGGTGACCTTCTAGTCCTGGGGGTGTCTTCGCGGGACACGGGGGTTACTGACATGCATGCGCATATGCAATGGCTGATGGCGCACGAGTTTGGGTAAGTTTGGTACCTGGGAGATAGGGTGGTGAGGCAGATAGTGGAGGATGATGTGGTGATCCAACCTTCAGTGCCCCCTATGTATATGAGGTGAGTGAGGGAGATATTTAATGATGTTAGGCCGATAGCGATGATAGGCAAGCCTTACACGCACTATATGGATATGGCGACGAGTTTCGATTATTCGAACTTCGTGATGAGCTATTTAATGCCCTCATGTATCTACGATGTGGAGAATATGCCTCCACTTGCCGCTTCTTTAGGGAGGGGTACTAGTATACTGTGGGATCAACCCATAATACGGGAGGTGGTGTTCGACAGCGACGAAGGAGGCTTCGTTGATTCAGGTTACTCCCCCTTCTTATAATTTTTGATTGAGTAGCGAGTAATCGTTCAATATGCCACATCGTTTGCATGCATCGTTGTCCGGGTTAATAGGGCTTACTGAGGAGGCTATCGGGCTTGAGGTATACTTCTATCTTCTCTTTTTCATTTCCTGTTTCATTCTTCTTTGCTTTTTAATGACTGGATCGTTGTTTGTTACATTTTGTTTGCAGTATGTACAGATGCCGACCAACTGGTTATGGGACATCAAGGATTGGATGGACTCCATGTATGCGCCTATGTGAACAAGTCATCCACAACCCGCATGGTGCCGCTGGCTACTACTGAGTGGAGTTTCGATTCTAGGAGTGGAGGATCCACAGCCCTTCGTAGAGGGAAATGTGTGCGCCATGAGGGCTAAGTGATTGAGGGGGAAGGTTATGTTTTGTGGGTTCAGGCGAAGTCCCGTTGTATATTCTCTTTTTTTTTCTTTTTTTTCTTGTGTTCCTGCAAAAATGTAATCATGCGAAGCAAGAATATATATGAAAAATATGCATTTTCTTTTTTGTATTTTTATTGGGTTAGTGACCTATCCTATATGCACTTTTAATTTTCTGTTGAGATTGTTTTATTTTGCAAAGACATATATTAAGAATAAAAATGACTTTGAGGAAAATATTTATTAAAAGAGGAGTAATGAAAAGGAATGACCCAAAGGTAACTTTTCAAAGTAAGGATTTTTGGAAATTATTTTTGGGCAAAAGAGGAAAAAGGGAATATTTATAAAATAGGGGGTTACCGATCGACATACCCCTTAACCTGACTATTATCATAGGGGTCAAGTCAATCCCTCCTAGGCTTTGATTTCACTTTCCTTCACTTATGTGGTACTTGGTAGGGCAGAGAGTTAAATGGAATTTCAAATGGTTTATTTTTTGCAAGGGTTTTTTGGGTATAAAAGGAGAGTTAGGGGATGTGTTCTTTACCACCCATATTTCTTTTCTCGTATCTCCTTTCCCTTTTCTCAAATGGAATTTAAATTGTATAAATAATTCTCTTATTACCTCGAAGGTTTAGAGGTCATGTGCCTTTACAACGTTGACAACTACACTTTCAGCTTGTGTCGGGTCCTTTTATGGCACAATCGGGTCATAGACTGGAATTTACTGGAGGCGACGGTATAAGTCTGTTACCTCAAGGATCACGTCTTTCAGCTCGGTCTGGATGAGACCTATCTTACTTATGCGAAATTTTCATCAATGTTGGGGATTAGCACCAGTGTTGCGGCGGCTTTACCTGACCTTTCCCATTCTCATCGGGTATCTTTGGCTGAGTTACTCCATATTTCCCCTTCAGCGACTCGACCACTGGTTTATGGAGGGACTGTTTCTCTTCCAGTGGTTATGCACTCATTGGGCCAGAGGGGCTTTACTGATGCTGGCTTTGCTGGAGCTATTGCTTTGGGCTTGACTACGGGGTTATTATTGGTGACATGATACTTGACGGTCGATCCCCAAGTGGCCACAATAGTGACGTGGATGTCTTACCATTATAGTCCTGCGACGGTGGTGCTGGTGGAGAGCTTGAATGGTCTAGATGCTTGGAAATAAGGTTATTCTGATTTTCTGAGGGGGACCCCGGTGATACTATTTATGTAGCTTACAGAGAGGTTTCACATGGCGGGCCCTCCTGAGTGTCCCCTGTCGGGTGTGTCAAATGTCTTTGCCTGACTTTTCTTCAGCTTCGGGCCTTCAATAGAGAACTAAGTAAATTGGTTTGTGGATCATGGGTCCCGGTGTCTTCGTTGGTTGGTGCCATGGTGGGGAGGCATTCAACCTATTTTACAGCTATGAGAGTACTGGTATGTACATTTGTTCGGCCTTCAGTAGACTTCTTTTCATTTCTCTTGGAATCTTTTGGGCCAAGATGGGTGGGAACAAATAGTGCCCCCTTGCATAACATACTTCTTTTCGATGGAGGAATTAACTGAATCTTTGCAGATGATACTGGGACCCTTGTGCCAGAGCCACCGGCCGTCTACCCATCCGTCACAATCTGTAAGAGGGACCTAGTACGTGTATAGGGATTATCTGAAATGGTTGTGGAAGCATGTAGTTTGGAAGATCTTGGAAGCGAAGAGCGGTCAAAGGTGGCTCGTGGCTTTCGACACCATGGAAGAGGGCGTTGGAGTTTTTGCCAAACTTGTCAAGACTTATCATTACACGAAAAGTGTATGGAGTGTTAATTGGGACTTGGATACTTGGGGACCTTCGAGGGCTAGTAATGATGACGAGGCAGATCCGTTTGGTAATTGAGGGTTGCATCTGTGTAACTTGGGGTAACATATATAAATCTGGGGAAATTTATGCTTTGGGTAATTTGTGTTAGTATCTGGCATGTTTTAGGGGGGGTTTATGAAGCTAGGAATTTGGGTAGGTTGTTTTATGAGAAAAATATAGGCTGATTAAGGGGGTGGTCCATTTGACTCCCTCGAATGATATTTCGTGTAACAACTGTATTCCTTTATTTTGAAATAAAATGATTTTGACATATTTTGTTGTGTCACTTGATGAGTTTTTCTTTTGAATTATATGTACCAATCATTAAGACATACATAATCCTTTTGTTCACATAAATGATAAGATGGACCATTATTCTCGGGAGTTAGAATAAAATAGCATTTTGTGAAAACCAAAGGACCACACCCATATGTGTTGTATGGGCTTTCTACATACCCCGAGGGTTTTTGAAAATTTATGAGCTTCATATTAAAAATAATTATTTTGAGAGGATCAGGTTCCACGTAGTTCTGGGTAAATGAAGAAAAAAAAATTAAGAATAGAAGGGGGATGAGAAGAATCATAGCGCGTCGAGAATTCGAATTAAGGGTAGAATTTCTTGAGACGGTCCAAATTGACTAGATGCATCATCTCTTCTCCGTCGAGGTTTGTGAGCATAGCGGCACTTCCTGACATAATTTTTTTCACAATGTAAGGGTTGCTCCAATTCGGTTTGTACTTTCCTCTAGGGTCCCAAATGGGTTCTATAATTTCTTTAAGAGCCAGGTCTCCTTTTTAGACACCGCGGTCCTCGACTTTCCTGTTGAATGATCGCGTTATCTGATGATGGTACACTTGTATGTGGTATAGAGGCTTAAGTATCTTTCAATCTAAGATTGAGAGTTCATCATAGAAGCTCTGATGCCAATCTTCTTCACTAACTTTTCTCTCGAGTATGACACGTAGGGAAGGTACTTCTAGCTCTGTGCAACTTTTCAATCATTTTGCTGATGATTATCTTAAGGCTTTTGTTGGCACCTTTGACAACACCATTGGTTTAGGGTCGATAAGGAGAAGAATTATGTCTCTGAATCCAATACTCGTTGACCTATTTTATGACCTCGGCTTCGAAGTGAAGTCCGTTATCTGATACTAACTCATGGGGAACCCCCTGCATCAGAAAATGGTGTTCTTTCTGATGGAAAGTGGCCACTTTCTTGGCATTCAGCATTGCGTATGACTCGTCTTCGACCCATTTGGTGACGAAATAAATGGCGACCAGGATAAACTCATGATCGTTTAAAGCTTTGGGAGTGACCTTCTATATGATGTCAATGCCCCAGTTGGAGAAGGGCCAGGGAGAGGTCATGTTGTATAATTCTGGGGAGGTAAGTGTTGGAGATTGGCAAATTGTTGGCACTTGAGACATCTTCGAACATAAGTAGTACAGTCCTGAATTATGGTAGTATAATAGTACCCTCGACGGATGATCTTCTTGCTAAGCACGTGACCATTTATGTAGGGCCCACATTCCCCATTGTGGATTTTCTGCATCATTCTTTTAATATTACCACTAACTATGCAGTGCAAATGGGTTTCATTGAAATTTATCTTAAGCACTTTGTCGCAGATAATGTTTTGGGCATCCAGTTTATGAAGGGTCACACGATCTTTCTTATCTGGATCTCGGGGATACCTACCATGTTTGAGGACGTGCTAAATTTCATAGTACTATAATCTAACCATTATGGGATCTGATTTGATAGCGAGCTCAATGTGGAAGCAGTGGGTAGTCATAGCCTATTTTCAAAGCAAGAAAAGGGTTATTGTTATTCTCCCGGGCATGTCAACTATGGAGGTCAGGGTTGCAAGGACATCGGCTAGGTTATTCTATAAACGAGGAAGGTAGCAAAAGGTGACATCTTTAAATTGGGAGACGACCACTTCTAGGTGGGCTTGATAAGGTAGGAGCTTATCATCTTTGACTTTCCATTTTTTATGGATTTGGTCGCCAATGAGGGCAGAATCCCCATAAATGTCTTGGTGCTTGATACCTTTCTCGAGGGCGATCTTGAGGCTTACAATGCATGCTTCGTATTCAGTAATGTTGTTGGTGTAAGGAAAATTTAATTTGATGGCAATGGGAGTGTGAGAGTCATCAGGGGCGATCAGTAGTATCCCAATGTCGTATCCTTTTTTTATTAGCAGATCCATCGAAGAGCATCTGCCATATGAGATTATCCTGAGAGGCGTAAATAATGTCCTCATCTAGGAAGTCAGAGATCCAAACATTAGTTCTTTCCATGGGATAATCGGCAAGGTATTCAAAGATGGTCCCTCCCCTTCATGGCTTTCTACGTGACATACAGAATGTCAAACTTGACTAGAAGTATTAACTGACGAGCCATTCGTCTGGACATAGTGGGTTTCTCTAACAGGTACTTGATGGGATCCATTCAGGATACTAGTCTGATTGGAAAGGCAAGTATGTAATTTCGTAACTTTTATGTGACCCAGACTAAGGCAATACATGTTTCTCCAAAGCGATGTAATTGACTTTGTACCTAGCCAATTTTTAACTAGCATAGTAGATGGGTCTTTCCTTATGGGATTCTTCAATGTATTAGGCCAACAAAGCCCCTGTTACAGTATCAATGATGATTAAGTATAAGAAGAGTGGGAGACCTAGTTGTGGAGACATGAGCACCGGAGGTTGAGTGAGGTATCACCTGATTCGTTCAAAAGCTTCTTGGCAGGCCTCGTTCCAGGCCTTAGTTAAATCCTTTCGGAGAGATGGGTTTGCAGATGGATGTCAGTTGGATGATGAACTGATTGATGTATTGCAATTTACCCAGGAATCCTTGGACTTCCTTCTCCGTCCGGGATGGTAGCATCTCAAGTACGACTTGCAATTTAGCGAGGTCCGATTTAATCCCTTTCTCATTGACCATGAACCCTAAGAGTTTTCCTTTAGTGATGCCGTTTATGTGTATTTAACCTCATCCGGTACGGTCGTAGTCACTTGAAAAACTTTCGGAGGGCGAGAATGTAACCTTCCTGAGTCTTGGACTTTATGATCATGTCGTCCATATAGACTTCGACTTCTTCATAAATAAGGTCATGCAGAACAGTTGTAGCAACCCTTAGGTATCCCTAATATTTTTGAGTCTGAATGGCCTGATGGTGTAGCAAAAAGTTTCCCAGGGGGTGATGAAGGTAGTTTTCTCCTGGTGGTCAAGGTACATCTTGATCTAGGTATAATCGAAAAATCTATTGACAAATGACTTAAGGGCATAGTTGGTCGCGTTGTCTAGGATCATGTCTATGTTTGGCAATGGGTAATCGTCCTTCAAGGATGCTTTGTCTAAATCCCGGCAGTCGACACACATGCAGACTTGTCCTCTCGAATTTGGTACGGGGATGATGTTGGCAAACCATCTAAGGTATTCGACTACGCCAATAAAACCACATTCATTTATTTGACTACCTCCTCTTTGACTTTGAGTGACCCTTCAGTTCGGAGTTTTCACAACTTCTATTTGACTGGTTTTCATTTTGGGAATGTCGGGATCTCATGTTGAGCTACTTCTGGGTCAATGCTAGGCATGTCGTCATAGGACCATGCAAATACGTCTATGAACTCTTTCAGCAGCTCTTCAAATTATGCACGTTAATTCTCATTGAGGGTAAACCTTATCCTAATATCATGCTAGTGGCTATTAGAATTGAGATTAATAACAACAGTCTCATTATCATTAGTTTAAACGTGGTTATGTTGTTTATTTTTTTCCTTATGGAGATCAGTTAAGAACTGTTCATTTGAAAAATTATCATTATAAAAAGTTTAATTAAAATCAACACAATTAATGTAAGGCACAATAAGATACTCAAAATACTCATTTATTTCATTTTCAAGGAAAACGACATTGAGAACCTCATCAAAAGAGGTCTCAATTACATTTATATCAAGAAAAGGAAAAACATGAATAAGCAACAAAAATTGCTTGGATAAGATAGACAACAGGGTTTGGTTGGGCTTGAGTAGGCAGGACTAAGATGGCATGTCATCTTAGGTTAGGGATAGCAGTAATTATGATATTGACGGATGGGTCTGATAGCGCAACATCTTAGTGGATCATGCAGAGACTCACCCCCAGTGTTTGCAAGTCAAAGGATTCTTCAGAGTTACTTTCCTTGGAGTTCTCAGTGATTGGCATGGTTTGCTCAGTAAAAGGATTTATTTAATGTTTGGAGTCTCCATCCCAAATGTGGTTATCTTAAAAGAAGATTTCCATCACCTATTTCATCTTCTTGTCAATGTGGTCTTACTATGGTTTCGAGAATCCACAGAAGGGGAAATCTTCACCCTCCTTGATAATCTTCTATTTAGACAGTCCTCTAAAACATTCTTTTTATCCTCTAGGCATCTTTTCAGTGACGGTCGGCAGAGCGATTTGAGTTCAGCTGGTGAAGGTTGGTAGCCTAAACCATATGGAGGAACGGATTTTTTAGGACTATAGGCTCAAGGACTCCATGCTGATGCCGTACTAGTGCCATTCTGGGCATGAAGTGCATGTTCTTGAACATATGAATTACATTAATGTTGTTGTGAAGGTTGTGATCTAGACAGACTCGGTCTTTGAATTTGTCCCCTACTAGAACTGGAAGAGGATCAATTTTAAATCGAAGAGAATCATGTTTTTGGTCGCATACTGAATCTCCAATACTGGATTGTTGGTACTGGCACTCTTCGTATTGTCATCATCCCCCAAAATGGTGATCACCTGACCTTTGGCAAAAAAAATTAAGTTTTTATGAAGAGAAGAGGATAACCCTCAAATATTGTGAAGCCATGGACGGCTAAGGAGTAAATTGAAGCATGTAGGTATATCGATGACTTGGAATTTAGTCAGAGGGTTGATAGGGACAATCCCTAGTGTGAGTTTTATAGAACCCATTACTTCTCAACGAGTGTTATCCTATGCATACACATCGGTAGATATAGGAGTGAGGTCACTGACTTTTAATCCCAAGCATTCGAAGATTCTAAGTAGACAGACATTGAGAGCATATCTATTGTCAACAAGTGATAGTGGGATTGTCTGTACCAAGATTTCGACACAGATATTGAGGGCATAATTGTAATCAGGGCTAAACTTTGAGATTTCTTCTTCATAGAAAGAGAGGATTATATCAGAGTTTAAGGATCCGACTATATTCATGGCTTTTTTGGGAGTAGTAAAAGGAAAAATTATGGGCCCAATAAGGAGCTTTATTAAGGCATTCCGGTACAGCTAAGAGGACATGAAAAATCCTCATAAGGTTATGTTCTCTTAAGTTATCTGAAGTTGATCTATGATGTTACTTTCCTCAATGGTCATTTTAGGCATTGGGAGCTCTTCGATAGGGCTGTAAAATAAACTAAGCTATTCGAGATCGACTCGTATTCATTTGGATTGAAGCTCGTTCAAGCTCGGCTCTTAAGGTAAAAAAATCAAGCTTGAATAAAATTCTAAGCTCGTTACCTTATTGAGCTCGACTCGAATTCAGCTCGATTACAAATAATCATACAAAAATAGTATAAAAAATTCAAACTACGACTCGTCTTCGTTCGGATTAAAGCTCGTTTGAGCTCGGCTCGTGAAGTAAACAAACCAAACTTGAACACATTTTTAAACTCGTTAATCTTTTCAAACCAAGCTTGAACATCCTACTGTTTCTCTCGACTCGTTTATAACCCTACTCTTCGGCCACTCCCTTACCTTTATTTACTTCAGTTGTATGGAGGATCGAATCTTTGTTGTATCGCTTTGATCTGGTCATGTGGTCTATAGAGGTGGGGAAGAATAAGAACCCCATGGCTTCATTTAACTCGGGATGAATGGATACTTTGTTGATTCCTCCTAATAAATCCTCAAAGGAGATCATTCCACACAAGCTGGCAACTAAACTGGCCTCTTTATGATTCGATTCATTGTCTAAATTGTCAAAGTCATTCTCCCATTCGGTGGCGACTATGTCTTCCTGCCAAGATTATTCAATGCACTCGATAACTTCTACGGCTTCATCATATAAGTCTTCTCACTTAGCGGGGAAGTGTAGGAGTGAAGGAACCAGCCGTCCCTAAAGTTTTAGAGCACTGAGTAACTCAGAAATGCTGTATATTTCCTCGGTCTAAATAAACATATATCTAGACTAATTTCTTCAACGGGCACCACCCATTCTTCTGATTCTCGAGCCCACTTTTGGGTTTCCATTAATAGGCCACTAGATTTATGATAGTTGATGGACATCTCGGTGGGAAATTTCATCCCAAACCCTTAGAGTTGGTCTAACACAATGGGTAATTCCATGCCTCCCCCTCATATTGGGTGCGAACAGTAATACAGGCCCTCGTAAGGAGCAATAAACCTTGATCAGCCAGATGTGTAGGGTGCAAGAAAAAGGATGGGCAAACCTTGAGAGGTTTAGGTGAGACTATGGGGATGATGGATTCTTTGCCAGGCACAATTTGGGTAGAAGGGTCAAAATCAGGGTTACTTTCCAAAAAGATGGCATTCATCCCAATTACATGTGTTAGAAGAGGGTTATAAGTGGTGTTGGGCTTAAGATTAGATGACGGGGCGATGATACCCCGGTTTATTAGGATTTGGATCATATTTCTGAGATGGAAACATTGGTTGGTGGTATGATCTGCGGATTGGTGAAAATTACAATGGGTATTGGGTTTGAAGTTTTTAGGGAGTGGATTTGGTAATGGTCGAAGTTCCAATAGTTTGATGAGATTTTTAGTTAGCATAGCTTGGTAAACTTTGGATAGGGGAGCATAGATCTTGATGTATTATTTTTTAACAGGGTTGGGGTGACTTTCGGGTGTCTAAGAAGTTACAGGTTATGGTATGTTGTTAATGGTTGAGACTGAGGCATTAGCAGGCTTTTTAAACTTCTTCGGTGTAAATTTTCTGGTCAGCTTGTTCGGTTAAGATTCAACTTTGGTGATACCTTCTTCGATTTCCACACTAGCCTCTCAGAGGGATCATAAGTGCATGTAGTATTATCCTCCCATAGATGCTCGAATATGAGGAAAGAAATTCTTCTTCACAATACTAACGTATTCCTCCTCGGAGGACCAGTTGGTCATAGTGGCAATCTTCTCTCTCCACTTTCCAAAGAAGCCACTGACTGATTCCCCAGGGTTCTACTTGAGAATTTCTAGGTCTCCGCGTGTGACCTCTAACTCTTCATTGTACTTGTACTGAGACATAAATTCTCGGGCCACATCTTCCCAACTACAGATCTTGGATTTTTTTAGGAACATAAACCATCGAAGAGAGCTTTCTTTCAAAGTCTGCTGAAATATTTGGGCCATTATCTCTTCAGAAGCACTAAGAAGGGTTATGGCTCAACGATAGCTTCGAAGGTGCACAATTAGGGTCCCGCTGCCCTAGAACTTCTCGATGTCTGGCATCTTGAACTTCTCTGGTAGTTTAGCTTTAGAATAAGGAGACATATGGGTGTAATCTAGGGGTGGAAGCGGTATGGGTTTTTACCATACCGTACCGTTTTGGTACGAAAAAAAATGGTTTTGGTTTCATATATTAAAATACCGAAAACCAGTCTCACCGAAACCGAAATTATCGTAAAAAAATTGGTTGATTTTGGTTTTAATATTTAAAAAATTGATTAACCGAAATTACCGTACCAAATTTACTGAAACTAGAAAAAAACGTACTGAAATTACCATACCGTACCGAATTTACCGAAACCAGAAACAAGTGTACCGAAATTACCGTACCGTACCGAATTTACCAAAACCAGAAAAAAGTTGTTTTTGGTTTTGGTTTTAATATTTAAAAAAGTTGGTTGGTTTTGTTTTTAGTTTTTTGGGGCTTTTAGTGTTATTTACTGAAACCAGAAAAAATCGAAACTAGAAAAACCAGAATATTTACCGAAACAAGAAAAAACCAAAATTTATCGAAAAAAGAAAAAAATTGAAATACCAGCCGGTTTGGTTTTGGTATTGATTTTGGTGTACCGGGTGGTAAACTGGTACGGTTTGGTTTTACCATCTAGAGTTTGGTTTTGGTATTGGTATCTACTATTTACCGACCAAACCGTACCGCTACACCCCTAGTGTAATCCATGTAGTTTCTGGATATCTTATCTTGATAAAACTTCTTCAATAACATTTTTAGGTCTTTATTGGCTTGTTCAGTTCTTCCTCTTTGGGATTCACGGGTACTCGCAGATTAGACTCTGACTGGGCAAGGTTAAGAATGGGGAGTTAAGCGAGTGGCGGCCCATTTATAAGTGGGGCACACGAACATGTTGGTATTCTTCTGGAACCTCAATAGGCTCAGGCGCAGGTGGTCCCATAGAACATGGAAGAGGACCTCGAGTTCTTCTGGAATCTAGGATTAGTGTCGTTCCATTTCTTGGACATCAGTTTGAAGGTTGTTAATTTTGACACTGAGTTGGGCTAAGATAACCATCAGATCTGGCTGAGCATTTGGTGCTTGGTCGGTGTTCTCCATGTAAAGCTCGTGGAGGTAGATTCCAAATTTGGTCAAAGTATCAAAAGAAGCGAAGGAGCTTCAGGGCGGTCTGACGGAAGATCGAAGCCAATAGGGAGCCCAGTCAAAGTTGTATATGTGATCGACCTGAGAGGGAAAACGGTTTAAATTTATTTTTGAAGGAAAGTGGGAAAATGATTTTGTTCTTTTTAAAGAAAGAGGAAAATATTTTTGGTATTTTGGAAGAAAGAGAAAAATATTTTTGGTATTTTTGGTTTCTTAACGAGGAGGAAAAAAGGAGAGGAGTCTCAACATGATTATTATTATTATTATTAGATTTTCACTTGTATTAGGTTTGCCTAAATGCAGAAAAAATGTCGTATAGGAATCGAGCCTGTGAAAATAGGGCTTAAAAATATAAGACACAGTTTGACTTGTTCTAAGCTCACGAATAGGGTTCTGTTTTGAAAAAAGACGAAATAGTGCAAAAATTCGATCGGTATGCCGACCCGAAATTTTTACTGAGTTTCTCATGATAACCGACAAACTAATTATGAGTGCCTATGGTTGATGCCTATATGAGGTTTATGCACTTGTTGGGTTAGTGGAAGGGTTCCCCCTGGCATGACTTCCAGGATATACCTCTTGCCTATAAGGACAATCATTGATCGATACGTGTGGAAAAGCCATTTGATATACCTAAATGTACGTGAATTGCTTCACAATAAACCTCATGGATACAATATGTGTGAGAGCGAATTCAATATACTCAACGTACGTGAATGAGTTCCCTGTTATATACCTCCCGTCATAAGTTTGGTCAAGTGGTACGATGCGGGGGGAATCGTTCGAGATACGTAAAAGGTACTAGGGAAATGGAAGGTGAGAGTCATATCACTTATGTTAACCGTGCCCCAGTGAAGTCGCACCCATCACAAAGTGACCCCCCAGTAAAGGACAAATTTTTGGTTAATATTGCCATGCTCTGGTGATGTAGTGTGGAAACTGCATGAGTCTTAATAGTATATTATGGAGAGATGTTTTTTTTTCATTATAAGTAAAATGAGTACTACACTAATGAGGGAGAATATATGAAAAGTAAATCTAGCATGGAGCATGAAGACTATACTAAGCATGGTGATAAGGAATGCATAAGGATATATACATGTGCGTGAGTGAGTGAGATGTGAATATACACAAGTGAGTGTTTGTGCTAGTGAGCCTAATCATGAATAGACTACAAGTGGTGTGTGATATGTAAGCATGGAGATATATACAAGCAAGAGAAGTGTGGGTGTGTTCTAGTGAATCTAAGAATGTATATTCTACAAATGGTGTGTGGAGCACGAGAGTAGAAGTGAAACTAAGGGTAAGTGTGTGAAGTGTGCATGGAGAATATATACAAGTGTGTGAAGTGTATAAGTGAGTGAAAATTAATATATACATGAGAAGGGGACATGGTAAATGTAATTATGGGGTATATATACAAAAGTGTGTAGAGGAGTAAAGGGAACATACAGGTGGGAGAATATTCACACATGTTAAAAAGAATAACACCCGTGTAGAAATAGAGCCTAATCCTCTTAAAATGCAAAATGTCCCAAGTAGAGTTGCCACTGTGGCTATCCCAAGGTCTCGAATTCCTTCAAGTGCGCATGCAGGGTACGTCCTTTCTCAGGGCGCTCATTCATTGTAATTGTGGGGGATAATGTATAGAGATAGAATTTTCAGCTTATTTTGCTCACAATAAGCAAAAGAATGTTACCGTCTCGAGAGAACGGCATCAAGGCCAATACTGATGCTTGCAAAACAATGTAGTTCGAAGGTCCGGGGACTAAGTTATAGAATGGGAAGGTGTTAGGAACCCATATCCCCCTTTCGATCTCTCATGGGTAAATGTTAATCTTTTTCTTTTAGACTCCGTGATGTGTGTGCGCATGTATATAATATAGGTGGAGAATGGAATTATTCAACTCACGCCATGAAAAATGTTAAAGTGAATTCATCCTTAGGAATATTTTCGAAAATAATAATTCAAAACATAATATCACTGTTTTTCGAATCACGGGTCACTATAAAAGAACGAATGTGTGTATCGGACGAAACGCGAACATATAAGAATATGAGATTAACAAAGAATACATATATATAAGATATGAAAGAAACATATAAACATGCATATATGAGGACTCGAATCTAGGGATTGACCTTATGTAGTCCAAGGGGCATCAAAGTCCACGTATTTCAATGATAGCATAGGGTGGTGTTAGGGCTGTGTTTTTTTTCGAACTTTTCGATTTTTTCGATTTCCGATCCGATTTTTTCCGAATTTGGAATGAAATTTTAGTTTGTCGATTTTCGATTTTTCCGAAAAAAAACGGATCGGAAATCGAAAATAATTCTGAATTTCCGATTTTTCCGATCCGATTTTTTCGAAACTATGCCGATCCGATTTTTCCGAATTATTTTCGATTTTTTTGGAATTATTTTCCGATTTTTTATTTTTTCGATTTTTTGAAAGTTTTCCATATCCCACATCTGTTGGGAGAGGGAGAGGGCTCCAAAATATGCTCTATAAAAGGAGAGTATCCTCCTAACTTCTACACAAATATGAAAAATGAGTCAAATCCTCATGTGTTTATATGTTGGGTTAAGCCATTTTCATTGTTTCTTTAAAATGAGAATTTCGAGTAATCGAAAACCCATAATTTATTTTTTTGAAATTTTGGAATTTCCGAAATTTCTGGATTTTTAACATATTTTGTGAATTTTCGATTTTTGCCGATTTTCCGATTTTTTCGAATTCGGAATTTTTTTAATTTTCAGAAAAAATCGGATCGGAAATCGGAATAGTTATTTTGTTTCCGAAAAAATCGGATTTTTTTCCGAATAGGCATTTTCCGATCCGATCCGGCCGAAACACAGCCCTAGGTGGGGTTCAATCCATAAAACTAAATATGGGATTTCTCTTATGTGTGGGTGTGTAGAGAAAATATGCTTTTAAGAGTGAGAGTGTGAAATGAAAATCATTCTTTTGGAACTTATGGATAAACCCTTTTTTTCTTCTTTTTGGATTTTTTTATGAAAATATATTATATGTGTAATTACTACTAATAAAAAGTTGAGATTAATGGATGTGCTGTAAAAAGTACTAAAAAGGGAATAAGATGATTAATGCTAAATTAGAAGAATTAGAGAAAGAGATGGAGAATCGGACCTCTTTACGAGTGCTTGATGTTGACCTCCAGATGCACATATGTTGATTTTGCAATGGTATGAAAGTGGTATGGAGGAGTGGGGGAATTAACAAGTTAGATAAGAAAGTGATGGAAGGGAGTGTGGGATTTTTTTTTAGGAAATGGAGTAACTCTGAATTTGAGAGATTATTCTCTAACTTGCTAAGAGGGATGTTCAGGGGTGCCTTTCAAAGTAAGGCCATGAACTCTATTTACAGAGCCAAAGGAGGTGCCGATTGACATGTTCATATACCTGTCTATCGGCATAGCACCTCAGGCACCTCAGGTACACTACCTATTGCCAGGGTCCCTGGGGTGCCTATAGGCAGTCCGGAATAGTTTTTTCGAAAAAATGGGCATAAAATGCAAATCGTAAGTCCAAATCGTGCACGGGGTGGACCATTGGAAAGGATATTCAGAGACATTTAAGAATATATTGATCTACTCCCAGTACCGATAGTTGACCGAAGTCAAATGGGGCTCAAAATCACCCGATGGTCTCTAAAAGGGAGGTTTTCCGAAAAAATGGATTGTTCGTCCGAATCATAAGGCCGATTCGTGCTCGGGGTGAACCATTGGAAAAGGAATTCAGTGTCCTTCGAGGCTTTATTCAGTTTCGTTCCGAAGAGTTGACCAAGGTCAAACAGGGCTTGGAAGCATCCAATAACCCTTCAGAGTAAAGCGGGTCGTTCGTCTGAATCGTAAGGCTGATTCGTTCACCTGAGGGACCATTGAAAAGGAAATTCAGAGCCTTTCGAAGATTCATTGAACTTTTCTCAAGTCGGAGACTTGACCAGAGTCAAACGGGGCCCAAAAGAGCCCGGTGGCCTACAAATTAGTTCTCGGAGTATGACGCATGGTCTATGGTGAACGAGTGAGTGAAAAGGACCTAAGGAGGTGCTTAGGGGGTCTTAAGATGGGGTGTATACACTATGCATCTTCCACTTAAGGGGAAAATGTAGTGTTGGACCTCGTTGGAGAATGGAGATAATGTCTTTTGGAGGGACAACTCTATGGTATTAGGAGTTTACGTCTTGTACTCGTTGAGGAAGTTTCCCAACTGATCTTAACTCTTCTTGATATCATTATCCCAGTGCCTAGATACCCTGAAACCATCATGGGATTGATCTCGTGGGAGTGACAGAAAAATATGTTACTAAGGTCGTTTATAAAAATAAACTATTTAAGTAACTCCGATCTGTTTTTTTAGGAAACTCTTTTCATAAAAACCAAACTATTTGAACACAAGATGTGTTTAACGAATCAGTATGTACGAGATCTATTCAAGATTTGAATAACAGGTTTATAAAGTAGTTTAAAAAACTTAAACTCATCACAACCAAGAATGAGATGAGGAGATGTAGAAAGATTATGTTCACGATGTTTTTTACGTGGTAAAACCTCACCAATTGAGGAAACATCCACGACTCCCTCTACGGAGTAAAATGAAAAATCCACTAAAATAAATATATGAGTTACAAACTATATAACTAACATGCAAACAACTCAGACTTATATAAGTTTAGGAATGTACCCTCTGGTGTCCTTATAACTTCTCTGCAGTTCTGATTGTAGATGTAGTTCTCCCAGTTTGTTAACTTCTGATTTGTTCCAGCACTTTACGTCGACTCTTTGTTCACAAGATCTTATTACCAACACTTTTCGTGTTGTAGGGTGAAAGTGTTTGTGGAGGTGCTCTTTAACACATGCATGCAAACACACACACTTATTGAGTACAAACAGTCCTAACAAATTACAGTAACACTATATGCTGTGATCTTTTCTTTTTCTTTCTTCTTACAAGACTTTGAACCTTATTTGACCTTTAAATCTATCCCAGAATCCACGGATACCTTGCTAGGAAGACATTCAAGGTCTTAATCAATCTCAGAATTTAGAAAAGTTTTTCGAGATTGAAAACCTCCAAGTGTGATTCCAACTAGATCAAAGGTTTAGTTTTACAAGAACTAGAAACATAAAGCATTTATTGTTGATTTCAAAGTAAGCAAACATTTTATAGAAAATAATCAACAATATATTTCTCCAGATGAGAAATAAAGCATGAAACTAAGTGTAATGTAACATGAATAACTCAGATATGAAATTTCTATGAAATCAGAAAGTAGATCTAAGTAAAAGTTTAAATTGAAAACAAGATCTTAACGAACAAGAGGTTACGGCAGCAATTACAAACTCAACTCAAACTCTCAATCACTCAAGAACACTCAGGGTAGTGTTTTGGATATGAATGAGTTTTGAAGAAGTGTTTGAGTTTGGATGGAAGAGGCTTTGACGAACAGGGTTAGGGTTTCTAACTCTCTCTTTTCTCTCTATTTTCTCTCTTCTCTCTCTTCTCTCTCTATTTCTCAGAAAAAAAGGAAATGACAAAAGTCTTTGAAGTCTGAGAATAGGGTTCCTTTTATAGGGTGAAGAGAAGGTTCGAGAGACTGGATCAAAACCAAGGGCCAGGATTAAATCAAGTTAAATTGACTTAGATCGAAGGGTTCTAAGAACACGGTGCTTAAACGATACCTGATTGGTTTAAGAAGTTGTACTGGGATTCACCAAGACAACATGCAGATCGTCGATAACCAATAATCCAAGGGCTAAAAACATACGCGTTTATAACTCAGTAAAGAAACACAATCTCAGCCAATCAGATGAAGACAGATGTTGGTCAATAACAGGATATGAAACGCACGTCCTAAAGTAATTAAAACCACATCCTAAGGTTTACTCCGCTTTCGAATTCTACCCAAGGTAACATTAGGCCAGTATACCCAACAAATTATATTTACAAATTGACCACAAAAACTTTTAAATCAAGTTTTAATTAAGAAAACCTTATTTAAAAAATGTTTATAAAATCCCAAAAAATTATTAAAATTCAAACTTAGGGATTTAAACACACTCAACATATATACACACATTATTATGCAGTATGATATGCAATAAATAAATTCTACTGTGTGTGAGTGTTGGAAATTTGTTCTTGATCACTACAAGATAGAGAGATGAAGTAGCAAACCAACTTCTGAGGTTCTTTGGTTTCTAGGGAGGACATAATTTTGTCACAATTTTCAAACTAGATGAGCACTTATACAATATAGACTCAAGTGAGTCAAAAGCATAAGGGCTTCAATCTCCCCCTTTGGAAATATGAGACAAAATCTCCTTTGAGTCATCTAGGACTCGTATGGCAACAAAAAAATAAGAAAAACTTATTCCTATCAAAATTCTATCTACACAATACATAGAAATCAAAAAGTACATAACTCAACTAAGTACATTTGAATACCCTATTACAACAATTGAGAGTAACTGTACAATAAGAACCTGTAATAAATCACTAAGATCAAGTTGTTTAGCATATGTAAGAATTGAATAGACGTCAAATTTCTCCCCCATTTTGTCTCAAATGGACAAAGGGAAAAAATTGGATAAACAGCAAAGTTATTAGTCAGCATAAACCATACCAATTGATTTACGTAATGAAATGAATCTATTATAATCTAGAGGTTTGGTAAACATATCTGCGAGTTGTAGATCAGTAGGAAGATAATTGATTTCTAATTCCTTATATTCAACCAATTCGCGTATAAAATGATGTCTTATTTTAATATGCTTTGTTCGCGAGTGTTGAACAGGGTTTTTAGAAATATTAATCGCACTTTGATTATCACAATAGAGATGTAATTGGTTTTCTTGAATACCATAATCACTTAGCATTTGTTTAAGCCACATTAATTGAGCACAACAGCTGCCAGCGGCTATGTATTCAGATTCAGCTGTCGAGAGTGATGTGAAGTTTTGTTTTTTACTACTCCATCCTACCAAGTTATTACCTATATAATAACATGCTCCTGATGTGCTTTTACTATCAACAGTACACCCAGCCCAGTCAGCATCAGTGTACCCAATTATAGTGCTTGGTGTGTCATTAGTGTACCAAAGTCCTAAATTTAGAGTGCCTTTTACATATTTAATGATACGTTTAACAGCATTCAAGGGGCTCGCTTTAAGGTTACTTTAATATCGAGCACATACACACACAGCATACATAATATCAGGACGTGAGGCGATAAGATATAGTAAGGTTCCTATTATACTACGATATAGAGTAGGATCTACAGATTTTCCATTTTCATCTTTAAAAAGTTTTAGCGTAGTTTTCATGGAAGTTTTAGCATCTTTAGCACTCTCGAGGACAAATTTCTTTACTATCTCTAAAGTGTACTTAGATTGCGATACAAATAATCCTTCTGAATTTTATTTGACTTGGAGGCCTAAGAAGAATTGTAGCTCCCCCATAAGGGACATTTGAAATTCCTTATGCATAGTTTCAGAGAAGGATTTGACTTCTGAGGGAGAAGTTGATCCAAATATAATATCATCAACATAAACTTGAGCAATAGTGATATGTTTGTCAAAATGTTTGACAAAAAGAGTTTGGTCATTTCCGCCTCTTTTGAAACCTTTATCTAAAAGAAAACTGGAAAGACGTTCATACCAAGCTCTAGGAGCTTGTTTAAGGCCATACAAAGTCTTTTTCAGACGAAATACATGATTTGGATATTTAGGGTCAATGAACCATTTAGGTTGTTCTACATAGGTTTCTTCAGTCAGTATTCCATTAAGGAACACAGATTTGACATCCATTTGGTACAGTGTAAAATTCATGTCGCAAGCTATAGCAAAAAGCAGACGAACAGATTCTAAACGAGTAACAGGAGCAAAGGTCTCATTAAAATCAATTCCTTCTATTTGAGAGTATCCTTGATCAACTAATCTAGCTTTATTTCTAATTATTATCCCATTTTCATCAGTCTTATTTTTGAAAATCCAACGTGTTCCAACAACTAGAGCTGGCAATTTTTGACCCGATAACCCATTTATGGTAATAACCCGAAATGACCCGAACATGACCCGATTAACTTGTATAGTTTTAAGAGTACCCAAAACTTATGCTAAAATAAAAATCAACGCGACCCGAAAATGACACGACTAACCCGAATTGCCACCCCTGCCAACAACCTTTTTGTGATCAGGAGGTGGAACAAGATACCAAACATCATGAATGACAAATTGTAAAAGTTCTTCCTGCATAGCAGAAATCCAGTGAGAGTCATTCAATGCCTCATTTACATTCTTTGGTTCCACAAGGGTAACAAAACATGCATAATGTGCATAGTTTCTTAGTTGGGATCTTGTACGAGCTGGCTCACTAGGGTTACTAACTACGTTATTTATGGGATGATCTTTAGAAACCCAGTTAGGTACTTCAGGTGTCTCAATAGGTAATGAATTATCCATTCAGAGGAGTCATTTTCTAAAATATTTGTAGACTCTTCCTCAATAGTAAATTCACCAGTCTTTCTTTCTATAGTAGTGTCACTAATAATTACATTTATGGATTCCATCAAGGTTTTAGTGCGAAGATTATGCACTCGATAAGCTCTACTGTTAGGCGAATATCCTAGAAATATGGCTTTATCTCCCCGGCTCTCAAATTTGGATAAGTGTTCCCTATCTTTGCATACATAACAAGTACTGCCAAAGGTTCTAAGATATTTGAGATTAGGCTTTTTATTGTACCAAAGTTCGTAAGGGGTTTGTTTGGAATTCTTTCTAAGATAGACCTTATTTATAATGTGACACGCAGTACGAATAGATTCTACCCAAAAATATTTAGGTAAATTCTTGGCATGTAACATAACACGTGCCATCTCTTGAAGGGTATGATTCTTTCTCTCCGCAATACCATTCTATTGAGGGGTCTTAGGAGCACTATATTCATGTTTATAACCATTATAGTCACAGTATTCTATAATACCAATGTCTTTGAATTCACCACCTCTATCACTACGAATTCTATTCACTTGAGTATCCTTTTCATTTTCAATCCTAAGAAGAATTTTCAGGAAGGTTTGAAATGTTTCAGACTTTTGTTTTAAAAAGGCTACCCAGGTAAATCTAGTGAAGTCATCAACCATAACAAGGATATAACTGTGTCCACAGAAACTAACAGTTTGGGAGAGACCCATTAGGTCCATATGGATGAGTTCTAATGGATTAGAGGTAAGAATATCTTTGACTTTCTTATGAGGTGCCTTAACAATTTTACCTTCCTGACAGGAACCACAGATAAGATTGGGTATAAGTTTGATTTTAGGAACTCCTCTAACTATTTCCTGAGAAGTCAGTCTACTAAGTTTATCGTAATTTATATGACCCATTCTGTTATGCCATATCTCATTGTCATCCATTCTGGCAACATTACAGATTTCAGAATTGTTCATGACAGTGTAGCAATTGTCAGGAGTTCTAAATCCAGTAATTATGCATTCACCTTTTTCATTTAAAATTTTGTAATTGTTCTTTGAAAAGGTAACAGTATGATCTGAGTCACAAAATTGCGATATGCTAAGTAGATTTGCCTTAAGACCTTTGACTAGAAGAACATCTTGAAGAATAGGAAGACCATCTTCTTGGAGAGTTCCTTTGCCTATGATTTGAGATGAAACTCCATCACCAAAATTGACTTTACCACCAGCAAAGTTGGTTTTGTCTAAAAGTTTAGTTTCATCACCAGTCATATGCTTAGAACATCCAGAGTCTAAATACCAACCGGATGATGTGTGTTCAGATTTTAAAGCAGTAACAACAACATTACACTTCATCTGAGGTAATAGATCATCTTTTCTAACCCAAATTGCCTTAGTTTTCATCTTGTGCTTATTAGCTCTCAATTGATAAAATTTGCGAGCTTTAGATTTTTGCTGAAAAATGTTTTGCGCATGATTTTGAATTTTGTGAAAGACTTGAGCATTTGGTTTAGGAAAGTGCTTAGGATTCCTTCTAGGAAATGTTCTTTTAGGTTTGGTCATTCTCTTTCTATAATTAGAGTTTATATATGGCTGTCTAGGAAGTATATAATTGTTGCGGTTCCTCCTAGAATAGTTAAAGTTCTGATAGATATGAGGCTTATAGACAGTTTTAATTAGTCTCCTAGCATAGCAACTATCAAAAGAGTAACCATATATGTCGCAGTAGGAGCAATAAAGATTGCTCAGAATTGGGGTTTACTTAGGAAAGTCTCTAAACAAAGGTTTTGAAGAGTTTTGAGGCTGAACTCTATTCCTAGGTGTGACGGTCTTGAATACATACTCACTCTTCCTAATAGAGGGGCAGACGTATTTTGCCTTAGGTGAACTTTCATGTTTAGAGCAACTTGATTCCCCAATGTTAAAATTTTGATGTTTTGAATCAAACTCAGTTTTTAGAGAATGAAAGTCTGGGCATGTTTCAATAGGCCTTTTGCCTCCTGACACAAACTTGATAGGTTCAAAAGATTTTGTTTGTGTTTTCAAATTCGGTTAAAACCCTATTCCAGTTCGATCATCAGAATTGATTTTTGATTCAGCAACAAATTCATCAAAACATTTTGAATTATTTTCAAATTTTATAAATTTTTTGAAAACAGTAGCTGTCTTTTCTTTAGTTTGCTCCCATTCTAACAATGTCCCTTTGTATTTTTTCTCCAGAGTTTCATTTGTTTCTTTTAAATTTCTGAGATTTTCATCAAACATTTTGATTTCGCTTTTGTGAGTCAAACATTGGATAGTATACTCTTCAGCATTTAGTTTGACCATTAGGCTTAGATCTTCCAACTTTTTGGTAAGTTCTTTCACAATTTTTTCTAGTCTAGCGCTTTTCTTGAGAGTTTTAGCATAAAGTGTGTGAATGTCTGGGAGGTCTTCATTGTCCGAGTCACTAAGTGTGGTGTGTGGAGTGACCCCTAAAGATTCATTTTTTAAACTCACACACCCATTGACATCGTCATTATCGCTGTCCCTTTGACTCACACACCCCAAAGTAGAACATGCAACATTCTCAGTAATTAAAGCATCTAAACCAGTATAAACATGATTCTCAATAGCAGGAGTAGATTTACTAAATACATTTTCATACACAGGCATAGGCACATCATCATTATATATGATCTTGGCAAAGAAAGACATGCAAGGGTCAAAAATATCAGATGACTCAGGTTCCTCATTTTCAGAGTCACTTGAATCATCCCATGTTTTGCAAATGTTAGCTCTAGTATGTTTGTTTTGAGTATTCAAGTTAACTCTACAGTCTTGTGCAATCTGCCCCAGTTTACCACATTTATAGCATTCAGTCTTCTTAAGGTCTCTATTAGGTCTAATATGAGAGTCCTTGTGATTTTTTTCATGGTTTTTCTCATGAGGTCTGTGATTAGAGGAAGTTGGATAATTTGAATTGCCTTGTTTATTTGCCACTTTGTTTCTAAACTTAATGATTTTCTTAAACTGTTTTGTAATTAAGGCAATCTGATTGTCCAAACTCTCTATATTGCATTCCTCATCCGAATCATAAGAGGGGAATATAAGCTCAGGCTTAGTTAACTTAGAAGAGAAGCTCAGATTGGAACTAGTCTGTTTCCTTTGGGTTTGTGTCAATTGTTTCTGAAATTCTAGTTCCATTTCCACAGTTCTTAGTTTATTACTGAGTAATTCAGGAGTGAGATTTTGATCACACATTTCCTAAATAGCATATATTTGGTTATCAAATTTATGTGGTAATGATCTTAGAATTTTTGATACAATTTCATGTCTGTCATAAGTCACCCCATTAGCATGCAGTTTGGTCACAATATCAGTCAGGTTCATATAGAAGTCATCAAATGACTCAGTCTCAGACATAATTAAGGAGTTATACTGCTGAATAAGCATTAGAGTTTTTGCAGCCTTAACTCTAGTGTCTCCTTCATGAGCAGTAACCAAGGTGTCCCAAGCTTCCTTAGAAGTGGTACAGGATGAGATTCTTTTGAACTCATGTTCATTTATGGACATAAATATGGCATTCTTTCCTTTGTTATTATTTAGAGAAACTTGTTTCTCTTCTTGAGTGAACTCACTTAATGCTTTCTTAACCCTCTCATTACTTCCTTCGGTGGATGGTTTAGTAGGAAAAGTGTAACCATTTTCAACAATGTCCCAGACATCATCTCCCAGAGTTCCTTGAATGAAAGCAATCATCCTTACTTTCCAGTAAGCAAAATTGGTTCCATCAAAGATTGGAGGTCTGGTCAAGTTACCAAATCTTTCATTTTTCTCGTCCATATTTGATTTTCAGAAAACAATTTCAGAAACACAGGATCTCTTTTGAAATCAGCTTACCAAGCTCTGATACCAATTGAAAAATATGTTACTATAGCCGTTTATAAAAATAAACTATTTAAGTAACTCCGATCTGTTTTTTTAGGAAACTCTTTTCATAAAAACCAAACTATTTGTACATAAGATGTGTTTAACAAATCAGTATGTACGAGATCTATTCAAGATTTGAATAACAGGTTTATAAAGTAGTTTAAAAAATTTAAACTTTGCACAACCAAGAATGAGATGAGGAGATGTAGAAAGATTATGTTCACGATGTTTTTTACGTGGTAAAACCTCACCAATTGAGGAAACATCCACGGCTCCCTCTATGGAGTAAAATGAAAAATCCACTAAAACAAATATATGAGTTACAAACTATATAACTAACATGCAAACAACTCAGACCTATATAAGTTTAGGAATGTACCCTCTGGTGTCCTTATAACTTCTTTGCAGTTCTGATTGTAGATGTAGTTCTCCCAGTTTGTTAACTTCTGATTTGTTCCAGCACTTTACGTCGACTCTTTGTTCACAAGATCTTATTACCAACACTTTTCATGTTGTAGGGTGAAAGTGTTTGTGGAGGTGCTCTCTAACACATGCATGCACACACACACACTTATTAAGTACAAACAGTCCTAACAAATTACAGTAACATTATATGCTGTGATCTTTTCTTTTTCTTTCTTCTTACAAGACTTTGAACCTTATTTGACCTTTAAATCTATCCCAGAATCCACGGATACCTTGCTAGGAAGACAGTCAAGGTCTTAATCAATCTCAGAATTTAGAAAAGTTTTTCGAGATTGAAAACCTCCAAGTGTGATTCCAACTAGGTCAAAGGTTTAGTTTTACAAGAACAAGAAACAGAAAGCATTTATTGTTGATTTCAAAGTAAGCAAACATTTTATAGAAAATAATCAACAATATATTTCTCCAGATGAGAAATAAAGAATGAAACTAAGTGTAATGTAACATGAATAACTCAGATCTGAAATTTCTATGAAATCAGAAAGTAGATCTAAGTAAAAGTTTAAGTTGAAAACAAGATCTTAACGAACAAGAGGTTACAGCAGCAATTACAAACTCAACTCAAACTCTCAATCACTCAAGAACACTCAGGGTAGTGTTTTGGATATGAAGGAGTTTTGAAGAAGTGTTTGAGTTTGGATGGAAGAGGCTTTGACGAACAGGGTTAGGGTTTCTAACTCTCTCTCTTCTCTCTGTTTTCTCTCTTCTCTCTTCTCTCTCTTCTCTCTCTATTTCTCAGAAAAAAGGAAATGGCCAAAGTCTTCAAAGTCTGAGAATAGGGTTCCTTTTATAGGGTGAAGAGAAGGTTCGAGAGACTGGATCAAAACCAAGGGCCAGGATTAAGTCAAGTTAAATTAACTTAGATCGAAGGGTTCTAAGAACGCGGTGCTTAAACGATACCTGATTGGTTTAAAAAGTTGTATTGGGATTCACCAAGACAACATGCAGATCGTCGAGAACCAATGATCCAAGGGCTAAAAACATACGCGTTTATAACTCAGTAAAGAAACACAATCTCAGCCAATCATATGAAGACAGATGTTGGTCAATAACAGGATATGAAACGCGCGTCCTAAAGTAATTAAAACCGCACCTTAAGGTTCACTCCGCTTTCGGATTCTACCCAAGGTAACATTAGGCCAATATACCCAACAAATTATAGTTACAAATTGACCACATAAACTTTTAAATCAAGTTTTAATTAAGAAAACCTTATTTAAAAAATGTTTATAAAATCTCAAAAAATTATTAAAATTCAAACTTAGGGATTTAAACACACTCAACATATATACACACATTATTATGCAGTATGATATGCAATAAATAAATTCTACTGTGTGTGAGTGTTGGCAATTTGTTTTTGATCACTACAAGATAGAGAGATGAAGTAGCAAACCAACTTCTGAGGTTCTTTGGTTTCTAGAGAGGACATAATTTTGTCACAATTTTCAAACTAGATGAGCACTTATACAATATAGACTCAAGTGAGTCAAAAGCATAAGGGATTCAGTGACAACCTATCCCTAATGGGGATATGAGTCATTGAGCGTTGTGGAGTTCTGGATACATCATCTTGGTCATTTTCCCCTCTAATCGGGGCTCATGGTATTATCCAGTTCCGCTATGTTTGTATATGGTCAGTTCTCTACCACAAGTGGTAAAGGAAGACTCTTAAGAACATCATTTTGTTATTCTTAAAGCTTCTTTTGATGAGCTTACATTTATTTGAAATAGAGAGCTAACTTGGCGTTGGTAGTCATCCCAATGAGACTACAGTTGTATAATTTTATTGAATGGGCAAATATATCCCACAGATGATGCCAAACTGGTGGGTATTGAAATCATTTTGGACCTCAAACACAACAGATGCCCCCCCCCCCCCCCCCAACAGGACCTCAGATAGGTTAATGGGGATATGTGTTAAAGTAATATATAAAGATATAAAGTGGTTTGGATCTCAGCTGAAAATCTTATATCCATTGTGAAAAGTGTTTATCTAGATTATAAAGGAGAGTTTTACAATCTAGAGACCTCTTGGGGTTTAACCAAGAGATATAAGGTATCTGCGATCTTCTTCGCTAATTTAGAGGTCCTTAGGAAGTAACTAATGAACTTCTCTAAGGGTTACCCTATCTTAGTTTAGGACTCAACATAGTATATATTGTATAAGAAATTGTAAATGATCCAAACTCCAACTATTTTCCATCAACAGTGGGATAATAGTGTATATAACAATGAATAGAGACTGGCTTAGTCTATTTACCTCTTGTTCGATTTGTATTCGATGATATCAGATGCCTTCTAATCATTCACAAGTCTCCCATATATATGCATTCTCTTGGAGAGAAAATGAGTGGATTATATCAACATGATTGGGGGCTCTTTGATTTCTAATGGCTATAGTAGTGTGGTTGAGTGTGCAAAAAAGTCTTGCAGGTGGTATAAGCTAGTTGATGGGAGCATTTAATGCAGATGAGAGTTATCAATTCTGGTGGGAGTGAGTGGTGGTGTAGGTAAAACGATGACTGTACTTTTTACCTGCTCGCCAAAGAAGTTGTAGGCCTCTTAGGGTGGTCATGTGGCGTGCCATGATAATATTTACCTTGAAGAGGGATCATTGGACCTCTAGAGGTCAGTTCTCATCTAACTAAGGTTCGTTGTGTAGGTGTGAGACTAGGAACCGTTGTATTGAGGTCTTTGAGCTAGATTCCTGAGATGCAATAGAACGATTGAGCATTTTGGGACAATAGTGTGGCGGCTAAGGCCTATGGTATATACCGTTTACTCTTCAACGAGACAAATATGGTCTTTGAGGCTTAGCTCTGGTCTGGTAGAGATATTTGCTATACATTAGGACTCTTATCTTACATAGGTTAAGGTAAAGTTGTGAACCTTTGGAAATTCAACACTTAAATGTGGTATCATCACAACTGAATGACAAACACATAAATTAAATAGATAGCAAAGAGGGAAAAATAGAGACTTGGATTTATGTGGTTCGGAACAACTAGGTGCATACGTCCACATGCGTTGTGATCTCTATTCTCCTAATTAATAATGGAAATATAGTCGAATACAAGCTCCCTCTCGACAATTTGACAACATAACAATATAATAATATATCTGTGACACCCCGCCTAATTAAATACCGGGTGATCAATCCTTTATTAAATTAAAATCAAGGTGAACGGTTGGTTCATTTTTAGCATCACTGTCGCAAAATAAAATTTCCAATTTCAACACCCTAAATAATTAAGCTAAGTGTCAAAATAATCTAAAGTCTTATTTACATTTTATTTAAATTCCAATATGAAAACCTTTTTAATAACCAACAGTTTAAGAATCACATAGATAATAATGATGACAATTACCACACAAGAATTAAACCATCTAGATAAACTAAACCAAGTTATGAACTATAAATGAAATCATCCTGACAAGAGTTAACTCCCAAAGAATACCAAATACTGGAAATAACATAAACATAAATCTCTGACAAATCCAACGGGATAGGAAATCGGGTGACACATGCCCTAACTATGAAAAAATAAAATAGAAACTGAATCAATGAAGAGTTCGTCTAAGCAAGAACCTGCAACTTCCACATAAGCTGAAGCACGTCCAATCCAAAGAACCTAAGCATGACGCCCCTGTGGGCACCTGTAATACATATATATATATATATATATATATATATATATATATATATATATTGATGATAGAAAACGGGTCAGAGCACGAGTGTAAAACAGTTTAAAATAGTTTAGCAAGTATTTAAAATGCTTACTGGCTAATGTAACCATGTTAGTATGCGACACTCTCTTGAGAATTCTCGCCTCTCATCTAGTGTACACGCCTACCGTACTACTAAACTCATAAGTTTATCTAACTTATTTTTTCATAATGTATTATCCCGAGAAGTAGAAGGGTTGTGATATTCAGTTTTAGAAGATCATTCTCTTCAAAATTTATTACGTTACTTACAGCAACACCGTACCGTT
The DNA here is from genome assembly GCA_949130495.1 of Sambucus nigra. Lineage (NCBI taxonomy): Eukaryota > Viridiplantae > Streptophyta > Magnoliopsida > Dipsacales > Adoxaceae > Sambucus > Sambucus nigra. The sequence goes on from OX422212.1 coordinate 502,783,940, forward strand.
ACAAAGTTTCCGAACACTTATTATAAAGTTGGGGCATTTATTCATTACTTAACTACTTATACGCGCAGTAGAAAGTTTCCATATATAAGTGTGTGTGTGTGTGTGTATATATATATATATATATATATATATATATATATATATATATATATATATATATATATATATATATATATATATATATCAGTCACTTATATATTATATATACTATCGGCACCCCACATAAATTTTATGGTGCTGGCATACTCTGCTATTGAGTCCCCGTATCACTCGTACTAAGGGAAATACTAGTTCAGAATCACTCTCGAACTGTATTAACACAATACACACAAAATGGAGGCGAAGCATAGTTCCAAGTCACTAAAAGGTCAGCACATACCCCTCACGTCTCTTAGGACCGTCTGACTATCATTCTCAGATAGACTGTACCAAGTAATCCTATGTTCTAGGGTACAAGTCAATATACCCCATAAAGGTCTCATCGAGATAAGACTGTCCCGGCGCAGCAACCCCCGTGATAGCAAGTAGCGCAGGTATGATTATTCACAAATAAAGTATTTAATATATGTACACAGTCACACGGCCATATATAGATACACAATTTATAATAAGGTTCACCCACGACCCATAATTATTATTAATTGTATTTAGTACAATTTTACTCAATTATTTCGCATAAGGGATTCATCTCTTTTATTCCCATTCATAATTTATTTCATACTTACTCCTCATCTCTTGAAGTATTCTCTCTTGCTAAATACAATTTCAGTAGGTATAGCCTCTCTAACCTTCTAGTATAAGTCTTTCACGAGTCCCTCAATTCATCAACGAACTTACGCATAATCTCTAATGTGTAACGAGATTTCCCTTTAACCCACAATTTCATCCCATATTAAATTTCATTCAACAGAGTCTATTTAGACCCTACTGGTCCTCCTCATGACCCATTATACTCTATAAATAATAATCAAGGGTTGTCACGTATTTAAACCAGATTAAACAAAAAGGGGGAAAATATGCAGTTTTCCAGGAGGCGTCGATCGATCGAGGAAATGGGATCGATCGATCGATCATCGATCGAGCAGTTCTTCCCCAGAAACTGCAATTTCAGCCTACGGGTTTCATCTTCCAAATTACTCCAAAATTCCATTAACGATTCTCAAACTCCCAAACAACATTACTACTAGTTACATATACCTATATACATGATTTTCTACGTGAAACATGTCCAAATTCATCAAAGGTATGGAATTAATGGGGTAAATCATCATATTTAATAAGAACACTAATCTTCATAAAACTTTCATTCTTTTAAATTCTTTTCCATATTTCTTGCTTCTAAACTCATACAAATTCGTAGGTTATCTTCTACATATAATTGGGATGTCCAGAATATAACTATTTCCACCAAGACATGTGATTTTAAATACTCAAATTCCTTAAATTCTTTTATGAAACATGTGTATAACAATCCTAATCTAACATGGATGAAACAATAACTAAAAGAAAAGCAAGATAGATACTTGCTTGGAAATTCAAGGGTCTGATTTGTGGATGAAAAAGGTATGATTGCGTTCCTCGTTATGCGAACTACGTTTTGGTGGTAGTGGCGGTGCAAACGAATGAGTTCTTGGCCTTCGATTGCTTGTAAAGCTTCCTACCTTCTTCTCTAATGTCCGTTATTAAGTTTTGTGATTTTTAACCCTAAAAGCCTAACTCAAATGGATGATATACCTTAGTGAAATTCGTGGATTTAATTACCCAAAAATACAAAATGTCTAAAATACCCTCCCGGGATGCCAATTAGGCCTAAAAACGTCCCGAGGCCCAAACTAAACCCCCGAGTATACTTTTCTGACTATCTAGACCCTTTCGGACACATTAGCGCACTCAAAATGACCATACGGACGACTTATAATATATTCATTTTTAATAATAATAACTTAGTCTCGACACGACACAGGCGCGTCCCGACTTAAATTTCCATAATTGCCATATTATTCACTCGTGACACTATTAATAAAATCAATATCATATATTACTTTACTCATCTAGTAATATTCTAAAAATTCCCAATAATTACTAACTCTCGTCACGCTAGTAAATATTTAAAATAAAATTCCGAATTAATATAAAATTAATATCTCAATTAAATTTAATAAATCTCCAATTTTAAAAGCCATAAAAATACAGGGTATTACAATATTATCCCTCTATTGAGGTTAACATGCTATTATTTATAGGTTACTGAGAGTGAGAGATCACGTTTAACGAGTTGAATGAGAGAATAATCATAAGTTAGTTATGGCAGATGGAGGAGAATATCTTCATATCTTCTTTTGTTGCACGTGTATCTGGTTGAGATGTTATCCATTCACATGGTTCACATTTTTTGGGACTGTGCTACCTAACGAAGTTACTTTTCTATTTTTCTTGGTTCGTAGACGACCACAAATGATCTAACCGCCTACTCATACCTCGACTTCTCATATGTATTAAGTCACCTGACTTAGTAAACCCTCACGACACATGTCACCTTCTCATAGGTCCATGAAGAACCTTATATATATATATATATATATATATATATATATATATATAGAGAGAGAGAGAGAGAGACCCTCTCATATAAGGACTCCTTATTGTGCAGACCTCGGTACATACTATTTTTTTTAAATAGTAAAAAAACTATTTTTTGATGAAACTTTATGGATATGATATCTACGGTGAGAAGATCATCTTCAATTTTTTTCATCAAGAAATTGAATAAAAAAAATCGTTGAGGTGATGCGATATGTAAAAAAATAGTATAAATATACATTTTCGACCGTTGAAATGTTGGCGATAGTTTCACCAACTTTTTGATTGAATTTTTTTATGAAATTTCATCGATATGATCTTGACAATGAGAAGATCATATCCATGAAGTTTCATAAAAAAAATCAACAAATAAAGTGGCTGGCGCCAACCCAACATTTCAACGGTTGAAAATGAATATTTATACTCTTTTTTTACATATCACCTAATCTCAATGATTTTTTTATTGAATTTTTCGATGAAAAAAATTGGAGATGATCTTCTAACCATGGAAATTATATCCATGAAGTTTCATTAAAAAATTCATTGTTTTACTATTTTAACAAAATAGTATGTACGGAGGTCTGCACTATAAGGAGTCCTTATAGGAGATTTTATGTGTGTGTGTGTGTGTGTATATATATATATATATATATATATAAGAGAATGCTCATTTACATCACACTCCATACATCATACCGACACTACAAATTATTTTTTTCAATTTTTTTATTTTTCTCTTAAAATTAACATTTCATCAATCCATGTTCAAAAGATTAGGTTAAAATATAATTTGTAGTTATTTTTAAAAAATTCAACAAAAAACTATTGAAAATACCTTATTTATAAGGGTCTGCACCAACAGAATTGAAAGCGCAAAGTTAATTTCCTTTTTATATAAAACTCAATGAATGGTGCGGAAGCGTTAAAAGATGATGGTTCAACAAAACAAATACTAAAATTCCAAATTTTAGTTAACTCATAAACAAAAGTGAAACAAGATTAAATCAAACCGATTAAGTCCAATTAAATAGATTCAAGTCCTAGAATTTGCCTAAGTCATAATTTTCAATCATCCAAAGTTAGGCGAAACCAATTTTAGCAAAAGACTTGAATAAACCAAATTTACCCAATATTTAATTTAGTCCCAAATTAAATGAGTGTGATAATTAAACCAAATTTTATCTTGAATTTATTCTAAGCATGCATTCTAAATTATGATGCAAGATAAAATAAACAATATCACACTACGCCGAGATGTACGAGGAAAAACCCAAGACGGGAAACAACCTCGGACGGCCCTAGCCACAAGTCCACTAGATATGGAATTACAATTACAAGACAGATAGACTTACAACGACTGACTCGATCCCTCTCAAGCCTCGACGCTTCTTCTCGTAGAAACCTCTTCCTAGCGAACAACCTCGGAACATCACCGCGGTCTCGGAATCCACCGATGGGACTTTATATGGTCACCGTCACCCAAGCATGGAGCCTTTCTCCAAGTGGGTAGAATCTTCAACAAAAAGTCTTCTTCTTTGATGGATGTAGAAGAAAACCAAAACTTCTCTTCTTGAATTCGGTAGAGATAAACCGGTGCCAAAACTCCAAGTAAAGATATGTATATAGAACTTGGATAAACAACTATTGGGTGTAAACACTAAAGTGTGTGGGATTTTTCATTAAAGAATAACACTCAAAACATGACCTTTTTCCTTAAACAAATTTTCTCTCAAAACACTCTCTAGGAGTTTGCATGGTATGAAAAAGATAATTAGAAAGATGTGTTTCCCGCACATATTAAGTCTGGAAAAGGTTGGTTAAAAAACAAGTGGGGAACATGGGTGAAAACTGCCAAAAAACTGCTCAAAACTGTTCCCGCCTGGCATCTCGTTCGAACGAGACTTCTAACGAGCGACCAGCCTGGGCTCGTTAGATACCTCGTTAGAACGAGAAAATTCGTTCGAACGACATATCGAACGACTGACCAGTTTAGGGTCGTTGGTAAAACTCGTTCGAACGAAACCTGGTTCGAACGAAAAACTCGTTCAAACGAAACCTGGTTCGAACGAAAAAACTCGTTCGAACGACATTTCTAACGAACGACCAGAATGTTTGTAAAATTCGATTTTGGCCCAGAAACTTTTATAAACTTATTTTATTAAACCTAACACCCAATAAGTATTGTTCCAAGCTCCTATATAAATATAATTACATTCATACCTTGGGAGCATGGAACCTTAGTTGATGACGTAGAAACGAGGCACGCAAACCGGCATTTTGATGAAGCTTTAAATTCTTTGCCGCTACGTCTTCAATACATACTTCATAGGCTTGAGAATATTATAATTAAATACTATCCTATGAATAAATGTTTTTGTCCCGAATTGAGCCAAAACTACATATGGACTCAATTGGAAATTTGTGTCCTTACAAGAATTTTGTGAATTTATTAAAAATAGCTACAAAGTGTATTTTGACCTAATGTTTTGAACATGGGTTGATTGAAAGGTTAATTTTAAGAGAAAAATAAAAAATTTGACAAAAAGGTTTCTTGGGACTTAGAACTAAATGCAACGTATAGAGGGTGATGTAAATGAGCCTTCATCTCTCTCTCTCTCTCTCTCTCTCTCTCTCTCTCTCTCTCTCTCTGAGAGAGAGAGAGAGAGGGTCACACTCTCCAACATACCTCCTAGCAACATACCATTTTTTTAAAATAGTAAAAAAAATAATTTTGAGGTGATATTTTTTATATGGCTTTATGATATTTCAATGTTCCCCTAGAAAAAAAATCAATTGAAAATAATGTTTTTGTTATTTTTAAAAAATAGGCCAAAAAACTGTCAGTTTTTACCCTTTAAAAATGCCAGTTTTTTTACCTATTTTTTAAAAATATCAAAAGACATTATTTTGATCTGGATATTTTTACAGGGGCACATTGAAATATCATGAACCCATATTAAAAATATTAACTCAAAATTATTATTTTTACTATTTAAAAAAATAGGTATGTTCATAGGAATGTTTAATAAGGTATGTTGGAGAGCCTAACTCTCTCTCTCTCTCTCTCTCTCTATATATATATATATATATATATATATATATATATATATATATATATATATATATATATATAAGTTACAATGGTGTTTTCACTATTCATAAGATGGAAAGACATTTCACGGTTCAGATCGAAGCCAACATGGCACTAAATGGAGGGTGAGATCACAATTCACACCATAAGCTTTGTTATTCACCACACCTCATTATATACTCTATATTGTATTTACAATTTTAACCCACTAAAACATATTTTCCCCCTCATTTTCTTCCAAGATTTTCAATTATGATTCAAACAAAGAGGGTAGTTGGGTAACACAAACAAAAGTACTTAGGTGCTGACACGTACAGTGACTTTCTCTCCCCATTCACTTCCTCAAACACACGAACCCTTTCAATTCCCATTTGCACACCAACACCCTCAACCCATTGCTGCCGCCGCCCATAAGGTCTCTACTTTTCCCTTCTCTGTCTCTTACACCCCCTTATTTTCTCCCTCTCTCTTACACGTGCATATGCACACACTCAAAAAAAAAAAAATCAAGATCTGATGAGGTTTCTTATGAAGATCCAACGATATCATATTATTTTTCTTAAGGTTTTAAGCAACTGGATTTGAGGGATTTTTTGATTTGGAGTTTTCATCTCGAGTGGGTTCAAAATTTGGGGGTTTGGATCCATTTGGGTTCATTTGTAGGTTTGGGATGATTATTTGAAACCCAGGTATGATCTCTCTGAAATTTAATCTTTATTGTTTTTGTTTTACTTTTTCTAATAGTACATTTGTATATTTATTTTTTCTTCCAACTCCAGGTAATAACATTTTAGTTTGGTATTTCTTACTAACATTTATGAGTATTATTGTTCTTATATTGATTTTAAGGTTTAATTATTTTTTCTTAAATTCTTTTTTTGCAGAATATGACCCTTGCACATGTATATGTTGTATCTACAATTTCATTTTGTAAGTATTCTTTAGATAGTTCTTCTTTTATTATGTATTGAAGTTATACTACTATGTTAAGATGACTTTTATAAGTCTATTGTGGTAATTTTTTGAGTATTTATTAGTATTATTTTCATCTTTTTTCCTACTGTTTAAAGAGAGTGGAGTTTCAATAACTTTTTAAGAAAAATTGTCCTTTTTTTGTTTGTTATATTTCTAGGATTAAAGTTTTATTGCTATTTAACATTATTGGAAGCTATCAAATAATGGGTATTTTAAAAATAGTGGGTTTGATTTTGCCTTTGTAAGGGCTGGGTTTAAGTTTTTTTTATTTGTCTTATTAGAATGTAAAACTGCAACAATAGTGGGATTATGGAGCCCAGTTAGTACTGTTGTTTGAAGCAACTACTAAAGAATGTTATTTATAAATATAATAATTTTCTAAACTAATGTGATAATATTTAATGTAAACTTTGATGGGATTGGCTTGCAAAACTCATGTTTTTCCAAACGATGTTTTACATGTGTTTGTTTATTACCCAGGATACTTCAATGGATCATTTGAACTTAGTTTACCTTGAATGTGCATGACAACCATATTTAGTTGATACGCCCTAGGTTTGTCCAAGAGGTATGTCTGATTGAGATTTCTCAACTAAAAAGAAAAACGTTTTGCATCATTTTTCTCTGACATTTCTATGTTACTCTACCTATATATTATATTATGATTTTGAGTAGTGTAATAGTTTGAGTTTGTTTATATTGTAAATATGATTAGTTATGCTTTGTTTTCTATCTATTTTACAGGCCTGTTAGACCGAATTTTTATCCGAGTTTTCGTAAATTTAGGTATTTCCCTGTTAGACATGAGATTTATTGTTGAATTCATCTTAATTTGTTTGTTTTTTTTATTCTTTGGTTGAAAGAGAAATGTCAGTGAGAATGTATTAGTTATATTTATTTTTTTGTTGATTTAAATGGCTACAGTATAGTAAGTAACATGAAGAATGACAGTTTGCATGTGCAGCACATTTCGGTAAAAGATATTAAACATTCTTGTGCTAATCTAAGGTGAGTTTACTTCAGATTTATTTCTTTATATGTTTGAATTTACATTTTTATAGTAACTTTGTTATTTACAATCCCACCTTTGTTATTGGAAGTATTCCCCATTTTTGATGTTGAAGCTACATCAATTCAACTACCCACGTGCTACTATTTCTACTACATAAGTTTTTTTACTATGTTTTTGTCATTATTTAATTTAGTTGGCCTGAAATAACGTGTTTTTAATGAATTTAGAATTTCCTATTTTTATATGTCAACGATGGTGGGGTGGTAAATCCAGGGGAAACTATGTGCAATAAGATATGGTACAATAATTTAAATTCCACTTTATATATGTCAACGGTGGGTTGTGCTTATTCTTATTGTGGATCAGCTTAAATTCCAATTTTTGAAGTGTATTTCTTATGGCAGTTTTTAGGTTGTTTTCATTATAGCTTATGCATTGCAGTTGTCTCTATTTTTTGCAGATTTTTTAGTATCATGTTTTACCTACTTCATTCAAAGAAGATGTGATTTTGGTTTGGCTTGGAATTTTTTTTGAATATGAGTGGGCTAAGTTCAGTACTAAGTTCTGCCTTATCATCTAGATGGATTGGATTGGAAACACTCTTCTCTGTTCTGACTTTCTAGAACAATATATTTTTTAAAACTGTGTTGTAATCATAATATTTTGTTACTATTTAACAATTTAACTACTGTTACAAAAAACTATTATCTCACATTTGCAAAATTACTCATATTGTTTTGGGTAGTGTTTCATTGTTATTAAGAATTGTTTTTATTTTATGTGCATGGGTTGGTGCATAATTGAGGGTACAATTTCAATATGTCCATTGGAACAGGCATACGCTAGATGTCATTTATGTCACACTCGATATTCTTACGATGCTCATTATCACAAATTGTCGGCATTTGGAAGTTTTGAAACTGAAGTAGCTATCCTGCATACTTCTCTTCCAAGGTAATTAATCTTTATTTTTTTGTGTTAATATCTAATGTACATGTAAGTACTTTGTAAAATCGTGTATCAATGTATAAATTTTATACCGAATCAAAGTATATTTGAGTTGAATATCTGTGTGATAATTTGAAACTGTTATAATTTACGACATGTTATTAATACAATCATTCTATGTACTTCAACTGTTATGAAATTTGAGACATTTTATTATGCACTTCAACTGAGTCGTCGTTTTTTCGATCTTTGTATTTATCCCCTTCTTGTTGTAGGGATAGAAGTGTCAACTCGTGCTCTTCTTTTACAGGTTTGTTCACTTTCAAGGATTGCTCAGTTGCCCAGTTTTTCATACTAAAGAACACTTTATATTTTCAAATTAGAGGAATAGATGTTTTTAAATTTTCAAATAGTATGGGTGGAAAGGTGTCGAAGAGAGATTATAAGGAGTTTCAAATTTTCTAAGGTGGAACTTCTATTTTCAAATGAGAGGAACAACTGAAGTAATGAATTTGAATAAGGATACATACAGGAGAAATTTTCAAACATGTCATGAGAAATGCGACCCGAAAGAGCTGGAAACTTTCGTTAAGGAAGTAGAGAATGATGAGAAGAATCTCAAGGAAAAAGATGAAGATGGGGTTCACTATATCTTTTATGAAGAGAATGGTGATTGACAAGATGTTATTGATTGTCAAAATGACGTTTGAATTCAGCAAAAATGTTGAATTCATATGCAAGGAGCAGAATAGTTAGAGGAGAGGTTGAATCCAACGCAGAAAGTATTTACACTACCGATAATGAAAATGAAAATAAGGTCACCTTAGATGACTCAAAAGTGACATGACGGGTGATGCGCGCACAGTTTTTCTCATAACATACATGAACTACATTTTTTTTCTTTTATTATCTATTTGTTCATATGATTTCATGTTTGTCGTGATTCCTATACGATGCGCGCACAATTTTTTTCATTTGGTTTGTTGCAGATTTATAACGTATGCTGTTATGAGTTAACGTTATTTTATAGATAGAATTGAGACTCGATTTTTTTGTTATTTTATACTTGGTTTAGTTGTTGTTTTAGACTTGGTTTAGTAGTTATTTTAGACTGCACTGATTTTTTTGTATATTTATTTATGAAGTCGTAACAGCTTTGTAGGAATAAGTTATTTGGAGATAACGGCTAGATGATTAATTACAAAATTAAGTTTTTTAAACGTTATAGTTTTTATCATTACGGATTCTTAAGGAAGGGTTTTAAGGGTTGTTCAAATTTGGGATTTTTCCCGTCTAAGTTATGAGACTGATCGATTATACATTATTTATTGACTATGTTGAGCGATAATTTTAAACAAAATATATTTCTTTTAACATCTGATTCTTCCATGTCCACGAATTTTGTTCTTAATGGAATACCTGAATATATTTTTTCATTCAGCTTCCACTCTATTTTTCAATTTCAAACACAACTTACAGTCTTACAATCATGATTTTTCTTCCATTATAGAATGTAATTACTAATATAAGTATGTTGTACCTAACTAAGTCACTAATGAATTATGCAGGTGATCGTTGAAAAACAGAGTGAACGAGATCAACCCTTCAACACATTTCAAACTTAAGCAATGTCGTGTTTCTATTTTTGGGAGACTTATCATATGTCGATACAATGCAGTCACAATGGGACTCAAACTAACACCATTGAAAATTTCTAAAGGTAAACTATCACCATAGTCTCTGAATCTCTTAAATCCTTTTCGATTTGTAACTCACGTGAGCTTACAATATAATTGGACTCAACTTTTAGCACTCAAAGTGAGTTGGGTTTACAATGTACCTGCTTTATATTGCATACAGGGGATTTGTATATTTGCTAGCATCCCAAAATACTTATCATGTTATGTTTTGTGTGCTGAGGTTAAATTCTTGAAATAAGGGAACAAAAAGCACAGTGGAAGGTCTAAAGGAAATCGCTAGAATGCACTAGCTGAAATTTATGGTACTTTCTGAATCATTGTTGATTGAGTATGCTTTATCAGCATTTTAATTCTCTTATACGTGTAGCTGATGATGGAAGGACTATTTGTTGATTTTGTGGGAACTTTTTTTTTATAAAACTAAATTTTGTAACAGTTGTTTTGGATGAATTGGAAATTTGTCCTTATAGAAGGAGGTAAGGGATTTTTTTTCCCAAATTCAGACAGCCTATTAACACATCCAGTTGACAAAAATAAAAGATTTCCGAACCTCATCGATTTCAACTATCCCGAACATAATACATTTTTCAAATTTGGTACCTAAGGGGAGCCCAAAATAAGTTCAAGGAAAGGAGCACATACCAGAACCTAAAACTGCAACAAGAGATCTCGGATCCCACTACCCTTTAATATTAAAAAGCTCACACTTTCTGGTATTGTCCTCAAGCCAGAAACTGCTTCGAAGCACATAAACACCTTCCTGATACACCTAATTTGTTCCTCATCTGCGTTACAAATAAGATACATGCATGCCTTCCCTACTACCCATGTAGAAACCTTTCATTAAATCCTTAATTGCTATTGATATTAGCCTACTAAGAGAATCCATAACTAGTATAAACAGCAGAACGGATAAGGGTGGTCACCATGTTAAAGACCACAGTTTGGAAAAAATAAACTCAAGAACCTTTTCTACTACAATCAGTATAAATCTACTAATACTAGAGATATGAGTCCCATAACTTTATCGTTGGACCATAATTGAAGACAAATTAGAGATTGACATATTATGTAATGGTGTATATCTCGAATAAATTTTATTAATATCGTAGCATATATCTAATGTTGATAAATGGGTGGGAATTTAAAGTCTTAGGTACCAAGTTCACAGTTTCATTCTAAGCTAGATCAAGCAACGAACTCTATTTGTACTAGCAAAGGTATGTAAGCAGTAAAGTACAATATCAAATCTTGGTACCTAAAGTATTGTGACTGATTTATCTTGCATAATAAGCTTAGTTTTATTTTATATTTAACGAAAGACAACAAGAGACATCCCATGCCTTAATTAGAATTTGATTTTATGCCTTGACGTACAATGTTAGTGCCTTGGCAGGTGTGTCAAATTGTTATGTTTTTAAGAATCTATTGCCATGGTTGTCTCACTCCCCAGTGTCACCTCTGTTTTTGTATTTTCTTTTAGATTTTATACAGTGTTAGTTTCTAACCCATTCTAATGTATGCTCCACACTCATTCCTGCTGCAACAATGGCTCCGAAGCAAAAGACTCCTAAGGTTAATTGAAACCCGTATTTGATTCGAGGCATGGGAAAGCACTCTCGGGTCCCAAGTTTTACCCCACTGGCATAAGTCTGATTGCGTTTTCTTTATTTGGATTCTTGAGGATAGCAAATGATTTACTGGAATTTTGGGCTTTGCTTCATCTCTCGGGGTCATAATAGAGAGAGTGGGGGTTTGGCGGACATAGATATTATTTTGGAAGATTGAATGATATAGGGAATTAATTGTATGAAGTTCCATGGGTATATATAAAAATAGGAGTTTCAAAAAAATTATTTCTATTATTTGAAAAAACAGTTAGCAAAGTTTTGATAGAGATATTTGTACTATGCATAAGGTTATCTACCAAGAGGTGATTTCTTTGTATGTGCGTTGATTTGTCAGTTTCTTTGATAACTAAATTTTAAAGTGTTAATTTCGTTCTCTGTGGGTTTCAATTCGGTGTGAATGAGTTGATGTGTTCATTACTTATAATAGTGAGATGATATATATTGTTTATTTTTTATTAAGAAAACATGATAATACTCTTTACCCTAGGGTTATTGATAGTATTATTATTATATTTTTTTTCATAATTCAAGGGTTGTTACTTTATGTCTAAACAGATAAGGTTGAGGCCGAGAATGAAAATGATCAGGAGGGGGCTACTGCCAACCCTCATGTTCCTTCTGATGGGAGCCTGTGTCAACCAAATATAGGATGGCCTGCTCAAACAGGTGGACTTCTCAAGCAGGTAATATTTTGTTTTTAGTTCATTTGTCGTAACATGTAAAATTTATATATGGCAGAACAATTAATTAAGGGTGCCAGAATATTTAATTTTAATATGGCACGTCATTTCAGTTCATTTGTGTAACTTCCCGTAGATAATTGAGGGTTGACTACATTAGTGAAGATGCACATCATTTCATATAACACGCCATTTGCGTAATTTTAATATGGCACGTCATTTCAGTAGCAACACATTTTAGGTAGGAAACATCATATTAGCATTTTTGCAGCAACAGTTGTAGGCAGAAGCATAGTAGCACGTCATAGTAGCATTTTCGCATCACGTCATAGTAGCATTTTCGTAGTAGCAGCATCATGGGATACGCAGAAGCAGCTACTGTAGGAACAACGAAGCAGCAGCAGCTGCAGGATACGCAAAAGCAGTCATACGTGTAGGGTAAATACTTTTTTTTTTTGCTTATTCAATTTGTGTAGGGGTATTAAATCTATTTGGATTCTTTGGAAAGCCCTGCAACTCCGGTATTTTATAAGTTTAAAATGGCATTCATACATGAAATTCAAATAATTTTTGGGGGGTTCAATTTCATCCATATTCAAAAATTATTTGTTTTGAAAGTTTTTCATTGTTAATTTCTTTCAACTTTTAAAAACTGACACATTTCTTCGTTTTAGTTTGGACACGACCTTTTTTATTCAAATTCCTTTTCATTTCAGTTTGGATATGTTCTAAAAAGCCGGTTTACTTCTTTTCGGTTGAAATAGTATGCTGGGGTGCATGGGTACAGATTATGTTTAGGCACGCGGTATATGTACTTCATAGTTTTCTGTATTTACACCCGGTATTGAGATTGTGTGTGGCTCTCATAAAGTAGATGTGAAGATCTTTAGGATGTACAAGGATAGGGAAAGAGTAGACAACCTTGCACTCAGAATCCGACAGCATGGTAATTACCAATAATGTTGGTTTTGTGAGTTTTGGTCTGCCTACTCAATGTTTTTTCATTTTTTGGCATTGATCGAATTTTTATATAATTTTCAAAGTTTCGACCCTCACCACTTGAAAGATTCCTCTTTTTTTGCATGTCATAGACACAAGGTATAAGCTATGTACATATAACTTACATATGCTATACCTCCTTTTTTTCATATCATTTTCAGTACTTTATAAATTTCAAACATGGGATCTGATCATCACATATGTTCAGTGGCAATGCTAAGAAATTTTATAACAGAGGTTTTCATTTTTAAAAACATTATAGATATATCATAATCTGATCATTAATACAAATAATTGGTTTATGCTTATTTAAAATATATAATCACTGTAATCTTATTAATGACTTTTGTACATCTATTGTGATATTTTTTATCTAATCATTAACAGGTTATTTGGATAATAGGCTAATACATGGCGCAATCCTTTGAGGGTCGGGGATGTGAAAATCTATTTTGAAAGCGTGAAGCAAGAGAGGCACTCAAATATGAGAGATATTCGATGATGAAAGTTGAAGTAAATGCAACAAGGATGGAAGCCTTTGACATAAACGACATTACAAATAAATTTGGCCACATACCCCATCATCTATCGGGCTTATGTATGGCTTTTTTATCCTCCTTGCTAACCATATATTCGACATGCTTTGCAGAAACACTCCAGTGATGCTCGGGCCTCTTCTTTTATAAAAATTCTTGAGCTTATGATTTAGGATTTGCAACCTCCACTAATGTTTTTTTTATGGAGAATGATGTTGGATTTGAGACATCTGATACACACAGGCAAATGGTTGAGACACTGGAAAAACTCATTTTATTACACCTGATGGAAAAATGCGAATAATCAATCGATGTAGTGCTATAAATTCTCCGAATTCGTTGTAGCTAATAGTTTTTCCTCTGTTATTTTCATAAATGAGTTCTCAAATAATATATTTTACCCTTATAGAAATTCGTGTTTATTGGATTCATTTTTGGGTCTCGCATGAGTTTTTTTGTTCAAATAAGGCTTTAGAAGTGCACTCCATAGTCTTAGTTGTCGAGTATATTGTCATTCGCTCGGTTTGGGACGTCACTGAGGTCAGACTTGAATGCTTGGAAGCCTTCGCCTTCTGGAGGGTGTTTTCAGCTCCCCATCTCACCTGCAATCGAGTGCTCTGCAGGTTTCAACTAAGTGGGTTCGTGCCTAGATGAAATCTATCTGTTGTTGAGTGAGACGCTACCCTCTTTAGCTTTCTTCGCGCAGAGCGTAGCTGTTCCTTGGAGGTTTTCGAAATTCATAGATTTTTGTCAGGATAAATAAAAAGTACTATATATTATATACGAAAGAGAGAGTTGTTTATATAGATTGGTGGTATAAAAAATGTTCACTCAAATATGCCTTGGCCAAGCTTCTTTATATAGTAGATAAAAATGTATTTGAAACACGTACCTGCTATGATTAGGAATTCAAGTTGTGATTATCCCAATATATATTATTTTTCCCTTGACACAAGCATGTTATGTGTTGACTACTAATTGGAGTATAAATTTTGGACATGATTACACTATGGAATTGGATCTTCAAGAAGTGATGGAATGAAAGATGGAATGCTCTTATTACGGTCAATTCAAATTTCTCTACTTTTTTCGCAATTTAGGTGTGTACTAATCAACTAATTAGTATACATAAATATGTTATGCAATTTTCACCTTCCTTTAAGTTTCTTCGTAGATACATTGGTGTTGTAAGAAATAATTTTCAATTTAAATTAGTATTTTATTTCTATAGCGTCATTTATGTGAGGTCCAATACAAACTATTTGCATTGTGGATCGTTCTATAAACATTGGAAGTTATGACGCTCACGACTTTGGAAATTACGACCATGCAAGAAGTGTTGTAGGCATGCTAGTTGGAGTCATGATGCGCACGACTTTGGAAATTACGACCATTTTTTTAAAATTACACTATGTTTTGTTGGGGAACGAAATTTTTACTGTTTTACGATTGCGTACTTTAGAAATTTTTGTCGTTTCACGACTATGTACTTGAGAAATTTTTCGCGTGCCTTCAGGCATGGGCATACCCTAGTGTGTGTGTGTGTATATATATATATATATATATATATATATATATATATATATATATAGAGAGAGAGAGAGAGAGAGAGTGGATCTAGTGCAGACCTAGTTTGCGGACTAACTATGCGGACTAGCTACAGTCCAAAACTTACCTAGGGACCACTTTTGTTTTTATATGTTTTCTTCTTATTCTAAAATTTTAGGTAATAGGATTTTCTACTCCAATGATTTCTACAGTCTTTTAAACTTAATTAATCTGGAAGTCTAAATGTAGAAGTTTCTGGGCTACTGCTACTTCTTAAGCTTCTTTCGTCACTATCGTACTGGAGTTCTTAATAGCGAGGATTATCTATATAAATTGTTTCTTCAGGAAGTCTAGAAATTGAAAGAGGTTTTAATGGAAAATATTCTAATCTTAAATATCTTATACGGTATCGTGGGTTTATCTGTCTAGTCTCTTTATATATTTGATTAATAATATCAATTATATCGTTGTCTATGAATTCGTCTAAATTATTATCACCATAAGATGACAAAAATCTACGGTATGTTCTAGGGGCAGCTGTCTCTACGTTTTTAATAAGAGGGAAGATTCCTCCGGCTCTAATTAAAGTATCCTTTATTTCATCTAGTCTTTTTCGTTTAATAAATTTAATACGTCTATACTGTCTTCAAGTATTCTAGTGTATTCTTGGTATTTTTCAGGTCTAGATAGTTCTTCTGCAAAATCTTCAGTTCTTATTTTTCGTCTAAAGAGATCACGGATCCCTATTCTAATTATTTCTATTCTAGGTACTTCTCTTCCTAACCACTCAATAATCTGGTCTATGTATTTAAATGTACCACCTGCATATATTAAAGCGGATTCTATCAGTTCTTTATCTTTAGGGTCTGTAAGAGTCCAGCCTTGAATTTCTCTAGTTAAGTCTAAATTCGTTTGATTAACAAATTCTAAAAAGTCTTTAGTGATTTGTAAGCTCATATAAGTTTCTTTTTTAAAACAATAATATGTAAAATAGTTAAGGGTTTGGTTCGAGTTGTACCTTCCTTCTGGTCTGTAATATCCTTACCTTCCTCCCTTCTTCTCTTCAGCCTTGCTATTATTCTTCTCCGGTCTCGGCCTCCTGCAACTCTCTCTTTATGTGTCGCACCTCAATCCACTACTTTGGCGGTTGACCCGTTTCTTGCCTGTACGCCTTCACGCCTAACGCCCACCTGGCTAACGGCTCACGGCTAATCGACACCTGACGGCGGTTCACCAGTATAACACCTTGTGTGCTACACCAGAGGTTCCACACAATAGTCCTCTATGAACAGAAAGTTGGAGACAATTTGGAAAATAATAACAACTTAGCATAAGAGATTTCTGGAAAAGAAAATACTTTTATTGCATTGCATAAGTAAATACAACTCTCCCCTCTCCCCTAACTATGAGAGGTTTACTCACTCATATACATATTACTTTCTACAAGCATACTCTCTCAAAAAGTCTAACAGTTGATCACTCTCTAACTCTTGATACCTCTTCCTAAACACAAATGGACGCTCCCTCTTATAGCACAAGGGCACTTACAATGACCGGTAACCGGCTATCAAAAGCGATCCGTTTGAAAGCATAATTATTAAAGGTCTTCAGTCTTGGAATCTTTCAAGTCTTTACTTTTTTGCTTTATCAAAAGCAATCTTGGCGTTTTGCAATCATTTTGCACCTAACGTCTTTTACCGTCTTCCTTTATCTTTATGAAAAGAGGATATCTGGGCCCGTATGGGGCAGGTCTGAGCTGTATCATCAGTCTAAATAATGGAGTCTTTTTGTCATCTTGCAATAATGCAGGGGTCTAGTGCAGAGCTTCTTCTATCTTTAATAATTCTTCTGCTAACGAGGGGCCCGTCTTTATCTCATCCGTTTCTTCTTCTTCCTTGTCTTGGTTAGGTAGGGCATTGTTGAAAAATTCATCAATAAGGCCCACAGTTCTAATGCTAGATGTCAAAGCTATCTCTACCATTTCTTTGGATTCTTTCTTGAGCCTTCCATTGAATGGCTCATCAGCTTGGATCATCAGGTCTTCTTTGTGGTAGGCAGTGTACAACCTATCTTCTCCTGTCAATAACTCCATGATTTTTATGGTCTCCATAGGTTGAGCTATCTGGAGCTTGGACTTATCAACAATTAATTCTTTGGTCTCGTCTTCAGATAAAATCTCAACGTCTTCGAATATATAACTGGAAAATATAATAAGTCTAAATCCTTCAACTCTCATTCCTCTACAGGAACTTGGAGCAATTTGGTAGATTCTAGAAAATAGAGGAAGGAAGTCTTCAACCTTCTTAATATATTCATGGACTATTTTTCCAAGAACAACAGAGTCTTCTGTGACACACCGCCTAATTAAATACCGGGCGATCACTCCTTTATTAAATTAAAATCAAGGTGAACAGTTGGTTCATTCTTAGCATCATTGTCGTAAAAATAACTTTTCCAAATTTAACATCCTATTTAATTAAGTTAAGTGTCAAAACCATTTTTAAACATTACTTTCCAAATTTTATTTTGAAAATAAAGATTTAATTATCAACAACGATTCAATATTTAAAGAATCACACCACAATAATCCTGGAACATATAATCCAATTAATTTAAACATTCAACAACTAAATCCCAGCATTTAAAACTTAAAGTAAAACATACATGCTGAATAAATCCCAAAGTAACAGTACTAGAAATAACTGAAATACAAATGTCCCAATAAAACTGATAAATAGAGGAAAGGGTGACACATGCCCCAATAACTGAGAATGGTAGAAGTGGAATCAAGTAAATGGAATCGTCTAATCAAGTGGCCTGCAACTCCCACCTAAGCTGCAGCACGTTCCTTCCAAGGGATCCTAAGCAAGACGCCCCTGTGGCTGGGCACCTGTAATATATACATATATATACAAGAGAGAAAGAGGAATAGAAACGGGTTAGAGCCCGATAGTGTATATGATTTAAAAATTCGTTTAGCAAGTATTTAAATTGATACAGGCCAATGCAACAATATATTAGTGCGACACTCTTTTGAGAAATTCTCACCTCTCTTCTAATGTGCACTCCTATCGCACTAACCTTCCCAATGGTTTATCTCATCTTATATCACACTATCTTTCCACAAGGATTTAACTTATCTTAGGTGACTCTAAAGATTATAAGATTAAACAACATCATGGTTTAAAAGGAAAATTTCATTTAGTACAAAACGCTCATTTTTACTTTATTGATTCATAAAGTTTTTCAATATCATACTATACTTTTCAAAACAAGTATTTCCAATTCGAGTCATTATACATGTCTCACTTACCATAACACAGTAGGCAATTTCCCAAATTTCAGAAGTTCATATATATATTAAATACTCGTATAATATATATATTCTAACAGCACCCCACATAAAAATTTATGGAGTAGGCATACTCTGCTATCCAATCCCCGTATCAATCACACTAAGGGAATACAAGTTCAGAATCACTCTCGAACTGTATAAATACATACACAAACAATATTGAGGCGAAGCATAGTTTTCAAGTCCAAGAGGTCAGTACATACCCTCACGTCTCTTAGGACCATGACTACCGATTCGATAGTCTGTACCTAGGATTTCTATCTTCTAGGGTACGAGTCAATATCCCCCATAAGGCACATGAGATAAGATCGTCCCAGCGCAAAAACCTCAGGGATAGCAAGTAGCGCGGGCATGATTTTCACAAGTATATAATATATGCATACACAATCATATAAATATACCACTTTTATTATATCAATTTAGGTTTATCCAATAACCCACATTCACAACATTTATCTTTATTTTCTCATTATTATTTATCAAGTATAATGGTTCGCTTCTAACTTTAATTCGAAGGGTTTTTCCAACTAACTACGTAACCCTCATGGACTCTATTCTTCCAAATGTACAATTCAGTAGACATCCAATTATGTTCCAACGTAACTCTCTCTTACGTGTCTCTCCCCTTTAATATATACTTACATTGTCCCTTACGCAAAATATCCCAAAAAATATAGATTTCGCCTTACATTAAAGGTCTCTTATTCATTAATGAATCTTACCGGTCATCATTATCTCCCAAATTATCTTAACAAGGATGTCTAAGGAGTTTTCTTCATTTTGAATCAATTCAACAATTTTAAAAGGGAAACATAAGTCTGTCAGGAGGGGTTGATCGATCGAGGTTAGGGTCTCGATCGATCGAAGCTCTGGGCTCGATCGATCGATCGAACAGGTATTGCGATTTTTGCAGTTACGGGTTCTAACACATATCTTCATCCAAATTCAAGTTTTGCATTCCCAAACATCCAAAGGTTTATACTACTAACATCCTAACATAATATTATGCATTTCCTACGTAAAACATGTCAATTTCCGTCACTAAACATGGATTAACAAGCCAAAATTCATTTAAAACTCAAGAACCCTAAAAATCTCTTAATCATGGTTCTAATCTGTTTTCCCAGAATCTCCTTCTTATACAACATCAAAATTTAGTGGTTTAATCCTCTACATCACAAAAGGTTTCCTGAATATCATTTAAGTCATCACTACATGCAATTTCCTATCTCAAATGGGGTTTTTCTTCCATACAACTCATCCTAATCATTCCTAAACTAATATGAGTGATGCATCAACAAAAATAAGCAAGATAAACACTTGCCTGGGATTTTTGACGTTCTGGTTTGGTGCTGCATTTGGTGTGGTTGCGTTCCCCGTCTCGCGATGTACGCATTGGTGGTGAAGGCGGTGCAAACGGATGGATTTCGGGCATTGGATTGCTTTGGAAGCTCTCTCCTTCCCTCTCCTATGGCCGTCACTTGTCTTTGGTTGTTCTAACCCTAGAAGGAAACCTTATACATCCGATATAACCCTTGAAATTTCGTGGGTTTAATTACCCAAAAATATAAAATGACCAAAATGTCCTCCCAGGGTACTAATTAAGCCTAAAATAGCCCCGAGACTCAAACTAAACTCCCGGGTACACTTTTCTGACTATCTCGACCCTTACGGACACGTTGGCGCACTCAAAATGACCATACAGATAACTAAAAATATTTCACTTTTATTAATCAACATTTATTCCCGACGCGACACAGGCGCGTCCCGACTTAAATTTCCATAATTGTCATTTATTCACACTTGACAATATTATAAAAGTAAATCTCATATATTACTATACTCATCCAGTAACATTCAACAAATAACAAATTTCCAAAAATTACTAACTCTCGTCACGCTAGTAAATATTTAAAACAACATTCCGAATTAAAATTAAATTAATTTATCTCAATTAAATTTAATAAATCCCATAATTTAAAAGCTATAAAAATACGGGGTATTACATACTTCCCCCCTAATAACAGAATTTCATCCCGAAATTCGGAAAATAAGGCCTATCAGGTAGTACAATTCTGGATATCCTTTTCTGTACACAAACTAACTAAACATTACGGCGCTCAATCACTATAGCCCTTTCTTCACAGTAACATTGTTTTACATTCTCATTGGATACACTTCACATTGTGCTCCCAACCGACAACATTCGCATAGGTCACGCTTATACGTTATAAATTTCATTATCTCACTATCATTAGGAGGCCGCACCTCACTATATGACAAATACTCGGATTTATTCATATACAAAACTCCCATTCTGAGAAAATTATACGAACATTTGATTACTCTTGCTCGTCTAAAACAGTCATGGAATTCTACCACAGTTATCGGATGTTCTCTCGACCGATCCAAAAACCCTGATTATCTACTCACCTCTAAGCATACGAAAGGAGAATAGTCGAGGTTCTTCCATAACAAAACCTAAATAAGTACCTCGTAAGCGACAAACAGGTACGAGTGCTTCTACAGAGCATTCCTGAAATCATCGTATCAAGATTCCAAAATCTCCTTCATGTATCTCCCCAAATCTTTAATCACCATGCGCCTATTCCCTGGCTAAGGGTGATACATCCTACTCGAAACGAAATCTTATCTTTGTTGGTTCCTGAAATTCCATATCAAAGGTGGGATTCACCAATCTCATCCTGATTCGGAAATTTATACTGCGCCGGACCATGCACTGGCGCGACCTTCCTTTCAAAGGAAATCTGGGTCATACTAGTTAATATTGTAAACCAGCCCAAAGGAATATCAATCACTTCCTTCTCAGCGGCTTAATTCACATGTTCGGGATGAACCCTTGATCTTGTTTTGAGGATGGCAACCCATCCAAGGACTGTACCGACTTTACCGACCTCTTCCAATTTCAGTAATTGTAGATAAACACAAAATTTCTTGGTGTATGCCAGAGGTTCCACCCGTGCTCTTCTCTTCACGAAACGTACTTATGTACCTCTTATACCGTACTAACATCATCACCGTTTATATGTGTGAGTCGCACTCACATTTGATTACTAACAATTTCTTCTCCGAGTGTTCTTCATAATCATTTAATTCTGCTCCATTCAAGGAATTCTCTTCTTAAATGGCTTCCCACAGTCTTCCAATTAAAATTTGGGTGTGCTGTTCTAATTGCACACCTATGTATGGATTATCGCCCCTCGTGTGACGTTTAATCCACTATATCACTTCCATTTCGTTCTGTTAGTCCCACAAACACAGTTTCCACACGTCCATTGCCACGCCCCTTCATCTCGAACGAGTTTTAACATCAGTTAACCAGGATGTCTACACACCCTATAAACCGGGCATACTAGCGTAAGCATCACATACGCTCCATACTAATAAACAAATTATTTATTTTCCCTGGTGCTTGCAGCGTGATTACAACACTTTAATCACCCTAAAAATCAAAATTTTAAATCTTCCTTATTATCATTCCGCCCCCTTAACTCGTGGTGACAAAGCAAAACTTTCAATGCTTTCTTACCACACAACCGGATCCAATGGCTTTAAATCAAAATTTAACTTCCCACTTAAAGATATAATCACTTGATCCCCTTTCGATTGGGGTACCGAACTCATGGAATAGTGACCAAACGTCTCCCTATTTCCAACCTTACACTAAGTTTCATGCGTGGGATGTCTCGCAAAGCGAAATCCAAACAAGGAACCCTCCCGATACACTACTACCTAGTATTGTCGGTTATCGAGATCCGTTAGGTCCTCCTTCCATAGCATTTACCCCTTTACTCCGTCTTTTGGTAGAAAAGTTACATTTCCTCCCGTAATTACACTTAACAAAGAACATCTCAGCAATTTTACTATCGTTTAGAATTGGGTGTTGGAAATTGCATTCCATGAATCTCGAATACATACAATCGGAATTTGAAGCTCCTTCCCCTAATAATAGGGGTATCACTCTTATTGCCCTCCTATCTAAAGGATATATATAATAATGTACCCTTTCTATCACCAAGTCCTGAGCGCTACCCACAGTACTAAGTTAAAACATTTCGCTCAACCGTAAACCCGATACATACTGAATCATAACAACCAAGTCCCCTCGCGCCGATATCGAACATCTCGAACTCAATATCCCCTCCGAAGTCTCTAGGATAGATAATATATAAGTGCGGGTTCAACCCTCTTGCAGGTGAGGCCTCGCCAAAACAGAACACGTTGCACTAAAGCAACTACTCCAATAGCCTTGCAATAACTGCCTAATATTGTACTGGCCATTTCTATAAAGTTGTAATTAAATATCGGGCGATCACTCCTTTATTAAATTAAAATCAAGGTGACAGCTGGTTCATTCTTAGCATCACTGTCGTAAAAATAACTTTTCCAAATTTAACACCCTATTTAATTAAGCTAAGTGTCAAAACCATTTTTAAACATTACTTTCCAAATTTTATTTTGAAAATAAAGATTTAATTATCTACAACAATTCAATATTTAAAGAATCACACCACAATAATCCTGGAACATATAATCCAATTAATTTAAACATTCAACAACTAAATCTCAACATTTAAAACTTAAAGTAAAACATACATGCTGAATAAATCCCAAAGTAACAGTACTAGAAATAACTGAAATACAAATGTCCCAATAAAACAGATAAATAGAGGAAAGGGCGACACATGCCCCAATAATTGAGAATGGTAGAAGTGGAATCAAGTAAATGGAATCGTCTAATCAAGTGGCCTGCAACTCCCACCTAAGCTGCAGCACGTTCCTTCCAAGGGATCCTAAGCAAGACGCCCCTGTGGCTGGGCACCTGTAATATATACATATATATACAAGAGAGAAAGAGGAATAGAAACGGGTTAGAGCCCGATAGTGTATATGATTTAAAAATTCGTTTAGCAAGTATTTAAATTGATACAGGCCAATGCAACAACATATTAGTGCGACACTCTCTTGAGAAATTCTCACCTCTCTTCTAATGTGCACTCCTATCGCACTAACCTTCCCAATGGTTTATCTCATCTTATATCACACTATCTTTCCACAAGGATTTAACTTATCTTAGGCGACTCTCAAGATTTTAAGATTAAACAACATCATGGTTTAAAAGGAAAATTTCATTTAGTACAAAACGCTCATTTTTACTTTATTGATTCCTAAAGTTTTTCAATATCATACTATACTTTTCAAAACAAGTATTTCCAATTCGAGTCATTATACATGTCTCACTTACCATAACACAGTAGGCAATTTCCCAAATTTCAGAAGTTCATATATATATTAAATACTCGTATAATATATATATTCTAACAGCACCTCACATAAAAATTTATGGAGTAGACATACTCTGCTATCCAATCCCCATATCAATCACACTAAGGGAATACAAGTTCGGAATCACTCACGAACTGTATAAATACATACACAAACAATATTGAGGCGAAGCATAGTTTCCAAGTCCAAGAGGTCAGTACATACCCTCACGTCTCTTAGGACCGTGACTACCGATTCAATAGTCTGTACCTAGGATTTCTATCTTCTAGGGTACGAGTCAATATCCCCCATAAGGCACACGAGATAAGATCGTCCCAACGCGGAAACCTCAGGGATAGCAAGTAGCGCGGGCATGATTTTCACAAGTATATAATATATGCATACACAATCATATAAACATACCACTTTTATTATATCAATTTAGGTTTATCCAATAACCCACATTCACAACATTTATCTTTATTTTCCCATTATTATTTATCAAGTATAATGGTTCGCTTCTAACTTTAATTCGAAGGGTTTTTCCAACTAACTACGTAACCCTCATGGACTCTATTCTTCCAAATGTACAATTCAGTAGACATCCAATTATGCTCCAACGTAACTCTCTCTTACGTGTCTCTCCCCTTTAATATATACTTACATTGTCCCTTATGCAAAATATCCCAAAAAATATAGATTTCGCCTTACATTAAAGGTCTCTTATTCATTAATGAATCTTACTGGTCATCGTTATCTCCCAAATTATCTTAACAAGGTTGTCTAAGGAGTTTTCTTCATTTCGAATCAATTCAACAATTTTAAAAGGGAAACATAAGTCTGTCAGGAGGGGTCGATCGATCGAGGTTAGCGGCTCGATCGATCGAAGCTCTGGGCTCAATCGATCGATCGAACAGGTATTGCGATTTCTGCAGTTTTGCAGTTACGGGTTCTAACACATATATTCATCCAAATTCAAGTTTTGCATTCCCAAACGTCCAAAGGTTTATACTACTAACATCCTAACATAATATTATGCATTTCCTATGTAAAACATGTCAATTTTTGTCACTAAACATGGATTAACATGCCAAAATTCATTTAAAACTCAAGAACCCTAGAAATCTCTTAATCATGGTTCTAATTTGTTTTCCCAGAATCTCCTTCGTATACATAATCAAAATTTCATGGTTTAATCCTCTACATCACAAAAGGTTTCCTGAATATTATTTAAGTCATCACTACATGCAATTTCCTATCTCAAATGGGGTTTTTCTTCCATACAACTCATCATAATCATTCCTAAACTAATATGAGTGATGCATCAACGAAAATAAGCAAGATAAATACTTACCTGGGATTTTCGACGTTCTGGTTTGGTGCCGCATTTGGTGTGGTTGCGTTCCCCGTCTCGCGATCTACGCGTTGGTGGTGGAGGCGGTGCAAACGGATGGATTTCAGGCCTTGGATTGCTTTGGAAGCTCTCTCCTTCCCTCTCCTATGGCCGTCACTTGTCTTTGGTTGTTCTAACCCTAGAAGGCAACCTTAGACATCTGATATAACCCTTGAAATTTCGTGGGTTTAATTACCCAAAAATATAAAATGACCAAAATGTCCTCCCGGGGTACTAATTAAGCCTAAAATAGCCCCGAGACTCAAACTAAACCCCCGGGTACACTATTCTGACTATCTCGACCCTTCCGGACATGTTGGCGCACTCAAAAAGACCATACGAATAACTAAAAATATTTCACTTTTATTAATCAACATTTATTCCCGACGCGACACAGGCGCGTCCCAACTTAAATTTCCATAATTGTCATTTTATTCACACTTCACAATATTATAAAAGTAAATCTCATATATTACTATACTCATCCAGTAACATTCAACAAATAACAAATTTTCAAAAATTACTAACTCTCGTCACGCTAGTAAATATTTAAGACAACATTCCGGATTAAAATTAAATTAATTTATCTCAATTAAATTTAATAAATCCCATAATTTAAAAGCTATAAAAATACGGGGTATTACATCTTCAATATCTTTTATCTGAACGAGTCCAATGAACCCGTGGTCTGCAAGAGTTATATGAGTCATTTCTGATTTTCCAAAAAGATATATTTTTGGAACGTCTTTGAAGAAAACTTTAATCATTAAGGCATCTCCATTTATTTATGATAATAACATATTAAAATGATCAATAATGTTATTAGATTATTTTTTAAAGTCTTTTGTATATGGGAGAATATTATGACCAAATGGTATAACAATCTTAGTCTTCAACGCCTTTTTCTGATACGTCATAGCAGGAGAACGTAGATACGTCATTAGAATTCACTAATGTAGATACGTCATAGCAAGAGAATGAAATTGGAATTCACTAATGTAGATACGTCATAGCAGGAGAACGAAATCTCATAGTAGGAGAACGAAATCTCATCAAAGAAATTGGAATTCACTAATTGGAATTCACGAACAAAATTGGAATTCACTAATGTAGATACGTCATAGCAGGAGAACTAAATCTCATCAAAGAAATCGACAATCCTAAACATAGGGCTCTATATCAAACAAAGCAACGCTGAAAGCATAATAAGCCGCACAGATCCTAAAGGACACTAGAACATGATGCTCTGATACCACCTATGACACCCCACCTAATTAAATACCGGGGGATCACTCCTTTATTAAATTAAAATCAAGGTGAACAGTTGGTTCATTCTTAGCATCACTGTCGCAAAAATAACTTTTCCAATTAAACACCCTAAATAAATAAGCTAAGTGTTAAAACCATTTAAAACCTTATTTCCATTTTATTAAATTCAATTATAAAACCTTCAACCATTAATATTTTAAGAGTCACACATTAAGTAGAATAAAAATTAACATTCAAGAGTTTAACCATAAATAACAAGTCCTAACTTTAAAGCACTAAAGGAAAACATCCTGACAGTAATAAATCCCGAAATAAAGATGCTGAAAGTAAAAGAAATACAATCTCTAACAATACCAACTAAATAATGGAAAAGAGAGACACATGCCCCCACTGGATAAAAATGAACTAGAAGTAGAGTCAACAATGAGATCGTCTAAGCAATGGCCTGCAACTCCCACAAAATCTACAGCGCGTTCCATCCAAAGAATCCTAAGTAAGACACCCCTGTGGTTGGGCACCTGTAATACATATATATATATACACAGGAGAGAAGAGATAACAGCAAACTGCTCAGAGCCCGAATGTAAAATAGTTTTAAAAATAGTTTAGCAAGTATTTAAAATGCTTACCGGCTAATGCAACAGTCATATTAGTATGCGACACTCTCTTGAGAATTCTCACCTCTCATCTAGTGTGCACGTATAACGTACTAATGAATCCCATATACCTCTCTAACTTATTCTCCATAAGACTTAACACGTGAAATTAAGGTTACGACATTCACTTTTAGAAAAAAATCTATCTCTTCAAGATTTCTTACGTTATTTAGAAAATTTTCGTATTGTTATAACGTTTTCGAATACTTACAGTGAAGTTGATGAATTTCATACTTTACTTAACTACTATTTCACTCAGTAGAAAGTTCTCATATAGATACATGTATATATATATATATATATATATATATATATATATATATATATATATATATATATATATATATATATATATATATATATATATATCGAGAGAGAGAGAGAGAGAGAGGCTCACCTACATCATGATGTATACATCACACTATACATCACATCTAGTTCTAGGCCCTAAGAAATTATTTTTTTCAAAATTTTTATTTTTCCCTTAAAATTAACCTTCTAATCAACCCATATTCAAAAAAGTAGGTCAAAATACATTTTGTAGCTATTTTTAAAAAATCCACAAAAAACTGCTAGCGCAGACCCTTATAAATAAGGTATTTTGAGCAGTTTTTGTGGATTTTTTAAAAATAGCTACAAAATGTATTTTGACCTAATTTTTTGAACGTGTGTTTATTGGAAGGTTAATTTCAAGAGAAAAATAAAAATTTTGGAAAAAATGGTTTTTAAGGCGCTACAATTAGGTATGATGTATGGATGATGTATAAAGCATGATGTAGGTGAGCCTTCTCCTATATATATATATATATATATATATATATATATATATTAATTACTAGTATAATATATATACAAACAGCACCCCACATAAAATCTATTGTGCTAGACTTCCATATATAAGTATATATATACCAATCACTCATAAATTATACATATACTAACAGCACCCCACATAAAAACTATGGTGCTGGCATACTCTGCTATCAAGTCCCTGTATCACACATACTTAGGGAAATGCTAGTTCGTAATCACTCTCGAACTGCATTAACACAAACACATACAACTGGAGGCGAAGCATAGTTCCAAGTCCAAGAGGTCAGCACATACCCACGCGTATCTTAGGACCGTCTGAACTATCAATCAGATAGCCTGTACCTAGGAATCTTATTCTCTCGGGTACAAGTCAATATCCCCCATAAAGGTCCCATCGAGATAAGACTGTCCCAGTGCGGAAACCCCCGTGATAGCAAGTAGCCCGGGTACGATTTTTACACAGAAATAATATATGCACAATCACACCGTCATATATAAATATGTATTCACATCCACATTATAAAATTAAGTACTCTCACGACCCATAATTATCATTATCCGTTATTACACATTTTACTCAATTATATCGTATAACGGACTCATTCATTTTATTCTCGTAATTAATTTATTCTAAACTCACTTCTCGTCACTCGAAGTATTCTCTTTAATTAAGTACAATTTCAGTAGACACTCTCTCGCCTTTTAATCCAACTTATCAGATGTTTCAATTATTTAATCAACGCACGTAAGATTTCTTAAGTATGAATGTCTCCCCTTTTACCCTTTTATTTCCATTCACATTAAAGTTCCACTTAAAGGGGTTTATCTTGACCCTACTGGTCCTTTTCATGTTCCATTATGTTCTAGCAACCCTAATTAAGGTTTACTAAGCTTAAAATCGCATTTAGATAACACGAGCAAAAGTGCAGTTTTCCAGGAGGGGTCGATCGATCGATCGATGCTCTGGGCTAGATCGATCGATCGATCAAGCAGTTATGGCGAAACTGCAGAAAACGCAGCTACGGATTTCTTATCCCAAACTCCTCCAAATCATCATATTTCAATCCCAAACTACCAACCAATTATACTACAAGTGTTGTATACCCATATAAATAATATCCTACGTAACACATGCGAATTTTCATCATTTATAACATGATAAAAGGGTAAAAATCTTTATAAGTCTCAAGAACCCTAATTTTTCTTTAACTTAGTTTCTTTCACTCTTTTCCAGATTTTTTATCACTAATACCATGGAATTTCGTGGTTCAACCTCCACATGTGAAATGAATTTCCAGAAATATGATCTTTATCCCTACAACATGCAATTTTTGTCTCCAATTAACGTTTTTCTTCAAGAACACTAATTTTAATCAACCTTAGACTAATATAAAAGGATGCATTAACTTGATAAAAGCAAGATAGATACTTGCCTGAAATTTCAGAGTTCTGATTTGTGGACAAATTTGGTGTGGTTGTGATCCCCTCCACGCAATCTACGGTTTGGCGGTGACGGCGGTGCAACCGGAGGAGTTCTTGGCCTAGAACTCCTTGGAAAGCTCCTCCCCTTACTCTCCAATGGCCGTCATTAGTTTTAGATTGTGTTAACCCTAGAAGACAAAACTTTCCATCTATATAGCCCTTGCAAATTCGTGGGTTTAATTACCCATAATTACAAAATGTCCAAAATGCCCTCCCGAGGTACTAAATAGGCCTAAAAACGCCTCGAGACCCAAACTAACCCCCCGGGTATACTTTTCTGACTATCTCGACCCTTTCGGACACTTTGGCGCACTCAAAATGACCATACGAGCAACTTATAATTTATTCACTTTATATAATAATAATTTAGTCCCAACACGACACACGCGCGTCCCGACTTAATTTCCATAATTATTATTTTATTCACACGTGACCATTTTTATAAAATAAATCGCATATATTACTATACTCATTCAGTAACATTCAACAAATTTTTCCAATAATTACTAACTCACATCACGCTAGTAAATATTTAAATAATTTTTCGAATTAAAATTAAATTTATCTCAATTCAATTTAATAAATCCCTAAATTTAAAAGCCATAAAAATACGGGGTATTACATACTTCCCCCCTAATAACGGAATTTCATCCCGAAATTCGGAAAATAAGGCTTACCTGGTAGGACAATTCTGGATATCCTTTTTAGTACGTAAACTATCTACATAGTAAGGCATTTAAGCACTATAGCCCCTGCCTCACAGCAAGCTTGATTAACATTATCATTGGAGACACTTCACATGGTGCTCCCAACTGACAACATTCGCATAGGTCACGCCTATACATTATAGATTACCATTATCTCACTATCATTGGGAGGTCGCACCTCACTTCATGACAACTACTCGGATTTATTCACATACAAAACTCCCATTTTGAGAAAACCATACGAACATTTGACCACTCTTGTTCGCCTAAAACAGTCATGAAATTCCACCATAGTTATTGGATTATTCTCGACCGATCCAAAAATTTCGATTATCTACTCACCTCTAAATTTACGAAAGGAGTATAGTCAAGGTTCTTCCACACCAAAACTTTAATAAGTACCTCGTATGCGATAAACAGGTACGAGTGCTTCTACAGAGTACTTTGAAATCACCGTATCAAGATTCCAAAATTTCCTTCACGTGGCTCCTCTAATTCTCCGTGCGCCTATTCCCTGGCTAAGGGTGATACATCCTACTCAAAACGAAACCTTATCTTCGCTGGTTCCTGAAATCCCATATCAAAGGTGGGATTCACAAATCTCATCCCGATTCAAAAATTATTACTGTGTCGTACCATGTACTAGCGAGATCCTTCCTTTCAAAGGAAGTCTTGGGCATACTAGTTGATATTGTAAACCACCCCAAAGGAATATCAATCACTTCCTTCTCGGGCGACTTAAATCACATGTTCAAATGAACCCTTGATTGTGTTTTGAGGATGGTAACACATCCAAGAACTTTACCGACCTCTTCCAATTTTGGGAATTGTCGATAAACACAAAATTCTCTGGTTGATTCTCCTCTTCCAACCGAACCTTACCTATGGGCAGTGCATGTAGAGAATACTCACTACGTCTCGCTAAACATCAATTTTTCCTTGAAATGTCCCACATTAAGTGACACGTAATACTCCCCTTCCTTCCTTGGTGTATGCCGAAAGTTCCGACCCGTGCTCTTTCCTCCACGATGCGCACTTCTGGATCTTTTATTTCATGCTAACATCATCACTCTTTGTATGCGCAAGTCGCTCTTACACTTGACTAATAACCACTCCACTCCGAGTGTTATTCATAATAATTAAATTCTACTCTATTCAGGAAATACTCCTTCTCAAATGGCTTCCCACAGCCTTCCAATCCAATTAGGGTGTGCTAATCGAGTTACACACTTATGTATGCATTATCGCCCCTCCTGTGATGTTTAATCCACTCCATCACTTCCACTTCGTTATGTTAGTCCCACAAACATATATTTCACACGTCCATTACCACATCCCTTCAGCTCGGACGATTTTAACATCAGCTAACCAAGATGCCCACATTTTGTAACACCCCGACCGCCCTGGGAGAGCGTACGGCGCGCTACACGTCTGTAGAACAAACTAAATTCAACAAAATATAAGGAATATGTAATACCCCGTATTTTATGCTATATTAATTTGGGGATTTATTAAATTTAATGTGAATTAATTATTTAATAAAATCCGGAAATTAATTATGTTATAATTATTAACGTGACGAGAGTTAGTAATTATGGGAAATTTGTCGAATGTTACTAATGATTAAAGTAATATATAATATTGGTTATATTGAATGTCACGGGTGAATAAAATGAAAATTTTGGAAATTTTAGTCGGGACGCGCCTGTGTCGCGTCGGGACTAAATATTGATAAATAAAAGTGAATATTTTATAAGTTGTTCGCATGGTCATTTTGAGTTCGCTAACGCGTCCGAAAGGGTCGAGATAGTCAGAAAAGTGTGCCCGGGGGTTTAGTTTGGGTCTCGGGGCGTTTTTAGGCGTAATTAGTACCCCGGGAGGGCATTTTGGACATTTCACATTTTTGGGTAATTAAACCCACGAAAATAAAAAGGGTTATATCAGATGTTTAGGATATCATCTAGGGTTAGAAAGCTTAAAACACTAGAACAACCATTGGAGAAGAGAAGAGAGAGCTCTCAAGGCATTCCAAGGCTCAAAACTCAACCGTTTGCACCGCCACCGCCGCCAACGCGAAGATCGCGAGACGGGGAACGCAACCACACAAATTTCGGCACCAAACCAGACTTCTAAAAATCCCAGGCAAGTGTTTATCTTGCTTATTTCGTTGATACATCTTTCATATTAGTTTAGGAGTAATTAGAATGAATTTTTATGGAAGAAACCTAAAAGATGAGATAGGAAATTGCATGTAGGGATGGATCAATTGTTATTCTGGAAATCCCTTAACATGTAGAGGATTGAACCACGAAATTATGAGGCTGTAGGTGAAGAAAATTCTGGAAAAGATGGATTGGAACATATTAATGAAATTCTAGGGTTCTTGAAGTTTTATATGAATTTGGGGCTTGTTGATCCATGTTTAATAATAGAAATCTACATGTTTTACGTTGAAATTTCATAGTATGATAATATAATGTCAGTAGTATAAATTTTGGGTCGATTGGGTATGGAAAATATGGATTTGGTGAAGGTTAGAAGATGAAACCCGAAACTGCAAATCTGTAGATTTCGCAGACCTGCTTGATCGATCGATCGAGCCCAGAGCTTCGATCGATCGAAGGTTCGATCGATCGAGCCCTAGACCTCGATCGATCGACCCCTCCTGGCAGACTCATATTTTCCCTTCTTAATTAGTTGAAATTCACTTTAATGAGGAAAAATTCATGGTCACCCTTATAATTATGTTTTGGGAGATAAAGAGGACCAGTAGGGTATATGAATAAATTTTGGGGACCTATAATATATGACGAGAATTGTATTTTTGGGATAATTATATAAGGAACGATGAAACCACGTATTTAAAGTGAGAGATTACGTCAAATAGTTATGATAGAGAATAGATGAATACCTACTGAATTTTTATAATTGGGAGGATAAAGCCATGAGAGTTATGTGGTAAGTTGGAATAATATCGAATCAATGTTAGAAATGAACTGTGATATGTGTTTACTAAAAAGGTGAAAATAAGGATAAAAGTCGTAACTATGGGATTTGAAATATACCCAATATTGATATGGTAATATTAGTATAGTTATATGTCTGTGTTTGCATATACTATCTATGTGTGAAAAACATACCCACGCTACTTGCT
Organism: Sambucus nigra; assembly: GCA_949130495.1. Lineage (NCBI taxonomy): Eukaryota > Viridiplantae > Streptophyta > Magnoliopsida > Dipsacales > Adoxaceae > Sambucus > Sambucus nigra. Next base: position 502,817,755 of record OX422212.1, read on the forward strand.
ATCCCTGAGGTTGCCGCGCTGGGACGATCTTATCATGTGTTTCCTTATGGAGGATATTGACTCGTACCCTAGAAGATAGATATCGTTGGTACAGGCTATCGATTTGATAGTTCAGACGGTCCTAAGAGACGCGGGTATATGCCATCCTTTTAGAGACTTGGAATCTATGCTTCGCCTCAATATTGTTGTGTATGTGTTAATACAATTCTAGAGTGATTCTGAATTTGTATTCCCCTTAATACGAGTGATACCAGGTTTGGATAGTAGAGTATGCCCGCACCATAGTTTTTATGTGGGGTGCTATTATGATATATATATTTTACGAGTAGTTAATATATATATGACATTCTGAAATCTGTAACTGCCTACTGTGATTTGATGTGTAGGGCATGGTTGATGACTCAAATTGTAATACTTGTTTTGAGAAAGTATAATATGACACTGGAAAACTTTGTAAATTAATAAAGTTAAAACGAGAATTTTGGATACTAAGTGAAATATTCTTTTCAAACAATTGTATCGTTCAATTTTAAATCCTGCGAATAACCTAAGATAAGTTAAGTCATTGGGGAAAGATGGTGTGATGTATGACGAGATAGACCGTTGGGAAGGTTAGTGCGATAGGTGTGCACTTTAGAAGAGAGGTGAGAATTTCTCAAGAGAGTGTCGCACTAATATGTTGTTGTATTAGCCTGTAATCAATTTAAATACTTGCTAAACGAATTTTTAAATCATATACACTATCGGGCTCTGACCCGTTTCCATTTATCTTTCTCTCTTGTATATATATATGTATATATTACAGGTGCCCAGCCACAAGAGCGTCTTGCATAGGGTCCTTTGGCAGGAACGCGCTGCAGCTTAGGTGGGAGTTGCGGGCCTGTTGTTTAGACGACTTCATCCATTTGATTCTACTCTTAGCATGTTCATTATTGGGGCATGTGTCGCCCTTTCCATTATTCAGTTGTTATTTGGATATTGTACTTCATCTATTTCTAGGATTGTCGCTTTGGGATTTATTATATTCTGGGTGGTTTACTTTAAGTTTTATTATTAGTAGCCAGTTGTTGAATGTTTAACTATTGGATTGATTGGTTCTGATATACTTGTGGTGTGTTATATATTAAATTGTTATAATTAATTTAAATCTTGTTTTAAATAAATAAACTTTGAAAGGAATGTTAAAAATGGTTTTGACACTTAGCTTAATTAATTAGGGTGTTTAAATTGGAAATTTATTTTCACGACAGTGATGCTAAGAATGATCCAACTGTTCACCTTGATTTTAATTTAATAAAGGAGTGATCGCCCGGTATTTAATTAGATGGGGTGTCACAGGTGGTATCAGAGCATCAGGTTCTAGTGTCCATAATATCTGTACGGCTTATTTTCGCTTTCAGCTTAACGTTTTTGCTATAGAGCCCTATTTTTAGGATGGTTGTATTTCTGCTTTTACGTTACGTCTTCAGCTATTTGAGATTTGATAATGACTGTAGACTAATAAACTTCTTCACGTTTCAGATGCCTCCGAGACGTGCACCGAAGGATAGGCGTGCCCAGGCCAAGCAGCCAGCAGCTCCGGCACAAGGCACTATGAATGCTAATGAAGTAGCCGCCATTGTTGCTCAAGCGGTGAATGTCGCGCTAGCGGTGGTTCAGCAGGCTCCACCCCAGATTCAGGCAGTGGCGCCAGTACCATCACAGCTTCCATCTGCATGGGAGAGGGTTAGGGATGATTTTCAGAAGGCGCATCCCCCTGAGTTCTCTGGTAGCTCAGATATCGTCACAGTCAGCCAATAGAAGAAAAACATCCAGCGGCATCTTCGTATGTATGAGTGCACCGACGTGAAAATGCAGTTATTGGCTTCCTATAAGCTGGTGGGGGCCGCTTTGCAGTGGTGGGAGTCCACTACCACCTTGGAGGAGAGGGACACGATCCCTATTCAGTCATTTTGGGAGCGGTTTGACCGCAAGTACTTTCCACCCGCCGTGCAGACTGAGATGAGGCGGAAATTACTGAATTTGAAACAGCAGAACTCTACCGTTGCTGAGTATGAGGAGGAGTTCACGAGACTTCTCACCATAGTGCCAGATGAGGCACCTACTGAGAGTAAGGAAATTATGTTGTTTATGGAGGGGTTAGCTTGGAGGATCCGTCAGCATCTTATAGGGAATCTATCTCTGAGTACTTTCACTGATGTACTCAATGCTGCGTTACTACATTATCAGGATCACCGCTTCCATCTGCAGAGAAGCAGGAGAGCAGGAGAGTCCAGCCAGCAGGGCAGGACCGGGGGTAGTAGTGCTAGTGGGGCACCATCTCATGGACACACTCGTCAACACGAGCAGAGTTCCCATCAGGGGGACCCTGCTAAGCGATTCCATTCAGGTGATTCCAGGCAGGGATTTGGGGGTTATAGGCAGGGTCAGCAGGGCCAGCCTAATCAACAGGGCCAGCAAGGCCAACACCGACAACAGGGCCAACAGCATGTTCCTCAGAGCCAACAGATCCAGTGGCGTAGTGGTAACGACTAGCAGGGTCGTGGTCAGCAGGGTCAGAGGGGAGGCAACTTCAAAGGCCGATGTTTTGGGTGTGGTAAGCACGACCATAGGCGCCAGGATTGTCCGGAGGGAGATAGGGCCCCACAGCAGCAGGGTGCCCGTAATGAGCCTCAGAGACCACTTTTTCCACCTGCCCTCCCAGCTCCATCCCAGGTGCCAGCCCTACCAGCCATTCCAGCAGCTCCAGTGCAGCAGGGGCAGTTACAGTACGGACGTGTCTATAACGTCCACCAGGCAGCAGCTCCACAAGCACCACCCGCGATTGAGGGTATGTTTCCTATCCATGGTACTATGGGTCGGGTTTTGTTTGATACTGGGGCGACGCATTATTTTATAGCTACGCATTTTGCGAAGGCCTTAGGATTGTTAGCCACAACAGATAGCACAATGACGTGTGTAGACTCACCACTGGGGAGTGGGTCGCTTATCTTCTTTATATGCCGGGGATTGGGGGTAGAGATTGATAGTTTGGTATTACCTGTAGACATGTTAGTCTTAGATATGCATGAGCACGATGTTATTATCGGTATGGATTGGCTCGCAGCTTATAGAGCCATGATTGATTGCTTCGGTGGGAGCATTATTTTTTCCATTCCGGGGCAAGAGATGTTTGTAGTGGCAATGCCTCGCCCAGAGGGAGGCTCGACCGCTCATTTGTATTATATAGAGGAGGATACCTCTAAGGAGGTTGTAATTCCGTTAGACTCGATTCCAGTTGTTCGTGAGTATTCCGATGTGTTTCAGGAGATACCAGGCCTACCCCACAGTCAAGAGATAGACTTTGTCATAGACTTATTACCGGATACTAGACCGATAGCACGCGCTCCATACCGTATGGCTCCAGCGAAGATGCGAGAGTTACGAGATCAGATAGAGCAGCTGTTAGGTCAGGGTTTCATTCGCAGGAGTACCTCACCTTGGGGCGCTCCAGTCTTGTTTGTGAAGAAGAGAGATGGTTCACCGAGGTTATGTGTGGACTACCGGGAGTTGAACAAGGTCACGATACGGAATAAGTATATGTTGCCTCGAATCGATGATCTGTTCGACCAACTGAGGGGAGCAACTTTCTTTTCGAAGATAGATCTGAGGTCGGGGTACCATCAGCTACGTATTAGGGAGCAGGATGTTTCAAAGACTGCCTTCTTGACGAGATATGGGTCTTACGAGTTCAGAGTGATGCCATTTGGTCTCACAAATGCTCCAGCCGTATTCATGGACTTAATGAACCGAGTATTCAGAGAGTTCTTTGATCAGTTTATCATCGTCTTCATAGATGACATTTTGATATATTCACACTCCGAGGAGGAGCATGCTGAACACTTGAGGCAGGTTCTTCAGACTTTACGAGAGCATCAGTTGTATGCTAAGTACGAGAAGTGTGGATTCTGGTTGCGAAAGGTACAGTTCTTGGGGCATGTTGTTTTTCAACAGGGGATAGCAGTTGACCTGAGTAAAGTGTCAGCGGTGAGGGAGTGGGGACAACCCACGACACCGACGGAAGTGCATAGTTTCTTGGGGTTAGCCGGATACTACAGGAGATTCATTCGGGGATTCTCCAAAATAGCGGGTCCATTGACGAACCTTACTCGCAAAGGGGTACCATATGTTTGGGATGATGCTTGTCAATTGGCTTTCGACGAGCTGAAAGACAATCTTACTTCAGTACCAGTCCTTATTTTACCGAAGCCGGGTGTGGAGTACCTGGTTTACACCGATGCCTCTTTACGGGGACTTGGGGGAGTACTTCAGCAGGAAGAGAAGGCTATAGCTTTTGCCTCCCGCAAGCTTAAGTCGCATGAGAAGAATTACCCCACCCACGACCTAGAGTTAGCAGTGGTCGTTTTTGCACTGCGGATATGGAGACACTATTTATTGGGGGAGAAGTTCCGTTTGTTCACAGACCACAAGTCACTGCAGTACCTGTTCACTCAGCGAGAGCTGAATATGCGTCAGCGCAGATGGTTAGAGTTTGTGAAGGACTATCAGTTCGACATACAGTATCATCCGGGGAAAGCCAACATAGTTGCTGATGCGTTGAGCCGTAGACCGGTAAATGAGGTAGCGGACGTCTGGAAAGCGAAGTGGAAGGAGTTGGGTCACCAGGATGCAGTAGCTCGTTCCTTCATATCTGTTATAACAGTCACACCCGAGATTGTTACGAGGGTAATACAGGCCCAAAACACAGACCCGTTTTGCCAGGAGCAGATTGTACGACTTTTAGCCGAGGGTGCTGAGTCCTATTCTGTTAGTTCTGATGGGGGTTTAAGGTTTAATGGGAGGTTAGTGGTTCCAGAAGGGGCAGAATTGCATCATGCAGTGGTGACCCAATCTCAAGGGTCCCAATTTGTGGTACATCCTGGAGGAGATAAGATGTACCAGGATATGAGGAGGCAATACTGGTGGAGTGGGATGAAGAAGGACATTGCTGAGTTCGTGTCCAAGTGTTCTACCTGCCAGCTGGTGAAGGTGGACCATCAGAAACCGTCAGGATTGCTTCAGCCATTGGAAGTACCCGCGTGGAAGTGGAAGAGTATTTCCATGGATTTTATTACAGGGTTACCTACATCACAGCGGGGCCACGACTCTATCTGGGTGATTGTAGACCGTTTGACCAAGGTGGCTCATTTTTTTGTCGGTGCGGACAGATTATACCACGGGTCAGTATGCTCAGTTGTTTATTTTTGATATTGCCAGATTACATGGGATGCCCCTGAATATTGTGTCAGATAGAGAAAAGATTTTCATGTCACGTTTCTGGGAAAGCTTTCAGGAGGCTATGGGTACTGAGTTGAGGTTGAGTTCAGCTTATCACCCACAAACAGATGGACAGACAGAGCATACTAATCAGATGTTAGAGGATATTCTACGCATGTGTGTTCTTGATTTTGGAGGAGGTTGGGAGCCACATCTTCCACTGGTAGAGTTTGCTTATAATAACTCTTATCAGTTCACGATTGGTATGGCTCCATTTGAAGCCTTGTACGGCAGGCCTTGTCGTTCCCCAGCTTGTTGGCTCGAGGTGGGGGATAACAAGTTGCTAGGACCAGAGGTAATTCAGGAAACCTCCGCGAGGATTGAGATGATCAGGAGTCGCATTCGAGTAGCCCAGGACAGGCAGAAGAGCTACGCCGATGCGAAACGGTTCTTCCGGGAGTTTAATGTGAGGGACCAAGTGTTACTGCATGTATCTCCTATGAAGGGAGTGATGAGGTTCGGGAAGAAGGGGAAATTGGCTCCGAGGTACATAGGACAATTTCCCATCATCGAGAGGATTGGGCCAGTTGCATACAGGTTGGGACTGCCAGAGCAATTACATCGCATTCACGATGTATTCCACATCTCGTCGTTGAGACGATATCTACGGGATGATATGGCCCATACTCACATCGCGATGGATGAGATAGACTTACAGCCTGATAGCTCTTACGAGGAGAGACCGCTGGCTATCCTAGACTATAGTGAGAGAATATTGAGGTCGAAGATAGTTTCACTTGTACGAGTCCAATGGGAGCATCATAATGTGGAGGAATCCACTTAGGAGCGCGAGGCCGATATGCGCGAGAGATATCCAGATTTGTTCTTACCAGGTATGCCTTATTTTTCGAATTTCGGGACGAAATTCCGTTATTAGGGGGGAGTATGTAATACCCCATATTTTTATGCTATATTAATTTGGGGATTTATTAAATTTAATGTGAACTAATTATTTAATAAAATCCTAAAATTAATTATGTTATAATTATTAACGTGACGAGAGTTAGTAATTATGGAAAATTTGTTGAATGTTACTAATGAGCAAAGTAATATCTAATATTGGTTATAGTGAATGTCACGAGTGAATAAAATGACAATTTTAGAAATTTGAGTCGGGACGCGCCCGTGTCGCGTCGGGACTAAATATTGATAAATAAAAGTGAATATTTTATAAGTTGTTCGTATGGTCGTTTTGAGTGCGCCAACGCGTCCGGAAGGGTCTAGATAGTCAGAAAAGTGTGCTCGGGGGTTTAGTTTGGGTCTCGGGGCATTTTTAGGCCTAATTAGTACCCCGGGAGGGCATTTTGGACATTTCACATTTTTGGGTAATTAAACCCACGAAAATAAAAAGGGTTGTATCAGATGTTTAGGTTATAATCTAGGGTTAGAAAGCTTAAACACTAGAACGGCCATTGGAGAAGAGAAGAGAGAGCTCTCAAGGCATTCCAAGGCTCAAAACTCAACCGTTTGCACCGCCGTCACCGCTAACGCGTAGATCGCGAGACGAGGAACGCAACCACACAAATTTCGGCACCAAACCAGACTTCTAAAAATCCCAGGCAAGTGTTTATCTTGCTTATTTCGTTGATGCATCTTTCATATTAGTTTAGGAGTAATTAGAATGAATTTTTATGGAAGAAACCTAAAAGATGAGATAGGAAATTGCATGTAGGGATGGATTAATTGTTATTCTGGAAACCCCTTAACATGTAGAGGATTGAACCACGAAATTATGAGGTTGTAGGTGAAGAAAATTCTGGAAAAGATGGATTGGAACATATTAATGAAATTCTAGGGTTCTTGAGGTTTTATATGAATTTGGGGCTTGTTGATCCATGTTTAATAATAGAAATCTACATGCTTTACGTTGAAATTTCATAGTATGATGATATAATGTCAGTAGTATAAATTTTGGGTCGATTGGGTATGAAAAATATGGATTTGGTGAAGGTTAGAAGATGAAACCCGTAACTGCAAATCTGTAGATTTCGCAGACCTGCTTGATCTATCGATCGAGCCCAGAGCTTCGATCGAGCCCTAGACCTCGATCGATCGACCTCTCCTGGCAGACTCATATTTTCCCTTCTTAATTAGTTGAAATTCACTTTAATGAGGAAAAATTCATGGTCACCCTTATAATTATGTTTTGGGAGATAAAGAGGACCAGTAGGGTATATGAATAAATTTTGGGGACCTCTAATATATTACGAGAATTGTATTTTTGGGATAATTATATAAGGAACGATGAAACCACGTATTTAAAGTGAGAGATTACGTCAAATAGTTATGATAGAGAATAAATGAATACCTACTGAATTTTTATAATTGGGAGGATAAAGCCATGAGAGTTATGTGGTAAGTTGGAATAATACCGAATCAAGGTTAGAAACGAACCGTGATATGTGTTTACTAAAAAGGTGAAAATAAGGATAAAAGTCGTACCTATGGGATTTGAAATATACCCAATATTGATATGGTAATATTAGTATAGTGATATGTCTGTGTTTGCATATACTATCTATGTGTGAAAAACATACCCACGCTACTTGCTATCCCTGAGGTTGCCGTGCTGGGACGATCTTATCCTGTGTTGCCTTATGGGGGATATTGACTCGTACCCTGGAAGATAGATATCCTTGGTACAGGCTATCGATTTGATAGTTCAGACGGTCTTAAGAGACGCGGGTATGTGCCATCCTCTTAGAGACTTGGAATCTATGCTTCGCCTCAATATTGTTGTGTATGTGTTAATACAATTCTAGAGTGATTCTGAATTTGTATTCCCCTTAATACGAGTGATACGGGGTTTGGATAGTAGAGTATGCCCGCACCATAGTTTTTATGTGGGGTGCTGTTATGATATATATATTATACGAGTAGTTAATATATATATGACATTGTGAAATCTGGAACTGCCTACTGTGATTTGATGTGTAGGATATGGTTGATGACTCAAATTGTAATACTTGTTTTGAGAAAGTATAATATGACACTGGAAAACTTTATAAATTAATAAAGTTAAAACGAGAATTTTGGATACTAAGTGAAATATTCTTTTCAAACAATTGTATCGTTCAATTTTAAATCCTGCGAATAACCTAAGATAAGTTAAGTCATTGGGGAAAGATGGTGTGATGTATGGCGAGATAGACTGTTGGGAAGGTTAGTGCTATAGGTGTGCACTTTAGAAGAGAGGTGAGAATTTCTCAAGAGAGTGTCGCACTAATATGTTGTTGCATTAGCCTGTAATCAATTTAAATACTTGCTAAATGAATTTTTAAATCATATACACTATCGGGCTCTGACCCGTTTCCATTTCTCTTTCTCTCTTGTATATATATATGTATATATTACAGGTGCCCAGCCACAGGGGCGTCTTGCATAGGGTCCTTTGGCAGGAACGCGCTGCAGCTTAGGTGGGAGTTGCGGGCCTGTTGTTTAGACGACTTCATCCATTTGATTCTACTCTTAGCATGTTCATTATTGGGGCATGTGTCACCCTTTCCATTATTCAGTTGTTATTTGGATATTGTACTTCATCTATTTCTAGGATTGTCTCTTTGGGATTTATTATATTCTGGGTGGTTTACTTTAAGTTTTATTATTAGTAGCCAGTTGTTGAATGTTTAACTATTGGATTGATTGGTTCTGATATACTTGTGGTGTGATTCGTTATATATTAAATTGTTGTAATTAATTTAAATCTTGTTTTAAATAAATAAACTTTGAAAGGAATGTTAAAAATGGTTTTGACACTTAGCTTAATTAATTAGGGTGTTTAAATTGGAAATTTATTTTCACGACAGTGATGCTAAGAATGATCCAACTATTCACCTTGATTTTAATTTAATAAAGGAGTGATCGCCCGGTATTTAATTAGATGGGGTGTCACAGAATAGGGCATTCGAATCCCATGACAACAACAGAGGAACAACAAATCTCAAACTTCTTCGGATAAGTACAATAATTTTCCCAAATAGGTACAACAACCACAATAAATCACTGACGCTTTATTCATCAAAATAATTACGAGTCATCTATTTTGTATAATAAAGTTCTTTCTAAAAAATCCATGCTAAAAATCATCCCAACTCTTTATTCACCTTGTGTTCTGAACGCGGTTACGACAGTTGGGTACTATCAATCACCCTAAAAATCGAAATTTTAAATCCTCCTTATCATCGTTCCATCCCTCAACTCGTGGGGATAACCTTAAATGATTTCTTACCACAAAATTCGGCTCCAGTGGCCTTAAAACAAAATTCAACTTCCAACTTACATACATAATTACTTGATCCCATTTCGATTGGGGTACCGAATTCATGGAATAGTGACCAAACGTCTCCCTATTTCCAACCTTACGCTAAGTTTCATGCGTGGGATGTCTCACAAAGCGAAATCCAAACAAGGAACCCCCCCCCCCCGATACACTACTACCTAGCATTGTTGGTTATTGAAATCCGTTAGGTCCTCCGTCCATAGCAAGTCCCCTTTGTTCCGTCTCTTGACGGAAAAGTTACATTTCCTCCCGTAATTACACTTAACAAAGAACGTTTCACCAATTGCACTATCGTTCACTATTGTTTGATGGTAATCGCATTCCATAAACCTCGAATATATACAATCGGAATTTTCAAAATCCCTTTCCCTAATAATAAGGGTATAACTTTTAACTCCCACATCTTTAGAGGATAGATATAACAATGCACTCTTCCTATCACTAAGTCCGGAGTGCTGAACATAATACTGGATTAAATTTTTTCGCTCAACGGTAAACCCAATATATACTGAATCATACTGACAAAGTCTATACATACATTGGCATCGAATATCTCGAGCCCACTATCTCCTCCGAAGTCTCTAGGATAGATAATATAAGTGTGAGTCCGACCTTCTTGCAGGTGAAGCCTCGCCAGAACAAAAGCATACTGCACTAATGCAACCACTCCGATAGCCTTGCAATAAATGCCCACTATCGTACTAATCATTTCTATAACGTTTTAACAAAGATAATATCATACTCGCGTATTGCATCACTACAACGAGTAACCTCAGTAAAGTACATAACACTTTTAATATACTCATTCATCCTTTACGGATGGCACTAAAGAAAAATCCCGCTACACTAGGGAAAAATATTCACATAATAATAACGTTTATAATTATATGTATTAAACTCGCCTCACATGATAATCTAACAATGAACAAAATATAGTGACTCTTTCGTGTCACATAAACACGCCTCATCCTCTGAGGATACAACTTATACTTCCACCTTGGCAATCGTCTTGACTGCACAAATGGTTTCCGGACGTGACACGTCTGCTCAAACCAAACAAAATTACTTTAATCGTTGTCTTTTACTAGGCATTGTATTCCTGTCCTTTTACTCACTTCGGAATATATTATCGCGAGCGATCTCACTCCGAACAAAATACCTCAACCCATAATTCACTTATTACCTGTCCATCTAACCAGGTTAGGATTGTCCTTCTCTCGAACTTTTAGTAGACTCTATAATAGTACTTACTAAATTTACCATCACTTGGTAAGAATTCAACTATCCGAATCATTTAAATGGGTCCCCTGATGTGTATCCACACCCCTTTGTGGTGCTACACCACCACCGTTGTATTCAGTCTTATTCTCGACTAAATTCTTCGTTTCTTTTAGCTTCCCACACAAAGGAGCATTATCATCTTTATTGACAAAATATGACATCGTCAACCTCTGAATCGACCGTCCATCAGAATTTCCCTTTTGAGTGTTATCAACTATTATTACGAGTCGATCTCCCAATTGGAGTCATTTCCTCACTTGTATCTACATCTTCTGATACAAAATTCGCTAACAGTTAAGATTCATATTCACAAATGGACTTCTATCACGTCCTCCTGTGATGAGTTCAGGACAACATTTACTTCTAATCCTGAGCATCTGATGAGGGAACATACGGTCAACACTGTGCCTAAGGTTCTCCTTTAGACATAGCGTTCCACTTCTAAATTGGTAGTTGACTCCCATTATTATAACTTAGTTCCGACAACCAAGAAAACTTTCTCTAAATTTTCACTTTCAGTTAGCCACACTCCGTCCTATATCTAAACCTTTGGATATTTTACCTCCTTTGGTAAACACACACAATTCCCGCATTCCTAGAATTTCCCGCTGACAGTTCTCCACACGTTTTGTAATACGTTGGGTGAGTTTACTCTCGCACCTCATTTGACTATAGCAGCATTTGGAAATCATTGTTGCGCCTTAGTTAGCTTTTTAGTCTTGCCTTCTAGTGCTATAATGGAGGTGACCTCGACTACGGTCATTATCCTCGGATATATTTTACAACCTCAACTGATCCTTGTCTCCCGATGTCCGCTTATTGGTCTTCTTCTGACATCCGTCATTGCTCGGCACAAGCACACATCCGAACGAAATTGGAATTCACTAATGTAGATACGTCATAGCAGGAGAACGAAATCTCATCAAAGAAATCGACAATCCTAAACATAGGGCTCTATATCAAACAAAGCAACGCTGAAAGCATAATAAGCCGCACAGATCCTAAAGGACACTAGAACCTGATGCTCTGATACCACCTATGACACCCCACCTAATTAAATACCGGGGGATCACTCCTTTATTAAATTAAAATCAAGGTGAACAGTTGGTTCATTCTTAGCATCACTGTCGCAAAAATAACTTTTCCAATTAAACACCCTAAATAATTAAGCTAAGTGTCAAAACCATTTAAAACCTTATTTCCATTTTATTAAATTCAATTATAAAACCTTCAACCATTAATATTTTAAGAGTCACACATTAAGTAGAATAAAAATTAACATTCAAGAGTTTAACCATAAATAACAAGTCCTAACTTTAAAGCACTAAAGGAAAACATCCTGACAGTAATAAATCCCGAAATAAAGATGCTGAAAGTAAAAGAAATACAATCTCTAACAATACCAACTAAATAATGGAAAAGACTGACACATGCCCCCACTGGATAAAAATGAACTAGAAGTAGAGTCAACAATGAGATCGTCTAAGCAATGGCCTGCAACTCCCACAAAAGCTACAACGCGTTCCATCCAAAGAATCCTAAGCAAGACACCCCTGTGGCTGGGCACCTGTAATACATACATATATATATATATATATATATATATATACACAGGAGAGAAGAGATAACAGCAAACGGGTCAGAGCCCGAATGTAAAATAGTTTTAAAAATAGTTTAGCAAGTTTTTAAAATGCTTACCGGCTAATGCAACAGTCATATTAGTATGCGACACTCTCTTGAGAATTCTCACCACTCATCTAGTGTGCACGTATAACGTACTAATGAATCCCATATACCTCTCTAACTTATTCTCCATAAGACTTAACACGTGAAATTAAGGTTATGATATTCACTTTTAGAAAAAAATCTATCTCTTCAAGATATCTTACGTTATTTAGAAAATTTTCGTATTGTTATAACGTTTCCGAATACTTACAGTGAAGTTGATGAATTTCATACTTTACTTAACTACTATTTCACTCAGTAGAAAGTTCTCATATAGATGCACGTATATATATATATATATATATATATATATATATATATATATATATATATATATATATATATATATATATATATTAATTACTAGTATAATATATATACAAACAGCACCCCACATAAAATCTATGGTGCTAGACTTCCATATATAAGTATATATATACCAATCACTCATAAATTATATATATACTAACGGCACCCCACATAAAAACTATGGTGCTGGCATACTCTGCAATCAAGTCCCTGTATCACACATACTTAGGGAAATGCTAGTTCGGAATCACTCTCGAACTGCATTAACACAAACACATACAACTGGAGGCGAAGCATAGTTCCAAGTCCAAGAGGTCAGCACATATCCACGCGTCTCTTAGGACCGTCTGAACTATCAATTAGATAGCCTGTACCTAGGAATATTATGCTCTCGGGTACAAGTTAATATCCCCCGTAAAGGTCCCATCGAGATAAGATTGTCCCAGTGCGGAAACCCCCGTGATAATAAGTAGCCCGGGTATGATTTTTACACAGAAATAATATATGCACAATCACACCATCATATATAAATATGTATTCACATCCACATTATAAAATGAGGTACTCTCACGACCCATAATTATCATTATCCGTTATTACACATTTTACTCAATTATATCGTATAACGGACTCATTCCTTTTATTCTTGTAATTAATTTATTCTAAACTCACTTCTCGTCACTCGAAGTATTCTCTTTAATTAAGTACAATTTCAGTAGACACTCTCTCGCCTTCTAATCCAACTTATCAGATGTTTCGATTATTTAATCAACGCACGTAAGATTTCTTAAGTATGAATGTCTCCCCTTTTACCCTTTTATTTCCATTCACATTAAAGTTCCACTTAAAGGGGTTTATCTTGACCCTACTGGTCCTTTCCATGTTCCCTTATGTTCTAGAAACCCTAATCAAGGTTTACTACGCATAAAATCGCATTTAGCTAACACGGGCAAAAGTGCAGTTTTCCAGGAGGGGTCGATCGATCGATGAAAGGGGGTCGATCGATCGATCAAGCAGTTATGGCGAAACTGCAGAAAACCCAGCTACGAATTTCTTATCCCAAACTCCTCCAAATCATCATGTTTCATCCAGTAAAATAAATCGCATATATTACTATACTCATCCAGTAACATTCAATAAATTTTTCCAATAATTACTAACTCGCATCACGCTAGTAAATATTTAAATAATTTTCCGGATTAAAATTAAATTAATTTATCTCAATTCAATTTAATAAATCCCTAAATTTAAAAGCCATAAAAATACAGGGTATTACATTCTCTAGGATTGGTCTTTCTTGAGAGTCTTGAATATGAGCCTGTCTTTGCGTTGCACCAACATTTGGTCTTACGCGTCTAAGATAGTCTGCAATGTCTTCCCTGTTTAGTCTATTCGTTCCAGAGGAACTAATGTCTTTTAGGTCTTCTGTTTGCAACATAAAACATGAAATAATATTAGTGTTAGCGAACATTGGCTCTCTTGATATAATATCTGGAATGATATTTTTACTTCCCTTAATATGTATAACAGATAAGTCATAACCATTAAGAAATTGTTGCCATCTAATTAGTCTATTAGTCCTTGATTTGGACAAGTCTAAATCTCTGAATTTTACTACTTAAAAAGAGTCAGTATAAGTAGTAAAATGTTTAGGTCTAAGAAACAACATATATTTTTCTATTGCCCTTACTATGGCTAAAACTTCTTTTTCATGGGCAGTGTATCTTGTTTCTGGGCCTGTAAAGGTTCCAGAACTATGTCTACAGAGTTTCTTCTTTTTTGTCTGATGATCAATGGCAAAGTATACTGCTCCCCATTGCTTATAAGAGGCATTTGTTTCTACTACGAACTGGTCTTCTGCATTAGGCATTTCAAGTAAAGGAATGTTCTTGACTGCATCTTTAATTTGTCTTATTACTTCAAAATCATCTTTAGTCCAATAAAAGGGATTGGTTTTGTTTGTTCCTTTTAATTTGGATGTTAAGCTTTGTCTTTTTGAAGCAAGGTCTTTAATAAAGTCTGTAGCATAATTAAGCAATCCTAAAAATGATTGTAATTGTTTTCTATCTTTGAGTTGGTCTAGAAACTCAAGAATCTTCTTAGTTATGTGTTCTGCCAAGGATAATTTTCCTTTATTAATATGCATTCCCACAAAGTCTATCTCAGTCTAATTGCATTTTTCTTTCGGAAATAACAATACCATGCTTGTCTAATTCTAAAATAATATTTTTAAGATGGTCTACATGCTCTGTCTCAGTCTTATTGGCTACAAGAATATCATCTATGTAAACAAGACAAAATTCTGAATAAGGTCTAAATATATTATCCATTCTTCTTTGGAAAACTTGAGGAGCATTCAAGTATCCAAATGGCATTACTAGCCATTCGTATTTTTCTTGGGGCACACTAAAGGCTATCCAAGTAATACTGTCTGGATGTATCCTAATTTGACAGAAGCCTGATTTGCAATCAAACTTACTGAATATAATTCTATCTTCAATTAAATTAATCAAATTATTCTTTTCTGGTATCTTATAAGAATCAAATTCACAATTCTTATTTAATTGTCTATAATCTATTACCATGCGTCTTTTTCCTCTTTTACGTTCAGATTCATTTTGAACATAGAAGGCTAAGCTATTATGTCTACTTTTACTTTCTATAATAATTCCTAACTTAAGCATTTCATCTATGTCTTTCTTGAATTTTTCTCTATCTTCTTGTGAGTATCCTTTCTTATAGGTTCCACTATTAATAGTGGCGTCTGGGTTAATAGGGATGATTTCACAATAACTTTGGTCTTTATCCCACTTAGCGATGGGATTTTCTCCTAAAGTAGGCTGAGTTAGTTGCCTAATCTTTTCTTTCTCTGCTTTTATATCCATTTTCTTTTGTTTGGATATAGCTTGAACCTGTAATAAGGTTTGCTGGGCATGATCTAAAATGTCTTGTTGTATAAGCGCTATTTGCTTATAACATTTTTGATCTGGACACTTACACTCTTTTTGTAAGGGTTTAGTAATTTCTAAGGTTTCTTGTTGGGTTATAGGTCTAGGTCCACCATGCTCAGCTGAAGAACTCTGATATTTTATGGGTCTATAATTGGGTTTGACCTGCATAAGGTCAAAGGCAGTCTTATGATCGATTAGAGGGGCTTTAATATTAAATTCATCTTGATCACTAATTAATATCTTATCGTTTTATTGAGTATAAGGATGATATTTACTAATAAAGTCGTGTCCTAAAATAATGTTTCCTGTGAAACTAGGACGAGGATCCATTATCCAAAATCGATGATTAACGATTTTGTTGGTCTGATTTTATAATTTAAAATAAATAGGAATAGTCTGAAAATATAAGGTAAATGGATCTCCATTAGCCACTTTACCATAGATTTCTTGAGTACTTTCTAGAAAATAGTCTTCAGGGAAGGCATTAGCCTTGCAAATACTCTGAGAGCACCCTGTATCTATAAAAGCTGAAAGTCTTTTAGGATAGTCTTTATATTGAACAAATAATTCTACAAAACAAGCATGTGGTTTAGCAGAAATTCCTAAATTATTCTTTTCTAAAATAGATATTCTTTCTGAGGTTTATCTATAACATCTAAGGGTATTTGGTCTTCTGAACTACTATCAGAATGGTATTCTTCTAAATCATAGGAAATTCCTTTTCCTTTGAAGTCTTCATTTTCTTGCAATCTTTTGGTTATATTTCTATCAATGTCTTGATAATATGTTTTAATATCTAAGTCCATTTGAGCGTCATACTGGCTAGTATAAATTGCTCTAAATCTAGTTCTCCAACAGTCTTCATGGTAGTCTAATTGACAAATAATACAAACCATAAATAACTTTGTCTGTATAATCTCAAAGCATTCTACGCATCTAAAGTCTTTCTTGCTACATTTCATTTCAAATTTACAATAATATCTTTCATCAAAATAGCATCTAGGTATATAGGTTAGTAATTCAGGATTACTAACTGTCCATCTTTTCTTTAAAAAAGGGCTTAATATACATTTATACCAAGCGTCTTCAAAGTCTATATATTCATCATCTAGATCGTCTTGATTAGTCTGCATCATATACAAGTCTAGAGTATCCTGAGAGTCTTCATACTCATCAGTATCACTATAGTCTTTAGAATCACTCTCTGTGTATGCACTATAGATATTAGTATTATCATCATCTTCTATGTCTGATATTTCTATAGCATATAGCATATCCAATTCTTCTTGATCTGTATAGTCTAATATTGTATTAATAATCTTAATACTTTCTTATTTGGGCAGTCTTTAGCAAAGTGTTCTTCTTTATCGCAAGTCCAACATTCTTTAGTGGTAGTCTTAGATTGCGCTATGTCCTTATCTTTTCTATAATTAGGAACTTTCTTATATTTACTAGTATTTTTCTTAAAGTATCTTCTTTGGTTAAACTTTTTCTTCTTAGTCTTAGGATCCTTTTCTCTAAAGGTAGTAGATTGTCTAAATTTATACTTCTTTGGAAATCCTAAAGGTTTAGTCTTAAACTTCCTATGTTTCCATTCTAATTTCTTTTTGAATTTCTTAGATTCACTTCCACATCCCCATTGGATTGGAGCGATGTCTCTTTCGTCTTTGATTGGAGGGATTTGCTTGAAAGTTTCTTCTATCAACTTTTTTTGGGTTATATCACGTCTCTTAGATATGATATAGTCTTTGGCGAAATTTATTCTTTCACCAAGGGAGTTATTCTTAAATCCAGCTACTCCTGGCCAATTCCTATATTCATTAATTAGGATTTGTCCTATGGCAAGTATCTTTTTAAAGTATTCATCTTTTAAGGTCTCTCCCAATTCTTTAATTTGGTAATATAGCTGCTCATAATTATTGCTATATTCATTTATTTTATCTAATTTGCAAATGCTAAAGAGGGCTAACTTAGTTTTTACTAGGTCTTGTTCATTGATTTGAGTTAGATGTCCAACTCTAATGAATTTTGATGTGAACAATTGAATATATTCTTCAATTGATCTTTCTTCTAGGTTTTCCTTCATCTTCTCAATTTTAGCTAAGGAGTCTTCATTTGTATCCTTTCTTAAACTATATAAGTAATCTTTTGCAATACCACTAATGGATTGCTCAGCGTACTGCTTACATGAACTTGCATCCCATTATTCATTAGATGCAAAACACATGTTCATCTGATTACGCCATTCGTCTAAGGCCTTCTTCCTATCTTGAACATTGTCTTGGTTAAGGTATATACCTACTGGTTTATGGCTTGGCTTGCCATAGTCTTAACATGAGTGAAGCTCTTGTCACTTATTGGGAAGTCTTTTATGTAATCAGGTTTAGTCTTAACCACGGTACTTGAGTATATAGGAATATTTATTCCTATTGGTTTACTAAAAAGTCTAGGAGCATCTTCTAGCCTACTACTACTTCCTATCTCTTGTTTACTAGGTTCTACTTATGTAACTGACATTAGTCTTTGTTCTCCTTCTTCTATTAGTCTTAAGTTTCTAAGAAGTTCTTTAGTATTCTTAGATTCTTTTAATTTTAATATGCGATCTTGGGCTATCATATTAAATCTTTCTCTTTCTTGAAATCTAACAGAATGACTTTTCTTAAGGTTATCTTTAAATGTCTTCATATCCAATTCTGAGGGTTCATGTCCAAAGTTTTGGATCCTAGTTTTTCTTTAATTAAGTCTTTTTATTCAAATGATCTTCTAGGTCTAATTACAGGGGCTTGTCTTAGTAAACTAGCACTAGTCTTACTACTACATTCTCCTTCTGAAAGATCATTAATTATGGCTTCTCCTATATTCCTAATCTAATTTCTTTGGTCTGGATGTTCTTATTGACAATCTTAGGGGGACCAAACTGGATGGTAACATTTCCAGTGGCGTCATCTTAATTAATAAACAAGGGTTTATTTTGGATAGTCTTAGTTTCTTGGAATTCTGGCAATTGCCAGAGAGTCTTAGCTTTTTCTCTCATAGGTCTAGTATTCCTAATACTGTAAGTATGATTATAGTCTGACACATTGGTTCTAACTAAGATTTCTTCATTAAGTCTACCGCTAGGGATTCCCGACTACATTCCTTCATAAGAAAATTGGGAGAACTTCACATAGCTTTGGAATTCTATATTTATGTTAGCATCTGGGATAATATAGTCTTCATAGCCGCTAACATATAAGATTAACTTAAAATGTTTGGCTGTGTCTACGGTTACTGTGAATGTCGGAATGACATTAAAGTATCCTATGTTGGCTGACATTTCTAATTGGGCTATCCCAATAAGGCTTTTCTCAAAATCTTCCCATCTTTTGTCTACTAAACAACATAATATGTTGATATTATTCTGAGGTCTATGTAATCCTTGGATTCTTGCTTGAAAGAGTCCAAAGGTTAGGAATTGGAACTTCCTATCAATTCCTCTAGATCTAAGCCATTCCGAGTCAAATACTTGAAACTCAGTATACGATTTGTCTAACACATGATTTCTACAATGGTAGGTCATGTTATAATTAGGAGTCTTAGGCGTGGCACCTTCCTTAAACAAGTCTATGTATCTAACGGCTGGAAGTTGTCCATTATGAATGGAATCTTCAACAATCTTCTAGTCAACTTCACCCCATTCTTTCCATTGGAGAGGATTGGTGAAATTTCTTTCTTTCCTCCATGTCCTAACATTGGAGGATGAATCCTTAAGTCTTTGGAGCATGTGATTACTCTGTCCAATATTTGGGATATAGCTAACCATCTTATTAGTCTTATTTAATCCGTCATTTATGACTCGTCTACCTATGGTATTCTTTTCTTTAGTTTCTATAGGAGGAGATTCTCTAAATTTACAGGTGGTTACCTGTTTTTGTTCAAGTCTTTTTTCAATTCTTTCTAAGAAGTCTGAATAATCCTTTTGTCTTTTTATCTGATTAAGGATTTCTTCTTTAAAATTCTTATTCTCTTTTCTAGTCTTTTCAAAAGTTTCTTCACTATGTCTAGCTAGAGAATTAACAATGGGTTTACCAATATTAGTAATATAGTCTTTTACTTCATTATCTTTTTCTTGTTGTTGCATAGATCTAATTTCTATGGGTTCTACAGTCTTTTCAATTTTATCTAACCGAGTTAGAATAAAAGGCGAGTCTATTTCTACTTGGGATGGTTTATTATATACGGCCTTAATTCCGTTTATAATTTCTCCATATTTTTCTTCTACTTGGGGCCATGTCTAGTCTAAGTTCATTAATAATACTATCCATTTTGGATAGGTTATGGCTTTCCATATTATTAAGGTAATTTGCTAAATTTTGTTAGAATTTAACAAAGTCTGTGTAGAAGGTGGTTAATCCTTCTGTCTTAGCTTTCAAATCTAAATGTAAGTCTTTAACAAAGCTACTATTATAGTCTTGGGTAGCGGCTATGGATGTAGAAATTAAATTCAATCTTTTTAATATAAGTCTAGTTGCTTTAGCCGCGTTGGCAATCTCATTTTCATTTATCTTATAATAAAATCTATCATCATTTATCTTTTCTAAAATTCTTTGATAAAATTTTGATAAAGTCTGAATGGAGAGGTCTCTAGGGACCTCATTCCAATTTGATCTAACTATCTCCATTAGGAAGATAACTATCTAGTCTAGAGAAAAGCTTAGCTTATTCTTTAGTAAGTTTAATTAAGTCACTGTCTTGATTTTTAATTAATGTTTTAATTTCTAAGATGTCTTTGTTAAGGACTTCTATATGATTAGTCTTAATATTTATTTCTTGTAAAACATGAACTAAATCTATTGGGATTTGGTTATTTACTTCTAGTAGTCTTTTAGAGATATTTTTGATCTCTGTTTCTAGGATTTGAGTGTTTTTTATTAATTGTCTTAATATAAGTAGTATATACTTATTTTGGTCTATTATGCTATTAATAGCACTAGCAGTAACTTGTCTACTGTCTGCGTGTTTAGCTGAGATATGTTCAATGTGTGAACAACCATCTATATGTGTGGTTAAACAACCTTCTGAGTCTAAATCAGTTATGGGTATAGGTTGATAGTCTGGGCTGGTTCCAAAAATATCTTGTTAAATGCGAGGGATAAATTCCAAGGGCATTAAAGTCTTTTTACTTTTAGTCTAAAAGGAGCGTCTTATGGCGCTGATACCAGAATTAGGGTTTGGTCGGAATTCGGTGAGTTTTTTATTTCTAAAGTCTTAAAGCTTAAAATGCGAAATTGTTATATAAATGTATTGAGGTCTAAAATAGAATATTACTAACGGTATTACTTTTGTCTTATTATGGACCTCACATAAGGACCTCACTTGAGCGCATATATTTATATATTTGGGTCGGGTTTCAGGGTGACAAGACTCAATAGGGATTTTTTTGACACGAGCACGATGCGACATTCGTGTTTTTTTACCTAACACGAACATGACCCATACAAAACACGACACGACAAATAAGATTTCTTCAATTTCATGCTCAATTGAACTAAAATAGGCACGATTATCTAAATAAAAATATGACTGACATGCCAAGACACAAAAACGTGATTCATAATTTCAACATGAATATGATATGACTTTGTATAACAAAACTCGACACGAACAAAATATATCGTGTTAATTTTGGGACATATACCAAATAGTCCCTCAAATATTTTTTAATACTCATTTAGTCCAAGCCTTTTTATTTTGTCTCACAAAGTCCTTTGCCACATATTTTGGAAAGGGAGTGCCGCTGGCGCGGACCTCTAAAAATAAGAGAATATTGAGTGTTTGAGGGACTAAATGGGTTAAACTAAAAATATGTGTCCTTTTTAAAAAATATATATTTATAGTAGGGACTATTAAATAATTGCCCTTAATTTTAAAGTTAATTTCGTGTGATTTAACTTCGTGTTTTTATATTGTTTCTAAAATTCCCGCGGTACAAAATACCTGTGCATTATTGTAATTTTGATGACGTTAGTAGGCTGCGGCCTAAAAATTGGCAAACTTTATTTGAATCGAGAATATTTTGTTTGAAAATTGTAAATCAAGCGGAGAGGGAGGACTGGTACGGTTTGACCAATCCTCTCATTTCCCCCTCTCTCTGTGAATCGAAGCAAGCCAGATCCGTTAATTGATAAGAGATCAAAATGATCACAATCCCGTATTTGACCGCTTTGACAACCTTATTCAGCTATGGATTGCTCTTCGCCTTTGGTCAATTGCGAGATTTCTTCAGAAAACTCATTGATCGCTCTCGCGCCAACAATCTTCAGGTTTCTTTCCCCTTCTCCTTCCCCTGTATTATTTTCTCCTGACAACTTTTCATTACGTCTTTATATTCTCTTCTTTAGGGTTATGCCCCGATCTGCTTAGGGCTTGAGGATTTCTATACTCGCCGCCTCTATCTCCGTATTCAGGTGATTTATTTTTTTAATTTTCGTTTTGTTTTTGTATCTCTCTACTATATTTAATGTTGTCAAAGAACAATTAAAACAACTGGGAAGGATGATTTTGGCCCATTAAGACAACCTGCTAAAACAAGCTTAGGATGATATTCTCCCTTTCTGACATTATAGAGGAAGGTAGAGCATGGTGTTTACTGAGTGAGTATGAATTGCCTTGTTCGGCCAAAATTATTCTTGAAGACCTGATTTATAATTTTTTTTAACTATGCATACCTTCCAACAGAATTATTCAACTAGGTAGAACAAAAATATGTCCAAACAAAAACCTACCTAGCAACCATTAATAACAGAGATAAAATAATATCCAGCCATTATAGGGATTATAGAGATAAAATAATTCTGAAAAACTAAAGAAAACAGCTTAAAAAAATAAATTAAAAACAGCTTTTAAGAAAAACACCTTTTGGCCTTGCATCCTATTACATGGTCGTTTAGATCCAAGACTTTTTAAAGTCATTTTTCAATAAAACTATGAGGTCTATCACCTTACCGTTTTAGAACACTGATATAAACCTTGGCTTGATTTGGTGTTCTAAGAGGTCGATGACTTGTCATCTTGTCTAGGTTCAAATATGTAAATATATATATATATGGCTACGAATTTGGTGCATGTATTTTATTGATACTTTGATTTGACTAATAGACTTCATTGAATTGTCAAGTTAATGATTTTCTATTGCAATATATTTAAAAATGAAAAATAGAAAATGCTTTGGCGACAACTTAGGTACTAGGCAACCTCACACCTTTCATAACATGAATATATATATATATATATATATATATATATATATATATATATATATATATATATATATATATATATATATATATAGAGAGAGAGAGAGAGAGAGAGAGAGAGAGAGAGAGAGAGAGAGTTGAACATGAATTACATAACCAGTGGAGCAGTGAGAGAATCATGGATTGGAGCACGATGACGAGGGAAAAGAAGTAAAATGCTAGGGTCAGGGTTAGTGTTACTCGCTGAATTGACTCTTCACTTAGGTTTACGAAAACACTCATCTTTTATGATCACTCACTTAATTGGCTTGCCACATTTGAACCGATTTATGCAAGCATAAAATTAATTTTGAATTTTAGCTAAAACGAGTTTAAATTATTTAAGCAACTAATCAATAAAAACCATTATATTAATCAAAAAATAAAATATTGTATAACAAATATATTAAACTCTCTCTCTCAAGAGAGAGGCAGGCTCCTGTGCATGTGCTGGCGCATACCAATTTTTTAAAAATATTAAAAACAATATTTTTGATTTGATTTTTTTATGTGATATTTAAACATTTCAACGGACCCATATAAAAAAAAATCAACAATTTTTTTTTTTCTATTTTAAAAAATCGGTCAAACTTTTGCAGCTTTAAAGATTTTTTTTTATATGGGTCTCTTGAAATGTTTAAATATCACACCAAAAAAATCAGCTAAAAATATTTTTTTTACTATTTTAAAAAAATGATGTGCAAACTTAGTGTGCACATTCTCTCTCTCTCTCTCTCTCTCTATATATATATATATATATATATATATATATATATATATATATAATATATACATACAAAAAAAAAAGGGTCTCTAAAAAGGACCTCATTTAACAGACCTAAAAAACGAACTGTTTTTTTTAAATAGTAAAAAACAGATTTTTGAGTTGAATTTTTTATGGTGTTTAAACATTTCAAGGAGCCCATAAAAAAAATCAGCACAAAATAATTTTTGTTGCTATTAAAAAAAATCGGTCAAAATATGTCAGTTTTTAAGCAGTTTAAAAGCAAGTAGTTTGACCAATTTTTTTAAAATAGCAAAAAATGTCATTTTATGCTGATTTTTTTATGGGTTACTTGTAATGTTTAAACACCCCTTCCAAAAAAAAAATTAACTCAAAAATATTTTTGTACTATTTTTAAAAATGGTCCGTTTTTTAGATCAGTTAGATGAGGTCTCCTTTAGAGCCGTGCTATATATATATGTGTGTGTGTGTGTGTGTATGTATATATATATATATATATAGTATGGAAGTGACTACAAGTTCAACTCCAATTTTAATTATGGATCATAAGTATTTGGGCCCATTTTTAAAGATCCATTTGTAGCCACTCCTATGTTTTTACTTTTTTAGTTGTTGGTCTTGCTGTAACAATTATGGGACAAGTGTTATTCTCTGCGGAAAGGAAGAAGAGTGGTTAGGGGCAGTTTTGGGTAATTATGGAACTTAATATAATTTAAAAAATACATGGGATGGGAACATGGTTCAAAGTCTCGGTATCGGCCACTCGATTTTCAACTCGGTCGCGGTATCGGCAAGGTTCTAAAAGGCGCGAGGCGTGGTCGAGGCGTAGAGGTCAAGCCTCAAGCCTTAGGACCCTAGGCGCGCCTAGGCGAAGCCTAGGCGTAACAAGGCGTTTGTCCTTTTTTTATTATTTTAATTATTCCAAGGCTAGTAATATAATAAAATAGTACATACCTAGAATTTTGAAAATATATCCATATGCTTGGTAGCCATCTTTCTCACATTCATGCTCCATAACCAATATTTGTCAACTAATCCTTTGTTTTGTTTAAAAAAAGTGTGCCTTAAGCCTTTTACTAAGAATAGGGGTAATAAGGCGTAATAAGGCGTAGGCGATGCGTTTCTCTCAAGCCTCAAGCCTAGGCGGGTCTTTTAGAACAGAGGGTATCGGTCACGGTATCCGGCGATACGCAAAGATACACTATTTAGAGAGCGCAAAAAATTCCGAAAAAAATCTAGAAAATTTTAAAAAAATACGATTAACAATGTGGACTAATCAGATAAGTTTAAAACTATCCTTTAATATGCATAACATTGTAAAATTGATTATATTGACGTGCTGCGAACTTGCCGGATTCAATGTTCCATAATAAATCAATGTTTTATTTCACGGAGGCACTGTTCTAAAAAACTCGCCTAGGCTCCGCCTAGGCTTAAGACTTGGGAGAAACCCCTCGCCTTACGCTTTTCACGCCTTATTCTTGGTAAAACCCTTAAGGCGCACTTTTTTCTAAAAACAACAATGCTTTAGTGAAACGATGTCGCCTTTTAAAGAATTTGTTTACAAACCGGACCATTATCTCATCCAAAATAATCAAATAGTATTTTAATTTGCATATATTTAGACATATTTTTATAATATGTGCAATTTTTGTATTTTAATAGCCTTGTTATGGTTAAAAAATATTAAATTATATTAAGAAGGCCTAAACGCCTTTTTACGTCTTTTTACGCCTAGGCCCGCCTAGGCTTCTAAGGCTCAAGGCTTGGCCTCCACGCCTCAATCACGTCCCGCGTTTTTTAGAACCTTGGGTCACGGAGGATACAAATATTATGCTTTTACAAAGAAAAACAAATGTTACTTTTTTTTAGTAAGAGGATATTTTTTTTTTACAAAGAGGATACAACTATTATATTCTTACTATTATTTTTAGTAAGAGGATACAAATGTGTTTTTTAAG
This sequence comes from Sambucus nigra, assembly GCA_949130495.1. NCBI lineage: Eukaryota > Viridiplantae > Streptophyta > Magnoliopsida > Dipsacales > Adoxaceae > Sambucus > Sambucus nigra. The sequence continues at coordinate 502,843,596 of OX422212.1, forward strand.
TATGTTATATTTTCCTAAAAAGGATAAAAATGTTTCTTTTTTCGTATTGTTATTTTTTCACAAAGATGATACAAATAGTGATTTTGACAAAACACTACGTTTTTTTTACAATCGTTTTTTACAAAAAGGATGCAAATGTTATTTTCTTACAAAAAATGATGCAAATGTTATTTTATTTTTAAAAGGAATGTAAATGTTATTTTTATTTTGTTGTTGGGTTGCAAATGTTTTTTTTAAATTGATGTAAATGTTATTTTTTTACAAAGAGTATGTAAATATTTTTTTTTTACTTGTGTTGCAAATGTTATTTTTACATAAAGGATGCAAATATTATTTTTACAAATGTTTAGAGGATACAAATGTTATTTTTACAATAATTGCAGTTGTATATTTGTTTGTAAAAGAATAACATTTACGTTTTTTTATAAATAATAACATATTAAAATATAACACTGGGAGCATTATTATAAAAAATAATAACAAATAACATTTGGATCATTTGCATTCTTTTAAAAAAAAACTGGCACATATACAACGCACTAAATTAAACCCACACGATGATCAAATAACCCACACACACAGATTCTTAGTAACTTGTACCATCTCGGCCGATATATCACCGATATGGGTCGTACTATTATGATATCGCTGATATGGGTCGATTCGATCGCGATATCGCCGATATGGGCCGATTCTACTGCGATATCGCCGATATGGGCCGATTATACCGCTATATCACCGATACTACCGAGAAATTTCGATTCACATCAATAATTGAAAACTCAACTCGTAACTCGGAATCGGATTGGTAGGCACCGATACCTAGTCAACTCGGCCGTATCGTCGCGGTATCGGCCTTGACTTTGAACCATGGATGGGAACCAATAAAACTTTTGAAATGGGACTAAATTCTAAAAAACTATTTTTTAATTATGCATAATGTTTTAGTGAAGAGCTCTTATAATAATTTTTACAGTAATACATTACATAATTAATAAGTAAATAAATAAAACTGCCTACGCCCCCACCTAGCCGCCGCCTAGGCTCTAGAAAGCCCCGTCTATCGCCTAGCTCTTTTTAGAACACTGGTTATACGTCTTTTGCATACTAAAGAAAAGACCATAGCTTGAAGATCCAAAGTTTGTCGTCGACATGTTGGTGGTTCAAGAAGTGTCAGCAAAGTATTTTAAATTAAGACTTGCATTATAGGTATGTCCTTAAGTATAGGACACACATCTCTGAATGTTTGTGAATTATTGGTACCCCTTATGTATCCAACATATGGGTGCATCTCCTCTGTAGAAGTATCCCCAATTTTTTTTTGGGTACCACGTGGATCAATGAACATTGTATGAAAGCTACATTGTGTGGTTAATATATTTATTCTATACTGATATGTAGGATTGTTTTGGACGACCTATATCAAGTCCTCCTGATGCTTGGTTTGATGTGGTAGAGCGTGTCTCCAAGGACAATAACAAGACGTTAAAGTGAGTAATCAAATATGCAATAAAATTCTGAGTTTTATCGTATATTGGGTTTTATTTTATTGTGCTGAATAACTTTCGCCATTTCCCCTCTACATTTGTCCAAGTGATGTATGGCATTATCATTGTCATGAAGCTGTTAGGGTTTTCAGTTGAGGTCTTCATATATAGGCATATCATAGCTAGATCTGAAATATGTTGCGGATTCACAGTTGAACTTATTGAATCACATATAATGCAGCCGAACCACAAAGATTAGTAGGTGCCTTAACTTGGGATCTTATAATTACCTTGGATTTGCTGCATCGGATGAATATTGCACCCCCCGTGTAATCGAGTCTTTGAAGAAATTTTCTCCAAGCACCTGCAGTGCTCGTGTTGATGGAGGTAGGTGTATTATTTTGCACAATAATCCTGTTAATGTGCTTGTTTTCCACTAATTATATTATGCAATCAGGGACTACAACGCTGCATACTGACTTGGAGACCTGTGTGGCGAGTTTTGTTGGAAAACCAGCTGCTTTAGTTTTTGGCATGGGTTATGTAACTAACTCTGCTATCCTTCCCGTCTTGATTGGAAAAGTATGTCCAGTTACATAAATATATATCATTGTTATATAGTGCTTAAATTTATGATTGTATGTAATCTTTCATATTATCAATTGTCATCCACAGGGGGGGTTGATAATAAGTGATTCCCTGAACCACAACTCTATTGTCAATGGTGCTCGAGGGTCGGGAGCTACCATTCGAGTTTTCCAACATAACAGTAAGTTTTTTCAGGGTGTTTTATGTTCTGAGCAGATCTTTGAAATGTATTTTTAAGATATCTTGTATAATTGATTCTTTTTTTTTTCTTCCGTTTTTATAGCACCATCCCACTTGGAGAAGGTTTTGAGAGAACATATTGCTGAGGGACAACCCAGAACACATAGACCATGGAAGAAGATAATTGTTATTGTGGAGGGAATATACAGCATGGAAGGAGAACTTTGCAAACTTCCAGAGATTGTTGCCATATGCAAGAAATACAAGGTGATGCATCTGTTAGATGGTTACTCTTTATGTTCCTAGGCAACTTGTATGGATATATGTGTCATTAGAAGTTTTGAAACCACTTTTTTCGGGCATACATACAATATCTTATGGTGCAATTAGGTGTCTTTCTAGGTCATGCATTGGATTTTTCTTTTTCTTTTTTTTTTCTTTTTGGTATGGATGCGGGTGATAATTCGAATCTACTCATTCATAATGTCAAATATAACTTCTCATACATGACCACTGCTCATTTAAGAATCTGGAAAATTGATATTGTTGAATTTCAAAGGGACATCTAAATGCAATTTTCCGCTCTTGAAAATCGTGATGTATTTGTCTTCCGTCTTTTCCCCAAGTCATAAGCCTTTCAATGACATATATATGACATTGTATTTCGTTCTGGGGTTTCAAGACACATTTAAATGCAGTATTACTAAATTAGACATTAGTTAGTGCGATCTGGGTTTTCTGGAAAACTTATTATCAAGTTCTCTGACAAAATTGTCATCAAGTTTTCTGACAAATCTAGGCATTATAGGCTGCAAGAATGCAAATTTAACTTTATCTGTTCTCCATCTTGTTTGGTTATTCTGTGTTACTATGGTGGATAACTTTGGATACTTTTGCTTGTCCTCTGGGTTGTTATATTGCTATCTTGCATGTTGGCTGAGGAGTGAGTTTTCCTTGGTTATATCTATATGTGTGCGTGCATGTGTGTGTGTGAGAGAGAGAGGGAGAGAGAGAGAGAGAGATTTCATATTCTATCTCATTGTACAGGCATATATTTATTTGGATGAGGCTCACAGTATTGGAGCAGTTGGGAAAACAGGACGAGGTGTCTGTGAGCTTTTAGGAGTGGATACCGCAGATGTTGATATCATGATGGGGACTTTTACAAAATCATTTGGATCATGTGGTGGCTATATTGCAGGATCCAAGGTTTTTTTTTTCCTTATGCATCCTTCCTTGATATGTGTATAAATCTAACTTTGATGGTTTGGGTATCAAATTAAGTGAGGAAACTACTCAATAAAAAAAAGGTAAAGACAAGTGAGTAAACCTTTTATTGACTCCGTGGATAACTATGTCATTTTGTAATTTTTATAATTGGAAAGCTGTTTTGCCAACCAGAAATTATACGTTAAATGTGTGCAAATTCTGTGTTATTCATTTGGCCTACTGACTAATAACTCTTTTCAGTGAACTATTGATAGCTATTGATATTGAAAAGAAGTTCAAAAAATAGAAGCGGTATGCGGTCAACCTATATTTCAATAAGAAAACAAAAGCACTATTTAAGTCGGTTTATGACGTTCACCCAATTAGAAAAAATAGGCCTTAGACAAAGAAGCCCACAAAAAAGTGGAGGAAATTTCATCAGTTTAAGATTGAATCAAAACCCTTGTCAGGATATGAAGAAAATTAAAAGATGCTTTGTTTTCGACACCAAAGTATATGGTCGTTCTTCGAAGTATGGTTCTGTTATATCCTCACAATCTGCCTTTTTTCTTCACTTGTTCCAACTTTCTTTTTTGACACAGTTGCAGTTGATACATGTCAGTTATATTTTTTGTCACCTATCTATGGGTGAAGAAGTATAAAATTAACCCTTGTTGCCTTTATTGAAATGGAAATATTGATTTTTTTATTTGGATTTGTTTTGAATTCAAGTCCTCATTTAGACCATTTTCAAACCTCGTGGAAAAAAGGCTTTTGCAAGTCCAAGCCTATGGGCAAGATAGACAAAACTCAAGTCACAAAATCTGAAAATTTTGACCAGAGTTTTTTTAAGCCTGCGATTTGGCAAATCTGAGTTTCGGGTGGCAATTCTTCTGTCGCTTATATAGATGCTTCATTAAAGTCCCGTTACCGATATTGGTCTGAATGCAATGACCCCATAATGTTGCAATGATTAGTTTCCATCCATAGGCCTTGATTATAGACATTGTTTTTTGCATTGTCTGAGGTTAAAATCTTATTTGTCTTTCTAGGAACTTATTCAATATTTGAGGCACACTTGCCCTGCTCATCTGTATGCCACATCAATATCACCTCCAGCCGCTCAACAGATTATTTCTTCCATAAAGGTTATTCTCGGAGAGGACGGTTCTTGTAGAGGTTTGGAAAATAATCTGCCTATTCATTACTTTGATTTCTTCACTTTCCCCTGCAAATAGTTAAACCTGAATATCTGATTTACTTGCTGATAGGGGCCCAGAAACTTGCACGGATACGTGAGAACAGTAATTTTTTTAGGTCAGAATTGCAGAAGATGGGCTTTGAGGTTCTAGGGGATAATGACTCACCTGTGATGCCTATAATGCTTTATAATCCGGCAAAAATTCCTGCCTTTTCACGGGAATGTCTCAAACAGAATGCAAGTTTTTTCTTCATTAATTCCTTCATTTTCGTTCGGATTGCTTATTATAAGTTTTTAGCTTCTTTTGCAGGCATATGAAATTCTTCAGTTCAGTTTAGCTTCTATAATGATGACTTACAATTAGCATCATATTTTGCTATTACAGGTGGCTGTTGTGACGGTTGCTTTTCCAGCTACCCCTTTACTTTTGGCCAGAGCACGTATATGTATTTCTGCTGCTCACACAAGGGAAGACATGGTCAAAGCCTTAAAGGTTATAACCTCTCTATAGGCTTTTATTATTATATATAAGTAACTCCATATTTGTCCTTTTCGCATTTTCTCGTGTTAGTTTCACACAGCTAATTTTTTACTTCAGCATTCGCTATATACCGTATTTCAAACTTGTAAAGAATTGTGGAATCCCTTTAACGTAGTCGGGGTGGTTGTGTCTTGGAAACCCTCACCACGCTAAAAGCACATGATAAGGAATTTACAATGAAGGAAAGTAGATGAAGAAAACATAGGTGTACAAGGGAAGGATATAAAGACCCGCATACACAATATTTACATAGTTTTGGAAATTAAGTCTGTTTCCACTTTAAGAGTTCATCATTTCATAATTTGATTAAGCATACAAGTACAAAATACCTCTCACGAGGATGATCTGAACTTTTATCCTTCTACCCAAGCAAGGATACGCATTGCACACCCTCTCTCAACCCACGTGAAAACACAGCTTAAAATTAAGATTTCGCTCCCCTCCGAAATACAAGAGGGCCTTTACAAATACAAAGGAAATCCTCAACAAGAAATGCCCTCAAGGTGTTCCCTTCCATCTGCCAGTCGTATGTCATGTAAATGTGAACTTTTGGTGATGAGATCAACTGACCGTATTTCATTTGAATACACATACACCCCCACCCTCAAGCTTCCTTTGGTCAGAGGCCCTCATCTCTCTCCTATTTTCATACCTCAAAGCCCTGTAGTAGTTGACTATGTGGCAAGACAAAAAAGTGAAATTGAACGGACGAAACAACTGTCTAAAATAAGGCAGATTTTGACTCTGCACTAACCTCCGGCCACTAATGATTGGACGCTTGACCACGTCACACTTTGTACCCAACCTTTCAGTCGAGGATGGAGTACTTGCCTAACCCATGTTTCTGAATGACCTATCAGGATATAATCTGGACAATAAGGACCAAGTTTCCTCCAATCGTCAATGCTAATTCTCCAACTCCCCTTTTGAATTCAAATGACAGGCCCCATTTGCACAACTGAAGTTTATAAAATTTCATTTTATAGATAATTTTACCTTCAATTGGTGTTATTTTTTACTGTCAAGCTATTATGTAGCAATTTTGTACAGACCAGTAAAAAGTTTTAGGGGATGATGCATGACAAGTGTGTTTGAATATTTATGGGTTTGTGTGTAATGTTTCTTTAACTAAATAACAATCTTTGAAACTTGGGTTTGCCAGGTCATCAGCAATGTTGGGGATATGGTGGGTATAAAATACTTCCCAGCCGAGCCCAAGAAACAGCAGCTGGAAGAAGACAGGGTCAAGTTGGAGTAGAGAAATATTTTGATTTTGAGAAAGTGGCAAAGACACCAAAAGAAGCTTTGAAGTTGTTTGTGCAACTGTTTAATTATATGAAATACTTTATTTGCTGCCCTGTACCTTGATCAGATGTGACCTGTTAGTTTGTGTTATTCGTGTACAGATGCACATGTAATTCCCTAGAGTGGTAATGCTTATTCTATTATTGTTGTTGAATTCACTTGGCCAAAAAGTCATACCCAGTGTACAAAGCTCCCGCTTAACTGCAGGGCGGGTCTGGAGGAAACGCTTTGTTGAGTTGAGAATTCCCTTAACCACCCCAAAAATATAATTTTCATGTATTTCTTTTTAATTTTATTTATTTATTTATTTTTTATTTTTTTTCGTGCTGGGTAGGGTGAGATCTCTGACCACTAGTCTTACGATGACCTCCTGATTTAATTGCTTTGTTACCCCTTTTATCAGTTGGTATATGTATGACAAACTGTATTTTTCCCTCCTTTACTTTCTGGTTTAGTTGTGTTTTTCTGAATTCTAGAAATGGTAATTTTGCAGTCTCATAAAAAATCTACTAATATAGTTTTCAGCATAGCAAAAAGCTCAAACCATCACTTCACGCGTGTCTAATACTACCAAAACAGTATGGGTTTATAATATTGCCCATGATGCATAATCTTTGTGGGTTGGTGTGTGTGTGTGGGGGGGGTTCAGAGGTCGGACACTGCTTGCCTCTTTGTAATGGTCCCTGCCTCAAATTAGTGTAACGTGTTTTTTTTTTATAGAATTTTTTATTATCCACGTTATTTAATTATCATTATTTGATTGTAATCACCTTTTTTTAATATTATCATCATTTTAACTTTATTGATGCAAAAAGTGGAAAAACCGTCGCGAAGAATCCATTTGATAGTAAAGTGAGCAAATCATTAGGGTGGAAAAATTTGTCATTTGCCATGAAAAAAGTGAAATGTTGTGTATGATGGTCGTCATTTGATTTTATATATATATATATATATGCAAATTTTCATACTTATCAAGTTTATATGTTGGTGCAAACCTATTTTAATAAAATATTAAAAAAATATTTGAGTTGAATTTTTTTATATAATATTTAAACATTTCAAGGAATCCATATAAAAAATAGCAGTTCAAAAGAACTATTTTTGCTATTTTTAATATTTTGGTCAAATTTTCAAAACTTTTAAAGTGCTTTAAAAGTTGTGAAAGTTTGACCGAATTTTTAAAATAGCAAAAAAAATTATTTTGAGTTGATTTTTTTAATATAGGTTTATTGAAATATTTAAATACCATATAAAACAATTCAACTCAAAAATAATTTTTTTACTATTTAAAAAAAATTTGTATGTAAACTTGGTATGTAAGAGTCTCTCTCTCTCTCTCTCTCTCTCTCTCTCTCTCTCTCTCTCTCTCTATATATATATATATATATATATATATATATGGAAATGTTCAAGAGTTAATATTAAGAGTGAACATTTTAATGAACATTAAGGAAAAACACCCAAAATTCATTTATTTTAATTTCTATATTGAAATTGGTCCGTGCCAGCGGTACCCGAAACCATTCTGGCCAGCCCCTCACCCCACCCCCCAAACTAACCTACCCTCCCCTCCCACCATGGCAGCAGGGATGGCAGCGCTTATGGGGGTGGTCGGTGCTGGCCGGAATGGTCTCGGGTGCCACTGGCGCAGACCAACTTTAACTTAAGAGTTAAAATAAATGGGCCCATTAAAATGTCACTCTTAATGTTCGCTTTTGAACCTCTCCCTATATATATATATATTGCTCCCATACGGTACTACCGTATGGGGAGCAATTCGGACTTCCATGCGTGTACATTTGAGAGTAAAATTCGGATATTTCCTATCTTTTTTCACGTTTATTTTTTCTCTCTCCTCTGTCTTGTCTCCTCTCACGTCACTTCTCTCAAGTCTCTTTATTGTTCCAAAGTCCACACTATAAAGAATGAATAGTAAATTATAACAATTAGTAACAGCTCAAGTTCATCTCTTTCTTATATAAAAACGTTGTTGAGAACTTGAATTTCATTGAATAAATAAATCTCCCTATTGTTTATTTACGTCCAAGTTTAAAACAACCGAGGACAGGAAATTATGAAAAAAAAATAATAAGGATGTAAACATAATAAGTCCATGTTGCAAAAAAAAAAACTAAAAAATACAAAAATATTCTTAGTTATTCTTGAGATAAATAAAACATGCAATAATTATTGGCTTCATTTGAAGGCACCAAATTAATTGTACTAAAAGAAGTGCAAAGAATAAAATTTTGTCTAGACATTTTCATTGTGGTCTTCATCTTCGTCTTCATCTCCACCCGTTAAATCTGTAAAAAAAAAACATGACATGTTAAAATAAATTACAAATACAACGAACTAGTCGAAGTTACAATTTATAAACAATTATTAAGTCCCATTGTAGATTTATATTACTCGTTGTAAAAAAATCTTTCATGGATGCATCTCTATAAATATCATCGCCTTCACTGCTCCATTCAGAAAATCTACAAGAAATATATATAAAATAAAAGAACTGGCGATATTTATTAATTGAGAAATATATATAAATTTACCTCTTGTTTAACATTGGACAATTTCTTTTGTCGTGTGATTGACCACTTCGTCCACATCCATGATAATGCCGACCTTGAACCTTTGTTTTTTCCTTCCCTCTTTGCAATATGTGTTTTTCACATTCTTTCGCTCGAACTGTATTTGGTTCATTTAAAAAAATTTGTTGATGACTTATTTCCTCCCTACGAACACCACCTCTTCTAGTTGCATTGACCTCCTTAATTTTTTCATGCGCCATTTTTGTATAGTCCTCATAAATGGTATCCGTCTCTTTGCTAACAACAGCGTCATCAATGACCCTTGATGTAAGAAGAAATAATTTTTTTTGCCTTAACAATAAAAAATTGTCACTATTATCTTTCACCTCCGTGCCAAACTCTTCTATCACTTTTTCCAAGTATGCATTTTGTGTCCATCTCCGCAATATATATTCATCCAGTAAAAACACAGTATGATTAAATTTAAAAAATGCCAAAATATGTTTGCATGGAATTCTTTCAAAATCAAATTTCTTACAACTGCAGCTCACAAACTTTGAAATCTTATCGTATAAATATTTTCTAACTCGCGAATCCCTTACATTTGGCCTTTTCACAATGTAGAGATAATGATCACCTTTATCTTGTGAACTTTTAATAACATAATCTAAACTCTCCCATAACTCGTTCTGAAACTTAAAACAAATAGTATGTGTGTATATATTTGACATCTTCTTCTCCATTGTCATTGGTGTTTTCATCACCGGACGTTCATTTATATCGACGTGATCCACATTTAATTCCTTGGAACGTTAATATTCAAGTGCCCTATTGAACAGTGTCACAAATTCGTTTAGTGAGTTATTTTTGGACAAATATATTTTAAAAAATGCATGTGTACTCTCTGCGCGCTGACTACTTGACCTTCCAGCAGCAAAAATCTGTTTCACAAATGCAGGAACCCATTTAGCCCGAATATCATACAAACCAGCTAACCAAGTATTTTTTTCAAATAACTTTTTACAATTGTGTCTTCCCAACTTGCTTCAAACACTTCTTTCGTCTTTTAATTGCAAATAGATTGTTGAAAGTCGCTAAAATGATCTCTATAATTGATTGCATCCAACTTTTCAGAAAATTTGTTCACAATGTGCCAAATGCAGTATCTGCGATATGTATCAGGAAGAACTTGAGCAATAGCTTTTGACATTGCCGGATCCTGATCAGTGATAATTATTTGTCGCGGGCCACCGAGCATAACTTCCTGCCATTTTTCTAAAAACCAAATAAAAGAGTTCGTGGTCTCATCATTTAAGAATGCACAACCAAAAATTACGTTTTGCCTATGATTATTAACCCCAGTGATGCAAAGATCATATTATATTTATTTGTGTTGTATATAGTATCAAACATAACCACATCACCATAAAATTTGTTTGCCTTTCTTGAAATTGCATCAGCCCAAAAACAACGAGTTAACCTATTTTCATCATCTCTTTCGCATGTAAAAAAAATAAAGAATTGTTTTCTTGTTCTGACAAAAAGTACTCCATCAATATTTCTGCATCATGTCCGTCAATTTATTTTTTTGAATCACATATAAATTTTTTAATATCTTTTTCGGTACAACCATTATTTTCAATTCCTCCCGCTTGTACCAAAAGAAGACTAATTTGTTGATGTGTAGGTATGTTAACAAATGGAAGTTGTTAGGTTAAGTATTTGTTTTGTTTCAGATACGGAACGGTGCGATTTCAAAAGATGTACTTTACATGGGTCGAAAGAGTGTGATTGTGACCTTCAACAAATTGACTTACTATGTAATTTGACCCCAACTTACTCTTCACAACAGACAACTTTTCTTTACAACCCTCTCTTACAATTCCACGATGCCTTTTTTTTTTCTCCTCATTTTTTTGGTTAGACTTTCCTTCTTTAAAAGAACAATATACCTTCCTAATAATTTCATCTGTATCTTTTTTCTTTTTTGAAGAATTAAACTATGTACTAAATCCCGCCACTCTCGCATAACTATTGTAGAAATCATATGCATCGTTTAAATATTGAAATTATTGTCCAATTTTTTGTTTATCCTCATCTTTTACTTCAGGAATAAATAATGCGTCGGATTTTTCATCAAAATTCAACAAATCAACTGGAAAATTATAACAACAATAATTTAGATGTAATTTGTCCAACTTATAGTTTGGTACCTATACATTTCATTTATACATATTTGGTACTTATTAACATTTAATAAACACATATTTCGAATAATTCAACAAAATAGATGAAAAAATAAGACACGAAATCATATTTTTTTTTACTTGCCACAAACTGATAAAAATTACACAAAGCGATTATGTATTTTTTTTACTACACAGGATCGACGTGGCATGGAGTCGTATTTTTTTTCGTACCGCTGACGCAGACCATAAAAAATAAAAGATTCATAATCGCATTGTGTAATTTTTTAATTGATTTGTGGTAAGTAAAAAAAATATGATTTCGTATTTTATCTTGTTGTATTTTAACACATATAATTTTAACATATATATATTTTAAAAAATAATTACTCGTTTGCAAATTAATTATATTCTCCTACGAACTAAAATATATTCTCTTATTAGCTAAAAAAAATTACTATTCTACAAAGCATTAAATGAATCACTATCCTACAAGGCATTAAAATTAATCGTACCTTTAGGTAGCCTGCAAATTAACTTTGTGCGGAAGGAATAAGAGATTTCTAGTTTGTAGTTCACAAAAAAAGAGATGCTAAATAGTCTTTTTATAGGAATTAATTAAAAAAAACATAGAGACGTGAGCATAGGCCTGTCAATGGATCGGATTTCATCCAAATTCGATCCATTTAAGCGGATATGAATCATGCCTAGAATCCAATTATCCGATTACCCAATTACCAGTTTATTAAATGGAGCGAATTTTGATTCATATACTCCGATCCGTTAATAATCTGTTCCGATTAATATTTTTAATATATATATATATATATATATATATATATATATTGTATTCAATAATATTTTAAATATATATTATAATATTTCTTTATTTCATTATCTATTTTTTGGAACATTCGCAAAATAAATTTATGAAATAAGAGTTGAAAATAAAAATGTTGCAAATCAAGTTTAATATAAACGGATAATCGGATCGGATCCGTTTAACATAAACGGATATGGATTTGGATTTGCCTGATCCGATCCGATTAATAAACGGATCGGATCCGAATTCGTTTAACATAAACGAATATGAATTTTGATTTGTCCGATCCGGTCCGAATCCGATCCGTTTACAGGCCTACGTGAACATGTTTGACGTGAGGAGAGAGGAGAGAGAAAAAAGAAATGTGAAAAGAGAGGAATGAGAGGAGAGGGGATAGAGGAATGAAAGAGACGTGAGAATCCAAGCCTCTTGGACCACCAGTATAAGGCTGCCACTGGGACAGTATTGGGGGTGGATTGGGTTTGGTCCCCAGTTCGATCCTCGGCACTGTCAAAATAATGCTTGGCCAGTAGAAGGCATGAACCGCGAACGTGGATTAGTCGAGGTGCGCTTAAAGCGGCCCGGACACCACGTGGTATGATAACCAAAAAAAAGAAAAAGAGATGTGAGAGGAGAGAGGTGAGAGAAAAAAATAAACGTGAAAAGAGAGAAGATTGAGAATTCGCAATTTACTTCTGTTTTGACACATATGGAGTTCGAAAAAATAAAAATACGGTAATATCGTATAGGACCAATGTGTATATATATATATATATGTGGTGAAAATTATTGTGCAACACAAATAAATAAGAAGAAAGCTTTCACCAAGTGAGAACAAGGAATATAAAATGACAATCACACAACAAAGGATGTACGTGGTTCAGCAAAGATGTGCCTACGTCCACGGTGGTGCAGTCGATATTATTTCTATATACTCCGGAGAGTAATTACAGAGAATATAACTTGTCCTTTTGCCCCGGACCTAGGGTTTAATATATACATGTACATGTGAGTAAGTGGAGGTGATGGGTTCCTCCATGTTTTCCATCTCCCCTATAACTTTTCTTCATGGGGATGTGGGGGGAGACCGGATCAATATAAGAGAAGAGGGGCCTGGACTTTGGGCCGCCAGAACTGGGCTACTCGTCCAGGCCTATAGTTCTAATTTCGGGTACCCACAATTGCCCCTAAATTTGTTGGGCCATGTTTATGGGCTCAACAGATTTAAATGATTAGCCATAATGGCTATTTTGCGATTCCTCGAAAGCTGTGGAGTCGATTTTGGTGGGACCCGCTTCGCTTACTGTGCACTATGATTAGAATTTGAAAGTTTGTTGGAATAGCCGCTTTTATACCGTCGCTTCAGTCTTTCCAGTATTCTTCTATCTTCTGAGAGCTCTAGCGCCTCGTACATTCTTCTCTCAATTTCCATTCCCATTGCTTCTTAGTTATCTGAGCTCGTGCTTCTTCATCATTTGAACCGATTGTCTGAGCTTGTGCTTCTTCATCACTTGAAATGATCTTCTATTTTGTAAGTTTCCCGTGCCCTTTCCTTGTACTTTCTCTTTGGTTTGTAGCTTTTCTTGGGTCTTCCAATGGCGAAGATTGGAAATAGGTCAATCTCTGAATTTAGGAAGTTTTACAACATCCCTGAGTGGGTAGATATTGAGTGTTGTGCCTCCCCTCCTAGGAATGTTAGGGATATAGATGATGCTCACTGGATCCATGTTCTGTTGCTTTCCCAGGGGGGACTCACTTTTCCTCCCAATGATTTGTTCCTGCATTTCTTTGGCTATTTCAATATTGTTCCTGCACAATGCTCGCCCAATGTGTGGAAAATAGTAAATGGCGTTCATAGGATAAATCAATTGTATGGAACTAGGTTAGGGCTTGCCGAGGTTTGTTTCTGTTACTCCTTTTCTCGAACTAGTTCTGGTGTCCTTTACCTCAAAGCTAGGAGCCCTGACAGGGTATTGGTAGTAAATCTACCTGATTCCCATAAGGATTACTGGCAAGAAGGTTTCCTTGTTAGAAATTGGTAGTTTTCTCCCCAATTTGAAGGGTCGAGGTCTGAGAGGTTCTCTGTTCCCTTCTATGGGGAGGAATACATAGGTAGACATTGTACTGTTATTTTGATTTTTGCTGATTTGTGACCTTTCTAACTCCTCTTTTGCTTTTTCTTCCACAACGAGGTCAAAAAATTTGGAGCCTGCTCTCAGTGAGGTTCGTATCTCGGAATTGGTTAAGGCTTGGAATATTAGGGAGCCTCTGGGTGACGATGAGCATCCCAGGTCTGCTGCCTTTCTGCTCGAGTACAAGAACGTTGGCTCCAGCTTCATAGCAAGGCCTGTGGATAGTATACTAGAGTTTGACTCCTTCGAAGAGACTGCTGTAGAGCCTATCCAGTTGGATGAGGAGGAGAGCAGCTCTGAAAGTGACTTTGCAGGAGCCGCGAGTAATTTGGGTGGAGGGAGCTTTAATAGTAGTAGTTCCTCTGACCGTGAGGAGGTTTCTGAAGCTCAGAGATAGTCAAGCACTTCTAGCAGTTCAAGTGAAGAGATGGTTCCTCCGAGGAAGAACTTGATTAGAGATGATGATGAGGAGGACCACGTGCTCCTTGCATAAGGTCAAAGAAGCAAAAAGATACTTCTAGGGTCATGGCTACTGGTTCCCGATCCTCCGCTCAGGAGCAGGAGAGGAGAAGGATGGAAGAGGAGCAGGTGAGAGAGAGGCAGAGAAAAAAGGAAGAAGATAGGAAGAAGACGGAAGAGAAGAGGAGGGTGGAGGAGAGGAAGAAGAAGGAGAGTGAGAAGGAGGAGGAGAGAAGGAGGGCAGAAGTGAGGACGAAGGCCGGGAAGGCCTTAGTCCCGGTGTCCGCGCTGCCCGAGGGGGCTTCTGTGGCAATTTCTCCCCAGTTGACCCCAGCTCTGCTCGAGAGAGCTGTTCTCCCGGCTGATCGCCAAAGGGCGGTAGGATCGGAGCAGTTGGCCCTTCAGACTAGTCAAAGGCTTGCTCTGGTAAGGTTTTTCCCTTTTCTCCTATATTATTCTGAATTCCCTCATTTTCCTCTTCTGATGCCTTCTTTTTTCTGCAGTTCGTTACTGAATTCGCCGTGCTCTACCATTCACGCGACGAGCTGGTGAAGAGAAACAACGAGCTGGAGGAGGAAAATGCTGCCCTGAAGCTGAAGGGTAAAGAGCTCGAGGCTAGCTTTAAAGCCGTTGACGCAGCTCGGATTTCATCTGATCTGGCTCTTGCTACTTCCAACAAGGAGAAGGGCACAGCAATCAAGGACTTGAAGGAGCTGCAGCAGGCCTATGACCTGGTTTGCTCGAGCAAGCTAGCGGTTGTTGAGGACAACAGGATGCTGTCTGAAGAGCTGAAGAAGAAAGAGTCTGAGGCTGTCACTGCCAAGGAGGACTCATACAATTCCGGTTGGGCTGCAACATACGAGGATGCTGAAGTTCAGATAGGCTATATTAGTCGTCTGAACTTCAACAAAGGCTGGAACAAGGACCTTTTGGCTGTTAGCGTTGACATCGATTCTCCCTTATTTGACGAGCATGACCCAGGTCCGAAGACAACCTTGGATAAAGTTCCTTCCCCAGCTGTTGAAGGCACCGATCCTGTTCCTCAAGCTACCCCTGCTGATGTTTCTCTGGTTGTGGGGACAGAGATTATCCCTGCTGAGGGCGGTCCTCCTACTGATGTTGACAAGGGGAAGGGGCCATCGACCTCTGGGCCGCCTGAGGTTGTCAACTAGTTATCTACTAGGATTGCTCTGTATTTTTGTTTTTTTCCATTCTGTAAACTTTTCTTTTTTCAGTTCGATGTAACTTCAATCTTCATTAATGAAAAAGGCTTCATTTCTGCTTGTACTGATTTGTCCTTTTCTCTCCCTTTCCTTTCTCTTGCTTGTAGTTAGTTGATGTGGATGATTACATTCCTGCTATTTCCCAGTTGGGCAGGACCCTTGGTCCCAATGCGAGTCCCAAAGTTTGCCAGGCCTTCGTTAAGCTCTACAAGTTCCTTAGGTCTAGAAATCAGAAGTATAAGGAGCAATCTGAGCTTGTGGTCAAGCTGAAGGACAGGCTCCAGGAGATGGAGGACATTGTGCTTCAGTGCAAGATGAGATTAATGTGCTGAAGATAAAACTATTAGAGGCCTCCGAGATCAACCAAGTAGGGGAGGTTCTTCAGTAGGAGAATGAAGATCTGAGGAGAGAAGTCTTACGACTCAGGGAGCATGCGCCGAGCACTGTTTGAGCAGTATTATAAGGCTCCTCATCATCGCAAGTTGGAGCTGATCATAATGTTACCCCTCCTATGTGGCGAAGTCTCACTCGCCCTCCCCTTTCGCTAGCTAGTAGGAGCACCAGGAGCAGAAGCAGGGAAGGAGAAGAACTTCGCGATAGGGAAATGGAAGAACTCCGTGGTGATGTTCAGCGAGCATATGCAATTGCTGCTGGGCTTCAAAGGGACGTCACCCGGTTGCGGTACTTGTTCAAGAAAGGTCCTCAGCAAGTGTGGGCTAACGGTTATGATCAAGGCTAGTCGAATGCTCTAACAAGGCTATCTGAGTTCGAGGAGCTTTCTTTCATCAGGGGATGGCTAAGTGCCTTGAAGGAGCTGTAAGTTCCGAGGAACTCGGTGCTATGGTATCGCCATGAGATGTCTTCCTCTACTCTGGTGCCCAACCCATTCAGAAGGGACGATCGATGGATCCTCATCGATGCTATTCCTCTGCAATTATTAGAGTCGGATGCGAATGAGGTTGTGGAAGAGTTTGCTCCTGCTCCTGATGACGGACGAAGAGCTCGAGTGGCTGATTATCTTGCTCGGAGGCTTCCACCCCCTTGAGATTTTGCCAGTTGCTATTTTTTATTTTTGATAATGTAAATGCTTTGGGCGAGCTCGCCGACTAAACATGTATTATCATTGTTGTAAGTAAGATGGATTAATAAAAAGTTTGTGTTTTTGGGTAATTTTGCCAACTAAACGTGTATATCCTACTTTTCATATCCTTGCTGCTTTATGATCTCTTCTGTTTTGTCATGCAAGTGTCCCCCCAGTCCAGTATAATACCAAAGTACCATTGTGCCCCACTTTACCTTTTAGGTTGTGTCGTCACACTCCCTTAGGCCTAAGTAGGGCAATTGGCGAGGACACACCTGGTGTTGGATGTCTTCATCCGATCAGGATTTTGTTCAACCGAAGTAGGTTTGATGACCAGTATAAGATTTGGTCGTATTGCCTAAGAATCCTCTGTAGGGCTTTATATATTGCCAGGGGAAATGCTAAGAGGTCTTTCGTATTTTATGACGATAACCTGAGGAGGGGTATTCCCCTGCTATGGTGATCAATGTGCTTGTTATTTGGAAAAGATGTGCGATGAATGCAGCTATCACCAATCAGAGTGTAACCAACTAAGTAACTTTCATTAGTAATAAGGAAAATGAACTTCTGTTTTCATAACAAAAGAATACAAGAAAAAGATCTAAAAATAGAATTTCTTGAGATTAGTTCCGTTCCATGCTCGTGGTATTTCTCTGCCCTCCATCGTTTCCAAGTGATAAGCACTTTGCAGGTCGTCTTTAGTTACTTTAAAGGGTCCTTCCCAGTTTGGGCCTAGCTTGTCGTCTGACGACTTCACTGTGCTGGCCAGGACTTTTCTTAGAACATAGTCCCCAACTTGGAACGTCCTCAGGCTAACCCTTTTGTTGTAATGCTTGGCGAGCTATTGCTGATAGTTCGCTAGCTTCACCAGGGCCAGCTCTCTACGCTCGTCGGCTAGGTCGAGTTCGGCGAGCAATGCTTCATCATTCAGGCCTTGGTCGACAAGGTTGGATCTCATTATTGGCAAACCTGCTTCTAGTGGGATGACTGCTTTCATGCCATATGTCAGCGAAAATGGGGTTTCTCCTATTGCTCGCCGAGGAGTGGTTCGGTACGCCCATAGAACATGGGGTAGCTCTGTTCGGTACGCCCATAGAACATGGGGTAGCTCTGTTACTCATGCGCCTTTGGCTCGCTCTAATCGCTTCTTTAATCCATCGATCACAGTTTTGTTGGAAGCTTCAGCTTGGCCATTGCTCTGAGGGTAGGCCACCGAGCTGAAGTGGTGTCTGATCCCGTGTTTGTTACAAAATTTCTAAAAAGGGCCACTTTCGAACTGCGTTCCATTATCGGTGATGATGGTTCTGGGGATTCCAAACCGAGTGATTATATTTCTCCATATGAACCTTATCATATCAGCATCTCGGATGTTCGCCAGGGATTCAACCTCGATCCATTTGGTAAAGTAGTCAGTCGCAACCAACATGTATTTGCGATTGCCGACGGCGGTAGGCAGCAGTCCCACGATGTCCATTCCCCATTGGGCGAAGGGCCATGGGCTGGACAGGGACTTCAGGTCGCTGGTGGGTTGGTGGGCCATAGGAGCGTGGAATTGGCATTTCAGGCATTTGCGGACATATACTGCGGAGTCCTTTTGCATGTATGGACACCAATAGCCTTCCTTCATTGCTCGAAAGGCTAGAGACCTTCCTCCGATATGACTTCCACAGATTCCTTCGTGAAGCTCGTGTATTACTTTCTCGATATGACCTGGGTGGACGCATCTAAGGTAGGGATCGAAGAAGGATTTCTTATACAAGTCGCCTCCTGTGGATAAGTGAAAGCGAGCAGCTTTGACTCTTATCTGGTGGGTAGTTTTCTTGTCATCTGGGAGCGTGCCATCCTTTAAATAGTCCTTTAAGGGGTCTATCCAGCTGGGGGCTGATCCCACCTGGAGTATTTGTTCCACGTTTGGTAACTTTCTGTTGTGGTTAATGCTCGGACAGATGAGGAAATCGATGGGGATGACCCTCTTAAGGTCAGAGTCAACTGCCGAACTCAAGGCTGCTAAGGCATCAGCATGACTGTTTTGCCCCCTGGGAAACTGCTGGATGTTGATCTCTTCAAAGCTTGACATTAATTCTCTCACTAAGGCGAGGTAGGCTGCCATTCTTTCATCCTTTGCATTGTAATCTCCACTTATCTGATTGGAGACTAGTTGAGAGTCGCCGAACACCTGTAAAAATTTTGCTCCTAGAGTTTGGGCCTTTTGGAGACCGGATATTAGGGCTTCGTACTCTTCTTCGTTGTTGGAGGCTGTAAATCCAAGCCTGATTCCTTGTTCGAGGATTGTGTTTTCTGGAGTGATGAGGACAATGCCTACCCCTGCCCTCTTTGAGTTGGAGGCTCCATCAACGAAGAGTCTCCAGGTTCTCTCTGTTGCTTGGTTCTTCTCTTGCCTTGTTGGTTGAGGTTGGTCGGAGAGTTCTTCGCCCGTGAATTCGGCTATGAAATCAGCAAGGATATGACCCTTGATTGCTGTCCTTGGTTGAAATTGGATATCAAACCGACCGAGCTCGAATGACCACTTAGACAGTCTGCTCGACAAGTCCTCTTTCCTTAGGACCGCCTTAAGGGTATGCGATGTAAGGACGATGATAGTATGAGCTTCGAAATAATGCTTTAGCTTCCTCGAGGCTATTACAAGTGCAAAGGCGAGCTTCTCCAATGGCAGGTACCTTTGCTCGGCGTCTAGTAATGTCTTGATCGCATAGTAAATGGGGTGTTGGATTCCTGCAACCTCCCATATTAACGCATAGCTGACAGTGTGATTGTATATCGAGAGGTACAGGTACAAAGAATCCATTTTCTGTGGTATGACAAGCAGCGGTAGAGAGCTTAAGTAGGACTTGAGCTCGTCCAAAGCTTGCGAGCAGTCTGGGCTCCACTCTATCGGTTTAATCCCCTTTAGAAGCTGGAAAAAAGGCTTGCACTTCTCGGAGGATTTGGAGATGAAGCGATTTAAGGCGGCGAGCATTCTAGTGAGCTTCTGCATGTCCCGGATTGTTCGAGGGTGTTGTACCCTGTTGATTGCATCGATCTGGTCTGGATTAGATTCTATGCCTCTCTTATTGACCAAGTACCCAAGAAATTTTCCTGACTGGACACCGAAGGAACATTTGCTCGCATTAAGTTTCATTCGGTACTTCCTGAGGATTTCGAAGGTCTTTGACAGGTCTGATAGGTGATTTTCCTTCTTCTTTCTCTTAACGAGCATATCATCGATGTAGACCTCCATTGTGTCTCCCATTTGATCCTTGAACATTTTAGTGACCAGCCGCTGATAGGTTGCCCTGCATTCTTGAGCCCAAATGGCATGACCTTGTAGCAATATAATCCAACTGTCGTGATGAATGCCGTTTTGTCTTGGTCTGGGGCATACAAGGGGATTTGGTGATATCCTGAGTATGCGTCCAGGAAACTCATTCGCTCGTGCGCTGCAGTGGCGTCTACTAGTTGGTCTATCTTTGGGAGGGGGAAACTATCCTTAGGGCATGCTTTGTTGAGGTCAGTGAAGTCGATGCAAATTCTCCACTTCCCATTATTCTTCGGAACTACTACTGGGTTGGACAACCACTTGGAGAATTGCACTTCCCGTATGGATCCTGTATCCAGTAGTTTTTTGACTTCCTTTTCGACCGCTTTAGCCTTCTCGGGTGCAGTTCTCCGTGCCTTCTGTGTGATTGGCTTGAATGTGGGGTCGACGTGCAGGTGATGACAGACCATACTAGGATCGATTCCAGGCAGCTCGTATGGTTCCCATGCGAAAATATCTACGTCGTGTCTCAGCAAGGTCGTCAACTCCTTCTGTTCTTGGTCGGTGAGAGATGCTCTAATCAAGAAGACTCTGCTACTGTTACCAACTTCAGCCATAACTTCTACCAGGTCCTCGATGACACGCTCGGAGGGGAGGAGCCTGGTCTCCTCTACTCCAGGTCTTCCATACTTTAAGTGCTACTTGGAAGGTATCACACCTTCTTCAACTTTCTCGCTGGGTTGACCGGCCTTCTTCTCTGGCTTTGGTCGGATGGCTGCTATGAAGAACTTCCTCGCCATCGCTTGGTCGCCGTGGATCTACATTACTCCTTGCTCGGTTACATACTTGAGCTTCTGATGGTAGGTCGAGGAGAACGCCTTCATCGCATGAAGCCATCCTCTGCCGAGGATGGCCTGGTACGGTGATTCGATGTCAACTACCAAAAACTCAATCATCTTGGAGACGTTCCCAGCATGAACTGGCAGCACTATCTTGCCCAGGGGCATGGTCATTTTTCCAGCGAAGCTGACCAAATGAACAGTAGCTTCCTTTAGGTCGGCGATGCTCAACTTTAATTTCCTGAATAGGTCGAGGTACATTACTTCGGATGAACTTCCTTAATCGACGAGCAGCTTATCGATGTCAAAGTTGGCTATCCCGAGTGTAATAACCAAGGAATCATGATGTGGGTTCCTTACTCCCACCAAATTTTCATCCGTGAAAACAATATACTTGTTATAGTTGACATCCTCTGCTCGTCGACGCTTTCCCGACTGTGATTTTGCTGGATCGATTTAAAAAGCCTGCATTACCGCTGTAAGTTTTTTCGTTTCCATTCGAGCTGAGTTCCCTTGTATCTGCTTGACGTCAGATACTCCGTGGATTACTGCAAACTCATGTCCAACATCATCCTCCAGCACGTTGTCGGGTCTTGCCTCTCTGTTGGCAGCCACTATCTCTGCCCTCTTTTCCACAAAGTCGTTAAAATGCCCGGACTGGGACAAATCCTCGAGGTGAGATTTAAGAGCTTTGCAGTGCTCGGACTTATGTCCTCCCTCTTTGTGAAAAGCGCATCTTAACGCATTGTTCCTCTTCGAGGGGTCTCCCCCCATTTTCTTGGGCCACTTAATGAATGGCTCATCTTTGATCTTCGTGAGAATTTTATAAATTGGTTCTTTGAAGACGGTGTTGACCGCCTGGAATACTTTCGACGCGTCATGGTTTCCTTCGTTCTTGGAGCCATTTTTGCCTCCGTTCTTTCCTCCTTTCTTCTGGTTCTCAGTTTTCTCACTTCCCTTGGTAGTGAGCTTAGCTCGACCGTTTTCTCCTGTATTAGGGCAGGTGACATCTTCCACCTTTGCGTATTTCTCGATTCGAGCCATTAGGTCGTCAATAGTCACAGCTTCCTTCTTCGTCAGGGACTGGTATAGGATGGAAGAACTAGGGAGCCCAATCTTGAAGGAGGCCACTGCCACTTCCTCTGCGTAGTCCTCAATCTCATTGAATAACTCCCAGTACCTCTTCGCGTAGTCTCGGAGGGTCTCTTGAGGCGTTTTCTTCATTATTAGTAAAACATCCATCCTTTTGGGATGGGAGCTACTGGTAATGAATCGGGCCGTAAAAAGTTCGTCTAGGGATTTAAAATTCTTGATCGACCGGTGGGGGAGCCTTTCGAACCACTTCTGCGCTACATCATGCAGGCTCGAGGGAAAAATGCGGCACATCAGGGCATCTTGGTGATTCCAGAGGGTCATGGCCTGTCGGTATTGCCTGACGTGATCGATGAGATCAGTCTTTCCGTCGTAAATCTTGAACCTTGGAATGGTAAATTTTTTGGGGGCTTCTTCCTCTTCGATTTCCCTCGTGAAGGGTGACTTCATCTGGGTTTTGAGAGTTCACCTTGCGAGTTCTCTGGTTGATCTTGTTCCGTGGTGAGCAAGATGTTGGTCCATCTCTCTGCGGACTAGATTTCGTATGTTCTCGTCGCTACGAGCAGGGTTCTGGTAGTGGCGAGATCTTCGCAGCTATTAGCGAAGGTCATTGTCTGACTCGCCTCCTTCGACCTTTTGAGATTCTCACCTAGGGATCCTTCCTCGGCTGCGAGACTTGCTCGCCTGAGGGCTATGAGTGCGGTATGGGTGTCTCCTGTTATCAGGACGAAGCTCCCTCTCTAGTCTTTCCAGCCTTCTTCTCAAGAGAGCGTTCTCAGCCTCGTATCTACGGGAAGAATCTCTCTTCTCGTGGAGTCTTGCCTCGTACGCATCAATCAATCTGGATATCTGCGTGGACCTCGCTGGTTTTTGACTTTCTTCTGAGGCTGGCCTTTCCAGGCGAGCTCTCTGATCTGAACGTCGAACTTCAGACCTAATCCTGCGAGGAGCAGGTGGCTCTTGAATATCTCCTACCTGAGGGGCATTGCTGCTGTGACCGGACATCTTAAACTCCTTTCTTGGTGTGGGATCTTCTCAGGGAAAGACGAACGATTCCCACAGACGGCGCCAATTGTGGTGACAATTATTGTGCAACATAAATAAATAATAATAAAGCTTTCACCAAGTGAGAACAAGGAATATAAAATGACAATCACACAACAAAGGATGTACGTGGTTCAACAAAGATGTGCCTACGTCCAAGGTGGTGCAGTCGATATTATTTCTATATACTCCGGAGAGTAATTATAGAGAATACAACTTGTCCTTTTGCCCCGGACCTAAGGTTTAATATATACATGTACATTTGAGTAAGTGGAGGTGATGGGTTCCTCCACGTTTTCCATCTCCCCTATAACTTTCCTTCATGGGGACGTGGGGGGAGACCGGATCAATATAAGAGAAGAGGGGCCTGGACTTTGGTCCTCCAGGACTGGGCTACTCGTCCAGGCCTATAGTTCTAATTTCGGGTACCCATAATATATATATATATATATATATATATATATATATATATATATATATATATATATATATATATATATATATATATAAATAGTGCTCTTGTACGGACTAGTCCGCATTTTAAGAATGCAGACCGTACATGTGTAACCTAACGGTGCGCCTATAAATTATTCCCTAAATTAAAATGCGGACTAGTCCGCACAAAAGCAAGACTGTGTATATATATAGGCATAGGCTCAAGTGAGGTCCTTAAATGAGGTCCTTATGTGAGGTGATTAAGTGCGAAAAGTAGCGCGTGTAAAGACGCTAGTCGTTGTTTTTGTTTCGCCAACTCAATACAAAAATCTAAGTTACAACTACACTTGCGGGGCAAGTAGAGCGGTAAGTCGGGTATCGAAAATGAACAGAGACGAGTTGTTAGAATTTATAAGGTTTAATATTCCGAAATAAAAGTGTAAAAGATGATTACAAACTAAAAGAAAAGATGCATAAAGGGAAAGATTAATCTAGGCAAGGGTAATGAAACTAGATTATAAAAGCGAGTAAAACTATAGGTTGCGTCGAATATCCCTCACCCGAGTTAATTAGTATAAAATGGTTACATGGGTCGACGAGTTATTTCAAATGCATCTCGTTTCGACAGTTAATTAAATCAAGGGTTGTTACGCCCTAAATCATCATAAAAGCATAATAAGATTTTGGCGTCAACAAATATCCCGGAAATTACGCGCGAATGGTCGTAAGCACGGGACATACATGATATGGCCCGTCAAATCTCCTAGGCGTAATAACTAGGACAACACACTCGAAATAGACCCGTAAACACCATCACCAAAGCAAAGCAACGCGTCAACTCGAGTGAGTTCAATTCAAACACAACCTAATTAAAGTTACCTAGAAAGCATGTTAAAAACGCGGTAAATGGAAAGCGGTAAATAAACGCGGTAAAATTACACTACAAAGCAAGTAAAGCAAAGAATGTAAACTAACTAGGAAAGCATGGAAATTACACTAGAAATTAAGAAATGATGAAATACAAACTTATATTAAATGGTAGGGACGATGAATAGTGTAACTTACAACCCAATCGGGTGTCAAACCGAGAAGACTCAAAGCCAAACTCTTCAAACCACCCAAACCCTAACTACCACTCTCTACAATCTCTTCTAACTAACTATATATGAATAAAAACTAAAAATGGGTTTATATAGTAAGTGGGAAAAAGTAAGGGAAAAAGGAAAGAGCCCAAAATATCTGGCACAACCGGTTGACCGGTCGCAGGGCGCGGTCGACCGGACCCTTTGGCAAAAGCATACTGTCTCCTTCCCACGGAAAAAGTTGAAACCGCGGTCGACCGGTCCCAGGGACGCGGTCGACCGGTACTCTGTTTTCAGGCTGCATTTGGTCCATGATGAGGGGGAAAAGGTCCATTATGAAAACGAGCCTAGCTTCTTCGTTCGAACTCCAAACAACGCACCGTTTGCGGCCACGCGATGCTAACTCAATGAATTACGCATCCGTGGAATTTCCATGAGCCGGATAAGAAATGTGAATTGACTAAAATGCCCTTGAAGTAGCGTCCAGCGATGGAACTTCTCCGAAATGCAACCGAACCTCACTTTTAGCGTTCCAATACCTACAAAAGCACAAATAACCCCTACAAAGCATGTATATATCCAAATCCAAGGTTGTCTGATTAATGAGCATAATTATAGGCATTTAGGACCGTAAAAGTGCTAGAATGCATAAAGATAATGGGCGGAAATATGCAATATTCGATACGAATCACACCCCCTAACTTAAACATTGCTAGTCCCTAGTGATGAAACAAACAAAACTAGTCCACAGAAGGAAATACAAACCACATATATGCATAGAAATATAATTACCACTTTCGTAGGGAACATGATTGCATTTAGCATATGCAATGAGCCGTTAAACCCCTGGGTTACCCTAGTGGACGAGTGTCGTCTCGTGAGGGTTTTCAGGGATGATACCCACAAACATCATATGGTTTCCTCAAAATATGCCCAAACCAACGTGCGACAAGCCCAACAAAAGCGAAAAGGATTTCATACACATTATTAGCACATTGAATGAATTCAAACAAAAGTCCAAAACATTAACATTATAGAATGCACCTCATCGAATTGAAACCTTAAAATGTGGGAGGGGAGCGAGCACATGCAAAGTATGATTTGGAAAAAAACTTAAATAAACCGGATAAACATTAAAGCAAGCATATATTCAATCCTCACGGGATTTACGCTCATCAAGCGAATTCACTCGAAACAGGGAGGTAACACACGGGATATGCGGGCTAAAGAGTAAATGTAAATGGACACTAGGCCGCACACATGTCACAAAAGAAGAACGCTATGTATAAACTGAAAAACTGTAATCTCAATGAAAGGATACCACTCACTAAAAGAGGCGAAATGCATTTTCACAGATTATCACAACTATTATGTCTTTTAAATTACATTAACCTAAGATCACATAGGACTTTAATAGGGTTATAATGTAGGTATGGCTAAGGTACGAAACGAAGGAATATATGTACGGATTCAAAGTGTTCGGAATGAAAACTCGGGATAATGGGATAATGCGGGCAATATCAAAATCGAAAAACAAGTTCCAAAAAGGCATTAGATATATCATCGGGGAGAGTAATCAAAGATTATTGAACACTATACACAACATTTACAACTTTCTCTTTCCTTTTCTTTTATTCTTTTTCTCATTTTCTCTTTTGTTTTCTTTTGCTTTTTGCTTTCTCTTTTTCTTCACTTTTTTCACTATTTTCTTTTCTTTACTTGTCAAACTCTCATATGCCTAAATTGCAACCGACATCATAACAACAATATTCAATCCCAAGTAACAAACCAAACAAAGGTATGGAAAGTGTATGTATGGGCTAAAACTCCAATTTAGAGTTGGTTATGGTAATGGGGTTATGAAACGAAAGGCTAATATTTAGGCTCAAAGGGGTTAACAAGGGTAAACATATAAGGGTGAGGTCAAGGCTAATATGGGTGATATATCAAAGAGGGCCTACGATCATTTCACAAAGTTTACGCAATTCTCGAATCAAAACAATATATGAAAATCATGATCAAGTATCACATTTCAAGTATGAACTCAATTAATGAACGGTCAAATGAAAGAATAGTGAGATTAACAACGAATTCAACGTTTTCAATGAGAAAAGAATAGTGTATACACTCACAAACGACGAAAGGTACAAAGCTTACTCGGTGTAAGTATATACAATGCAACAAAAGATTACCGAGTTATAAAAATCTTAAACCAAATCAATATAACAATAAAAGTGCATGTGCTCATGGGATTAAAGTTTAATTCATGAAGTTATTCATCATATCAATAATTGAGACTAAAGTCTAATAACTTCTAAAATCGAGAACATGCATCATTGGGTTGTCTATTGGATCGGGCAATTATTGAGATTTTTCATCGGAAACAAAGGCAAAATGCCCAAAAAAGGAGAAAAAAGAAAGAAAATCTTTTTGAAAATTTTGAATTTTTCTAAGAAAAGCATACTAAGTAACTAACATGTGAGCAAAAACATGGACTAAAATAAGAAATGGATAGAATATCCCACACCCCCTAACTTAAAACTTGACATTGTCCTCAATGTGAATTAAGAACCAAGTCAAAGAGAGGAAAAGAGCGATATTACCCAAACGTGGAGCGATCCCCATAAGAACAAGTCCAAAGAATCTACAAAACAAGTTAGTACCGAGCATAGCAAAAACAAATAATAAAAAGTTAACTAATTACACTAGACTAAATTAAAAAGGAAAGAAAAAAATAAAAAGAAAGAAAGAATAAGAAGCTAACTATATACAACCTACTATTTAGACTTCACACTAACTGTACACTAGAAGTCTAAATAGCTGAGGGTCCACCATAAGAACGATTTGACTTTGGAGGATAACCGGTGCACCCTCACATACAAGCATGCCTTCCGAAAAATATGAATTCCGTTTTAACAACGGAAGGCATGTGTAAGGCGAAAGAAATGAACCATCGCCAATTAAAAGTTTTGGTGGGACGATGGGGGGTTTGGATTGCACGGGTGACAAAAACAAGTGGGGACCGAGAAAAGCCGAATATCCTCCCAAGGATTTTGAAGTTGGAATGGGAGGCGGCGCACACAAAGGCAAAGATGCGATCGTGGAGGGCGACTCGAGCAAGTACTCCTCATCGACGATAGGGTTTAATGCATTAAAGTTCGAAACCGAATCATCGGGTACTTGTTCCGGTGGGGTAATAGAGAATGAAAATGGGGATGAAAGAAATTCAAACTCATGAGATGAATCATCATCGCATGAAGTTGGAGTTTCAAAGGAAATAATATCATTTTCAATGAAATGTTCTTCTTTGGGGGCCAAAGAAGAAATCATTTCATTGCAAATAGATATTACGTCATTTTCATCATCGCTTTCAATATCTATTACACAATGGGCAAAGTCTAGAATGGCTTGTTCCAAAGTAGGCACAAGTACCTCATTTGGTTCAAAACATTCGTCGACCTCGAAAGTCTCGGAAGCAAAATCGTCGTCGGACTCAAATAATAAATCCAACTCATGTTCCCACGAACAATTTTCTTCCTGATAGCGATTTTCCATTTTCTCATTTTCATACATACGCAAATCCTCACCGAATGTCATGGGTCGAGGTGCGGATGCATGAAAATGGGAACTTTGAAAATTACCATCGGACTTAAACGAAAACTCATTAATATAGGAATTTTAAAAACTATTGCAATTCGTTTCAAAATTCCTATTATAAGGAGGTAAAGGCCCAAAATCATTATCATCGTCATCAAAATTCCAATAACCTAAGTTTTGACTTTCGTTATACTCGCCCAAAGTAATATTTGAATTTGCAAATTTTTGGGATTCTAAGTATTCACCGAAAGTCATAGGTTTGCGAGAATTTTGAGAAATATAACAAGGATTACCGAAATAATTGGAATAAGACATGCTTACCCCAAAAATGACTCGAAGTGGCGGATTCCACAAAGTAAGTGCGCGCGGGATGGATTCGAGCGTTTCTAAGTGCTCAAATGTGAAAGTCCTACAAAATATTAGAAAATAATACAAATAGAAAGAAAATACTATGAAATATTAAATCAAATAAAGTCTAAAACAAACTAGTCCCCGACAACGGCGCCATTTTGATTAAGTGCGAAAAGTAGCGCGTGTAAAGACGCTAGTCGTTGTCTTTGTTGCGCCAACTCAATACAAAAACCTAAGTTATAACTACACTTGTGGGGCAAGTAGAGCGGTAAGTCGGGTATCGAAAATGAACAGAGACGACTTGTTAGAATTTATAAGGTTTAATATTCCGAAATAAAAGTGTAAAAGATGATTACAAACTAAAAGAAAAGATGCATAAAGGGAAAGATTAATCTAGGCAAGGGTAATGAAACTAGATTATAAAAGCGAGTAAAACAATAGGTTGCGTCGAATATCCCTCACCCGAGTTAATTAGTATAAAATGGTTACATGGGTCGACGAGTTATTTCAAATGCGTCTCGTTTCGACAGTTAATTAAATCAAGGGTTGTTACGCCCTAAATCATCATAAAAGCCTAATAAGATTTTGGCGTCAACAAATATCCCGAAAATTACGCGCGAAAGGTCGTAAGCACGGGACATACATGATATGCCCCGTCAAATCTCCTAGGCGTAATAACTAGGACAACACACTCGAAATAGACCCGTAAACACCATCACCAAAGCAAAGCAATGCGTCAACTCGAGTGAGTTCAATTCAAACACAACCTAATTTAAGTTACCTAGAAAGCATGTTAAAAACGCGGTAAATGGAAAGCGGTAAATAAACGCGGTAAAATTACACTACAAAGCAAGTAAATCAAAGCATGTAAACTAACTAGGAAAGCATGGAAATTACACTAGAAATCAAGAAATGAAGAAATACAAACTTATATTAAATGGTAGGGACGATGAATATTGTAACTTACAACCCAATCGGGTGTCAAACCGAGAAGACTCAAAGCCAAACTCTTCAAAACCCCCAAACCATAACTACCACTCTCTACAATCTCTTCTAACTAACTATATATGAATAAAAACCAAAAATGGGTTTATATAGTAAGTGGGAAAAAGTAAGGGAAAACGGAAAGAAAGAGGAAAGTGCCCAAAATATCTGGCACAACCGGTCGACCGGTCGTAGGGGCGCGGTCGACCGGACCCTTAGGCAAAAGCATACTGTCTCCTTCACACGGAAAAAGTTAAAACCGCGGTCGACCGGTCCCAGGGACGCGGTCGATCGGTACTCTGTTTTCAGGCTGCATTTGGTCCATGATGAGGGGGAAAAGGTCCATTACTGAAACGAGCCTAGCTTCTTCGTCGGCAGGGTTTCGCCGCGACGCGAGAGTCACCTACGCGCCGATCGTTTTGAATTCGGCTCACCTGAACTAAACAAAAACCTAAACTACGACTACACTCAATGGGTGAGTATAGCGGTAAGTCGGGTATCGAAAATCCACAGAGACGAGTTGCTAGAATTCAAGTGATTTAATACTCCGAAATAAAAGTGTAAAAGATGATTACAAACTAAAAGAAAAGATGCATGAAGGGAAATGATTAACTAGGCAATGTATTGAAACTAGATTATGAAAGCGAGTAAAACTA
Source organism: Sambucus nigra (assembly GCA_949130495.1). Lineage (NCBI taxonomy): Eukaryota > Viridiplantae > Streptophyta > Magnoliopsida > Dipsacales > Adoxaceae > Sambucus > Sambucus nigra. The sequence goes on from OX422212.1 coordinate 502,873,878, forward strand.
TAGGTTGCGTCGAATATCCCTCACCCGAGTTAATTTGTATAAAATGGTTACATGGTTCGACGAGTTATTACAAGTGCGTCTCGTTTTGACAGTTAATTAAATCAAGGGTTGTTACGCCCTAAGTCATCATAAAAGCCTAATAAGATTTTGGCGTTAACAAATATCTCGGAAATTATACGCGAAAGGTCGTAAGCACGGGACATACATGATATGCCCCGTCAAATCTCCTAGGCGTAATAGCTAGGACAACGCAGCCGAAATAGACCCGTAAACTCCATCACCAAAGCAAAGCAACGCGTCAACCCGAGTGAGTTCAATTCAAACACAACCTAACTTAAGTTACCTAGAAAGCATCGTAAAAATGCGGTAAATGGAAAGCGATAAATAAACGCGGTAAATCTATACTAGAATGCGTGTAAATCAAAGCATGTAAATAAAGCAAGAAAACCTAAATTAGAAAGCTTGTAAATTATACTACAAAATGGAAACAAAGGAAATACAACTTAAATTAAATGGAGAGGATGATGAATAGTCAACTTACACCACAAATGGGGTGTCAAACCAAGTATAAATGAAGAAGAACCGTCCAAAACCACCCAAACCCTAACTACCACGCTCTACAATCTATTCTAACTAAGTATATCTGAATAAAAACCAAAAATGGGTTTATATAGTAAGTGGGAAAAAGTAAGGGAAAAAGGAAAGAAAGAGGAAAGAGCCCAAAATATCTGGCACAACCGGTCGACCGGTTGCAGGGGCGCGGTCGACCGGACCCTTAGGCAAAAGCATACTATCTCCTTCCCACGGCAAAGGTCCATTACGAAAACGAGCCTAGCTTCTTCGTTCGAACTCCAAACGACGCACCGTTTGTGGCCACGCGATGCTAACTCAATGAATTACGCATCCGTGGAATTTCCATGAGCCGGATAAGAAATGTGAATTGACTAAAATGCCCTTGAAGTAGCGTCCAGCGATGGAACTTCTCCGAAATGCAACCGAACCTCACTTTTAGCGTTCCAATACCTACAAAAGCATAAATAACCCCTACAAAGCATGTATATATCCAAATCCAAGGTTGTCTGGTTAATGATCATAATTATAGGCATTTAGGACCGTAAAAGTGCTAGAATGCATAAAGATAATGGGCAGAAATATGCAATATTCGATACAAATCATGAGGTCCATAATAAGACAAAAGTAAGACCTTTAGTAATATTCTACTTTAGACCCCAATACATTTAGATAATGATTTTTCATTTTAAGATTTAAGACTTTAGAAATAAGAAACCCGTCGAATTCCGACCAAACCCCAATTCTGGTATCAGAGCCATAAGACGTTCCTTTTAGACATACGGTAAAAAGACTTTAATGCCCTTGGGATTTATCCCTCGCATTTACCAAGATATTTTTGGAGCCAAACCAAACTACCAACCTATACCCATAACTGATTTAGACTCAGAAGGTTATTTAACGACACACATAGACGGTTGTTCACATATTGAACATATCCCAGCCAAACATGCAGATAGTAGACAAGTTACTGCTAGTGCTATTAATAGTATAATAGACCAAAATAAGTGTATACTGCTTATATTAGGACAATTAATAAAAGACACTCATACCTTAGAAACAGAGATCAAAAATATCTACAAAAGATTATTAGACATAGATAATCAAATCCCAATAGACTTAGTCCATGTTTTACAAGAAATAAATATTAAGACTAATCATATAGAAGTCCTTAACAAAGACATTTTAGAAATTAAAACCTTAATTAAAAATCAAGACAATGAGTTAATTAAACTTACTAAAGAACAAGTTAAGCTTATCCCTAGACTAGATAGTTATCTTCCTAATGAAGATAGTTAGATCAAACTGGAATGAGGTACCTAGAGACCTCTCCATTCAGACTTTATCAGAATTTTATCAAAGAATTTTAGAAAAAATAAATGATGATAGATTTTATTATAAGATAAATGAAAATGAGATTGCCAACGCGGCTAAAGCAACTAGACTTATATTAGAAAGATTGAATTTAATTTCTACATCCATAGCAGCTACCCAAGATTATAATAGTAGTTTTGTTAAAGACTTGCATTTAGACTCAAGGGCTAAGACATAAGGATTAACCACCTTTTACACAGACTTTGTTAAATTCTAACAAAATTTAGCAAATTACCTTAAAAATAGGGAGAGCCATAACCTATCCAAAATGGATAGTATTATTAATGAACTTAGACTAGACATGGCCCAAGTAGAAGAAAAATACAAAGAAATTATAAACGGAATTTAGGCCGTATATAATAAACCATCCCAAGCAGAAATAAACTCGCCTTTTATTCTAACACGGTTAGATAAAATTAAAAAGACTGTAGAAGCCATATAAATTAGATCTATGCAGCAACAAGAATAAGATAATGAAGTAAAAGATTATATTACTAATATTGGTAAAACCATTGTTAATTCTCTAGCTAGACACAGTGAAGAAACTTCTGAGAAGACTAGAAAAGAGAATAAGAATTTTAAAGAAGAAATCCTTAACCAAATAAAAAGACAAAAAGATTATTCAGATTTCTTAGAAAGAATTGAGAAAAGACTTGAACAAAAACACGTTGCCACCTGTAAATTTAGAGAAACCCCTCCCATAGAAACTAGAGAAAAATACCATAGGTAGACGAGTCATAAATGACGGATTAGATAAGACTAGCAAGATAGTTAGCTCTATCCCAAATATTGGACAGAGTAATCGTATGCTCCAAAGACTTAAGGATTCATCCTCCAATGTTAGGACATCCACCCGGGGAGAGCGAACGGAGCGCTAATGCGATAACACTAAACTAAATCCACAATATAACAAGGTATAGAGCATCTAAATAAACCCACAATAATATAAATCCACTAATATCAATTCTTCAAATACAACAAGTCTCTCTAATAAATACAACATCTAACTCGAAAATAAAATACAAATCTTTCCCAAACAATCCTCGCTAAAATCAATCTCCATAGCGCTCCAAAATCCGCGCTAACCTGCCACTAAAAGAAAATATAGGGAAGTACACAATACGACAAGAAAGATGCTCAACAAATATATGTTAGCGATGAATAAAACGTAACAACACGAGTACGAATATTCAAATCAAAATGCAAATCTCAAAGCATTTATCAATTTAATTTCTCAACAACACTTTAACCGGGTCACCAGGCCTCACCACATCCGTATATGCTTTATCAAGCCATAGCCCGGGAAACAGGAATTTTGGCGGGTGCCCAACATCCGTGCCATATTAAAATCTCATGACAACGTGCTCATCAACAATATAATGATACCACATGAATCAAAATAATTTCAACAATTATTTTCCAGATTTCAATGAATTTATCAATTCAAATATGAGTTCAATTAACAAGAATTCAAAGAGAATGACACTCGCGAGATTTAAGGAGCATATTGTGTAAAACCCCATACCTCAAACCATGATGAGAAACCAATGATCACATCCTCAAGATCAACACAAAAGATATACAAAATCTCCTCCAAGAACCTCCAACAAAATAGCCCCAAGAACACCTCTAATCTAATGTTGGAACTCACAAATCTCAAGGGCCAATACGCATATAAAAAGAAGAGGAATATAAAATATATTTGCTGCCAAAATTTGTGCCAAAAGTATGTTAAAAGGGTTGCCCACGACTTCCTTTTATAATACAAAGAAATGAAGAGTTGAAATCCAAAAGACTCCTTTAAATAAGGCAAATAAATAAAGAGTTGGAAGTCAAAACAACTCCAAGAGTTAAAAATATTTAAAAATCATTTTAAAATCCGTTTTAACTCCGATTTCGAAACCGTTTGAAAATCTCGCCTTTAAAAATAATAACCAACATATTTAAGCAATCAAAATAATTTTATCAAAAACTTTATTTTCCTCCATTTTCCAGAAATTAATTAAAATAGCCCAAAATTACGCAGGTTGTTACAAATGGTATCAGAGCTTAGGTATACGACAACCCTCGGGTCTTGAGTTTTGGGAGAGAAATTTCACCAATCCTATCCAATGGAAAGAGTGGGGTGAAGTTGACGGAAGATTGTTGAAGATTCCATCCATAATGGACAACTTCTAGCCGTTAGATACATAGACTTGTTTAAAGAAGGTGCCACTCCTAAGACTCCCAATTATAACATGACTTACCATTGTAGGAATCATGGGTTAGACAAATCCTATACTGAGCTTCAAGTATTTGACTCAGAATGTCTTAGATCTAAAGGAACTGATAGGAAGTTCCAATTCCTAACCTTTGGACTCTTTCAAGCAATAATCCAAGGATTACATAGACCTCAGAATAATATTAACATATTATGTTGTTTAGTAGACAAAAGATGGAAAGATTTTGAGAAAAGCCTAATTGGGATAGCCTAATTAGAAATGTCAGACAACATATGATACTTTAATGTCATTCCGGCATTTACAGTAACTGTAGACACAGCCAAACATTTTAAGTTAATCTTATATGTTAGTGGCTATGAAGACTATATTATCCCAGACGCTAATATAAATATAGAATTCCAAAGCTATGTGAAGTTCTCCCAATTTCCTTATGAAGGAATGCAGTCAGGAATTCCTAGCGGCAGACTTAATGAAGAAATCTTAGTTAGAACCAATGTTTCAGACTATAATCATACTTACAGTATTAGGAATACTGGACCTATGAAAGAAAAAGCTAAGACCCTCTGGCAATTGCCAGAATTTCAAGAAACTAAGACTATACAAAATAAACCTTTGTTTATTAATCAAGACGACATCACTGGAAATGTTACCATCCAGTTTGGTCCTCCTAAGATTGTCAATAAGAATATCCAGAACGAAGAAATTAGATTTAAGAATATGGGAGAAGCCATAATAAATGATCCTTCACAAGGAGAATGTAGTAGTAAGACTAGTGCTAGTTTACTAAGACAAGCCCCGATAATTAGACCTAGAAGATCATTTGAACAAAAAGACTTAGTTAAAGAAAAAGCTAGGATCCGAAACTTTGGACATGAACCCTCAGAGTTGGATATGAAGACTTTTAAAGATAACCTTAAGAAAAGTGATTCTGTTAGATTTCAAGAAAGAGAAAGATTTAATATGATAGCCCAAGACCGCATATTAAAATTAAAAGAATCTAAGAATACTAAAGAACTTCTTATAAACTTAAGACTAATAGAAGAAGGAGAACAAAGATTAATTCCACCTACACAAGTAGAGCCTAGTAAATAAGAGATAGGAAGTAGTAGTAGGCTAGAAGATGCTCCTAGACTTTTTAGTAAGCCAATAGGAATAAATATTCCTATTTATTCAAGCACCGTAGTAAAGACAAAAATTGATTATATAAAAGACTTTCCAACTAGTGATAAGAGTTTCACTCCTGTTAAGACTATGGCAAGTCAAACCATAAATCCAGTAGGTATATACCTTAACTTAGACAATGTTCAAGATAGGAAGAAAGCCTTAGATGAATGGCGTAATCAGATGAACATGTGTTTCGCATCTAATGAACAATGGGATGCAAGTTCATGTAAACAGTGCACTGAGCAATCCATTAGAGGTATTACAAAAGATTACTTAGATAGTTTAAGAAAGGCTACAGATGAAGACTCCTTAGCTAAGGTCGAGAAGATGAAAGAAAACGTAGAAGAAAGATCAATTGAAGAATATATTCAATTGTTCACATCAGAATTCATTGGAGCTGGACATCTAGCTCAAATCAATGAACAAGACCTAGCAAAAACTAAGTTAGCCCTCCTTAGCATTTGCAAATTATATAAGATAAATGAATATAGCAATAATTACGAACAACTATATTACCAAATTAAAGAATTTGGAGAGACATTAAAAGATGAATACTTTAGAAAGATACCAGCCATAGGACAAATCCTAATTAATGAATATAGAAATTGGCCAAGTGTAGCTGGAGTTAAGAATAACTCCCTTGGTGAAAGAATCAATTTCGCCAAAGACTATATCATATCTAAAAGGCGTGATATAACCCAAGGAAAGTTAGTAGAAGAAACTTTCAAGCAGATCCCTCCGATCAAAGACGAAAGAGACATCGCTCCAATCCAATGGGGATGTGGAAGTGAATCTAAGAAATTCAAAAAGAAATTAGAATGGAAACATAGGAAGTTTAAGACTAGACCTTTAGGATTTCCAAAGTAGTATAAATTTAGACAATCTACTACCTTTAGGGAAAAGAATCCTAAGACTAAGAAAAATAGATTTAACCAAAGAAGGTACTTTAAGAAGAATAATAGTAAGTATAAGAAGGTTCCTAATTACAGGAAAGAAAAAGACGTAGCTAAATCTAAGACTGCTACCAAAGAATGTTGGACTTGCGGCAAAGAAGGACACTTTGCTAAAGACTGCCCTAATAAGAAAGATAAAGAAGGTATTAAAATTATTAATACAATATTAGACTATGTAGATCAAGAAGAATTAGATATCCTATATGCTATAGAAATATCAGACATAGAAGATGATGATAATACTAGTATCTATAGTGCATATACAGACAGTGATTCAGAAGACTATAGTGATACTGATGAGTATGAAGACTCTCAGGATACCCTAGACTTATATATGATGAAGACTGATCAAGGCGATATAGATGATGAATATATAGACTTTGAAGACGCTTGGTATAAGTGTATATTAAGCCCCCTTTTAAAGAAAAGATGGACTGTTAGAATTAGACAAGCATGGTATTGTTATTTCTGAAAGAAAAAGGCAATTATTTCAGACTGAAATAGACTTTGTGGGAATACATATTAATAAAGGAAAATTATCCTTAGCAGATTACATAACTAAAAAGATTCTTGAGTTTCAAGATCAACTCAAAGATAAAAAATAATTACAATCATTTTTAGGATTGCTTAATTGTGCTGCAGACTTTATTAAAGACCTTGCTTCAAAAAGACAACGCTTAACATCCAAATTAAAAGGAACAGACAAAACCAATCCCTTTTATTGGACTAAAGATGATTTTGAAGTCATAAGACAAATTAAAGATGCAGTCAAGAATATTCCTTTACTTGAGATGCCTAATGCAGAAGACCAGTTTATAGTAGAAACAGATGCCTCTGATAAATAATAGGGAGCAGTATACCTTGCCATTGATCATCAGATAAAAACGAAGAAACTTTGTAGACATAGTTCCGGAACCTTTACAGACCCAGAAACTAGATACATTACCCATGAAAAAGAAGCTTTAGCCATAGTAAGAGGAATAGAAAAATATATGTTGTTTCTTAGACCTAAAAATTTTACTGTTTATACTGACTCTTCTTATGCAGTAAAATTCAGAGACTTAGATTTGTCCAAATCAAGGACTAATAGACTAATTAGATGACAACAATTGCTTAATGGTTATGACTTCTCTGTTATACATATTAAGGGAAGTAAAAATACCATTCCAGACATTATATCAAGAGAGCCAATGTTTGCTAACACTAATATGATTTCATGTTTTATGTTACAAACAGAAGACCTAGAAGACACGAGTTCCTCTGGAACAAATAGACTAAACAAGGAAGACGTTGCAGACTATCTTAGACGCGTAAGACCAAATGCTGGTATAACGCAAATACCTACTCATATTCAAGACTCTCAAGAAAGACCAATCCTAGAGAACTTTGATGATATCTTAGTTCCTCCTGAAAAATCTAGACAAGAGATTATTTCTCAAAATAGAATCATTGGGAAAATATATTTTCCTCAATATAGACCTGACCAAAGATATCCAGACTTGATCAAATTCAGACGAAAATTTTTGAAAGATGAAAATACTCTCATAGACGCTATATGGTGGAACGTCAAGAATAGACTTTGGATTGAGTTCAAACAAAATTTGGTAGCTATTGCCAGATTCATGAGAACTCAAAGACTCGCAGTTACCCAGCTCAGTGGTACTGCTGTGCCTAGACCTCAGATTCAGACTTATGCTCAGACTCTTGGAGAATCCTCCAAAACTAGACCTACTGATTTCTGTTATCAGAAAAAGATGTTTAAGACTAAGATTGTTATAACATTTGGTCATAATAATCTTCCATTAACTGAAGACTTTAAAAAAAAATCTAATAACATTATTGATCATTTCAATATGTTATTATCAGAATTAAATGGAGATGCCTTAATGATTAAAGGTTTCTTCAAAGACGTTCCAAAAATATATCTTTTTGGAAAATCAGAAATGGCTCATATAACTCTTGCAAACCACGGGTTCATTGGACTCGTTCAGATAAATGACATTGAAGACTCTGTTGTTCTTGGAAAAATAGTCCATGAATATATTAAGAAGGTTGAAGACTTCCTTCCTCTATTTGCTAGAATCTATCAGATTGCTCCAAGTTCCTGTAGAGGAATGAGAGTTAAAGGATTTAGACTTGTTAGATTTTCCAGTTACATATTTGAAGACGTTGAGATTTTATCAGAAGACGAGACTAAAGAATTAATCGTTGATAAGTCCAAGCTCCAGATTGCTCAAGCCATGGAGACCATAGAAGTTATGAAGTTATTGACAGGAGAAGACAGGTGGTACAATGCCTACCACAAAGAAGACATGATAATCCAAGCTGATGAGCCATTTAATGGAAGGGTCAAGAAAGAATCCAAAGAAATGGTAGAGATAGCTTTGCCAGCTAGCCTTAGAACTGTAGGTCTCATTGATGAATTTTTAACAATGCCCTACCAAACCAAGACAAGGAAGAAGAAGACACAGATGAGACAAAGATGGGTCCCTCGTTAGTAGAGGAACTATTAAAGACTGAAGATGCTCTGCACTAGACCCCTGTATTATTGCAAGAAGACAAGAAGACTCCATGATACAGCTCAAACCTGCCCCACATGGACCACCAGACTAATAAAGACTTTGTTTGATGCTCTTGCATTATTATAAAACGACGAGACTCATGATGAAGACTTGGCACGCTCCATCAGCTGGCCTTTCTTTTCAAAAAGAAAAAGGTTCCCAAATTATCAAAAGACGTTAAAAGCTTGTAGACCCGACTGATAAGATTCTGAAGACAATGTTGCTTTAACAATTATATGCTATCAACCGGATTGCTTTTGATAGCCGGTTACCAGTCATTTTGTAGTACCCTTGATCTATAAAAAGGAGCGTCCATTTGTGTTTTAAATACCAGGAGTTAGAGAGTGAGAGATTGCTAGACTTCCAGTGTTAGAGAGAGAGTATGCTTGTAGAGAGTAATATGTATATAAGTGAGTAAACCTCTAACTGGAGAGGGGATAGTTGTAACTACTTATGCTATGCAATAAAAGTGTTTTCTTTTCCGAAAATCTCTTATGTTAAGTTGTTATTTTTTTTTCCAAATTATCTCCAACTTTCTGTTCATAGAGGACTATTGTGTGGAACCTTTGGTGTAGCACACAAGGTGTTATACTGGTGAACCGCCGACAGGTGCCGATTTGCCGTGAGCCGTTAGCCAGGTGGGCGTTAGGCGTGAAGGCGTACAGGCAGGAAACGGGTCAATCGCCAAAATAGTGGATTGAGGTGCGACACATAAAGAGAGAGTTTTAGGAGGCCGAGACCGGAGAAGAATAGTATCAAGGCTGAAGAGACAAAGGGAAGAAGATAAAGATATTGCAGACCAGAAGGAAAGTATAACTCGAAGCAAACCCTTAACTATTTTTACATATTATTGTTTTAAAAAGAATCTTATATGAGCTTACAAATCACTAAAGACTTTTTAGAATTTGTTAATCAAACAAGTTTAGAATTAACTAGAGAAATTCAAGACTTGACTCTTACAGACACTAAAGATAAAGAACTAATAGATACTGCTTTAGTATACGTAGGTGGTACTTTTAAATATATATAGACCAGATCATTGAGTGGTTGGGAAGAGAAGTACCTAGAATTGAAATAATTAGAACCGGGATCCGAGATCTCTTTAGACAAAAATTAAGAACTAAAGATTTTGTAGAAGAATTATCAAGACCTGAAAAATATCAAGAATACACTAGGATACTTGAAGACAACATAGACATATTAAAATTTGTTAGACGTAAAAGGTTAGCTGAAACAAAGGCTACTTTAATTAGAGCCGGAGGAATCCGTCCTCTCCTTAAAAACAGAGAGACAGCTGCCCCTAGAACATACCGTAGATTTTTGTCATCTTATGGTGATAATAATTTAGACGAATTTATAGATAACGATATAATTGATATTATTAATCAAATATATAAAGAAACTAGACAGATAAACCCACGATACCGTATAGGGTATTTAAGACTAGAATATTTTCCATCAAAACCTCTTCCAAATTCTAGACTTCCTGAAGAAATTATTTATATAGATAATCCTCGCTATACGATAGTGACGGAAGAAGCCTGAGAAGTAGCAGTAGCAGTAGTCCTGAGACTTCTACAATTAGACTTCCAGATTAATTAAGTTTAAAAAAAAGCTTAAAAGACTTTAGAAATCATTGGGGTAGAAAATTCTATTTCTTAAAACTTTAGAAAAAGACGAAAACATATAAAGACAAAGGTGGTCCCTAGGTAAGTTTTGGAGTGTAGCTAGTCCGCATACTTGGTCCGCACTAGATCCTCTCTCTCTCTCTCTCTATATATATATATATATATATATATATAAGAGAAGGCTCACCTACATCATGCTCTATACATCACCCATGCATCATGCCTAATTCTGGGCCCTAAAAAACTTTTTTTTCAAATTTTATATTTTTTCCTTGAAATTAACCTTCCAATCAACCCATATGCAAAAAATTAGGTCAAAATACATTTTTTTAGCTATTTTTAAAAAATCCGTAAAAACCTACAAAAAATACCTTATTTATAAGGGTCTGCGCCAGCAATTTTTTGTGAATTTTTTAAAAATAGCTACAAAATGTATTTTGACCTAATTTTTTGCATATGGGTTTATTGGAAGGTTAATTTCAAGGAAAAAATATAAAATTTGAAAAAAACGTTTTCAAGGGCTTAGAATTAGGTGTGATGTACGGTGTGATGTATAGAGCATGATGTAGGTGAGCCTTCCTCTCTCTCTCTCTCTATATATATATATATCTCTCTATATATATATATATATATATATATATATTTATTTATTTATTTATGTGTGTGTGTGTGTGTATGTGTGCGCGTGTGTGTGTGTGCGCGCACATTTAATAAATAAAAATTGGGATGAAAAGAGAACAAAAAAATACTTGTTTTTTAAATAAATAAAGATATGGAACGAAAAAGATGACAACAAAAAACACTTTTTTCCCTAATATATAAATTGGGGTAAAAACTAGACAAAAAAAATAGTTTCTTATTTTTTTAATAAATAAGAACAGGGATGAAAAAGAGAACAATATAAAAACATTTTTTTTCTTTTTTAATATATACAAATTTGGATGAAAAAGGAGAAAATAAACAGTTTTTTTAGCTAATAAATAAAATTTGGGAGGAAATAGAGAACTAAAGCACAATTTTTTTTAATAAATAAGAACTAGGGTGGAAAGTAAACAAACAAAAATATTTTATTATTTAGGAATAATTACACTTGATCCCCCTAAACTTTGATCCCCTTTTCACTTCACCACATGAAATTTCAATTTATGTACTTAACCCCCCAAATTTTTAAATGACTTTGAGTAACCCTCTGCCGTTAATACTCTTAACTTTTTGGAGGGAAAAGTGGGTCATGTGCATGGCACATGACGAGAAATGAGAGCATTTTCGTCCATTCATAATAAAATTAAAAGTTAGGAAAATATTTAAAACATTTGAAAATTACCAAAACATGAATTAAGATTCTAAAAATTACCAAAAAAATATTTTAAAAATAAGGAAAATCCTAAAAAAATAAATCCAGAAAATAAATTTAAAAATACTAATAATTACAGAAAAAATTTAAAAATATGGAAAATACTAAAAAATATATAAAAATCAGGAAAAAAACTAAAAAAACAAGTATGACATGACAAAAACAGTTAAAACGTAAAAGGAAAATATAATTAATAATACTGAATATTGCCAAAAATCATTTGAAATTAGGAAAAATGCAAAAAAAAAAAACTATTTAAAATTATGGAAAAGACTAGAGACCTTTCTAAAATATATGGAAATTTGAATAAAAATATTTAAAACATTTGAAAATTACAAAAAATGAATGAAAATTCTAAAAATTACCAAAAAATATTTTAAAATTTTGTAAAATACTAAAAAAACTTTAAATTCAGAGAAAATATTAAAAATACTAATAATTACGGGGAAAAAATTGAAAAAACTGAAAAATATTTAAAAATATGGAAATTACTAACAAATATATAAAAATTCGGAAAATACTAAGAAACTATAAAAAAAAAAGGGTATGAAATGACCAAAAACAGTTATAACAATACGTAAAACTCAATAAAAAACCTGAAATTACACACTAAAACAAAATTTCAAAAACACTTAACAAGTTTACACAAATATTAAAAAAATATACAAAATATGGAAGCTTATAGAAGAAAACATTTGCGAAGTCAGACGTATAATAAATACTAGTGAACCGCCGACAGGTGCCGATTTGCCGTGAGCCGTTAGCCAGGTGGGCGTTAGGCGTGAAGGCGTACAGGCAGGAAACGGGTCAACCGCCAAAATAGTGGATTGAGGTGCGACACATAAAGAGAGAGTTTTAGGAGGCCGAGACCGGAGAAGAATAGTATCAAGGCTGAAGAGACAAAGGGAAGAAGATAAAGATATTGCAGACCAGAAGGAAAGTATAACTCGAAGCAAACCCTTAACTATTTTTACATATTATTGTTTTAAAAAGAATCTTATATGAGCTTACAAATCACTAAAGACTTTTTAGAATTTGTTAATCAAACAAGTTTAGAATTAACTAGAGAAATTCAAGACTTGACTCTTACAGACACTAAAGATAAAGAACTAATAGATACTGCTTTAGTATACGTAGGTGGTACTTTTAAATATATATAGACCAGATCATTGAGTGGTTGGGAAGAGAAGTACCTAGAATTGAAATAATTAGAACCGGGATCCGAGATCTCTTTAGACAAAAATTAAGAACTGAAGATTTTGTAGAAGAATTATCAAGACCTGAAAAATATCAAGAATACACTAGGATACTTGAAGACAACATAGACGTATTAAAATTTGTTAGACGTAAAAGGTTAGCTGAAACAAATGCTACTTTAATTAGAGCCGGAGGAATCCGTCCTCTCCTTAAAAACAGAGAGACAGCTGCCCCTAGAACATACCGTAGATTTTTGTCATCTTATGGTGATAATAATTTAGACGAATTTATAGATAACGATATAATTGATATTATTAATCAAATATATAAAGAAACTAGACAGATAAACCCACGATACCGTATAGGGTATTTAAGACTAGAATATTTTCCATCAAAACCTCTTCCAAATTCTAGACTTCCTGAAGAAATTATTTATATAGATAATCCTCGCTATACGATAGTGACGGAAGAAGCCTGAGAAGTAGCAGTAGCAGTAGTCCTGAGACTTCTACAATTAGACTTCCAGATTAATTAAGTTTAAAAAAAAGCTTAAAAGACTTTAGAAATCATTGGGGTAGAAAATTCTATTTCTTAAAACTTTAGAAAAAGACGAAAACATATAAAGACAAAGGTGGTCCCTAGGTAAGTTTTGGAGTGTAGCTAGTCCGCATACTTGGTCCGCACTAGATCCTCTCTCTCTCTCTCTCTCTCTCTTTATATATATATATATATAAGAGAAGGCTCACCTACATCATGCTCTATACATCACCCATGCATCATGCCTAATTCTGGGCCCTAAAAAACTTTTTTTTCAAATTTTATATTTTTTCCTTGAAATTAACCTTCCAATCAACCCATATGCAAAAAATTAGGTCAAAATACATTTTTTAGCTATTTTTAAAAAATCCGTAAAAACCTACAAAAAATACCTTATTTATAAGGGTCTGCGCCAGCAATTTTTTGTGAATTTTTTAAAAATAGCTACAAAATGTATTTTGACCTAATTTTTTGCATATGGGTTTATTGGAAGGTTAATTTCAAGGAAAAAATATAAAATTTGAAAAAAACGTTATCAAGGGCCTAGAATTAGGTGTGATGTACGGTGTGATGTATAGAGCATGATGTAGGTGAGCCTTCCTCTCTCTCTCTCTCTCTCTCTATATATATATATATATATATATATATATTTATTTATTTATTTATGTGTGTGTGTGCGCGTGTGTGTGTGTGCGCGCACATTTAATAAATAAAAATTGGGATGAAAAGAGAACAAAAAAATACTTGTTTTTTAAATAAATAAAGATATGGAACGAAAAAGATGACAACAAAAAACACTTTTTTCCCTAATATATAAATTGGGGTAAAAACTAGACAAAAAAAATAGTTTCTTATTTTTTTAATAAATAAGAACAGGGATGAAAAAGAGAACAATATAAAAACATTTTTTTCTTTTTTAATACATACAAATTTGGATGAAAAAGGAGAAAATAAACAGTTTTTTTAGCTAATAAATAAAATTTGGGAGGAAATAGAGAACTAAAGCACAATTTTTTTTAATAAATAAGAACTAGGGTGGAAAGTAAACAAACAAAAATATTTTATTATTTAGGAATAATTACACTTGATCCCCCTAAACTTTGATCCCCTTTTCACTTCACCACATGAAATTTCAATTTATGTACTTAACCCCCCAAATTTTTAAATGACTTTGAGTAACCCTCTGCCGTTAATACTCTTAACTTTTTGGAGGGAAAAGTGGGTCATGTGCATGGCACATGACGAGAAATGAGAGCATTTTCGTCCATTCATAATAAAATTAAAAGTTAGGAAAATATTTAAAACATTTGAAAATTACCAAAACATGAATTAAGATTCTAAAAATTACCAAAAAAATATTTTAAAAATAAGGAAAATCCTAAAAAAATAAATCCAGAAAATAAATTTAAAAATACTAATAATTACAGAAAAAATTTAAAAATATGGAAAATACTAAAAAATATATAAAAATCAGGAAAAAAACTAAAAAAACAAGTATGACATGACAAAAACAGTTAAAACGTAAAAGGAAAATATAATTAATAATACTGAATATTGCCAAAAATCATTTGAAATTAGGAAAAATGCAAAAAAAAAAAACTATTTAAAATTATGGAAAAGACTAGAGACCTTTCTAAAATATATGGAAATTTGAATAAAAATATTTAAAACATTTGAAAATTACAAAAAATGAATGAAAATTCTAAAAATTACCAAAAAATATTTTAAAATTTTGTAAAATACTAAAAAAACTTTAAATTCAGAGAAAATATTAAAAATACTAATAATTAAGGGGAAAAAATTGAAAAAACTGAAAAATATTTAAAAATATGGAAATTACTAACAAATATATAAAAATTCGGAAAATACTAAGAAACTATAAAAAAAAAAGGGTATGAAATGACCAAAAACAGTTATAACAATACGTAAAACTCAATAAAAAACCTGAAATTACACACTAAAACAAAATTTCAAAAACACTTAACAAGTTTACACAAATATTAAAAAAATATACAAAATATGGAAGCTTATAGAAGAAAACATTTGCGAAGTCAGACGTATAATAAATACTAGTGAACCGCCGACAGGTGCCGATTTGCCGTGAGCCGTTAGCCAGGTGGGCGTTAGGCGTGAAGGCGTACAGGCAGGAAACGGGTCAACCGCCAAAATAGTGGATTGAGGTGCGACACATAAAGAGAGAGTTTTAGGAGGCCGAGACCGGAGAAGAATAGTATCAAGGCTGAAGAGACAAAGGGAAGAAGATAAAGATATTGCAGACCAGAAGGAAAGTATAACTCGAAGCAAACCCTTAACTATTTTTACATATTATTGTTTTAAAAAGAATCTTATATGAGCTTACAAATCACTAAAGACTTTTTAGAATTTGTTAATCAAACAAGTTTAGAATTAGCTAGAGAAATTCAAGACTTGACTCTTACAGACACTAAAGATAAAGAACTAATAGATACTGCTTTAGTATACGTAGGTGGTACTTTTAAATATATATAGACCAGATCATTGAGTGGTTGGGAAGAGAAGTACCTAGAATTGAAATAATTAGAACCGGGATCCGAGATCTCTTTAGACAAAAATTAAGAACTGAAGATTTTGTAGAAGAATTATCAAGACCTGAAAAATATCAAGAATACACTAGGATACTTGAAGACAACATAGACGTATTAAAATTTGTTAGACGTAAAAGGTTAGCTGAAACAAATGCTACTTTAATTAGAGCCGGAGGAATCCGTCCTCTCCTTAAAAACAGAGAGACAGCTGCCCCTAGAACATACCGTAGATTTTTGTCATCTTATGGTGATAATAATTTAGACGAATTTATAGATAACGATATAATTGATATTATTAATCAAATATATAAAGAAACTAGACAGATAAACCCACGATACCGTATAGGGTATTTAAGACTAGAATATTTTCCATCAAAACCTCTTCCAAATTCTAGACTTCCTGAAGAAATTATTTATATAGATAATCCTCGCTATACGATAGTGACGGAAGAAGCCTGAGAAGTAGCAGTAGCAGTAGTCCTGAGACTTCTACAATTAGACTTCCAGATTAATTAAGTTTAAAAAAAAGCTTAAAAGACTTTAGAAATCATTGGGGTAGAAAATTCTATTTCTTAAAACTTTAGAAAAAGACGAAAACATATAAAGACAAAGGTGGTCCCTAGGTAAGTTTTGGAGTGTAGCTAGTCCGCATACTTGGTCCGCACTAGATCCTCTCTCTCTCTCTCTCTCTCTCTTTATATATATATATATATAAGAGAAGGCTCACCTACATCATGCTCTATACATCACCCATGCATCATGCCTAATTCTGGGCCCTAAAAAACTTTTTTTTCAAATTTTATATTTTTTCCTTGAAATTAACCTTCCAATCAACCCATATGCAAAAAATTAGGTCAAAATACATTTTTTAGCTATTTTTAAAAAATCCGTAAAAACCTACAAAAAATACCTTATTTATAAGGGTCTGCGCCAGCAATTTTTTGTGAATTTTTTAAAAATAGCTACAAAATGTATTTTGACCTAATTTTTTGCATATGGGTTTATTGGAAGGTTAATTTCAAGGAAAAAATATAAAATTTGAAAAAAACGTTATCAAGGGCCTAGAATTAGGTGTGATGTACGGTGTGATGTATAGAGCATGATGTAGGTGAGCCTTCCTCTCTCTCTCTCTCTCTCTCTCTCTATATATATATATATATATATTTATTTATTTATTTATGTGTGTGTGTGCGCGTGTGTGTGTGTGCGCGCACATTTAATAAATAAAAATTGGGATGAAAAGAGAACAAAAAAATACTTGTTTTTTAAATAAATAAAGATATGGAACGAAAAAGATGACAACAAAAAACACTTTTTTCCCTAATATATAAATTGGGGTAAAAACTAGACAAAAAAAATAGTTTCTTATTTTTTTAATAAATAAGAACAGGGATGAAAAAGAGAACAATATAAAAACATTTTTTTCTTTTTTAATACATACAAATTTGGATGAAAAAGGAGAAAATAAACAGTTTTTTTAGCTAATAAATAAAATTTGGGAGGAAATAGAGAACTAAAGCACAATTTTTTTTAATAAATAAGAACTAGGGTGGAAAGTAAACAAACAAAAATATTTTATTATTTAGGAATAATTACACTTGATCCCCCTAAACTTTGATCCCCTTTTCACTTCACCACATGAAATTTCAATTTATGTACTTAACCCCCCAAATTTTTAAATGACTTTGAGTAACCCTCTGCCGTTAATACTCTTAACTTTTTGGAGGGAAAAGTGGGTCATGTGCATGGCACATGACGAGAAATGAGAGCATTTTCGTCCATTCATAATAAAATTAAAAGTTAGGAAAATATTTAAAACATTTGAAAATTACCAAAACATGAATTAAGATTCTAAAAATTACCAAAAAAATATTTTAAAAATAAGGAAAATCCTAAAAAAATAAATCCAGAAAATAAATTTAAAAATACTAATAATTACAGAAAAAATTTAAAAATATGGAAAATACTAAAAAATATATAAAAATCAGGAAAAAAACTAAAAAAACAAGTATGATATGACAAAAACAGTTAAAACGTAAAAGGAAAATATAATTAATAATACTGAATATTGCCAAAAATCATTTGAAATTAGGAAAAATGCAAAAAAAAAAACTATTTAAAATTATGGAAAAGACTAGAGACCTTTCTAAAATATATGGAAATTTGAATAAAAATATTTAAAACATTTGAAAATTACAAAAAATGAATGAAAATTCTAAAAATTACCAAAAAATATTTTAAAATTTTGTAAAATACTAAAAAAACTTTAAATTCAGAGAAAATATTAAAAATACTAATAATTACGGGGAAAAAATTGAAAAAACTGAAAAATATTTAAAAATATGGAAATTACTAACAAATATATAAAAATTCGGAAAATACTAAGAAACTATAAAAAAAAAAGGGTATGAAATGACCAAAAACAGTTATAACAATACGTAAAACTCAATAAAAAACCTGAAATTACACACTAAAACAAAATTTCAAAAACACTTAACAAGTTTACACAAATATTAAAAAAATATACAAAATATGGAAGCTTATAGAAGAAAACATTTTCGAAGTCAGACGTATAATAAATAAAACATTTAAAAAATCCAAAAAATGCCGAAAATATAGAAAAATAGTTTCAGCAAAAAAACTTTCCAACCTTGAATTAAAAAAAAAAAAAAATTTCCACACAAAAAAAGAGAAATTCCCCCCCCCCCCCCCCCCCCAAAAGGTTCCATGCTGAATCTCAAACCTTGATAAACAAAAAATACGGATCTATATAATCCAAAGAAAAATAGATTCCAACCTTGATAAATAAATAAAAAAATTCCAAAAAAAAAAAATCTCAAATCTCAAACCCACATCCTCCAAATCTTAAATCGAGAGAGATGTGTTCGTACTTTAAAAGAAATCTTAGATATTACTAATCTTTTATGTTTTGGCATTACATTTTTTGTCATACGGTAATGTATCTCTATTTTTTTTTATAGAGAATTAAGGTAAAGGTCACGTTCCTTCCTATATTTGGATTTTTAGGACAATGCTTTTCAACTCTATAAATCTAGTTCCTGTGGTACACTAGCATTTATAAATCTAGTCCCTGTGGTACAATACCTTTATTTTTTTGGTCCGCACCAGCGGCACTATTTTTCACCATTTTTCATGGTAATTATAGTACAAGGACTAAATTTATAAAATTATATGGAGTGTTCTATTTTTATACACGTTGACCACTATAAGGACCTTTTCCCAAACCCCCATTTTTTATCTATTAATATATGTCATTGATAGCTTTATTGTTTAAGGCGGCATCTATTAATATATGTCATTGATAGCTTTATTGTTTAAGGCGGCATTCAAATTTGATTGATGCGGAGTTGCTGATCAATTACATAAATAATTTAGTAGGTTAACAAATGAAGACAGAGTTGGTTGTTTTGATTCCTTCAATTTGATGCAGATGCATTGAGACTTTAGTGGCCCACTTAACCATTCTTCTAGAGTGAATGGGTAAAAAATCTTATTTGCGTCCATGATTCAAAAGCTTCATAAAGAAGATGGAGAGAGCTCTACAGTTCAAGTAATGTAGTTCAGAAGAGGCCTCACGGTAGTACTTTCATGTAGACTCTAATAACTTTGGATGAATTGTATGGATGGTGATACTTTAATTTCATGCCTCACAATTTGTTCAATGCCATTGATGTCTGACAGTAATTTAACAATATAAAATTAGTAATATATTTGCAATTATCCTTCTCCCTTCATCCTTGATTTTCTCTTGTGGGTTGTGGGTTCGTATGACAAAATATTAAAAAAAATGATGTCCCTTTTCTTATTGGGTAATGATACTCTTACCGGTACTTAGTACCGGTTTAGTACCAAATGCGCTTTAATTGATTGTACATTGGTAGGACCCACAGCATTCCCTGGCGGGACCCACACCATAGTACCAACAAATAAAGCACAATCGGTACTAACCCGGTGCTAACACCCGGTGTATATAACATTTTCCTTTCTTATTTTCTTTGTGGTTGTACCTTCTCTTTCCGGTTATTTTAGGATTTAATGGATGTAAAGGTGATAGAGCTGTCAACGGGTCGTGTTAATGGGTTAACGGGTCGTGTTAACGGGTTAACGGGTGAAAACACCCTTAAGCCGTACACGACCCGTTAAGACTAACGGGTCAAATGATAATACCCAAACACGACCCGTTAATATTAACGGGTACACGACCCGAACCGTTAACACCCGTTAATATTAACGGGTCTAAACGGGTAACGGGTTGGGTGACCCGTTAATACCCATTAATACCCGTTAGTACCCATTAATACCCGTTAGTACTCGTTAATACCCATTAGTACCAGTTAATACCCGTGTAATATTGGTTCGGGTCACACGACCCAATAAAACCCGTTACCACTAACGGGTGATAATG
Source organism: Sambucus nigra (assembly GCA_949130495.1). Lineage (NCBI taxonomy): Eukaryota > Viridiplantae > Streptophyta > Magnoliopsida > Dipsacales > Adoxaceae > Sambucus > Sambucus nigra. The sequence goes on from OX422212.1 coordinate 502,894,428, forward strand.
GGTATAAACGGGTTTAATCGTGTAAGAGTACAAACCCAAACACGACCCGTTATGATAACGGATCTACCGTGTTGACCCGTTAATGACCCAAACCCGATAAGACTAAACCCATTAACTTATAATTTCGTGTCATATCGTGTCGTGTTATCATGTCGTGCCTCATTTTGTCAGGCATAGATGATATGCACTAATTTTATCTCAGAAATTTTTCCCTACAAAATTCTGTGTTATTTAATTCTTTTCCTCCATGCAGGTAACTGGATAGGTATTTACCATTTATTAAATGATGTGATCAATCATTAGGAGGCTCTTTCTCTTTTTAATATTAACTTCTCAGAATTTATGATTTACCATTATTTAGGATATTGATACTAATATTTCGAGTGTGTGTGATTGCCATGGTTTAGGATAGGGATACTAATAGGTTATGTTTTAAGGTTAATAAAATTTAAAGCTACAAACTGTGTCATAAAACTAATTTTGGATGTCACTTATGAAGATCATAAGAAATGGTGCACTTGCATGAAGTAAATGGGGTAAAAAAAATGATCTAAAAACGTATTTTTTAAAAATACATTTTATTTTAGATTAATTTGATAGTGTTTTTTTTTATTAAATATGCATAATAGATTGTAAATAAATTAAAATACACTCAAGTGGGTTGTTTTTTTTAATTCTCTTATTTACATTTTCTCTCCGTAATTTATAGGGAATGGCTATGAGGTTGCTTAATTTATATTTTGTTCATTTTCTTATATGTGTTGTATATTTTTTTTCTATCCACGCTCACTTTTTTGGTTTTGTTCAGCTAAGGAACGATGGACAGATGGAGGACAATATTCATGGGTGGATGATGATGACCTGATTATTTTTGTTATTTTAATTGTTGTATTCTCTTTTTTCTTCCTTTAAATAGTTTTAATATGCCTGCGCATCGCGCGGATTACATACTAGTATATATATAATGACTTTATATATGTAGTAAATGAGTGCGTATTAATTACATTAGTCTTTAATGTTTGTACATATATAAAATGTCAAGATATTTACAAAAGACTAGAAAAAAAGGATGTAATGTGTCTTGTTTTGAACCATGTTTGGCTTGAGCAGGAAAAAAATTTCACAAAAAAGTTGAAAAACACCCATCACCTGATCAACAACTAGCAAAAAAATTCAGGATGCAAAAAAAATGAGCATATGGGTAGCAAAAAAACATTTGTTATGACAAATTGTTAAAATCAAATGGAGCCTAAGATCATCTCCAATGCATGTGTGCATTTTACTCAAAATACTCAACTGCATTTTTTTATTCTCCACCCCAATATTTAATTTTCTCCAAGGTAGTAAGCAAAAATGTGATCTCACGACAAGTGATGTACCGTGGGAAGAGTGGGATTTTTTTAAAACAAATAAAAAAGGCCTAAGGATGCTTAAAAAAAGAAAAAAATCATGACAAGTGCCGCGGGAGCCTAGTTTTGCCACATCCAAGTTAGTAAAATTTGTTGCATTTTGCCACTTTGGAACAGACCCCGCAGTTTTATGAATATTAAATTGAAGTTATATTTATTTAATTGAAATTGTGGGAATTATTTTTCGGATGGAATAATTGTTTGTTGGAACACAAGGCCCCCAATTTTAAAATCTTTTACTACAAAGAGTAAGTTTCCTTGTTAAATATGCGCGGAAGCGTGAGATGGTTCAAATTAAACAAATTAACAAATTTTAATATCTTTTCAAATTAAAATTAAAACCAAGTGAAATATGATTAAACACACACACAATTTTAATTTCACTTAAACACAATTAATTTAACCCAAGTCCTAGAAATTTGCCTAAGTCATATTTTCAATATTACTCAATTAGGGTAAACCAATTTTATCAAATTAAGTGATGACTTGAATTAAATTAACATTTACCCAAATTAATTTAGCACCAAATTAAACATAAGTAGTGATTAAACCAAATTTTATCTTTTTACCTAAGTATGCGTTCTAGGTGAGTATTGCAAAAGATAAAATAAACAATGAATCACTACACCGCGATGTACGAGGAAAAACCCACAACGAAAAAAAACCTCGGACGACCCTAGCCTCAAATCCACTAAGTACGGAATTTACAATTACAAGCAAGATGATTTACAACACTCGACTCGACTCCTTCAAGTCCCGACGCGTTTTCTTGTAACTACCTCTGCCTAGAGAATAACCACGGAGCTCCACCGCGGTCTCAGAATCCACCGATCAGACTTTTTCTGGTCACCGCCACTCGAACAAGGAGTTTTTCTCCAAGTGGGTAAGTCACAGCAAACAATCTTCTTCTTTGAGGGATTTAGAAGTAAATCCAAACAATCTATTCAATGCGGTAGAGAAAAAATCGGTGCCAAACTTCAAGCAAAGTATATATATAAAGGAACTTGGATAAACAAACTTTGGGTGAAAACAAAAGTGTTTTATAAATTTTTCTTCGAAAAATATACACTTAAACAATGAAATTTTCTTTAGAAAGATGAACACTCAAAAACTCTCTTTAGGAGTTGGAATAGTCTAAAAAATTAAGTTCAAAAACTTGGTTCCCGCACTTAGTTATTCAGGTAAAAAGTTAGTGGGAAAAGAAGTGGGAAACAGGGACAAAACTGCTCAAATTGCCAAATAAACTGTTCCCGCCAAATCTTGTTTGAACGAGATTTTCGTTCGAACGAAGTCTGGTTCGAACGAGTCTTCTAACGAGGTTCCAGTGTATAAAAAATTGAACTCGTTAGAAATCTCGTTGGAATTCTCGTTCGAACAACATTCTCGTTCGAATGACAATTCGAACGACATTCCAGTGGCCAATAGGGGAACTCGTTGGCAAACCTCATTCGAACGACATTCTCGTTCGAACGAAAAACTTGTTCAAATGACAATATCGAACGAACTTCCAGAAAGTTGAAAATTCTATTTTTAGCCCAGAAACTTTATATACTTTATTTTAAAGTTTTAATAGAATCTTTCTGAAAATAAAACAACAGTTTTGAAATAAAAATTCACCCAATAAAAATGTTCAAAGCTCTTATAAATATTTACAATGCATTCATACCATAGGAGTAAACGGAACACATGTTGTTGACGTAGAAACGAGGCACATTAAACTCGGCATTTTGACGCAACTTTAAACTTGACCACTACGTCTTCAACTTTAGTATGTCATAGGCTTGAAGGATGGTCAATAACTCTATCATATGACTCAAACGTTTTTGTCCGGAATTGAGCCAAAACTACAAATGACTCAATTGGAAATTTGTGTCCTTACCTTTGGCTATTCCGGGACAAAAACAAAACAAAATCCAAAAGGGCCGTCAAGCTCTACTAGACTTATAAAAATGTCCCACCCAAAATAAAAATACAATGCTTGACTCAAACAACTCAAGGATCAATATCTTTGCCGTTGAAAGTCGCCATTTAGAAGAATTCCTGCACACTTAAGAAAACTATCAAACGCATAGGGAATATCGAAATATTACATGCAATTAAAATAAGTACTCCACCTAAATTAATTCTCACCTTTATCAAACAAATGACCTACTTAGAAATATGTCTCCCCCTAAGATAAATCTCCCCCAAACTAAGATACGATTATAATAGGAATAGATACCATTTCTCCCCCTATCATTCTCCCCCTTTTTGTTCAGGAATAGACAAAGGCTAAAGAATCAAACATTAACTTATCTTCCCCAATTAAAGCATATACACCCTCTAAACTAAACAATGGATAAATAATATGGGATAACAAGCTAAACATGAAATTGTGTATAATCGGTAACAAAATCATAACTAATCCAACAAATAAGAATGGATACCAACTTGGATGCAAGAAAATGATTCCAATATGATACATAAAGTATTAAGCATTGTGATATCAACAAATAATGCAACAAGATAGATACCAATTATGAATTAAAGCTTAGATGGACTATAAAGAAAGGCAAAGATCAAATAAAAATATCATATATATACATACTCTATGTATACCAAAGATGCACACGCACATATATATAGATATAAACACAAAAATGACACAAAATAAGATAAGCTTTTCACACTCGTGTGGCAAAAATGTGTCATATAGAACGAAAGTGTTGGGGTGTGAACTAGTAACAATTAAATTTGACCCAATCACTTATAACAAGTTCAAGGAGTTCTCAATTGATTGAAAACTTCATCACATTTGTATATAACCTCATATAACAATATAAATTGAACTCAATTAACAAACATACACAATGCATACAAGCCTAGCATGTTGATGATTCTACAAACCAATAGAGTCATGACATTGAAAGCGCAACTAGGATAAACGGACATTGTGCAAACCGTTGATATATCATCCAAACTCCCTTAATAAGCATATATATTTGAATGAATATATCAAACAAAAATAGGCATTGGCAATTATTTTTCTTTTTAATGCTATAATTCTATTTTTAGGCCTTTGGACCACGTATTTCTTTTAGATCCAAGCAAATGGTGGCTTACTATTCGCAAAGGATAATAATTCCTTTCGGATCCCTTCCCCGTGCACAATTATATATAATATTTTTTATTCTCACAACTCTCACGTGCAACGGATTTTGACATGCACTAGTCCTCCTAGGTCACAAGTATGTAGATGACAAGATTGGTAGGAGAACATCTCACAAAGCTCAAATATAACATGTGAAGTTAAGGTTAAAAAAACTCGTACATGTGTGAGTAGAGGCATATAAAAATAGAATCCATTTAAATCAACACAAAATACAACTACTCCATGTAAACATGGTAAAGACCATTTTAAGGATTGAGAGTCTTAACCAAAAGTTCTAGCCACATGGGAGTGTAAAAGATGGGATTCAAACACAAGTATATGCCACATAAAGTGTGTCAAACTAAAGTACACACAAAATAAAAATCTTTTTGAGTTTTTGAAATTTTTAACCAAAAATAAAAATATATACTCAGAAGACACAAAAAAAAAATAATTTGAAATTTTCATTAAGCTTAAATTTCTAGGAGATAGAAACCCAAATGATAAACAAAAATCTTTTTGTACTTTTCATTTAATGCAAACTAAAATGAAAGAATAAAATACAAAAGATAAACAAGTCATGATTTCTAGCATGAGATATGAAATAAAGCAATGACTAGAAAATGACTAAACATGCATACACCTAGCAATGATATATAATATGAAGCACAAAAGGCTAGAGTATGCAAACAAAACTAACACATTCAACCTTTAAATTTAGCAATCATGTGAAAGCAAATGAGAATCAACATATCTAATATTTAGCGCGTATACAAATGATTTCCGAACCCATATAGATGTATATTTAAAATGATGGGATTTGGAAACTAATGAAATGCTAGATATACACTTCTTAGGACTTCTTTTAAGATCAAAACAAAAAGACCTAAGGTGACCTTTCCTACCACAATGCAAGCATGTGAAAACACGAGGAATGATACCTACGGTGTGACATTTTCTAAAGTCCTTGGATAAAGTCGACCCTCTAAAACAAACAATAGTCTTAGCTTTAGAAACAAAAGTATTTGAACAAGATGAGATAGAACCATTATCAGAACTACTCGAGTCTTGTAAATCATTTTTCATTTTTAAAATTTTGGACTCAAGTAATAAATTAGACTCCTCAAATTTACGGGACTCCTTATTTAAATTTTCTATAACTCCTAGAAGGTTATCACGCTCCCCCTCAATGTGAGAAAACTTGTCCCTAAGAGTCTTTTCTCAACAATCACTCTCTTTCTTGGACTTTTTTAAAATATTAAAATTATAATTTATGTCCTTAAGCTTTTCACGAAAAATATCTTTTTGAGATAGCGAGGTTTGCAAAAATTTAACTTTAGCTTTAAAACAAGAATTTTCATTTTCAAGAAATTTAATTATTTTCGCAAATCTCACATTTAATTCTCTTAAATTTTCATTACACTTATTAAGCCCATTATATTCCTCTCGAATAACAAAAATTTCATTATCATTAGAAATTGACAAATTATCATTAAGACGTCCCATCGAGAGATACAAAAAAAATGAGAGTGAGTAACAAAAATGAACCACCTAAAAATGCAAGGAGCACAAAAATTGTAAAAGTCAAAAAACGGATCTTTGACGCGATAAATTAGCACTCCGGCTCTGATACCACTTGTTGGAACACAAGGCCCCCAATTTTAAAATCTTTTACTATAAAGAGTAGATTTCCTTGTTAAATATGTGCGGAAGCGTGAGATGGTTCAAATTAAATAAATTAACAAATTTTAATTTCTTTTCAAATTAAAATTAAAACCAAGTGAAAAATGATGAAACACAAACACAATTTTAATTTCACTTAAACACAATTAATTTAACCCAAGTCCTAGAAATTTGCCTAAGTCATATTTTCAATATTACTCAATTAGGCCAAACCAATTTTATCAAATTAAGTGATGACTTGAATTAAATTAACATTTACCCAAATTAATTTAGCACCAAATTAATCATAAGTAGTGATTAAATCAAATTTTATCTTTTTACCTAAGCATGCGTTCTAAGTGAGTATTGCAAAAGATAAAATAAACAATGAATCACTACGCTGCGATGTACGAGGAAAAACCCACAACGGAAAAAAACCTCGAACGACCCTAGCCTCAAATTCACTAAGTACAAAATTTACAATTACAAGAAAGATGACTTACAACACTCGACTCGACTCCTTCAAGCCCTGACGCGTATTCTTGTAACTACCTCTGCCTAGCGAATAATCACGGAGCTCCACCGTGGTCTCAGAATCCACTGATTAGACTTTTTCTGGTCACTGCCACCTGAACAAGGAGCCTTTCTCCAAGTGGGTAAGTCACAACAAACAATCTTCTTCTTTGAGGGATTTAGAAGTAAATCCAAACAACCTCTTCAATGCAGTAGAGAAAAAATCGATGCCAAACTCCAAGCAAAGTATATATAGAGGAACTTGAATAAACAAACTTTGGGTGAAAACAAAAGTGTTTTATAAATTTTTCTTAGAAAAATATACACTTAAACAATGAACTTTTCTTTGGAAAGATGAACACTCAAAAACTCTCTCTAGGAGTTGGAATAGTATGAAAAGTTAAGTTGAAAAACTTGGTTCCCGCACTTAGTTATTCAGGTAAAAAGTTAGTGGGAAAAGAAGTGGGAAACAGGGACAAAACTGCTCAAACTGCCAAATAAACTGTTCCCGCCAAATCTTGTTCGAACGAGATTTTCGTTCAAACGAAGTCTCGTTCGAACGAGACTTCTAACGAGGTTCCAGCGTATAAAAATTTGAGCTCGTTAGAAATCTCCTTGAAATTCTCGTTCGAACAACATTCTCGTTCGAACGATATTCCAGTGGCCAATAGGGGAACTCGTTGGCAAACCTCGTTCAAACGACAGTATCGAACGAACTTCCAGAAAGTTAAAAATCCTATTTTTAGCCCAGAAACTTTATATACTTTATTTTAAAGTTTTAATAAAATCTTTCTGAAAATAAAACAACGGTTTTGAAATAAAAATTCACCCAATAAAAATGTTTCAAGCTCCTATATATATATATATTTACAATGCATTCATACCTTAGGAGTAAACGGAACACTTGTTGTTGACGTAGAAACGAGACACATTAAACTCGGCATTTTGACGAAGCTTTAAACTTGGCCGCTACGTCTTCAACTTTAGTATGTCATAGGCTTGAAGGATGGTCAATAACTCTATCCTATGACTCAAACGTTTTTGTCCGGAATTGAGCCAAAACTACAAAGGACTCAATTGGAAATTTGTGTCCTTACATTGCATTTATCTTTAAATTTAACATGATAATTAAACGAGTATGTTTAGTTATATTAGAGTATTAAATTTAAATATAATATTTCATAGATGGGATACAAGTGTTATGATTTTTATGCTATGATAGTATAGTGAAGATAGTCGTGAATAAATTGATAGCTTGTTGATTTAATTGAGTCGTATTACTGATATACATATAAGATAATGATGGAACATACAAATAAAGGTATAAAGTATTTATAGAATTTTTAATGTGATTAGATGACTTAATTATGCACTTGAAATGTTTAAAATTGCACCTATGGGTTGGGTAGGACCTTGGGTAGAGTTTGGGGTCAAACCGAGAATGGATAGAGATCTTTTCAAGGGATTTGGTTTTGGCCCATTGGGAAACTATGAATTTAACCCAATTAAATGATATTTAAAAGAGGTTAGATTTGCCCTACGGTTCCATAATTAACCCACACCACTTTTGGAGGCCACACAGCTTGGGAAAGAGGAAGAATCACCCTACGTTCTTGAGGTTGAAGATGAGATGAGACTTGTATACTCTAAGGTTATTGAAAATCTTTGATTTAATTGTTGTTGTTTGAGAATGATTTGGATGAGAAATATTGTTTAGAACGTTTCCATTAGATGTTAGACCTCATTACCATATCATAAATTAGTTTGTTGAATCAGTAGAACAAAGTTTGATGCATTAAGAATTGATTTGAAAGATCACATCTTAGAAGAATACATGTTCTCGGCTTACTGGGAGAACCGAATCGATTCAACCTCCTTACTGAATTGATTTGATACACCTACTTATAGATCTTTTCGTTACGATCGCGTGGGCACCGACCTCGTATTTTTTTTATTAGTTATGATTTTTCTACGAAAGGGTGCGCGAGATATTTTTTTGTTAAAGTGAGGGATAAAGACTTATTCCAAGATATTAATGATATTGATATGAACTTATATATGTAGTTAAACTGGGATGGGTTCGTGATATACCGATAACTTAAAGTACAAGTTAACTATACGAACAAGATGATTTACGTGGAATTCTGAATTAAAGCTATATGAAATAAATATCTTAAAAGGCCGCGATGTACCTAAATGATTGGGTAATTTTGGTACGGTCCCATAAATGATAAGACCCTAAAAGATATGATGATAATTTTATGATTTAAAACCGAATAAGTTTAAATAAAACAATTACTTATTAGAAATACGTCGAATGCTTGAGAATATAATTAATTGTTAGCCCTCTGAAATTATTACCGTGTAAGGATACCAAGTAGAAATGTATCCTAAGCCTAGTGGGCTAAGTCATGATGGTTAGCATCGGTTGCGATACTAGTTGGGGTGAAATTACTTTGTTCAAATCAGTGAATCTCTTATATATGTACATATCACCCTTATTCACTTTAGTTGACTCCTTATATATGTACATACAAACCTTATCGTAAAGCTAATAAGAAGTGAATAATTATTAATATTTTAGAAGGATTTAATTATAAGCCAAGAGGGGAACATGCTGAAATCATGAAATATTTTGCGAAGGTAAATTTAGGGATAACTATACCTATATATTATGGAGAAATAAATGATGAAGTAAATGTGATTATTAATTCTAGGAGGAAAAATACATGACTTATTATTTAATTGGGGTATTGTCGTAGGATAAAGACTTAATACAAGTCAACTGACTAATATGTTATAGTTAAACTGAGAAGGCTATATTAATACGGGTGGATATTACTTGAGTGAAAGTGGTTGCTTATACAATTTCGATGATAGTATGTGTTATACTATTTTGTTGGGATATACCTAGGTTTACAAACCATCCTATCGGTTGGGGTGCGTGCGTTCGAGATCGGAACACACGTCGACATAGGTGGGCTAGGCATACTGTTAGATCATATTATAGTTACTTTGTAGCAGTGCCACTTATGAGAGGTAGGTGTAGATGCTCGGATCTTTTGTCATCACTGTGTATGGTGATGATGCTAGAATTAGCACCACCAGATAAGGTGTTTTTAAGCTCAATCTAAGAACAACAATGGCAGTATAGTTATGTAAAAGGTAAGAGAATGAGATGAGGAGAAGAGGAGAGAGCACCAGGATATAAGTGGTTCAACCTAAATTGGCCTACGTCCACTGTGTGTGTGAATAACCTCACTGTAATAAGGCACTGATGGCCATGGATACAATCTCTCAAGCTCTCTCTCTACTGTGTATCTAGACAGGGTTTCAGCTAGGGTTGTATTATTTGGATCCTTTGCAAGGTAGAGGATGACCTCTATATATAGTACATAGGGGGTGTAATGTACCCCCCATGCATGTAATGTGCATGTGTGTGTTTGCCTCACCAATATGGGAAAGCCATCTGTCACTGTCACATGTAGAGAATGATGATGAAATATTCTCCCCACGTGTGGGGAATAATCTTGTTATAACTGATATGTGTCCACGTGCCCTTATCCAAATGTCAACAGATGCTCGGCTACCGTGCTTGGTTCATGACCTCGGCCAGGGAGAGGCCGAGGTTAACAAGTCTAGTTGCTCGTTCAATTCAAGATGAGCCATAGGGGCCTCGACTTAATCCTAGCCGAGACAATGGACAAGGTTGGCCTGAGCCGAGGTTGAGCTGGTGTGTGGAGCATTAACTGATATCTTGATGATGATGACTGGTAAAAAGGCTTCTTACGAGCTCGGCCTACATCTGACCGATGTTACCATTCCCAGGTATACGAGAGTGCTGCTGATCCTTGTGATGTGTGCAATGTCCCTTCAAGAGGCTGGTGGTAGTGTCGGCCTGGGCCGACCTTGCTATGGCCGAGGGCTGATGCCGCATGCCCAAGGCTTGTCCAGTGTCGGCCATGATCTCGGCCGAGGTTGGTGTCTCCGAGCTGAGGTCACACTTGGGGCATATCAATCACCCCCCAGCCCTTAGTTACATGTGAGAGAAGGTGACTGTGGGATTTACACATCTCCGAGGCCTTTCTAATATGAGCCAATGTTTGTTTGACACCTGTCTAATATTGAAGTGTGGCTTGCTTGGCAAGCGTGTGCTATCAGCCGCCTTTGGGGATCCCAAGGCAATGATGAGCCTTGGGAATCGCGCCTGGATATTTAAGGGTTTTGAACCCTCATTTTTCCCTCCATACTCAATTCTCTCTCCTGCACAATTGCACTCCAACGATTTCTCTCTCTAAAGGCGCTTTTCACGATTCCTCCGTAGAGATCTTTGGTGGTGCTTTCTCAAGTTTTCTTCGCTTTCCCTTATCGTTTCATCTTCAGGTATCTTCTTCCTCTCATTTGCCTCCATTTTCTCTACTTTTTCCTTTCTATTTGTGTTTTCCAGTGAGATTCTGAGTTTTCTGGTGAGTCCACCATAGTTTCAGGCGAACTGTTCTTGTTAGGTTTGGGTAATTTGATCTTTAGACACCTTTATTTTATTAGCCAATCTTGTTTGTAGTTTATGAAGTCTCCCCAAGTGTAGTGTCTGTCTATGATGCTCAGACCCCTATACCAACTTCTTAAGGAGTTCCCCTCCCTTAGGGATAAGACTTTAGAAAAAATTAGACAAATAAAAAGAGCACAGGAGGAGGCTCGTAGGTCACAAGAATTCCCTATTAGACCCATATTTCCACCACCCCTGAAGGTGATATATCCTGATCCCTCGGAGTCTTTCAATCAGGCAGAGGTTCCTATCGATCCTATACCAATGTGTGAGTCTGAGTCTTCCACCTCAGACCCCATGTCCGTGGATTCCTTCCAGGAGACCATGGACTTCTCAATTCGGGAAGATCAGGCCCCTGATCAGGCCGAGGTCTCCAGCCGGGCCTCATCTCATAATAACTCGAGCACCTCGACCTCTTCTTCAGAGGTTGAGATTGTTAAGCCGAGTGTGGCCATTCCACCACCACTTGACGCCGTTCCTCTATCGGCCTTCACCGGTGTCGGGTTCGCTCAAAGGTTCCCGTGTAACCCATCAACATCTGCTCCGACCGACGTTGAGCTAGATGATGATGACGTTGAAAGTGATGTCGATGTCTCTGAGGCGGCCGAGATCGAGAGTACTGTAACTTAGGTAGACCTCCTTTGCTTCAGATATCTGTACTCCATTAGTCCCTCCATAAAGCTAAGAATACCTCTGAGGGAAGAGAGGTCTTATCATGGTCGAGATGGTGAGATCTGCTTATACGAGCAGATGTTCAAGTTGGGGTTTCCTCTGCCCATCCATCCCATTATCAAATCTATCCTTTCCTATATCAATTTGGCCCCCTCTCAACTATCCCCTAATGCTTGGAGGGTCATAATAGGGTCCATAGTCTTATGGAAGGCTGTCCACCACTCAGACCTCCCAGTTCAGGTTTTTGTAGGTTGCTATGTCCCTTCCTCAGCCAAAAATCATCCGAGCTACTATCATTTTGTAGCTCGGAAGCCTGAAAAAAAGATGCTTCAAATAACTCAGACTTCCAACGATAACTGGAAGCCTCGATACTTTTTTGCTTCTGGACCATGGGAATTTGGCCCATATGCTCCCTCGTCCATTCTAGAGCCGAGGATTCCCCTGAGGTGGGGTAAGGTCACAATGTCTGCCAGAGCCGACCCTGGCCTGAGCCCGTAAAACCTTCAGAAGGTGAAAGCCCTTCAAGATCAGGGGATACATGGTCTGTTCGTTAGGTTCGAACACTTGATGACCCCCCACTACCTCTCAGAGACAGGTCTAGGTGGAAGTCCTCTTTTCGAGCTTGGTAAGCGCTTTCTATTTGAAGTTGAACCTCTGAGTGTATTTATGTCTGATCTTCTAACTCAGATCTATTAATTTTTGCAGAGCACCCAAAGGATATCTCAGACGAACTCTGGGAAATGGCTGCACCTAGTTTGACGAGACTTGCAAAGAAAGCAGGCCTTAATGCTCCTCCCCCAGCTCCCTCTGCCTCAAAGCCCCAAGCCACAAAGAAGAGGGCTTCAACTGAACATGCCCCTGAGGATCAGAGGCAGAAGAAAAAGAGTGTCGATACTGCCATCCCCATCTCTTCAGCAGACGCCTTGTCGGCTCGTCTAGAGCAGTTGAAGATTACTGACAACATCGTCGGCCATAGTCTGCAGGCCCTAGATGCCTTCGGCACTACAATGACCGAGGCCGACAAGCGTTTCTTTCGGGCAATTGATACTCCCTTGCTGGTTGAGTTTGGCATCCGCAGATCCATTCAGGTATGACCCCATATTTCTTTGTAATTTCGAAGTGTAACCTCTGATTTTTCTTTGACTCATTCATGATCACAAAATCTGCAGGGCCTGGAAGCTATGCACCACCTCTCCAATTGGACTCTGAGGAAGTTTCCCCTCATTCAGAAGGGTCAAGAGGATGAGAAGGTCTAAAGTACTTTGAATGCAAAAATTGACCGCCTGAAGTCTGAGTTGGTTGAGTCTGACAAGAAGGTGAAAGGGTTGGAGAGGGACATCTCTCAGCTTAACTAGGACCATGCTGTGGCTCTGAAGGCCAAGGACGATGTTCTACAGCAGAAGGTCAGCTCGGCCATGAAGGCAGCCCTCGATGATGCCTCTGAGGGGATAATAGCCGAGTACAAAAGTTCTAATGAGTTTATGGGCTTTGGATTTGAATACCTCGAGAGAGGTATCAAGGCTACTACCAAGTGGGTGGTTGTCAAAGAGAAGGAGGCTGGCACTTTGAAAGCCTCTAACTTTATAGGACTTGGCTTTATTAATCCTCAGCTTACCCAGGCCCTTCAGGAGGTTGAGGAGGAGGCTGTCGCACCTGCCGAGACTGCCACGTTGGACGTCACAGAGGTCGGAGGGGAAGACCGCCATGATGACGTTGCCGAGGTGACCAATGTCGTCCAGCTTAACCAAACCAAAGACACCAACATTCCTCCTTCAAACCCTTAAAGAGAATCTCTGAATATTTGTTTGTAACCCCTGACATTGTGAAGCTTGTTTGTAATCCCTGAACATTTATAATTTCTGAATGATCATGGTTCTTACTTTTCCATTCTTTGTAACCTCTGAATATTTATAATCTCTGAATGTGTTATTCTCTGAGGGGGATCATCTTCTTTTGTTGAATGTATGTCATGATGTTTTTGCTCTAAAGCTTATGCAATGGTGTTTGCTTAAACTAAATTAGTAGTCTGACCTCAGACCTCGTCACCACTAAATGATGTTATAAGGGTCTGAGGTAATCACCTAAGATGTTATTCTCACAATTAATCTCACCAAATAAATGATGTTAAGGGTCTGAGGTCATCTCATTATGGTGTCTGAGCTCAGACCTCGTCACCACTGAGTGATGTTATAAGGGTCTGAGGTCGTCACCTAAGATGTTATCCTCACAGTTAATCTCACCAAATTAATGATGTCAAGGGTCTGAGGTCATCTCATTATGGTGTCTGAGCTCAGAACTCGTCACCACTGAGTGGTTATAAGGGTCTGAGGTCATCACCTAAGATGTTATCCTCACAGTTAATCTCACCAAATTAATGATGTCAAGGGTCTGAGGTCATCTCATTATGGTGTCTGAGCTGAGACCTCGTCACTACTGAGTGATGTTATAAGGGTCTGAGGTCATCACCTAAGATGTTATCCTCACAGTTAATCTCACCAAATTAATAATGTTAAGGGTCTGAGGTCATCTCATTATGGTGTCTGAGCTCAGACCTCGTCACCACTGAATGATGTTATAAGGGTCTGAGGTCATCACCTAAGATGTTATCCTCACAATTAATCTCACCAAATTAATGATGTTAAGGGTCTGAGGTCATCTCATTATGGTGTCTGAGCTCAGACCTCGTCACCACTGAGTGATGTTATAAGGGTCTGAGGTCATCACCTAAGATGTTATCCTCACAATTAATCTCACCAAATTAATGATGTTAAGGGTTTGAGGTCATCTCATTATGGTGTATGAGCTCAGACCTCGTCACCACCGAGTAATGTTATAAGGGTCTGAGGTCATCACCTAATATGTTACCCTCATAATTTCTGCCATAAGTGCATAATGTAGAAATAATCGTCATGGGGACTGATCTTTTATTAATAACCTCTTCATAATAATATGGTACATTTACATAAAATTCTTTGTAACATCATATGTAATACTTCTTTAGGTGATCAGCATTCCATGGGTTGGCGAAAGGTTCTCCTTCTAGAGTTTCTAGCCTGTAAGTGCCCGGCACAACCTCTTCTGTCACTTTGTAGGGACCGTGCCAGTTTGGGTGGAGTTTGTTTGCTTTCTGTAAGGTCTTCTTTAGCACTAGGTCCCCCACTGCAATGGGTCTTGACTTCACCCTCTGGTTGTAGAATTTCGCTGCCCTCTGTTGGTAGGTTTCTTGTTTGACCTCCGCGTCCTCTCTTCTTTCTTCAATTAGATCTAGGTCTAGCCTCCTCTATTCCCCATTATTATCAGGGTCATAGGTCTAAACCCTATGATTTGGGAGCCCTACTTTCGTTGGTATGATGGCCTCTGAGCCATGTGCCAACATGAACGGGGTTTCTCCTATCGGTGTCCTTGTCGTGGTTCTGTAGGCCCATAACACAACGTAGACCTCTTTAGTCCATCTTCCCTTCGTATCTTCTAACCTCTTCTTGATTCCATCGAGAATTGTTCTGTTTGTGACCTCGGTATGACCGTTTGCCTGAGGTCGGCCAGGAGATGAGAAGAACTGCCTTATTCCCACTCTTAGGCAATACTTTTCTAAAGAGGAGTTCTTGAACTGTGTCCCATTGTCCAAGATGAGAGTGTTTGGGAGGCCATATCTGCATATGATATTCCTCCTAATAAATTGGAAGGTCTTCTGCTCTGTGATCGTTATCATCGGCTCTGCCTCCACCCACTTTGAAAAGTAGTCGATGGCAATTATCAAGAATCTATAATTGTTGGCAGCTCTTGGCAGGGGTCCTACTAAGTCAATTCCCCATACTGCAAATGGCCATGGAGAAGTGATTGACGTCATAGGCTGATGAGGTTGATGAGGGATAGCGGCAAATCTCTGACATTTATCACATTTCCTCACATAGGCTGCAGCGTCATTGGACAGGGTTGGCCACCAGTACCCCTGGGTGACGATTCTTTTGGCCAAGGGTCTTCCCCCTATGTGGCTAGAATAAGTACCCTCATGGACTTCCTGTAAGACTCGTGGAACTTCCGTGGGGTACACACATCTGAGGAGGGGTAGTAGGAATCCTTTCTTGTACAGGACGTCTCCTACTACTGAGAACTTGGCAGCCTTACATCTCAATTTTTGCCTCTCTAACTTGGATTCAGGCAGCTCTCCCTCTCTGATATATCTGACGAGGGGGTCCATCCACGAGTCTCCTAGATTCAAATTGTGACAAGGGTTACATACCTCTTCTTGCTCAATGGTTGCCTTCCCCAAGACCTCGATCGGAATGGTCCTTTTAACATCTGTCTTCGTTACCGAGGCCAACCTCGCCAATGCATCTGCGTGGCTGTTACTTTATCGAGGCACTCTCTTTGAGAACGTATGTGCTTGCGTTCAAATGATAAAATTATACATTGAACACCTTTTAACTCAAACAAACCCTAAACATGCAACAATATGTGATTGAATAAGATAATGAACTAAGCAAGAACATTCAAACACATGCTTGTGAGGAAAAATCCCCCAAAGGGGCAAAGCCATTTATTTTCATTATAATATTATAACTGTACAATTTCGGATTACAATGAAAATACAAGTGACTAAGAATTATCCTCAGGTGTCGGATTCTGTAGTCGGCGGCTGGAGTTATCCCTTTCTAGTAGGGCTGCAATGAAGAAGAAGAACGATCTTCTCCAGAAAGGTATGAACAACAAAAGTGCGTTCCTGGGTTGCAAAGTAATTCACAAGTGTTTGCAAATTTGTGAGAATAAAAAAACCTAGAGTCTTGGTACTCAATAGGTGAAGACTTAGAGTTTTTTGTACTCTAAAAATCGTGTATAAAAGTCTTGGAAAACCACTTCCCGTAGTGGGTTTATAAAGGAATAACACGGCCTAAAAAATCTCTGCACGATCTGTTTGAGATTATCCCAGGTGGACCGATCCGGGTCTGAGGCGGATCGGTCGGGTAGGCGAATCGGTTCTTTTTATTTTAGGCTTCTTCGGTTCGCTTGCGGTCCGGGGTATACTGGATTTCAGCAGGCGGATCGGTCCGGGTATGAGGCGGATCGGTCCGCAGGCGAATCGGTTCTTTTATTCTAGGCGGACCGGTCCAGCCTGTCAGACTTTGATTCCTCTTATTCTTTTGATATTTGGATCCGTTGATGACTGTATGAATTTTGAATTTTTTCAACGGTGTAGCGGCGTGCGACATAACAAATTGATAATAGACAAAAATGTCCTTACAAATATCCCCCTATGTCTATGCCGGTACATACATAAAAACAAGCATTCGAATTATCAAACAACTAAAAATGCCTATACAAATATACCCTTCTATGAACCCAAAACTAGAAAGATACAATTGAATAAGACTTCAACGTTTGCTCTTCAACTCTTCAGGAATCTCAACACTTTTCTCATCAGGGTTTGCAATCCAATGATAATCCATGTAGTACCTACACACATGAGAAAAGACAAAATACCAAGTGACGTATCGAGTTTGAAATGAGATATCAAATGAAGAAAGCATGTTGTATCAAATCTCAAAAACACAAAACTCCCCCAAAATATCTCCCCCTTTTTATGATGTCCCCAAATAGACAAATGAGAGAAATAAAGCAAAATAAGCAAGTGCGGGGTGTCACTAGGATAAAATCATACCATGAATGAACACAAAAACAACCAAGTTGATGATACCGGAAATGAAGTGGTGTGATCAAATTCGATAGGAAAATCAATGCATACAAACATGACATATGTGCACGATGAATATTGGATACTCCTAGCGAATGAACTCAAATGCGTCCTTTGGTGGAAAAGAATGACAATATAAGATATTGACTCAATCAAATCAACAAATCAAAGCTCAAAGTGATTTTCACACCAATAACGTCCAAAATGATTTATGCTTTTTCAGGACTTTCAAGGAAGTGCAAACCCGTTTAAAGATTCTCCAATCAAACTCCCTCAGATATATATTTTGAATAGAGGTATTCTAAATTCTCAAACTTTGGAGAATTGATGGTGAAACCTAAGTGGCCCATATTTGGCATGAAGTGATTGTTATTTCCTTTAAATGTTTTCGGGGTCTTTTAACCTCTTTGGACCTCGGATATTAAAATTCCTCCATTTTTTAGGTCCTTTTTAACGGTGGCTTTTGCACAAAGGATAGATGATTACCTTTCGCAGCCCCTCCCCGTTATACAAAAACACAGTCTCACCAAAACGGTTTTTACATGCATTCCAATCTTGTCAAGTTTTATCGCATATTGTAAGTTGTATAGACAGAATTGAGATGAAAACACTCAAGCCAAAATGAGATAGACAAGTGCAATAATCAAATATAGCAGTGCATGTGTGCAATAAAGGATATAGGAGTCAAACATGTAGGAAGATATCACTAATTACATCTCAAGGACTCCAAATATTGTAAAGCACATGGATGAAATGATGTAGCCTCTCAAATCTATATCAAACAGTCACATGGATATATAGAATCAAGTTGTGACTTGTCTATCTTAAATGCTCATCCATAAAAGGAGCAAAAACAGAAATCTTTTTGGATTTTTCAAAAATTTTAGTAAAATAAAATCTTTTTGTGCTTTTCTTAAAACTTTTCTTAAAGGAAAATCTTTTTGTATTTTTAAAAAGAAATATAAAAAGCAAAAGGAATAAATAAATAGCTGTACATATAAAACATACTAGCAATAGGAAGCATATGATATGAACATGAAGAAACATCCTATTCTAGACATAGACCAACCCCTCAGTCAACTGTGCAAATCCCTAAAGACTTCCTAAGACTCTCAAATCTAAGGGCATCTAAAGGTTACGTGAAAATGTTGGCTAACTGACGGTCGGTGGGAACAAAACTCAGGGATACAGTGTTCTCCTCAACTAACTGATGAATAAAGTGATCACGTATCCTGATGTGCTTGGTGCGCGAATGCTGAACTGGATTGCGGGATATGTGTATCGCGCTTGTGTTATCACAGGAAATGGTCATGGTGTCCTGTGAAATCCCATAATCCTCCAGCATTTTCTTCATCCACAAGAGTTGTGTGCAACAACTCCCGGCGGCTATGTACTCAGCCTCCGCAGTGGACAAAGAGATGGAATTTTTATTCTTGCTCATCCACGAGACAAGAGCAGAACCAAAATAGAAACACCCACCAGAAGTGCTCCTACAACCATCTACATCCTCGGCCCAATCGGCATCCGAATAGGCGGACAAACGGTCATCGGTATCAAAGGTATACCAAATCCCGTATGAGAGAGTCCCACTCACGTATTTAATAATACGTTTTAGAGCAAGTAAATGTGACTCTTTTGGGGACGCCTGATATCGTGCACAAACTCCAACACTAAAGGCGATGTCGGGACGATTGGCAGTCAAGTATAGAAGACTACCGATCATACTCCGATATAAGGTTTGCTATACGTCCTTGCCGGGAGTCTAAACCGAATTTCTTCACTAGGTCTCTAGCATACTTGGATTGGGAGATGAACATCCCATCCTCTAGCTGATGAACCTGGAGACCAAGGAAGAATGTAAGCTCACCAACCATACTCATCTCAAACTCACTTTTCATCTCCTCCTCAAAGTGGTGAGCATGCTGGGAGCATGTGGATCCAAAGACTATGTCGTCAACATAGACCTGGGCAACCAAAATATCACCGTTATCTCTCCTGACGAACAATGTCATATCTACCCACCTCTCTTGTAGCCACGAGCTAAGATATAGGAAGTAAGCCTCTCGTACCAAGCACGGGGTGCTTGCTTCAAACCATACAAGGCTTTCCTCAGATAGTAAACGTGCTTCGGGTGCTGAGGGTCTTCAAACCCTTTTAGTTGTTCCACATAAACCTCCTCCTGTAGAATGCCATTCAGAAAGGCACTCTTGACATCCATCTGATATAACTTGAAGTGCAGATGACATGCGATGGCTAGTAGAAGACGGACGGACTCAAGCCTCGCAACAGGAGCAAATGTCTCCCCAAAGTATACACCCTCTATCTGTGTGTAGCCTTGAGCGACCAACCTAGCCTTATTTCTGATTAAGGTACCATTTTCATCCATTTTGTTCTTAAAAATCCACCGGGTACCTATTACATTGGTCTCACTAGGTCGGGGGACTAGTTCCCAGACATTGTTCTTTTTAAACTGAAGAAACTCATCCTGCATAGCAGATATCCAGTGTTCATCCTTGAGTTCTTCTTTATGGTTCTTGGGCTCAACTATGGACGTGTAGCAAAGATGGCTAACAACATTCTCTATCTGAGCACGAGTCTTGACCCCTAGAGTGGGATCGCCAACAATGGCAGACGGGTCATGACTCTTGTGAACCCAAGCAGGTGTGTCCCCTAGCACATGAGTAGGATCCACAGAGTGTGATAGAGGGGCAAGTAAATCACTGTCAGAAAAGTCCTCATCCTCACACTGAAGGTTAGGATCAATAACCGTCAGAGGTTCGTCATCTTGCACGGTGACGTTTATTGATTCCATAACCTTAGAGCTCTTCAGGTTAAAAACCCGGTACGCTCTGCTATTTGATGAATATCCTAGCTATATTCCCTCGTCGCTCCGGGAGTCGAACTTTCCTAATTGCTCTCTATCCCGTAGGATGTAGCATTTACTCCCAAAAACATGAAAATATGCCAGGTTGGGCTTCTTGCCAGTCCACAACTCATAAGGAGTCTGATGTGTGTGTGGACGCAAATAAACCCTATTCACCGTGTGGCATGCAGTAGACACTGCCTCTACCCAAAATCTCCTAGAAACTTTACGACCTAGAAGCATAGATCTATCCATTTCTTGGATCGTTCTATTCTTTCTCTCAACAATCCCATTTTGCTGAGGAGTTCTCACAGCAGAAAACTCATGTTTGATCCCGAGGCTATCACAGTAAAGATCTACCTTTGCGTCTGTGAATTCAGTTCCATTGTCACTACGCATCCTATTAATAGTGACACCGTGTTTATTTTGTAGGACACGGCACTTGGTCGTTAAAAATTCTACAGCATCGAATTTCTCTCTCAGAAAACCTACAATGGAGTAGCTGGAGAAATCATCTACCATCACGAGGATGTACCTCTTACCACCTAGACTCTCAGTACGAGTGGGACCCATAAGACCCATGTGAATCAACTCAAGAACACGAGAGGTGGTAGTGGAATGCAACTTCCTATAGGGACTATGAATTTGTTTTCCCATCTGACAAGGTCCACAAACAATTGAAGTTGACTTTCCAAGAGATGGTAAGCCACGTACTAGGTCCTTTTTAGCTAAGCGGTTGAGATCTCTAACATTCACGTGACCTAGACATTGGTGCCACAGATCCATAGGAGTGATCGTGGCGCTGTTGCAGACAAGTGAGGACGTGGGCTCAGTCCCATAGCAATTATCCTCGGTCCTCACCCCTTGCATCAAAAGTTTATCGGCTTGATTGTAGACTTTACACGCGTCCCGGTCAAACTTTTCTGCAAAGTCAGTGTCGCACAGCTGGCTAATACTGAGAAGGTTTGCTTTCAAACCTTTGACGTACAAAACATTTTTTAGCTTAGGGAATCCAGGTAACTCGACAGTACCACGTCCTATAATGCTGGACTTGCTCCCATCTCCAAAGGTGACTCTTCCATCCTGATAATCCTCAAGAGTCGTAAAAAATGAGGCATCACCTGTCATATGTCTGGAGCACCCACTATCAAAATACCACTGTGAGGTATTGTGTGCTTTGAGAGCACCATGAACAACGAAGGCCTTTTTATCTTTCTTAGGTACCTAAGAGGTGGTGACCTTTTGTTTTCCTTTGTTGTTGTTGGTTTTAGATGGAATGTGAGAAGCATTCACTAACAGCAAAGACATCCGTCGGAATTCTTCCATCAAACTCTGAGATGTGGAAGCTAAGAACTCAACTCGGCCTCTCAGACTAGAAAATTCATCAGTATGACGTGGTGGAGCAGTAGTACGTCGTGTCTGACCCATGCTATAGCGAAACTCCCTGAGGTGGCCTTTTCTTTTGCAATAAGTACAAAAGATCATAGTCAGAGGCGGACCTTGGTTTTCTTTTCTTGGTCAAACTCTCCTTCGAGGTTTTTGATGATGGCCATAAGGAGTCGTAGTAAACTCAGGAACTGGTCCAGGGGCAATTTGGGACATGGAGGCACCATCATAACCAATTCCTTGCAGATCACCAAAACCTAAGGCGGGGCCGAGGAGCATCTTTCCCATTTTTCCAGATCTGTCCTCGATTTGCACCTTGACTTCCCGTGCTTTCTCAAGATCATGAGTCAGCTGGGCAACAAGGGCTTCAAGTTTCTTCCGAGTCTCCACGGAGGAATGGAGCTGACTCGTAAGGCTAGCCACTTGTTTAGTCAAGTCCCCTCTATCTTTCTCAAAAACACACTCTCTCTCTCTAAACAAACTCTCTTTCTCGACACAGGCAGATTCTCTCTCTCTCAGGGCGGTGAAGGTGGAGGACTCTCTCTCTCTCTTGCTTTTCTTAATTCTTCCTCTAAGCCGGTGATCTTAAGAACGAACGCTTTGTTTCGCTTTTTAGTTTTAAATGACTCAGAATATAACTCAGCGTAGGCGCGTTGAATATCACTCTCTCTCTCACTTGAGTCATCCTCCCCCTCACTCACATCGTTCTCACTACCGAGTGTAACACCCCGCCTAATTAAATACCGGGTGGCCAGTCCCATACCAAATTAAAACAGAAGATACAATTGGCTCATTCTTAGCATCACTGTGGAAAACATTTACAACTCACCCAATACTCAAATAAGCTGGTGTTAAAAACTTTCCAATTTAAATTTCAACAAAACCTTTTTCCATTTTTAAGAATAACACAACACATTTATTTTACAACACTGATAACACAATAAGTATCACAAAATAATTTAAATGCAACTGGAATAAACATTCCCAAGTAATATAAATCCTTTACAATAATCCCAACAATGTTAAATGTATTAAAAATCAGAATACAACAATATTTTACTCCAACAGAAAATGATAACTGAATCCTTTGGGGCGACATGCCCTAACTAAGAATACTGTGAATCAAAAAGATGATAAGCGTCTAAGAAAAACTTCCATAGCTCCACAGCTCGTCAAAATCAACTAAGGTTGGCGTCCCTGTTGCTGGACACCTGATATAGAGATACAATAGAAGAGAAAATATGCAAGGAAACGGGTCAGAGCCCGAATGTGTAGAGTATTTTTAAAACAACAAGTATTTAACAAATGCAATAAAGCATTTATTATGTACATGTTAGATCCAACTCTCACTTGCAATACTCACCTCTCAACTAGAGTGCACACTTAACGTTTCCTATTAACCTCCTATTTAATGGTTCCTCCTTTCTAGTCTCCATTTTATAATATCATAATCCTCGTATGTCCCATACCATACGTCACATTATTATTCATTTACATTTCTCCTTTATGATTAGTTTCTCATTAATATGAATCATAACTCATTATTTATCATTAATATGAATCGTTACTCATTAATATGAGTTAAGCTTTTCAATTCTAAAAGCATAAACATTTATTAACTAAATTCCATTAACATATTTTATTCACCGTTATCTACAATTATCACCGTAGATAGATCTAACCACAATATATCCATTTAATCATTTAATTCATTATATATATATTCATATATAATATGGTACCCCGAGTCACAGCTGTGGTGCAATGCATTACTCTGCTATCGTGTCCCATCATTGCAGGTCGCCGAATAGGGGACTAAAGGTTCGGTAAGATTCCACGAACCACAAACAACAGCAAATAAATTGGAGGCGAACATAGTTCTCGTATCCATGGGTCACGCACATACCTACGCACCCACAGTCAGCGGACTTATCAACTCCCCGATAAGTCTTTCATAGACCTATGTTCTCGAGCGACAAATCAAGAATCCCATGGATTCATCAGGATATGACTGCCCTCACGCGCAAACCTCCCACCGATAGCAAGTAATCTAGGTATGTCATACACATAAATCATTAATCAATCAAATAGGTATTATCATACCTATAATATAATATCAATAAGGTAATTATCATTTCCCTAAGATATTTCCCATACGTAGTATTATATCTCTTTTAAATTCCACGTATTAATATAACATATTTAATTATCCCCGCATCCTATGACATCCCTCCACTCCCGACGTCGTTAAGGTTCATGCGCGGAGCATCTCACAAAGCGAAATCCAAACAAGGAACCCCTCCAATACACTACTACTTAACTTTGTTGATCGAGGAGGTCCGAAAACTTCAACTATGCGATCGGGATAACCTCATATCCTCTTTCAACCAAATGAGTTCTAAACTCCCATCTCACAAGATTTAATTAGGATTTCTCTCATCTAATAATCAGTAATAAGTCACTAATTTCCAACTGGTCCATAACCTTTATTTCTCCTGAACTACTAAGAATTTAATTCTCCTTTTAATTACGGTTAAAACCGATAGTTTCAAATCTCTTATAGACACGTATTTTTCACTTAGGATTAAACCCTATTGTAAACTTAAGGATACCCAGGTATTACATAAAATCACCCCTACTGGTCCTATCTTAAATCCTCATACATCACCATTCGGAAATTAACAAACGAATCTAGAAACCGAAATTCCATTCGATATAATTTTCATCATTTAAATCATTTGAATCTAAATCCAATTAATTCAAATCTTAACAAGGGTTTACTGATATTTTCTAAGTCCCAAAATATTCAAATAATAATCACCAATGATCCATAAAATTTTCGGGATAAGAATGAACATTTAAAAATAAACAACTTTACTTAATCAGGGGAGGTCGATCGATCGAAGGTAGGGGTCGATCGATCGATCCCTCAGGTCCAGGCCTGATTTTCTGCATTTTCTGCAACTACGGGTTTAACAACTTTTGATCATTTAAACCTTCATCTAAACATCCCAAATGACTTATAAACTTTACTACATGATATATCAACATATATGAACGATTTCCAATACTCTAAACATCCTAGAATCATCAAAGGATTGGATTAAAAAGCATGTTTATCTCCTTATTCCCAGAAATTTATTAACATAACCTCTTCAAGAACACATCAATGGTTTCCATCATTTCTTCAACAGATTCATGACTAATTCGTGGATTATTAATATCCTAACACATGAGTTAAATTCCTATATCATTTCAGTTTTCCAGAAATCCATTTAATGATCCATTATCTCTTCCAAACATGAATAGTCTTCTCTTTTCATACTATTCTAACATGGACAATATACAAACTTAAATTGCTATTATTAAACACTTGCCTTTAGTGTAGGTCTGATCCTTTGGTGTAGTTTATCTCAGTTGGTTGTCGCTTCTCCGATCAAACTCCGGTGGTGGTTGGTGGTGGTGAACCTTGGTTCTAGTTCTTCTCCTTCCCAAGTGACTTTTCCCTTCCCAAGCACTCTTACTCTCACTCTAAGAAGATGGCTGCTCTTATTTGTGAAGAGGAGATGAATAACTCCCATTCACTTAATCTACCTATTCTTATAATGATCCCAAATCCGAAATCACTATTCATCCCCCCTAGAAAAATGACCAAAATGCCCTTTCGGGTTGTCTATTCATTTCCAAATGACCCGAGACTCAAAATTAACATCCAAATAGACTTTTCTGACTATTTCGAACGTTCCGGACGCAATGACGCAGTCTAAATGACTATTAGGTCAATAGAAAATAAATTTCCCTTTTTAATTTAATAAACTAGTCCCGACACGTCCCATACCGCGTCTGACTAAAAATATAAATTACCGAATTTATATCATACGGTCATCTCAATGACATCACATTCATATATTACCTAAATATATTTAAGTAATATTCAGAATCATCCATATTAATATCCACCGTCTGGATAAAACTCGAATGAATTATTTAATAATAAAATCTAATTAATCCATTAATTTAAAATATAACCCATTTTAAAAGTCATTTAAAATTACGGGGTATTACATACTTCCCCCCTTATAACAGAATTTCGTCCCGAAATTCAGGAATATAAGTCATACAGGTAAGGTCAACTCCGAGTATAAATCTCACATCGCAAGAAATCCAAAATGTACCGCCCATACAGTACATTAACAAAATCCCTATCGATGTTATACGCCAAGCTTCACCATATAGTCTCAACTAAATCAAATTTAGACTTTACCTAATCTTCCCTACACCGTTCTCGTGACAAACTTTGGGAAAAACTGAGCCTCAGACATTTAACAAATAATTCCTGAAGTTCCAACTACTTACCTTTTACAATTATGAAAATTACTGCCATACAATCATCCAGAGCGCCCATACACCCTGTCGTACCACTTTCAATATTAAAAGTTTCGCAAAGGTTATAAACTCATATACTAAAGACCTAACTTATTTTGACTCCCAACGGTTATTAGTTTCGTGCGTGGGGTGTCTCACAAGCGAAATCCAAACAAGGAACCACCCCGATCAGTACTTCCTAAAGTAGTCGGTCATCGAAACTCCTAAGGTCCTTAGTCAATAATGTATAAAAATTTTGTTTATAAAAATATCAGGTTTATTGATTTAAACAAAAATTTGGTTTTCTTTCGATTTCAAATAGAGTCTGCGCATCTACTCTCTTATAGAAGACAAGATGCAGACATGTGCTCTCATATACCACAAGTCAATGCACGCCGATAGTCAAATCAAACTCGGACATGCTCAAGGTAAGTAATCCCATGATAAAAATCAAACCCCAGTGATAACATGTAATATAAAGGTGTCCCACACCCCTCAGTGAGTCTACGTAAATAAAAGTGCTATTGGCTAAGTTTAACAACCCTTTTGCCAACACAACATTCTTCGTAACAAAATCAATATACGCTTCATAATCCTTAGATAGGAAACATACCCTCATTCACGGGTGGTGGTTGTTGATTTAATGCCTGATGGACGTTATATACACGCCCGTACTGACCCTGCTGCGCTGGTGCTGCTGGAATGGGAGGTAGTGCTAGCACCTGAGCTGGATCTGGAGCTGAAAGAGCAGTTGGTGGAAACACTGGTACCTGTGGCTCCTGTCGAGCATGTTGTTGTTGAGGGAATTTGTCTTTCTCAGGACAATCTTGACGTTTATGGCCATACTTTCCACACATGAAACATTTTCCCACAAACTTCCCACCACCTTGCCCTTGTTGACCCCGAACCTGCTGGCCATTACTTCCCTTCCCTTGGCCCTGATGAGCCTGTCTCTGGCCCTGATGGCCCTGTTGTCCTTGCCCAATACCTTTATCCTCAAATCGAGAATCTCCAGATCGCAAACGCTTAGCATAGTCTCCTGTCTGGGAACCCTGCTCACTCTGACGCTGATGACTCTGCCCTAACTAAGTCCCACTAGAACTGTCCCCCAAAGTCTTGTCCTGCAGGCTTGACCCAAACCCCCGCTTGACACCTTGATTATGGAAGCGGTTATCTTGGCAGTGAAGCATTGCATCATTAAGAACATCTGCATACGTATGTAGTGAAAGATTCCCCAATAAATGTTGGCGAATTTTATAGTTCAACCCATCAGTGAACATTAGGACTCTCCTCTCCTCAGTAGGTACTTCAGCTGGTACCAAATTAGTTAATCGCGTAAACTCTTCCTCATATTCCGCCACAGTTTTCTCACCCTGCCTCAAATCAAGTAGCTTCCGCCTCATCTCTGTCTGGATGGCGGAAGGAAAATACTTCCCATCAAACCGTATCCAAAAGTCTCGGATAGTCATTGTATCCCTCTCCTCCATAGTGGTCGTAGCTTCCCACCATTGTAAAGCTGCTCCTACTATCTTGAATGTGGCTAGTATCCGACGTTAAACCTCAGTGCATTCGATCATTCTCAAGTGCCGTCGGATATTTTTCTTCCATTGGCTAGCAGTCACAACATCAGATCCTGCCTGAAACTCAGGTGGGTGTGCTTTCTCAAAGGCATCCCTCGCTCGTTCCCATGCAGTAGGAAACACTTGTCCTTGCGCGGGTGGCATAACCGGTGCCGGTGCGGGAGCCTGCTGAATAGCAGCTACAGCAGAATTGACTGCCTGAGCGATAATTGCAGCAACTTCGGCTGCAGTCATTGTACCCTGAGATGGGGCGGGCTGAGGTGCACGTCGAGGAGGCATCTGAAACGAGAGAACACTATCAGTATTTGATATCTCAAAATAGCTGAAGATTGTAAGCATAAATAGAAAAGCAATAATCCTGCTCATAGGGCTCTACATCAAAGAACGCTAAGCTAAAGACACAATAAGCCATACAGATCCTAAAGGACACTAGAACCTGATGCTCTGATACCACCTGTAACACCCCGCCTAATTAAATACCGGGTGGCCAGTCCCATACCAAATTAAAACAGAATATACAATTGGCTCATTCTTAGCATCACTGTCGAAAACATTTACAACTCACCCAATACTCAAATAAGCTGGTGTTAAAAACTTTCCAATTTAAATTTCAACAAAACCTTTTTCCATTTTTAAGAATAACACAACACATTTATTTTACAACACTGATAACACAATAAGTATCACAAAATAATTTAAATGCAACTGGAATAAACATTCCCAAGTAATATAAATCCTTTACAATAATCCCAACAACGTTAAATGTATTAAAAATCAGAATACAACAATATTTTACTCCAACAGAAAATGGTAACTGAATCCTTTTGGGCGACATGCCCTAACTAAGAATACTGTGAATCAAAAAGATGATAAGCGTCTAAGCAAAACTTCCATAGCTCCATAGCTCGTCAAAATCAACTAAGGTTGGCGTCCCTGTTGCTGGACACCTGATATAGAGATACAATAGAAGAGAAAATATGCAAGGAAACGGGTCAGAGCCCGAATGTGTAGAGTATTTTTAAAATAGCAAGTATTTAACAAGTGCAATAAAGCATTTATTATGTACATGTTAGATCCAACTCTCACTTGCAATACTCACCTATCAACTAGAGTGCACACTTAACGTTTCCTATTAACCTCCTATTTAATGGTTCCTCCTTTCTAGTCTCCATTCTATAATATCATAATCCCCGTATGTCCCATACCATACGTCACATTATTATACATTTACATTTCTCCTTTATGATTAGTTTCTCATTAATATGAATCATAACTCATTATTTCTCATTAATATGAATCGTTACTCATTAATATGAGTTAAGATTTTCAATTCTAAAAGCATAAACATTTATTAACTAAATTCCATTAACATATTTTATTCACCGTTATCTACAATTATCACCGTAGATAGATCTAACCACAATATATTCATTTAATCATTTAATTCATTATATATATATTCATATATAATATGGTACCCCGAGTCACAGCTGTGGTGCAATGCATTACTCTGCTATCGTGTCCCATCATTGCAGGTCGCCGAATAGGGGACTAAAGGTTCGGTAAGATTCCACGAACCACAAACAACAACAAACAAATTGGAGGCGAACATAGTTCTCATATCCATGGGTCACGCACATACCTACGCACCCACAGTCAGCGGACTTATCAACTCCCCGATAAGTCTTTCATAGACCTATGTTCTCGAGCGACAAATCAAGGATCCCATGGATTCATCAGGATATGACTGCCCTCACGCGCAAACCTCCCACCGATAGCAAGTAATCTAGGTATTTCATACACATAAATCATTAATCAATCAAATAGGTATTATCATACATATAATATAATATCAATAAGGTAATTATCATTTCCCTAAGATATTTCCCATACGTAGTATTATATCTCTTTTGAATTCCACGTATTAATATAACATATTTAATTATCCCCGCATCCTATGACATCCCTCCACTCCCGACGTCGTTAAGGTTCATGCGCGGAGCGTCTCGCAAAGCGAAGTCCAAACAAGGAACCCCTTCAATACACTACTACTTAACTTTGTTGATCGAGGAGGTCCGAAAACTTCAACTATGCGATCGGGATAACCTCATACCCTCTTTCAACCAAATGAGTTCTAAACTCCCATCTCACAAGATTTAATTAGGATTTCTCTCATCTAATAATCAGTAATAAGTCACAAATTTCCTACTGGTCCATAAGCTTGATTTCTCCCGAACTACTACGAATTTAATTCTCCTTTTAATTACGGTTAAAACCGATAGTTTCAAATCTCTTATAGACACGTATTTTTCACTTAGAATTAAACCCTCTTGTAAACTTAAGGATACCCAGGTATTATATAAAATCACCCCTACTGGTCCTATCTTAAATCCTCATACATCACCATTCGGAAATTAACAAACAAATCTAGAAATCGAAATTCCATTCAATATAATTTTCATCATTTAAATCATTTGAATCTAAATCCAATTAATTCAAATCTTAACAAGGGTTTACTGATATTTTCTAAGTCCCAAAATATTCAAATAATAATCACCAATGATCCATAAAAGTTTCGGGATAAGAATCAACATTTAAAAAGAAACAACTTTACTTAATCAGGGGAGGTCGATCGATCGAAGGTAGGGGTCGATCGATCGATCCCTCAGGTCTAGGCCTGATTTTCTGCATTTTCTGCAACTACGGGTTTAACAACTTTTGATCATTTAAACCTTCATCTAAACATCCCAAATGACTTATAAACTTTACTACATGATATATCAACATATATGAACGATTTCCAATACTCTAAACATCCTAGAATCATAAAAGGATTGGATTAAAAAGCATGTTTATCTCCTTATTCCCAGAAATTTATTAACATAACCTATTCAAGAACACATCAATGGTTTCCATCATTTCTTCAACAGATTCATGACTAATTTGTGGATTATTAATATCCTAACACATGAGTTAAATTCCTATATCATTTCAGTTTTCCAGAAATCCATTTAATGATCCATTATCTCTTCCAAACATGAATAATCTTCTCTTTTCATACTATTCTAACATGAACAATATACAAACTTAAATTGGTATTATTAAACACTTGCCTTTAGTGTAGGTCTGATCCTTTGGTGTAGTTTATCTCAGTTGGTTGTCCCTTCTCCGGTCAAACTCCGGTGGTGGTTGGTGGTGGTGAACCTTGGTTCTAGTTCTTCTCCTTCCCAAGTGACTTTTCCCTTCCCATGCACTCTTACTCTCACTCTAAGAAGATGGCTGCTCTTATTTATGAAGAGGAGATGAATAACTCCCATTCACTTAATCTACCTATTCTTATAATGATCCCAAATCCGAAATCACTATTCATCCCCCCTAGAAAAATGACCAAAATGCCCTTTCGGGTCGTCTATTCATTTCCAAATGACCCGAGACTCAAAATTAACATCCAAATTGACTTTTCTGACTATTTTGAACCTTCCAGACGCAACGACGCAGTCAAAATGACTATTAGGTCAATAGAAAATAAATTTCCCTTTTTAATTTAATAAACTAGTCCCGACACGTCCCATACCGCGTCTGACTAAAAATATAAATTACCGAATTTATATCATACGGTCATCTCAATGACATCACATTCATATATTACCTAAATATCTT
This sequence comes from Sambucus nigra, assembly GCA_949130495.1. Taxonomy (NCBI): domain Eukaryota; kingdom Viridiplantae; phylum Streptophyta; class Magnoliopsida; order Dipsacales; family Adoxaceae; genus Sambucus; species Sambucus nigra. The sequence goes on from OX422212.1 coordinate 502,925,903, forward strand.
TAAGTAATATTCAGAATCATCCATATTAATATCCACCGTCTGGATAAAACTCGAATGAATTAATTAATAATAAAATCTAATTAATCCATTAATTTAAAATATAACCCATTTTAAAAGTCATTTAAAATTACGGGGTATTACACCGAGGAGTCCCTGTGAAGCATCATCCTCATTGTCGTGAAGAGAACTAGGAGTGCTCACTTGACTGGCCATGAATGCGGTGAAGTTACACTCATGCGGTGACTCATCTCCTGAATCCACCGTCTCGACCTCACTGTCGTCGCTAAGAGTAGCATTAAGGACAGCTTTCCCTTTCTCTCTATTCAGACGAGTGGCACACTCAAAGGCTCTATGACCCCTACCATCGCACTCAAAGCATCTCTCACTTTCTTTCTTAAGAGGATTTTTGGAATCTTTTTCATTTTTCTTTTCAAACTTATTTTTCTCAAATTTCTTTTTATCTTTAAAATTGCCAATTTTCCTAAATTTGAGAATCCTCTTGAAATTTTTTGCAAAAAGAGCCAAATCATCTAAGTGAAAATCACACTCAGAATCAGACGTGTCAGTCTCTCTCTTTCTAGATGACTCTACCCTCTTTCTAGCCGACCCCTCACTCCTTCTCTCTTGGGCATTAAGTGCAATTCCCTTATCTTTAGATTTAGCAGTTTTAGGGAACATATCAATTTCATATGTCTGCAAATCTCCTACAAGTTCTTCCAATTTTAGCGTATTTAAATTACCCATAGAATTTAGCACGGTGACTTTAGGGATAAAACGCTTAGGCAAAGAACGCATAATATTTTTAACAAATCTAGCATTAGGAATATGTTCACCAAGATTAAAGCTAGTATTCACAATGTCAGAAAGTCTAGCATAAAATTCATCAAAGCATTCAGATTCATGCATGGTGATGGTTTCAAATTGAGTTGTTAAATTTTGCAATTTAGACTCTTTTACAGCATTGGTTCCTTCATGGATGAGTTGTAAGACATCCCATGCCGCTTTTGACGTGGTACACGTCATTATGCGTTTGAACTCATCAGGTGTGACAAACCCAGAAATAGCACTTAGACCCTTAGAATTAAAAGATGACCATTTAAATTCTTCTTCAGTCCAGGAAGTGACAGGTTTCAAGTTGATCACATTATCAACAATCACGGAGGGAGGTGTCCACCCTCTTTCAACCAAAATCCAGACACGTTCATCAATGGCTTTTAATGCAGATCTCATACGGGCTTTCCAATAGGCATAGTTTGTCCCGTCAAAAACTGGCATTTTATTATATAACTTCTCCATTTGAACACGCACTTTTTCAAAAATCATTTTTTTGAGAAAATTGATATCTTAGAAATTTTTTGCGGAAAATAGGAATACGCAATAGATTAGCGTAACCTGCTCTGATACCAATTTGAGAACGTATTTGCTTGCGTTGAAATGATAAAATTATACATTGAACATCTTTTAACTCAAACAAACCCGAAACATGCAACAATATGTGATTGAATAAGATAATGAACTAAGCAAGAACATTCAAACACATGCTTGTGAGGAAAAATCCCCCAAAGGGGCAAAACCATTTATTTTCATTATAATATTGTAACTATACAATTTCGGATTACAATGAAAATACAAGTGACTAAGAATTACCCTCAGGTGTCGGATTCTGTAGTCGGCGGCTGGAGTTATCCCTTTCCAGTAGGGCTGCAATGAAGAAGAAGAACAGTCTTCTCCACAAAGGTATGAACAACAAAAGTGCATTCCTGGGTTGCAAAGTAATTCACATGTGTTTGGAAATTTGTGTGAATCAAAAACCTATTGTCTTGGTACTCAATAGGTGAAGACTTAGAGTTTTTTGTACTCTGAAAATCGTGTATAAAAGTCTTGGAAAACCACTTCCCGTAGTGGGTTTATAAAGGAATAACATGGCCTAAAAAATCTTTGCACGATCTGTTTGAGATTATCCCAGGCGGATCGGTCCGGGTCTGAGGCGGATCGGTCCGGGTAGGCGGATCGGTTCTTTTTATTTTAGGCTTCTTCGGTTCGCTTGCGATCCGGGGTATACTGGCTTTAAGCAGGCGGATCGGTCCGGGTATGAGGCAGACCGGTCCGCAGGTGGATCGGTTCTTTTATTATGGGCGGACTGGTCCGTCCTGTCAGACTTTGATTCCTCTTATTCTTTTGATATTCGGATCCGTTGATGACTGTATGAATCTTGAATTTTTTCAACGGTGTAGCGGCGTGCGACATAACAAATTGATAATGGACAAAAATGTCCTTACACTCTTTAGTCTTGCCTCTTCAAAATATTCTAACATCGTTCTCACCCTTTTCAGATACTTGGCCATCCTTTCATCTTTGGCCTCATAGACTCCCAGTACTTGATTGACAACTAACCTTGAGTCGCTATGGAGTAGGAGTCGCTTTACGCGAAGAGTCTTTGCCAATGAGAGACCTGCTATCATGGACTCATACTCGAACTCGTTGTTAGAAGCCCGAAAGTTAAATCTCAAAGCGTATTCAATGTTGGCACCATCTGGAGCCGAGAGTATCAACCCTGCACCACTTCCACTGTCGCAGGAAGATCCATCAACGAAGAGGCTCCAAATATCTGTATCCGATGACAAGCCCCCTTCTGTCATGACTCATTTTTTGAAGAGGTACTGATCTTCCTCGTTCTCCACAACTCGGCTCCTGGCCCCGTTGGATGCGATCTCTTCCTGATCTTGGAAGATGTTTGGTGATGATGCTGGAATTAGCACCACCTGATAAGGTGTTTTCAAGCTCAATCTAAGAACAACAATGGCAGCATAATTATGTAAAAGGTAGGAGAAAGAGATGAGGAGAAGAGGAGAGAGCACCAGGATATAAGTGGTTCAGCCTAAATTGGCCTACGTCCACTGTGTGTGTGAATAACCTCACCGTAATAAGGCACTAATGGCCATGGGTACAATCTCTCAAGCTTTCTCTCTCTACTGTGTATCTAGACAGAGTTTCATCTAGGGTTGTATATCTGGATCCTTTGCAAGGTAGAGGATGACCTCTATATATAGTACCTGGGGGGTGTAATATACCCCCCATGCATGCAATGTGCATGTGTGTGATAGCCTCACCAATATGGGAAAGCCATCTGTCACTGTCACATGTAGAGAATGATGATGAAATATTCTCCCCACGTGTGGGGAATAATCTTGTTATAACTGATTTGTGTCCACGTGCCCTTATCTAAATGTCAGCAGATCCTCGGCTATCGTGCCTGATGTATGACCTCGGCCTGGGAGAGGCCGAGGTTGGTAAGTCTAGGTACTTGTTCAGTCCGAGTATTCTATGGAGGTCTCAGCCTAATCCAAGCCGAGATAATGGACAAGGTTGGCCTGAGACAATGTTAAGCTGGAGTGTTTGGAGTATCGACTAATGTCTTGATGAGGTTGCTAGTGGCTTCCTGCGAGCTCGGCCTATGTCTGGACGAGGTTGCCATTCCAAGGTATACGAGAATGCTGCTGATCCTTGTGATGTCTCTTGGAGAGGCTCATGGTAGTGTCGGCCTGGGCCGACCTTGCTATGGCCGAGTGCTGATGCCGCATACCCAAGTCTTGTCCAACGTCGTCCATGATCTCGGCCGAGGTTGGTGTCTCCGGGCCGAGGTCACACTTAGGGAATATCAATCACCCCCAACCCTTAGTGACATGCGAAAGCAGGTGACTGTGGGATTCGCACATCTCCGAGGCCTTTCCAGTATGAGCCAGTATTTGCTTGACACTTGTCCAGTGTTAATGTATGGCTTGCTTGGAAAGCATGTTGTTAGCCGCCTTTTGGGGCTCCCAAGGCAATGATGGGCTTTGGGAATTGCGCCTGTATATTTAAGGGTTTTGAACCCTATTTCCCTTCTTTCTTCTTCACTACTCTCGTTTCCAGCCAAACTCGTTCCTGCAGCCTTCTCTCTCTAGAAAGATCTTTGCTGAGGCTTTTTGGAAGGTGGTTTCTCGCGTCTTCTCGTCTCCTCCTTACTATTTCATCCTCAGGTAACCTTCGCCATACTTTTATTTTCATTTTTCCTGCAAGTCTCCTTATTTGCTCATTTTTCGGCGAGTTTCTAAGTTTTTCGGTGAGACCACCATTATTTCAGGCGAACAATTCTTGCCACATTTAGGTAGTTTGATCTTTTACTGCTTTACTTCACTAGCCAATCTTGTTTGTATTTTTAGGAAGTCTCCTAAGTGTAGTGTCAACCCCTGATGCTCAGACCCTTTTATCAGCTTCTTGAGGAGTTCCCCTCCCTTAGAGAGAAGGCTTTAGAAAAGATTAGACAAATAGAAAGAGCATAGGAGGAGGCTCGTAGGTCACAAGAATTTCCCATTAGACCCATCTTTCCACCACCTCTGAAGGAGATATATCCTGACCCCCCCAGAGTTTTTCACTCAGACAGAGGTTCCTGCTGATCCCATACCGATGTCTGAGTCTGAATCTTCTACCTCAGACCCCATGTCTATGGATTCCTTTCAGGAGGCCATGGACTTCATACCTCGGCCTGATCAGGCCGAGGTCTCCAGTCGAGCCTCATCCCATAATAGCTCAAGCACCTAAGCCTATTCCTCAGAGGTTGAAATTGTTGAGCCAAGTGTGGCTATACCACTCATATTTGACGCCATCCCTCTGTCGGCCGTCTCCGGGGCAGAGTTCTCTCAGAGGTTCCCGAGTAACCCATCAACATCTGCTCCGGCCGACGTTGAGTTGGATGATGATGATGAGGTTGAGAGCGATGTCGATGTCTTTGAGGCGGCCGAGATCGAGAGTACTATTACTGAGGTAGATCTTCTCTGCTTCAGATATCTGTATTCTATCAGTCCCTCAATAAAGCTTAGGAGACCTCTGAGGGAGGAGAGGGATTATGATGGACGAGACGGCGAGATCTGCCTGTACGAGCAGATGTTCAAGTTGGGGTTTCGTCTGCCCATTCACCCCATTATCAAATCCATCCTTTCCTATATCAATTTGGCCCCCTCTCAACTATCCCCTAATATCTGGAGAGTCATAATAGGGGCCATAGTCTTATGGAAGGCTGTCCACCACTCACACCTTCTAGTTCAGGTCTTCGTAGGTTGCTATGTCCCTTCCTCGGCCAAAAATCATCCAAGCTACTACCATTTTGTAGCTCGAAAGCCTGAGAATAAAATGCTTCAAATAACTCAGACTTCCAACCATAACTGGAAGCCTCGATATTTCTTTGCTTCTGGGCCATGGGAATTTGGCCCATGTGTTCCCTCATCTATTCTAGAGCTGAGGATGCCTCTTAAGTGGGGTAAGGTCACAATGTCTGCGAGGGCTGACTCTGGTCTGAGCCCATCCAACCTTCAGAAGGTGAAAGCCCTTCAAGATCAGGGGTACATGGTCTGTTCGTCAGGTTCGAACACTTGATGACCCCCCACTACCTCTCTGGGATAGGTCTAGGTGGAAGTCCCCTTGCCGAGCTTGGTAAGCATTTTTGTTTCAAGTTAAACCTCGGAGTTTATTCATGTTTGATTATCTAACTCAGATCTACTAATTTTTTGCAGAGCGACCACAAGATATTTCGAACGAACTTTGGGAAATGGCTGCACCCATCTTGACGAGACTTGCCAAGAAAGCAGGCTTTAACGCTCCTTCCCCATCTTCCTCTGCCTTTAAGCTCCAAGCCACAAAGAAGAGGGCTCCATAAGGTTATGCCCCTGAGGATCAGAGGCCGAAGAAGAAGAATGCTAACACTGCCATCCCTATCTCTTCAGCTGACGCCCTGTCGGCTCGTCTAGATCAGTTGAAAATAATTGACAGCATAGTCGGCCACAGTCTTCAGGCCCTAGATGCCTTTGGCTCTGCAATGATCGAAGCTGACAAACGCTTCTTCAGGTCACTGGACACCCCATTGCTGGTTGAGTTCGGCATTCACTGATCCATTCAGGTATGACTTGATCTTTCTGATTGTTCTTCACCCCAAGTGCAACATCTGATTATTCTTCAACTCATTCATGATCACAAAATATGCAGGGCCTGGAATCTATGCACCACTTATCCAACTGGACTCTGAGGAAATTTCCCCTCATCCAAAAGGGTCAAGAGGCCGAGAAGGTCCAGAGCACTCTGAATGCAGAGATTGACCACTTTAAATCTGAGCTGAAGGATTCTAAGAAGAAGGTGAGGGGGCTGGCGAAGGAAATCTCTCAGCTTGGTAAGGATCATACTGTAGCTCTGAAGGCTAAGGATGATGTTCTGCAGCAGAAGGTCAACTCAGCTGTTAGGGCAACCCTCGATGATGCCTCTGAGAAGATAATCTCTGACTACAAGTCCTATGAAGAGTTTATGAGCTTCGGCTTTGAATACCTTGAAAGAGGTATCGAAGCCACTATTAAGTGGGCTGATGTCAAGGAGAGGGAGGCTGGTACTTTGAAAGCCTCAGATTTCATAGGCCTCGGCTTTGCCGATCCCCAGTTTGCCCAGGCCCTTCAGGAGGTGGAGGAGGAGGCTTCCGCGCCTGCCGAGACTGCCACATTGGACGGCACTGAGGTTGAAGGGGCAGACCATCATGATGACGTGGCCGAGGTGACCAATGTTGTCCAGCCTAACCAAGCCGAGGATATCAACATTCCCCCCTCAAACCCTTAGATAAATTTTGAACATTGTTTGTAACCCATAACATTTTGAAACTTGTTCTGTAATCCTTGATCATCTATTATTTTTGAATGTATCAACCTCCAGGAGGATCATCCTCACTTACTTTTATTGAATGTCATGTGATGTTTTCGCTCTTAGTCTTGTTGCAATGATATCTTGTTTAAACTTAATCAATGGTCCGACCTCAGATGTTATCTCCATAATTAATCTCACCAAATTAATGATGTTAAGGGTCTGGGTTTATCCCGTAGGGTGTCTTATCTCAGACCTCGTCACCACTGAATGGTGTTATGAAGGTCTGAGGTCATCACCTAAGATGTTATCCTCATAATTAATCTCACCAAATTAATGATGTTAAAGGTCTGAGGTCATCCCATTATGGTGTCTGAGCTCAGACCTTGTCACCACTGAATGGTGTTGTAAGGGTCTGAGGTCATCACCTAAGATGTTTTCCTCATAATTAATCTCACCATATTAATGATGTTAAGGGTCTGAGGTCATCCCATTATGGTGTCTGAGCTCAGACCTCGTCACCACTGAATGGTGTTGTGAGGGTCTGAGGTCATCACCTAAGATGTTATCCTCATAATTAATCTCACCAAATTAATAATGTTAAAGGTCCGAGGTCATCCCATTATGGTGTCTGAGCTCAGACCTCGTCACCACTGAATGGTGTTATGAGGGTCTGAGGTCATCACCTAAGATGTTATCCTCATAATTAATGTCACCAAATTAATGATGTTAAGGGTCTGAGGTCATCCCATTATGGTGTATGACCTCAGACCTCGTCACCACTGAATGATGTTGTAAGGGTCTGAGGTCATCACCTAAGATGTTATCCTCATAATTAATCGCACCAAATTAATGATGTTAAGGGTCTGAGGTAATCCCATTATGGTGTCTGACCTCAGACCTCGTCACCACTGAATGATGTTGTAAGGGTCTGAGGTCATCACCTAAGATGTTATCCTCATAATTAATCTTATCAAATTAATGATGTTAAGGGTCTGAGGTCATCCCATTATGGTGTCTGACCTCAGACCTCGTCACCACTGAATGGTGTTATGAGGGTCTGAGGTCATCACCTAAGATGTTAAGGGTCTGAGGTCATCTCATTATGGTGTCTGAGCTCAGACCTCGTCACCACTGAATGGTGTTATGAGGGTCTGAGGTCATCACCTAAGTTGTTATCCTCATAATTAATCTCTGACATAAGAATGAAGCAAGAACTGTCATGGGAACTGATCTTTATTAATAACCTCTTCATAATAAGATGGTACATTTACATAAAACTCTAAGTAACATCATATGTAATATCTCTTTAGGTGATCAGCATTCCATGGGTTAGCGAAAGGTTATCCTTCTAGGTTTTCTAGCCTGTAGGTTCCAGGCACAACCTCTTATATCACTTTGTAGGGGCCATGCCAGTTTGGGTGAAGCTTATTTTCTTTCTGTAAGGTCTTTTTTAGCACTAGGTCTTCCACTGCAATGGGTCTTGACTTAACCCTCTGGTTGTAGAATTTTGCTGCCCTCTGTTGGTAGGCGGCTTGTCTGATCTTAGCGTCTTCTCTTCTTTCTTTGATCAGGTCTAGGTCTAACCTCCTCTCTTCCCCATTTTTATTAGGGTCATAGGTCTGAACCCTATGAGTTGGTAGTCTGACTTCTGTTGATATGACAGCTTCTGAGTCATGCGCTAACATGAACGGGGTCTCTCCTGTAGGTTTCCTTATCGTGGTTATGTAGGACCATAACACAGCATAGACCTCTTCAGTCCATTTTGCCTTCGCATCCTCTAACCTTTTCTTGATTCCATCGAGAATTGTTCTGTTCGTAACCTCGGTCTGATCGTTTTCTTGAGGTCGGCCAGGAGATGAGAAGAACTGCTTTATCCCAACTCTTAGGCAATACCTTTCTAAAGGGGAGTTCTTGAACTGGGTCCCATTGTCCGAGATGAGAGTGTTTGAAAGGTCGTATCTGCATATGATGTTCCTCCAAATAAATTGGAAAGTCTTCTGTTCTGTGATCGTTATCATTGGCTCTGCCTCCACCCACTTTGAGAAGTAGTTTATGGCAACTATTAAGAATCTATAATTATTGGCAGCTCTTGGTAGGGGTCCTACTAAGTCAATCCTCCATACTGCAAATGACCATGGAGAGGTGATTGACGTCATAGGCTGATGGGGCTGATGAGGAATAGTGGCGAATATTTGACATTTATCACACCTCTTTACGTAAGCTGCGGCGTCCTTGGACAAAGTTGGCCACCAGTACCCCTGTGTGATGATTCTCTTGGACAAGGGTCTTCCCCCTATGTGACTAGTGTAAGAACCCTCATAAACCTTCTGTAAGACCCGAGGAACTTCCATGGGATGCACACATCTGAGGAGAGGCAATAGAAATCCCTTTTTGTACAAGACGTCTCCTATCATCGAGAACTTGGCAGCCTTATATCTCAATTTTCTCCTCTCTAGCTTGGACTCAGGTAGCTCTCCCCATCTAATATACCTGACGAGGGGGTCGATCCATGAGTCTCCTGGGTTAAAATTGTGACACGGGTTACATACCTCTTCTTCCTCGATGGTTGCCTTTCTCAAGACCTCGATCGGAATGGTCTTTCTAACATTTGTCTTCATTGCCGAGGCCAGCCTTGCCAATGCATCTGCGTGACTGTTACTTTATCGAGGCATTCTCTTCAGTTTTGCCTCTTCAAAATATTCTAACATCGTTCTTACCCTCTTCAAGTACTTGGCCATCCTTTCATCTTTGGCCTCATAGATCCCCAGTACTTGATTGACAACCAACCTTGAGTCGCTGTGGAGTAGGAGTCACTTTACGCGAAGAGTTGTTGCCAATAAGAGATCTGCTATCATGACCTCATACTCGGACTCGTTGTTTGAGGCCTGGAAGTTGAATCTCAAAGCGTATTCAATGTTCGCACCATCTGGAGTCGAGAGTATCAACCCCGCACCGCTTCCACTGTCACAGGAAGAGCCATCAACGAAGAGGCTCCAGATGTCTGTATCTGATGAAAATGATCCTTCTGTCATGACTCCTTGTTTGAAGAGATATCGATCCTCCTCGTCCTCCGTAATTCTTCTCTTAACTTTTTTGGATGCGACCTCTTCCAGATCCCGAAAGACATTTGGTGTCGTCTCTTCCTGCTTTCGGAAGACATTTGGTGTCGTCTCTTCCTGATTTCGAAAGACACTGCGGTTTGTCTCTTCCATGCCCCCCAGGACTTTCTCTGCCTCGGCCTCTTCCCATGTGAACTCAGCAACGAAATCTGTGAGGGCTTGCCCTTTGATGGTTGTCCTAGGTTGGTAGGCAAGATCGTACTCCCCCAACTCGATGGCCCAGGTCATCAACCTCTCAGATTTCTCAGGTTTATGCAGGACCTATCTTAGCGAGGAGTCAGTGAGGACTACCATGGAGTGAGCTTGGAAGTAGGGCTTCATTTTTCTTGAAGCATGTATCAGGGCATAGGCCAACTTTTCCACGTGAGGGTAATTTTGTTTAGCCCCTTGAAGGGATTTACTGTTAAAATACACAGGCCTTTGGATCCCATCGTCTTCCCGTATTACGGCTGCACTGATGGCTGATTCAGAGACTGCCAGATACACATACAACTTTCTCCTGCGACGGGTCGAGATAGCAATAAGGGGGATCCCAAGTAAGATTTGAGTTGGTTGAAGGCTTTTTCACACTCTTCGTCCCATTGGAAGGCCTTTTTTAGAACTTTAAATAATGGAAGACACTTGTCCGTTGCCCTAGAAACAAACCTGTTAAGGGCAGCCACTCTCCCCGTGAGTCTTTGGACATCCTTGATACTCCTAGGAGTCTTCATGTCAAGTAATGCCTTGATTTTCTCAGGGTTCGCTTCAATTCCTCTCTGGTTAACGATGAATCCCAGGAACTTCCCAGCTCCTACTCCGAAGACACACTTCGCTGGGTTGAGTTTCATTCCGTATGAGTCCATAACATCGAAGGTCTTCTCAAGGTCTGCTACGTGAGTGCAAGCTTTTAAACTCTTTGTTAGCATATCGTCTACATAAACCTCCATAGTCTTACTTATTTTCTCTTCGAACATCTTATTGACAAGACATTGGCATGTTACCCCTGCATTTTTTAGATCGAAGGGCATCACTTTGTAGCAATACGTCCCTTTGTCGGTAATGAAGGATGTCTTCTCTGAGTCTTCAGCATCCATGAAGATTTGGTTATATCCTGAATACGCGTCTATGAAGCTCATGAGCTCGTGTCCTGCCGTGGCATCCACCATTTGATCTATCTTAGGTAAGGGATAGCTGTCTTTTGGGCAAAATCTGTTCAGGTCGGTGAAATCAACACACATTCTCCACTTCCCATTAGCCTTGGGCACGATGACTGCATTTGAAAGCCACTCCGGATAGGTAAATTCTCTTATAAACTCAGCCTCTTCTAACTTTTTGACCTCTTCTCGGATGATGTCGTATTTCTCCCTGGAGTAGACTCTTCATCTCTGTTTGATAGGCTTGGCATCTTTGGTCACGTTGAGCTTGTGACTCATCACCTCAGGGTCGATGCCAGGCATGTCTGCGTGACTCCATGCGAAGACACTCTGCCTCCTTCTGAGGAAGTTTATCAACTCTTCCTTAATTTCTGAATTAAGGGCTTTGCCGACCTGGATGGTTTTTTCCGGCTCGTCCTCATTGAGGATGATGGATTCTACCTCTTCCGCGACCTCTCCCTTCTTCAGTTTAGTCTCATCCCTTGGATCAAGAGTATCAATGCTATAAGTGGTGGTTGCCCTCTTATGGACCTCCCTCTCTTCGGCCGAGTTGAAGTAACATTATCGAGATATGATCTGGTCACCTCGTACTTCCCCTACCCCATAGGGGGTCGGGAATTTTAGCATTTGATGGACCGTCGAAGGTATAGCTTCAAACTCTTTTAGGGCCACTCTTCCTATGATGAGGTTATAGGCCGAGAATACATTCTCGTCCATTACGAAAAAATTTATCTTCCTCGTCAGCCTCTTAGGCCACTCATCACCCATCCGTATGTCCATATCATACATGCCCAAGGGGTGGACCTTTTCTCCACTGAAGCCTATCAAAGGGTGATGATAGGGTATCAACCTTGCTCTACTAAGACCCAGTCTCTTGAAGCAAGGACAAAACATCACATCCACCGAGCTCCCCCTGTCTACCAGGATCCTCTGCACCTCACACCCATGCACCCTTGTCGTTATGACCAAAGGGTCATCCTGGGGGGCCAAGATACCCTTGAAGTCAAGTCTGGAGAACCCAACTACAAGGGTGTCTATGTACACCTTCTTCCTGTTCTGTACTGTGTCAAAAGACGTTAGGTTCAGAACCTAAAGTTTGACCACCGACTTGGCCTCTGCCACATGAGCCTTCCTATCAGCTATTTTAGAGCCACCTCCTGCAAATCCTCCGCATATGGTGTCTACACAAAACGAGATCATACCAACCCTCTTCACTGGGGTGCTATCATCTTTCGGCAGAAGATCTGGATCGTCTTCATCATCACCCTCTGAGTCATCGTCTCTTCGCACTGGGACGTTGTCACGGTATTTGTCATTTTTCCTTTTCTTAGGGTCATCTCTTCCACCCTTTGGAGCCTTACCATCCACATACTTCCTCAGCTTTCCAAATTTTAACATCTTTTTAATCTCATCTTTTAAAGCGAAGCATCTATCCATGACATGGCCATAATCCTGGTGGAACTCGCACCATAGGTTTTTGTTCCTCTTATGTGGTGGGGCCTTCAATTTCTCTGACCATCTTAGAGTCCTGTCAGTCTTAATCTCATTGAGGATGTGCTCGCAGCTTACAGTCAGAGGTGTATAGTGAGCGAACTTGTCATCACCCGACCTCTTCTTCCCATCTTTCTTGTTTTGGGACTTTCTACTGCCACCGCGGTTCTCATCCTCATACTTGGCGGCCATTGCCTCTTCTGCATTCATTACTTTCCCTACGGTTGCCAGCAGCTCTGCCATAGACCTAGGGGGGTCTTCCGCAAGTTTCCACAATAGCTTCCCCTTCTGGAGACCTCCTATAAGGGCGGTCATGGCGATGTTCTCTTCATAATCTTCGACCTCCAACTTCTCTTTGTTGAATCTCGCTATGTAGTCTCTTAGGCTCTCATCCTTGGCCTGCTTGACATACAGCAAGTGGTAGTCTTCTTTTGAGGCCTCACCCCAAAACAGAAGTTGTGGATGAATCGTTCAGCCAATCCTTTGAAGTTATCAATTGAGTTCTTCGAAAGGGAGGTGAACCAACTGTGCGTTTCCCCCGTTAAGGTCCCAGAGAAGGCCCTACACTTAATCTCATCAGGTATCGAGTAGATGTCTGCTGCCGACTGGTACATCTCGATATGATGTACAGGGTTAGTGCTGCCATCATACTTGGGAGACACCGTAGGAGGCTTGAACTTAGATTGGGTTGGGAAACCCACTATCCTAGGCACAAATGGGGAGCCCTCTGAGTAACCCCTTTGCAATGGGTCCCTACTTTTGATGAGGTTTCCTATCTTCTCCTCAAGGCGCTGGATAGAGTCATTCCATGGTCTTCTGCCATCGACTTGGCCGAGGTTATCCCCTGCCACCTCCATGGGATGGACCGAGGGTTCCCCTGCCGTGACACGTCGGCTGTTGACCTCTTCCTGTTCCCTGCCTCTTCTTTCACAGTGTCGGCCTTGATATGGCCGACCCTGCCTGTTCCCTCTCTGAGAGCCTGCTGCGCTCCTTGATCTCGATAATCTCTGTCTTAGGTCATTCATCGGGACTAATCTCTCAAAGGCCGACCCTCTGCTTAACCTATCAAAGGCTGACCCTCTTTGTTAGGCCTCTTCACCTCTTCGGCCGACACACCCTTAACTTTGCCAAAGAGGTCGTACAATGTTATTTGACACCTCATACGGCTCCCAGCAGTCTTTCGGGACTTCTTCCGCCTCTAGATCGTCATACCTGTCCTCTGGGCAAGGGTTTCCCTGCCTCCCCAGGCGCAAGCGCCTAGGGTCAGCAACGTCCCTTCTCCGCTGGGGTGCAGGCTGGTCCTTCATTGGTTCCTGGGGTGGTCCCCTGGCGTCAGGATGAGGCTGAGCAGCCGCCGGAGTGATCATATCCGATGAGACTCCAGGTGGCCTCATCATAGTTTGCCTGAGCTGTGCAAATTTCTCCTGCATAGCTTGTTATGTTGCATCTAAATATCTCAAGGCTGCAGCAACCTCCGCCATTTTGGACTGGGGGGGGGGGGGCGCCTGACTGGAACTAGGCCCTCCACCCCCAGGTGGCGGAAGAGGCGGTGGTAATTCTGGTGCCATATGTTAACACTATAGAGCTTGTGTAGCAGATGAGCTTAGTACCTCAAAGGACCTCTTTCAATGGTGAAGCAGCTCCACGCAAGGGGCGGTGCCTGGTTCACCACCAGAGTCTCCGGTGAGGTTAAGCTAAAGAAGAGGAAGAGAGCTTCTTTTCTCTTCCCACAGACGGCGCCAAAATGATGATGCTGGAATTAGCACCACCAGATAAGGTATTTTCAAGCTCAATCTAAGAACAACAATGGCAGCATAGTTATGTAAAAGATTAGAGAAAGATATGAGGAGAAGAGGAGAGAGCACCAGGATATAAGTGGTTCAGGCTAAATTGGCCTACGTCCACTGTGTGTGTGAATAACCTCACTGTAATAAGGCACTAATGGCCATGGGTACAATCTCTCAAGATTTCTCTCTCTACTGTGTATCTAGACAGAGTTTCAGCTAGGGTTGTATATCTGGATCCTTTGCAAGGTAGAGGATGACCTCTATATATAGTACCTGGGGGGTGTAATATACCCCCATGCATGCATTGTGCATGTGTGTGATAGCCTCACCAATATAGGAAAGCCATCTGTCACTGTCACATGTAGAGAATGATGATGCAATATTCTCCCCACGTGTGGGGAATAATCTTGTTATAACTGATTTGTGTCCACGTGCCCTTATCCAAATGTCAGCAGATGCTCGGCTATTGCGCCTGGTGTATGACCTCGGTCTGGGAGAGGCCTAGGTTGGTAAGTCTAAGTACTCGTTCAGTCCGAGTATTCCATGGAGGTCTCGGCCTAATCCAAGCCGAGATAATGGACAAGGTCGGCCTGAGATGTGGTTGAGCTGGAGTGTTTGGAGTATCGACTAATGTCTTGATGAGGTTGCTGGTGGCTTCCTGCGAGCTCGTCCTATGTCTGGCCTAGGTTGCCATTCCAAGGTATACGAGAATGCTGCTGATCCTTGTGATGTCCCTTGGAGAGGCTCATGGTAGTGTCGGCCTGGGCCGAGCTTGCTATGGCCGAGTGCTGATGCCACATTCCCATGTCTTATCTGACGTCGGCCATGATCTCGGTCGAGGTTGGTGTCTCCGGGCCGAGGTCACACTTAGGGCATATCATTTGGTGTCGTCTCTTCCAAATTTTGGAAGACACCACGATTTTCAACACCCTCTAGGCCATTCTCTGCCTCGGCCTCTTCCCATGTGAACTCAGTGATAAAGTCTGCGAGGGCTTGCCCTTTGATGCCCGCCCTAGGTTGGTAGGTAAGATCGTACTCCCCCAACTCAATGGCCCATGTCATCAACCTCCCGGACTTCTCAGGTTTTTGTAGGACCTGTCTTAGTGGGGAGTCAGTAAGGACAACCATGGAGTGGGCCTGGAAGTAAGGCTTCATCCTCCTCGAAGCATGTATCAGGGCGTAAGCTAGCTTTTCCATGCGAGGTTAATTTTGTTCGGCCCCTTGAAGGACCTTACTGTTGAAATATACAGGCCTTTGGATTCCAGCGTCTTCCCGTATTATGGCTACGCTGATGGCTAATTCGGAGACTGCCAGATACACGTACAATTTCTCCCCTACTACAGGCCGAGACAATAATAATGGAGACCCCAAGTAAGACTTGAGCTGGTTGAAGGCTTTTTCGCACTCTTCGTCCCACTGGAAGGACTTTCTTAGCACCTTAAAGAATGGAAGGCACTTGTCTGTTGCCCTAGAAACAAACCTATTAAGGGCAACCACTCTCCCCGTAAGTCTTTGAACATCTTTGATACTTGATCGGGCGGAAAAAAGTGTGTTCGTGTGAGGACACAATCGTCGTGTGTTTCGCCCCCGCGATACAAAGAAAACCTAAGCTACTACTACACTTGACAAGCAAGCACAGCGGTAAGTCGGGTATCGTAAGAAATCCACAGGGAGTGATTAAATTTTAGATGTTAATTGTTTAATTACTTCAGGCATAAAAGTGTAAAAGGTGATAGGTTGAAAAAAAGAAAAGGGAAAAATTAAGAAGTTAAGTCTAAACTAGAATTAATAAAAACGAGAGTCGGGATCGCGTCCCCACCATGGGCTAAACAACTAATAATTAGAATTTTGGTTCGAAAACATTTAATCGAACATTTTTAATTAATCATAAACATCACACAATAAGGAATTTAACCCAAAGTTGCGAGATTAAACATTTAATCAAAAATGGTCACACGCGGATTAAATTCGGATTATCGCTATAAACACTAAAGTTGCGTGACAAATAAAGTTAAATGCATAACAATCTAACTTTAATACACGCAGTTTCAATTAAATATAATTTTACCCCAAACCTAACTTTCGGAGCTCGACGCCCATTAATGGCGAAAACGCAATCCCAACCCGTTATCTAAGGTCTAAGCATGAATAAACTAATTTACACTAATTAAACTAATTAAAACAACTAATTAATGAACAAAACTAATAATCAAAGCAAGTAAATGAACAATACATCAAGAAAACTAAGCTAGAAGACAATGAATAGGAATAAACAATACTTACAAACAAAGGGGTAAACACCCAAAATGGGGGAGAAGGGCAAAGCTCCCAAACAAACCCTTGAAAAACTGATTTCTAACCCTAACTTTCGTCTAAAAATCCTCTCCCAACTTAATACAATGTTTCTCTATATATACCCAACCAAAAACCAACTTAAAAATGAAGATTTTCGGACTTTTACTGTAGCCGAATCGATTCGGTAAAGGACCGAATCGATTTGGAAACAGGGGAAGCAAATAACTGGCATTCTGGTGCAAACTGAATCGATTCGGTTTTGGGCCGAATCGATTCGCAGACAACAGGCCAGAATCTGCAGTTTTGTCCTCTTTTACGGAAAATGCCGCCATTTCTTCGTTATAGCTCAGAATGAGGCACGGTCGGAGGCTACGCGAAGACAACTCAGAGGAATACAACATCCAAGAAGACATTAGGCTAAAAAACCAAAATATGAAATGACTAAAATACCCTTGAATGTGACCTTGAGTGTACTTTTACAGTAAAAACCATCCTAAAAATGCCATAACTCCATCGATACAACTCGGAATCATGCACCGTCGGCGGCCACGCGAAGAGAAATCAAAGGGATTCAACTTCCGTGAAGAGCCCGGGATTCAAACCCGAATGCTGAAATTACTAAAATGCTCCCGAAGCTGCAAAAGTCGACGAAACATTTCCGGAAAGCGTCTGAACTTCATACTAAGCATCCAAATACCTACAAAAGCCCAATTAACCCCTGCAAAACATGTTAACATAGAAATCCGAGGTTTTTATGGTTAACGAGCATAAGTATAGGGATTAAGATACCCAAGGGGGCTAATAAGGCGTAGGTTAACGGTTGAAATACGCAATATTTGCGTCGTATCACACCCCCTAACTTACACATTGCTAGTCCCTAGCAATGAAATAAGAAACTACAAGAACTACAAGCAGACCAAAAGTAGGATGCAAGTACAAAATGGGATGAAAAAGTAATGAAAAGATAAGGCCACTTTCGCGGGCGAACGATTGCATTTAGCATATGCAATAAGCCGTTAAACCCCTAGGTTACCCTAGTGGACGAGTGTCGTCTCGTGAGGGTTTTCAGGGATGAAACCCACAAACATCAGATGGTTTCCTCAAAATATGCCCAACCCAACATGCAACAAACTCAACAACAACGAAAAAGATTTCAAACATGTTATTAGCATATTGAACGAATTCAAGCTAAAGTCTGTTGTTATTAACAAGTTGAATGCACCTCATAGAATTGAAACTTTTAAAGTGGGAGGGGGGAGAGCACATGCATAGTGTGATTTGCGAAAAACTTATATAAACTGGATACTAATCAAAGCAAGCATACATTCAATCCTCACGGGCATTACGCTCAACAAATGAATTCACTCGAAACAGGGAGGTAACACACGGGACATGCGGGCTAAAGAGTAAATGTAAATGGAAACTAGGCCGCACACATGTCACAGATGAAGAACGCTATATATAAACTAAAAAACTATAATCTCAATGAAAGGATACCACTCACTAAAAGAGGCGAAATGCATTTTCACAGATTATCACAACTATTATGACTTTTAAATTACATCAACCTAAGATCACATAGGACTTTAATAGGGCTATAATGTAGGTATGGCTAAGGTACGAAATGAAGGAATGTATGTACGGATTCAAAGTGTTCGGGATGAAAACTCGGGATAATGGAAAGGATGCGGGAAATATCAAAAATAGAAAGTAACTTCCAAACAAGCATTAGATATAACAATTGGAGAGTAATCAAAGCTTATTGAACTATATACACAACATATACAACTTTCTCTTTCTTTTCTTTTCTTCTTTTTCTCATGTTTTCTTTTGTTTTCTTTTTCTTTTTGCTTTCTCTTTTTCTTCACTTTTTCACTACTCTTTCTTCGCTTATCAAACTCTCATATGCCTAAAATTGCAACCGCAATACAACAACAACATTCAATCCCAAGTAACATTCCAAACAATGGTATGTAAGGTGTATGTATGGCTTAAAACTCCAATTTGGAGTTGGTTATGGGATTTTGGGTAATGAAAAGAAAGGCTAGTATTTAGGCTCAAAGGGGTTGACTAGGGAAACATATATGGTGAGGTCAAGGCTAATATGGGTGATATAACAAAGATTGCCTATGATCATTTCACAAAGTTTACGCAATTCTCAAGTCAAAACAATCTATGAAAATCATGATCAAGTAACATATTTCAAGCATGAACTCAATTAATGAACGGTCAAATGAAAGATTAGTGAGATTACCAACGAATTCAACGTTTTCAATGAGAAAAGAATAGTGTATAACACTCACAAACGACGAAAGGTACAAAGCTTACTCGGTGTAAGTATATACAATTCAACAAAAGATTACCGAGTTATAAAAATCTTAAACCAAATCAATATAACAAGGAAAGTGCATATGCTAATGGGATAAAGTTTAATTCATGAAGTTATTCACAATATCAATGATTTGAGGACTAAAGTCCAATAACTTCTAAAATCGAGAACATGCATCATTGAGTTGTCTATTGGATCGGGCAATTATTGAAATTTATCACTGGAAATAAGGCAAAATGCCCAACAAAGGAGAAAAAAGAAAGAAAATATTTTTGAAAATTTTGAAATTTTTCACAAAAAGGCATACTTAGTAACTAAATGTGAGCAAATCCATGGACTACACATGAAATGGATAGAATATCCTACACCCCCTAACTTAAATGTTGCATTGTCCTCAATGTGCATTAAGAACACAACACAAAGAGAGGAAAGAATGATATTACCCAAAATTGGAGCGATCTCCATAAGCGCGAGTCCAAAGGAATCTACAAAACAAGTTAGTACCGAGCATAGCAAAAACAAATAACAAAAAGTTAACTAATTACACTAGACTAAATTAAAAGGAAACAAAAATAGGAAAGAAAGAAAATTAAAAAGCTAACTATTTACAACCTACTATTTAGGCTTCACACTAACTATATACTAGAAATCTAAATAGTTGAGGGTCCACCATAAGAACGATTTGACTTTGGAGGATAACCGGTGTACCCTCACATACAAGCATGCCTTCCGAAAAATATGAATTCCGTTTGAACAACGGAAGGCATGTGTAAGGAGAAAGAAATAAACCATCGTCAATTTGAAATTTTGGGCGGACGATGGGGGATTTGGATAATAAGGGGGAAACGTACACTAGAGGTCCAAGAAAAATCGACTCATCTCCCAAAGGTTTTTCAAGTGGAATGGGAGATAGTGCACACACGGGGATAGGTTCCATCGTAGCAAACAAAGTCGGCAAAGAGTCCTCGTCTACAAATTGTGTAGAAATTGTAAAAGTTTCAACCGACTCATAGGAATCAACCAGTAATTCTAATGGTTCGATCACGGAAAACGAATATGGTGATGAAACAAATTCAATCTCAATCGACTCATCGTCGGAAGGAGATTGAATTTCGGGGGAGAGAGATGCACACTCGATGAGAAATTCTTCGAAAAATTTAGGTGAAACATAAGTTTCCACCTCCTCGTTGTTTTGTGCAAAAGAATTCATCTCATCGCAAAGTGCACCGAGTCTCATTCCAGCATCATTTAAGCTTTCCAAACCTTGGGAGTAAAGAAGCAAAGTTTCTTCCAAATTGGGCTTCCTCGGCTCAAGAGCCTCGGACTCCTCATTTGGTTGAAACTCGTCTTCGAACGTAATGAAATAAGAATCGTCATTGGATTCGAATAATGAATCCAACTCAAGCTCCCAATAACGATTTTCATTCCGATAAATGTTTTCAAGTCTTTCATTTTCAAGAAAATCTTGAAAATGAAAAACTTGAAAACTATCCCCAAAGTAAGAATCATTAGAATTACCGTAATAACTATAATACTAGGACATGATTACCAAATTATTTGTAGATGGAGAATCCAAGAAATAAAGTGAGCAACCGCGAATCAAAGTTTCTTAGCGCTCAAAGTATGCAAATCCTGCAAAAAAGGTTAAAACAAAGAATACAAATACAAAAGGAAAAATACTACGAAATAATAAAATAATTACTATCTAAAACACACTCCCCGGCAACGGCGCCATTTGATGACCGGGCGGAAAAAGTGTGTTCGTGTGAGGACACAATCGTCGTGTGTTTCACCGCCGCGATACAAAGAAAACCTAAGCTACTACTACACTTGACAAGCAAGCACAGCGGTAAGTCGGGTATCGTAAGAAATCCACAGGGAGTGATTAAATTTTAGATGTTAATTGTTTAATTACTTCAGGAATAAAAGTGTAAAAGGTGATAGGTTGAAAATAAAGAAAAGGGAAAAATTAAGAAGTTAAATCTAAACTAGAATTAATAAAAACGAGAGTCGGGATCGCGTCCCCACCATGGGCTAAACAACTAATAATTAGAATTTTGGTTCGAAAACATTTAATCGAACATTTTTAATTAATCATAAACATCACACAATAAGGAATTTAACCCAAAGTTGCGAGATTAAACATTTAATCAAAAATGGTCACACGCAGATTAAATTCGGATTATCGCTATAAACACTAAAGTTGCGTGACAAATAAAGTTAAACGCATAACAATCTAACTTTAATACACGCAGTTTTAATTAAATATAATTTTACCCAAAACCTAACTTTCGGAGCTCGACGCCCATTAATGGCGGAAACGCAATCCCAACCCGTTATCTAAGGTCTAAGCATGAATAAACTAATTTACACTAATTAAACTAATTAAAACAACTAATTAATGAACAAAACTAATAATCTAAGCAAGTAAATGAACAATACATCAAGAAAACTAAGCTAGAAGACAATGAATAGGAATAAACAATACTTATAAACAAAGGGGTAAACACCCAAAATGGGGGAGAAGGGCAAAGCTCCCAAACAAACCCTTGAAAAACTGATTTCTAACCCTAACTTTCGTCTAAAAATCCTCTCCCAATTTAATACAATGTTTCTCTATATATACCCAATCAAAAACCAACTTAAAAATGAAGATTTTAGGACTTTTACTGTAGCCGAATCGATTCGGTAAAGCACCGAATCGATTTGGAAACAGGGGAAGCAAATAACTGGCATTCTGGTGCAAACCGAATCGATTCGGTTTTGGGCCGAATCGATTCGCAGGCAACAGGCCAGAATCTGCAGCTTTGTCCTGTTTTACGGAAAATGCCGCCATTTCTTCGTTATAGCTCGGAATGAGGCACGGTCGGAGGCTAAGCGAAGACAACTCAGAGGAATACAACATCCAAGAAGACATTAGGCTAAAAAACCAAAATATGAAATGACTAAAATGCCCTTGAATGTGACCTTGAGTGTACTTTTACAGTAAAAACCATCCTAAAAATGCCATAACTCCATCGATACAACTCGGAATCATGCACCGTCGGCGGCCACGCGTAGAAAAATCAAAGGGATTCAACTTCCGTGAAGAGATCGAGATTCAAACCCGAATGCTGGAATTACTAAAATGCCCCCGAAGCTGCAAAAGTCGACGAAACATTTCCGGAAAGAGTCCGAACTTCATACTAAGCATCCAAATACCTACAAAAGCCCAATTAACCCCTGCAAAACATGTTAACATAGAAATCCGAGGTTGTCTGGTTAACGATCATAAGTATAGGGATTAAGATACCCAAGGGGGCTAATAAGGCGTAGGTTAACGGGTGAAATACGCAATATTTGCGTCGTATCAATACTTCTCGGTGTCTTCATGTCAAGTAAAGCCTTGATTTTTTCATGGTACGCTTCAATCCCTCTCTGGTTGACGATAAATCCTAGGAACTTACCATCTCCTACTCCGAAGACACACTTCGCGGGGTTGAGTTTCATTCTGTATGAGTCCATAATGTCGAAGGTCTTATCGAGATCCGTTACATGAGTGCAAGCTTTCAAGCTCTTTGTTATCATATCATCTACATACACCTCCATAGTCTTACCTATGTAACACCCCGCCCGTTCGGGGAGAGCGAGCGGAGCGCCACTACGATAAAACTAACCAAATCCACAAATAATAAAATATAGAGCATCTAAAAATCCCACAATACAATAAAATAATCCACTAATCTCAAATTCTTCAAATAAACACCAAGTCTCTCGAATTATATACAACAACTAACTCGAAAATAAAATACAAATCTCCAATGCTCTATACATCAAAATAATACAATCTTCTCGTCTTGTATTAAAAATCTTCCCAAAAAAATCCTCGCTAAAATCATACTCTGTAGCGCCCCAAAATCCGCGTTAACCTGCCACTAAAAGAAAATATGGGGAAGTACACAATACGAAAGGAAAGATGCTCAACAAATATTAGCGGTGAATAAAATGTCACAATACGAGTACGAATATTCAAATCAAATGCGAATCTCATAAGCAATTATATCACTATAATTTCTCAACAACACATGAACCGGGTCACCAAGTCTCACCACCGTACCGCACCTATGCATTTTTAGCATATCCGAAAAAAGGAATATTATCGGGTGCCCAACCTCCGTGCCATATTAAAATCTTCATGACAACATGCTCAACACAATAATAATACCACACGAATCATAATTAGATTCCAACAAAAATTTCCAGATTTCCAAATGAATTTAGCAATTCGAATATGAGTCAATAATCACCTGAAAATAAAGGGAATACCACTCGCGAGATTTAGGAGTGTATTGTGTAAAACCCCATACCTTAAACCACCAAAAAGAACCAACATGAATCATCACATAATTTTAGCATCAAAATCTATTCACACCATCAAGTTCTTCTCGCGAAAATAATCAAATCTTGTTCTAGCCCAAACTCGAGAAAATACCAAATAAGCCTTATAATCTAAGGTTGAAATATTGAATAAGTTTGGGGCTATGATTTGTATATGAAAGGGAGTAATTTTGAAGAGGTCTTCTGGTTGAAAAGTTTAAGAAAAAGTGATTTGAAAAGCCAAGCCACGAATTAGTTGATATGTAAAGGATTAAGAGTTTGATTATGAAAAGAGTTCTAATCAGATACAAACACTAAAAAATTTATTCCGAACGATCGGACCGTTGGAATTGGATGAAATTTTATAGAAGATTAACTGAAGATAAGAGGAAGCTACAGAAAAAAATTCAACTCGATCGGACCGTTCAATATTTTTAAGTATTTTTTTTCTAGAGAGTTTTATGCTCCGAGGTCTCTTAGAGAGTTTCATATTTTGAGGACTCTTCTATATAATAAAAATTCAATTAAAACTCCATTTTAATTCCAATTCCAATTTCGAAACCATTTGAAATTCTCATCTTTAAAAATAAAATCCAACGTATTTGAGCAATAAAAAATAATTTTATCTCAAAATTTATTTTTCCTCTTTATTTCGAAAATTCCCTAAAAATTACGCGGGTTGTTACAACCTATTTGCTCTTCGAACATCTTATTAACAAGACGTTGGTATGTTGCCCCTGCATTTTTCAGGCCGAAGGGAATCACTTTGTAGCAGTACGTCCCTTTGTCGATAATGAAGGTCGTCTTCTCCGAGTCTTCTGCATCCATGAAGATCTGGTTGTAGCCTGAATACGCGTCCATGAAACTCATGAGCCCATGTCCCGCTGTAGCATCCACCATCTGATCTATCCAAGGTAAGGGATAGCTGTCTTTTGGACAAGATCTGTTCAGGTTAGTGAAATCAACACACATTCTCCACTTCCCATTGGCCTTGGGCACGATGACTGCATTTGATAACCATTCCGGATATGTGACTTCTCTTATAAACTCAGCCTCTTCTAATTTTTTGACCTCTTCTCGGATGACATCGTACTTCTCCCTGGAATATACTCTTCGTCTCTGTTTGATTGGCCTGGCATCTTTGGTCGTATTGAGCTTGTGACTCATAACTTCAGGGTTAATATTGGGCATGTCTGCGTGACTCCATGCGAAGACACTATGTCTCCTCCTGAGGAAGTTTATCAGCTCTTCCTTAATTTCTGCCTTTAGGGCTTTACCGACCTGGATGGTTTTTTCTGGCTCGTCCTCATTGAGGAAGATGGATTCTACCTCTTCCGCGACCTCTCCCTTCTTCAATTTTGTCTCATCTCTTGGGTCAAGCGTATCAATGCTATAAGTGGTGGTTGCCCTCTTATGGGCCTCTCTCTCTCTTCGGCCGAGTTAAAGTAATATTCTCGCGCTGTGGTCTGGTCACCTTGCACTTCCCCTACCCCGTAGGGAGTCGGGAATTTTAGCATCTGGTGGACTGTCGACGGCACAGCTTCGAACTCCTTAAGGTCCACTTTTCCTATGATGAGGTTATAGGCCGAGAAGACGTTCTTGTCCATCACGAAAAAATTTATCTTCTTGGTCAACCTCTTAGGCCACTCATCACCCATCCGTACGTCCATCTCATACATGCCCAATGGGTGGACCTTTTCTCCACTGAAGCCCATCAAGGGGTGATG
This sequence comes from Sambucus nigra, assembly GCA_949130495.1. Lineage (NCBI taxonomy): Eukaryota > Viridiplantae > Streptophyta > Magnoliopsida > Dipsacales > Adoxaceae > Sambucus > Sambucus nigra. The sequence goes on from OX422212.1 coordinate 502,950,797, forward strand.
ATAGGGTACCAACCTTACTCTGCTAAGACCTAGGCTCTTGAAGCAGGGCCAAAACATCACGTCCGCTGAGCTTCCCCTATCTATGAGGATCCTCTGCACCTCGCACCCATGCACCCTTGTCGTTATGACCAAAGGGTCATCATGGGGGGCTAAGATACCTTTAAAGTCGAGTTTGGAGAACCCAACTACAAGGGTGTTCATGTCCACCTTCTTCCTCTTTTGCACTGTATCGAAAGACGTTAGATTCACAACTTCAAGCTTGGCTACTGACCTGGCCTCTGCCACGTGAGCCTTCCTATCAGCTACTTCAGAGCCAGCTCCTGCAAATCCTCCGTATAAGGTGTCAACACCAAACGAGATCATACAAACCCTCTTCATCGGGGTGTTATCATCTTTCGGCGGAAGATCCGGATCGTCTTCATCATCACCTTCTGAATCATCGTCTCTTCTGGATGGGATATTGTCACAACATCTGTCATTTCTCCTTTTCTTAGGGTCATCTCTTCCACCTTTAGGAGCCTTACCATCCACATACTTCCTCAGCTTTCCAGATTTTAACATCTTTTCAACTCATATTTTAAGGCGAAGCATCTGTCCGTGACGTGGCCATGGTCCTAGTGGAACTCGCACCATAGGTTTTTGTTCTTATTATGTGGTGGGTCTTTCAGTTTCTCTGGCCATCTCAGAGTCCTGTCATTCTTCATCTCGTTGAGGATGTGCTCGCAGCTCACAGTCAGAGGAGTATAGTGAGCGAACTTGTCATCACCCGACCTCTTCTTCCCATTTTTCTTCTTTTGGGACTTTCCACTGCTACTGCGGTTCTCATCCTCATACTTGGCGGCCATTGCCTCTTTCGCATTCATTAATTTCCCCGCGGTTTCCAGGAGTTCTGCCATAGACCTAGGGGGTCTTCTGCAAGCTTCCACAATAGCTTCCCTTTCTGTAGTCCCCCTATGAGGGCGTTCATGGCTATATTCTCTTCATAATATTTGACCTCCAACTTCTCTTTATTTAACCTAACTATGTAGTCTCTTATTCTCTCGTCCTTGCCCTTCTTGACATACAGCAGGTGAGTAGTCTTCTTTTAAGGTCTCACCCCAAAGCATAAGTTATGGATGAATCGTTCAGCTAAGCCTTTGAAGTTATCAATTGAGTTCTTCGTAAGGGAGGTAAACCAGATGTGTGCTGCCCCTATTAAGGTCCCAGAGAAGGCCCTACACTTCATATCATCGGGTATCGAGTATATGTCTGCTGTCGACTGGTACATCTCGATGTGAGGTACAGGGTTAGTGCTGCCATCATACTTAGGAGACACCATAGGAGGCTTGAACTTAGCTGGGGTTGGGAAGCCCACTATCCTAGCCATAAATAGAGAACCCTCTGAGTAACCCCTTTGTAATGGGTCTATACTTTTAATGAGGTCTCATATCTTCTCCTCAAGGCACTGGATAGAGTCATTCCACGGTCTTCTGCCATCGACCTGGCCGAGGTTATCCCCAGCCACCTCCATGGGACGGACCGAGGGTTCCCCTACCGCGGCACGTCGGCTGTTGACCTCTCCCTGTTCCCTGCCTCTTCTTTCACAGTGTCGGCCTTGGTCTGGCCGACCCTGTCTGTTTCCTCTCTGAGAGCCTGTCGCACTCCTCGATCTCGACAATCTCTGTCTTATGTCATTCATTGGGCCCAACCTCTCAAAGGCTGACCCTCTTTGTTGAGCCTCTTCACCTCTTTGGCCGACACAACCTTAACTTTACTGAAGAGGTCGTACAGTGTCATTCGACACCTCATACGGCTCCCAGCAGTCTTCCGAGGCCTCTTCCCCCTCTAGATCGTCATACCTGTCCTCTGGGCAAGGGTTTCCTTGCCTCCCCAGGCGTAAGCGCCTAGGGTTAGTAATGTCCCTTCTCCGCTGGGGTGCAGGCTGGTCTTTCATTGGTGCCTGGGGTGGTCCCCTGGTGTCTGGATGAGGCTGAATAGCCGCCGGAGTGACCATAACCGGTGAGACTCCAGGTTGCCTCATCATAGTTTGGCTGAGCTGTGAAAATTGTTCCTGCATAGCTTTTTGTGTTGCAACTAAAGACCTCAAGGCTGCAGCTACCTCCGCCATTTCGGACTGGGGTGGTGCCTGACTAGAACTAAGCCCTCCACCTCCAGGTGGCGGAAGATGCGGTGGTAATTCTGATGCCATATGTTAACACTATAGAGCTTGAGCAGCAGATGAGCTTAGTATCTCAAAGGACCTCTTTCAATGGTGAAGCATCTCCACGTAAGGGGTGGTGCCTGGTTCACCACCAGAGTCTCCGGTGAGGTTAAGCTGATGAAGAGGAAGAGATAGCTTCTCTCATTCCCACAGACGGCGCCAAAATGATGATGCTAGAATTAGCACCACCAGATAAGGTGTTTTCAAGCTCAATCTAAGAACAACAATGGCAGCATAGTTATGTTAAAGGTAAGAGAATGAGATGAGGAGAAGAGGAGAGAGCACCAAGATATAAGTGGTTCAGTCTAAATTGGCCTACGTCCACTGTGTGTGTGAATAACCTCACTGTAATAAGGCACTGATGGCCATGAATACAATCTCTCAAGCTCTCTCTCTACTGTGTATCTAGACAGGGTTTCAGCTAGGGTTGTAGTATTTGGATCCTTTGCAAAGTAGAGGATGACCTCTATATATAGTACATAGGGGGTGTAATGTACCCCCCATGCATGTAACGTGCATGTGTGTGTTTGCCTCACAAATATGGGAAAGCCATCTGTCACTGTCACATGTAGAGAATGATGATGAAATATTCTCCCCACGTGTGGGGAATAATCTTGTTATAACTGATATGTGTCCACATGCCCTTATCCAAATGTCAACAGATGCTCGGCTACCGTGCTTGGTGCGTGACCTCGGCCAGGGAGAGGCGAAGGTTAACAAGTCTAGTTGCTCGTTCAATCCGAGATGAGCCATAGGGGCCTCGGCTTAATCCTAGCTGAGACAATGGACAAGGTCGGCCTGAGTCGAGGTTGAGCTGGTGTGTGGAGCATTAACTGATATCTTGATGATGATGACTGGTAAAAAGGCTTCTTGCGAGCTCGGCCTACATCTGGCCGAGGTTACCATTCCTAGGTATACGAGAGTGTTGTTGATCCTTGTGATACGTGCGATGTCCCTTCAAGAGGCTGGTGGTAGTGTCGGCCTGGGCCGACCTTGCTATGGCTGAGGGATGATGCCGCATGCCCAAGGCTTCTCCAGTGTCCGCCATGATCTCGGCCGAGGTTGGTGTCTCCGAGCTGAGGTCACACTTGGGGCATATCATATGGGTTGTGAAATGGCGTACTACGTAGGTACCACCCCACTTTCTTGTGTTATGTTGTTACCCGTTTTGGGATGAGGGACTCCTCCAGGTATTACTGATAGAGCAAGAACGGGACTCCGAAGATAGATATCTTCGTGTGTCGTACATATATATATGCGGATATATGTATTTATTAATATACACATTGTGTTGTGCCTTGTATGAGAATGTGTTTCACAGTCTATAGATGTAGACAATACTTAATGATTACAAATTGGATTAATATAGGGATGTGAATAATTGGTAGCAAAAATAAGTTCTAATGGTCTAATGTGGTAGACAGTAATTAATGAGAATAATAATTGGACAGTCTAAGAATGTATATGGAAATTACAGAGAACAAAATTTATAGTCTATTGGTGTAGACGATAATTGGTGTGAATTAAAAATCAAATAGTCTAACGAGATAAACTAAGGTTAAGGTACATTACATGATGTAAAAATATGCAGTGAATTTATATGAAACTTAATAGTCATCCTTATGAAGCTAATCCGGGGGTTGGGATGTTAGGTGTGAAGACTCATTTTTAGTTGATGCATAGCTAGATAACTTTATTGTTACCTGTCAGATTAAACAATGGAGTTCATGATTGATATTTGTTCGAGGATGCGAGTAGGATTGCTTCTAGATGAGAGGTGAGCTACTCGATACATGCAAGCATCGATGGAGAGACGTGAAATATGAGTTAGTTACATTTTGCATATTTATTGGTGAAGAATTCTTGCAACTTTCGGGCTCTAACCCAAAATTATAAATATTTTTCCCTCGAGTTTTCTCTTGAACAGGGATAGCAGGACTGACGATGGATCAAACCTGCAGTTGCTTTGGATGTAGCGGATCTCTTTTCATTAATTCTAGTATAGGTTGTACTTCTTCACTTGGTCATTTTATTCCACATAGAGATTGCATAAGCATAACCCTGAGAGTTTATTTATATCTGTTTGTAATCTTTACATTATGGGCATTATATGATGATTCAGTTTTGCATTCCTTTATTAATTTAGTTTTTATTCAGAGTTTTTATTTACTATGAATTTTGGTAAAGAACAAAAGCTATTTTTATTCCTCAGTGTTGAGAATGGTATAAATTGTTGATAAGCCCCATCTTCGGCGTATCATGTTTGGCCAACCTTTACGTGAGAAAATGGGGGTTGTTACAAGAGCCAAAAACACAAAAGGGGTCAACAGAAATAACATTTTGCAAACATTTCATCCAATCGCTATAAGGAGTATTTATCCAAAACTTTTTATGATTAAAATCATTTAAAAACATTTCAAAAAATATTTTTCTTTTCATAAAAATATCCCAATACTTTTAATGTAAAATGTAAATGGAACAAAAACAAATTTTACCATATTCATCCTTGTTGGGCATGATTGTTGAAGTCGTCTTGAAATTAGGATTTTCGATTTAAGATGTAAGCTTTCCAATTCTTTGACAAACTTGTAGCGGTATACGACATACTAAATGTGACGAACAATGTCCTTATAGCGATGAAACTTATAAGCTTAAACATAGGTGTAATCACCAATCTTACATGCTCACATTGAGGATGAAGAGCATGATGATATGAGGTATGTTGTGGAAAATGAAACACTACCACAAGAGGATGAAATTGATGTCAAAAAAATTCTTGAAGGTATAGTAGGGCCTTTTAAAAAATTTACCTCTCACAAATTTTCATTGATATTGGAAGCACTCAAAGTTCCTTTCATCATGAAATTTCTCAACAAGTTAGTTGTTCGATAGAACATGTAATCCTTCTTATAGTCATAATATCACATGAGAATGAACTCATTGACAAGGCCACAATACTTAAGTCCCTGTGGAGTATGCACGAAAACCAATTCTAAGTAGACATTGGGTTTTGGCTTTAGGTTGATGTGACATGGTTCTTAGAGTTAATTGGATAAAATAATTTGATCGAATGATAATTTACTTCAAGAAAATTAGCCTCACTTTTACCAAAGGGGGGAATATCACCCCCAATAGGGGACCAGATGAAGCTTCATTTATGCGTATGTCTGGTCTTGAATTATAAATGTCCGAGTAAAAAAAAGTAAACGTGGAATAATTTCCCATCTCTTTTCAGTTGTAGTTGAAACCTAACACCAGGATCCACTTCGTCCTTCGATTCTTTTTATTCTTTAAGGATTTCACCACGTATTTTATTAATTTATGTCCTTACTCCTTCCTCAAAACCACGATTATTTTATTTCCCTCATTCTAAAATCAAAACCCCTTAACCAAAGGTCCCATGTAGTTACCTATATACATATAGATGTCATTAAGAAGCCATTCCAAAATATGTTGGTTGATGGAATCATTTAGCTAATCCACAACCCATTTTTCCTCACATGTTCTTTTGGTAAAAAAAAATGACACGAAGTGGAGGTTGAGAGTTTTATAAAGCTAAATGATATAACTATAAAAAATTACTAATTCCATTGATGGAAAATCTTGTACATGAGATCATATATCTAAACTCTTTTTTGAAATAGACCTCACGTGAAACTACTATGAAGTTCGAGTTGCTTTAGAAACTATCCTAATAATAGGTTATAAAACTCATGCAGGCCACTTCGAATCCAAGTTTATGATTTTTTATCATGTTACCTTTTAATCCTTGATGAATTGCATTTTTATGACCAATTTGAGAAAATCACTTTTCTTTGTAATGGTACTCTCATTTATAGTCCCTTCCATTCATCTCACTTTTCACACCTCAAATCAACATTCACTATCTTGCAATTCCATTCCTTATTTTCCAAGACCTCCAAGTTCTCTATTTTACAATAGCACATTGCTTACCTTGGGCATATCATATCTGAAAATGGCATGCCTATGAATCCTTTTAAGATTTTAGCCGTTCTTGATTAGTCAACACATACTTCCTTAAAAATCTTGAGAGGATTGTTGGGCCTTACGACTATTATAAAATGTTTGTTAAAAAATATAGGGGATTCAATCCTACAATAATGTTGAATACCAAATTAAGCCACAAGTATTAGTGCAACAATAATAAACCACACAAATATATTCATGATTTGGTTGGTTGGCCCACCTACTTCCATGAGGAAAAGTGAGAGATATGATTATAGTAGACAAGGAAGAAGGTGACTTGGAGGGTTAGAGAATGCTAGATGAGAGTTCAAGACGCAAGTACAAGATCGTGATATATCATTTCCTCATTAGGGCTATTCATATATAGATACAAGAAACCTAAATATGTTAACTGTCGATTCGAGTCTTCATGGTGTGATCGACCTTTTCCATTAACATTATGTTTTGGATACTTAAATCATAATAGTATTGTATCTAGTCACATCATCATGATCCGTTGGGAAGATCGTCCATATCTGATCCATGATTATCGAGGGACTTAGACTTGCACTAATATAAAACTTTTATAGATGACATGTGTCATGCCACATGGATTACCTATCTTATAATTTTTTCAATTTCCCCTATAATTAGGTCCATCGATCGTCAGGCCGAGTCAGCCTAATTTTGCTTTGGTGTGTCATCCTCACATATGACGTGGATTTTCCCATTATGTCCTTATAAACTACCACACATCCTAATTCTTAGTGGGAACATAATAATAGGCCTACAACTACACTAAATTAGGCGAATGGTCACGAACTTAAACCTTGAACAAGACCAAGGGTCGTGGACCTGGGCCATGACCAAATATGGCGTGACTAAAATAACGGCTCATGGATCAAGTCCCAGACTAAGAGAACTGGTCATGGACCTCTGCATCAGGGAGAACGATCGCGGACAAAGGTCGTGACCAGCTGGTCATGGACAATATTCGTGACCCACGCATGACTATATTACATCTTGGTCAGGGACCAAATTCGTGACTGCCTTTACCCTTCACGATGGTGGTCACGGCTGAAAATACACCCTTTCTAGTGTGGTCACGAATATCAATAGAGACGACATATATCATGAAAAAAATATGGTCACAGACTAGAGTCGTGACCATATTTTATCGAAAAAAAATATGGGTTGTTTGGGTCCTATTCTCAAACTGGGAGTCCCGCGACTGCAGTCGGTTGCCATGTATTACACTGGACACGTACGAGGTGTTCATGCCACCAATGGTTCCATTAAGGGGATTGGTAGCGTCTGCCACCTCGCGGCACATTTTCAAGCCTAAGTGTTCCTATTTTCAAATTCGGGCCCTATTCTCAAATTGGGAGTCCCGTGACTGTGCAACCGGTTACTACTTGTTATATTTGGCGTGCGCGAGGCGTTCTCGCCACTTGCAGTGCCATTTGGGGGAGGGGGTGGCATCCACCCCCTCATGGCTCGTTTTCAAGTCTAAGTGTTCCAACTTTTAAATTCGGGTCCTATTCTCAAACCGGGAGACCCTCGACTACGCGACCGATTGTTACGTGTCACGTTGGACGCACAAAAGTTATTTTTTCTTCTCGCGGTGCCATTTGGTGGGGGGGGGGGAGTTGGTACCGTTCGCCCCCTCGCGGCACATTTTCGAGCGTAAGTGTTCCTAATTTTAAATTAGGTTCCTATTCTCAAATCGGGAGTCCCTTGACTACGCGAACGGTTGCTACGTATTATGTTGGACGCACATGAGGTGTTGGTGCTGCCCACGGTGCCCTTTTTTTGGTAGGGGGAGGGGTTGGGGTTGGTGACGTACGCCTCCACGCGGCAAGTTTTCAAGCCTAAGTGTTCCTACTTTCAAATTCGGGTCCTATTCTCAAACAAAAGCCCCATGAATGCCCAACTATTTGCTACATGTTACGTTGGACGCACACGAGCTATTTGTGCTGCCTGCGTTGCTCTTTTTTTTCTTTTTTTTTTTTTGGGGGGGGGGGGGGCTTCCGCCCCCTCTCAACACGTTTTCAAGATGAAGTGTTCCTACTTTCAAATCTGGGCCCTATTCTCAAACTGACAGTCCCGCGACTGCGCGGACGGTTGCTATGTGTTATATTGGACGCACATGAGGTGTTCATGCTACTCGCGATGCAATTTGGGTAGGTGGGATGGCGTCCGCCCCCTCGTGACACGTTTTCAAGCCTAGGGGTTCCTATTTTCAAACCGGGTCCTATTCTCAAACCATAAGTCCGACGACTGCGTGTTACTTTAGATGTGCACGAGGTGTTCGTGCTCCCCGCAATGTCATTGGGGGGGGGGGGGAGTGTTGGTGACGTCCGGCTCCCCACAACATATTTTCAAGCCTAAGTGTTCCTACTTTTAAATCCGAGTCCTATTCTCAAACTGGGAGTCCCGATGTCATGACCCCATCCCAAAATTAGTAGTAGGGAACGGATGTCTTGACATGCCACCAAGGCAACAAATATTCGGCATTAAATTGTTTCCTTAAATAAATGCAGCGAAAATATAATCACATGGTTATGAATCGTAAAATACTGAAACTAAAGGAATTACGTCATCAGATCTTTCTAAAGGAAACCTCATTTATATTAAAAGTAACGATGAATTACAACTTAAGACAAAATTTAAAGCTTATTACAAGAGATCCAAACATGCTCTAAATGATAAAACAAACATAATAACAAAAAGAGCTCTAAAAGCTGAATCTTCAACACAATCCTTTTTCGTTCCCTCCGCGAACATACTTATTTCCTTAAGAATTATTATTTATACAACATCAACTAAAAGCCGAGTGAGATTTAATCTCCAGACATTCCAGTTTTTTTTTTAAAATTGATACCTATTCAATTTCCAACAGAAGACATATACATATATGGACAGGAATTTATAGTACAATATATAAAGTAAACTGACAGTATACATTTTCAGAATAATCAGTTCAGAACAGAAGAGATAAAAAAATTTGAGCAATATGTCAATTATTCAATTTTATTTTGATTGCCATGTACGCTCTAATACCTAAATAAACAGATAGTGTCACCAAATGTTTCCACTTGGTAACAACATAGACATAAAATCATGATATCTGAAACAGCGCCTTATTTAGGGTAAACCAACGATAAACCAGTTGGAAAGGTACCACCCAAATATTTTCACCCGGTAGTCAAGGCCAACATAGTAAGAGAGTTTCTATAGGCCGGATCAATAATTTTAGAATTCAAATCAGATGTATATATCAAGAGATATACACATATAATAAATTACGGAATCATCGGTATCAGATGTATTTTGAGGATAAAACATTTCACAAAATAGATATAGCTTGCATAATATGATATAATCAAAATACGCAAGGAATTCCACAGAGTACTCACCTAGAACAAAAGTTTGAAGTTACAGATTCAGAGTCTCGGATCGCTCGTTAATTCTTAAGACGAAACTTCTTCTTAACCTTATCGTATTTTCTCTCACTATTTTTCTCTGATATTTGAAATGAATTTCGTGTAAGAACTGATCTTAAGGAATCTATTTATAATTTCTCAAAGTTATTAGGGTGTTGAGACGTGTCCCAATGACTAGGCCTCCAATTTGGTGAGTCAGCGTTAGCATGTCGCATAACGGAGTTGTCATACAGTCTCAATTAACCGAATGACGACACGTGTATTGGCTTTCTCTAATTGCATGACATGTGTTTTGAGCTTTATTTCTATGGATGAAACGTGTACGGTGGAGGTGTCCAAAAGCAAGAACGAGGTGGAAAGTTATTAAGGGTTATTTTACACATGAAGGGTATTTTAGTAGTTTTCCTCCATACATTTTCAATATCTCTTAGAGGTAACAGAAAACATTTTATTTACAAATTGGTACTTTTTATATTTTCATTTTAGACCCTGAAACTTTCTTTATTTAAAAATTAAGTCCTTAAAGTTTTATAAATTTATAATTTCTACCCCAAAACTTATCATTTAGCTTAGGATATGCCATAAGACTTTGATTTAATCAATTTTGATGAACAAGGAGGTTATTTCAAAGTATTTAAGTCAGCCAAGCCCGCCTCCCCTTCCAACCAATGAAAATATTACACATGGTGTGGTAATAAAAAAAATATGACTTAAAGGATGGACAGATTTTCCCTTATTTCGTAATTTTGGTATAACTTCTTGCTCGGACCTCCATTTAAGACACCGTTTCTTGTGTTACAAACCTAATTCATATATCTACAAATTTTTAGTTTTTTTACTTAAATTCAATTGTTATATTATAATTGTCAAAAATAGTCTCTAATATGAACATTCCTATCGAAAACTTTAAAATTTTATGTTTGTAACTAATTTGATATTTCATGATTTATGAAGGGAGTATTAGACATAAAATAATAAATTAACATTATCCATATCACATATGAAATAATAGAACATTTAAAACTATATATGAACATATAAAAGTGGGGTCATTACGTCCTACCCTCCTTATAAAAAGTTTGGTCCCCAAACTTTACTTACATTAATTTCCAAACAAGTATGGATATTTCTCCTTTATTTCATCTTCCTGCTCCCATGTTGCTTCTTCAATAGAATGATTACTCCATAACACTTTGACTAATGGAATTATCTTGGTTCGTAATATTTGGTCTTTATGGTCCAAAATTTCTATCGGATGATCATTGTATGACAAATATTCTCTAACTTGAAGAAGTTCATGACTTAGGATATGCGTTGGATCTGGGATGCATTTCTTCATCATTGACACATGGAACAGATTATGCACACTAGAGAGTTCAGGGGGTAAATTTATTCTATATGCAACAAATCCTATCCTTTCAAGGATTTCAAAAGGTCCTATGTATCTTGGATTCAATTTCATAATCTCCTATTTGGAATTTCAACTCTCATCGGCGATTGTCAACATAACTCTTTTGATGGCTTTGAGCAATTCGAAGTCGATCTTATATCAATTTCACTTTGTCTATTGTGATCTGGATCAATTTTGGCCCCAATAATTTTATTTCTTCAACTTCTACCCAACATGTAGGGGAACGACACCTTCTACCATAGAGTGCCTCATACGGAGCTATTTAATTACTTGTTCGATAATTATTATTACACTCAAATTCCACTAACGGTAAATGATCATCCCAATTCCCTTTCAAATCAAGTAAACATTCCCTAAGCATATCGTCTAAGGTTTGAATGGTTCTCTCAGATTGTCCATCCATTTGAGGGTGAAAAGCAGTGCTAAAATTCAATTTTGTTCCCATGGATGTTTGAAGGCTTTTTTAGAAGCGAGACATGAATCTAGGGTTTCGATCAGAAACAATTAAAACTAGGATTCTATGAAGCCTAATAATTTCCCGCTCATACAACTTAGCTAATTTTTCTAAAGAATGGGTAATCTTAATGGAAAGAAAATGATCAGATTTAGTTAACCTATCAATAATTATCCAACAGAATCATTACCATTTGAACTCCTTGGTAAACCTGTCATAAAATCCATAGTAATATGTTCCCATTTCCACTCAGGGATAGGTAGGGGTTGCAGTAATCCTGATGGTTTTTGATGTTCAACCTTTACTTGTTGACAAACCAAATACTGAGATATAAATTCCGCTATCTCCCTCTTCATGTTATTCCACCAAAATATTTCTCGAAGATCCCTATACATTTTTGTACGTCCGGGATGAAATGTGAATCTTGAGTAATGACTTTCCTAAAAAAATTGACTCTTTAATTGGGCATCACATGGCACACACACTCAATTTCCAAACCTTAATATATCATCTCGTATCATAAATTCAATTTTCTTACCCTCAATGACTTCTTCTCTAATCTTCTTCAGTTGTGGGTCATTTACTTGTACAATTTTGATCGTTTCCATTAACATGGGTTGTACTTGTAAGTTTACGATTATTACTCATTTGCTATAAATACGTACATCTATTTCCATACTTATCAAATCCTTCAACAGTGCTTCCTGGTTTGTAATAAGACACTCTAAATTTGGTGTAGACTTCCTACTTAAAACATTAGGTACTATATTAGCTTTCCCCGGGTGATAATGAATACTCAAATCATAATCCTTCATTAATTCTAACCACCTCCTTTATCTCATGTTCAATTCTTTTTGAGTAAAGATATATTTCAAACTCTTATGATCGGTATAAATCTCACACGTCTCACCATACAAATAACGTCTCCAAATCTTAAGAGCAAAAATTACAGCTGCTAATTCTAGGTCATGGGTTGGATAATTTTTCTCATGTGGTTTTAACTGTCTCGAGGCATAAGCTACTACTTTTCCATTTTGTATTAGTACACATTCAAAACCATTTTTAGAAGCATCACTATAAATCACAAATCCCCCTGTCCCGGAAGGAATAGTTAAAATTGGAGAAGTTACTAATCGATTCTTAAGTTCTTGAAAACTATTTTGAACTTTCACAGACCATTCATATTTCACCTTCTTTTGGGTTAACCTAGATAGAGATTTGGAAATACTAGAAAATCCTTCAACAAATCTTCGATAATAACCTGGTAATCCAAGAAAACTATGAATCTCTATCATATTAGTTGGTCTAGGCCAACCTAGTATAACCTCGATCTTTTGAGGGTTAACCGACACTCCTTCCTTAGAAATGACATGTCCTAGAAAAGAGACGCTAGGCAACCAAAACTCACACTTCTTTAATTTCGGATATAATTTCTCCTTCCTAAGGATTTGTAACACCGTATCTAAATGCTTTTCGTGTTCTTCAATACTTTTCGAATAAATAAGGTTGTCATCAATGAAAACAACCACACACTGATCCAAATATTTTCTAAACACCCTATTCATCATATCCACAAAAGCGGTTGGTGCATTATTTAGTCCAAATGGCAGTACAAGAAATTGATAGTGACCATATCTGGTACGAAAAGCTGATTTTGAAATATCATCTTCCTTAATCTTCAATTGGTGATAGCCTGACCTAAGGCCAATCTTTGAAAATACATGCGCACCTTGAAGTTGGTCAAGCAAATCATCCATACGAAGTAAGGGGTATTTATTCTTAATGGTCACCTTGTTTAACTCACGATAATCTATACATAACCTCATCGTTCCAGTCTTCTTTTTAACAAATAACACTAGAGCACCCCAAGGTGATACAATTGGTCTAATAAAACCCTTGTCTAACAAATCTTGTAATTGAACTTTTAATTCCCTTAATTCTAAAGGTGCCATACGATAAGGTGGTTTTGAGATTGGTATAGTTTCGAGAATAAGGTCCATCGTAAACTCTATTTCTCTACTAGGAGGAAGACTGGGTTGTTGGAATGATAGGACCCCCAATTTACAAAATGAGTTTCCTTCTAGATGCGAAATAAAAATGGTTCAACTAAACAAGAACATAAACCAAATTTTAATTTCTTTTAAATTAAAATAAAACAAAACTCAAAGTGAAATTAAATTGAACAAGAAATACATTTTTCACTTAAACATATTAACTCAACCCAAGTCGTAGAAATTTGCCTAACAATTAATTAATTTATTTTTGTAAATTAGGCGAAACCAAATTTTATCCAATAAAATTAATGACTTGAACTAAATTAATTAAACATTACCCAAATTAATTTTTGCACTAACTTAATCATGAGCAGTGATTTAAACCATATTTTATCTTTTATCCCTAAGCATGCATCTAGGTTATATAGCAAGATAAAATAAATGACAAACCACTACGCCGCGATGTACGAGGAAAAACCCACAACGGAAAAAAACCTCGGACAACCCTAGCCTCAAATCCACTAAGTACGGTTTTACAAGTACAAGACAAAAAGACGTATAACACTTGACTTGACTCCATCCAAGCCCCGCCGCTCCTTCTTGTACATACCTCTGCCTAGAGAATAATCACGGAGGTCCACTGCGGTCTCGGAATCCACCGATAGGACTTTTCTCGATCACCTCCACCCGAACAAGGAGACTTTCTCCAAGTGGGTATGTCACAGCAAACAAACTTCTTCTTTGTGGGATGTAGGAGTAAACCCAAACTTCTCTTCTTTGAGGTGTAGAGAAAACACGGTGCCAAACACTCCAAGCAAGGATATATATATTAAGGAACTTGGAATAAACAAAAACTATTGGGTGTGTATGCGTACCTAAGAAGGTCGCGACTCCCCTTAAGTTAAATCTCCTAAACTATGATACGATTATAATAGGATTAGATACCATTTCTCCCCTATCATTCTCCCCCTTGTTATTCAGGAATAGAAAAAGGATGAAACTAATTTAAACAAGAAAGCATATGGGCAAGAAAAAAAATAAAAAAAATGATCCATACAAATAATAACGGATACCAACGAAGATGCAAAAAAAAATGATACCAATGTGATATATAAGATACTAAGCATGTGATATCAATAACAATATGCAACACGATAGATACCAATTATGAATTAGAAGCATAGATGGACTAGAAAGCGAGGCAAAGAAAAAATACCATATATATGTAGACATAATGAATATCACTAATGCACAATCACATATATATATGTAGGTATAGACACCACACATGGCACAAAATACAATAAGCTTTTCACACTTGTATGGTAAAAATGTGTCATATGGAAACGAAAGTGTAGGGGTGTGAACTAGTAACAATTAAATTTAGACCCAATCACTTAAAAACATGTTCACAGAGTTCTCATTTGATTGCAAACTTTATCACATTTAAATACAAACTCATGTGACAATATAGATTGAACTCAATGAACAAACATACACAATGCATACAAGCCTAGAATTTTAATAATTCTACAAACCAATAGAGTCATGACATTGAAAGTACAACTAGGATAAACGGACATTGTGCAAACCGTTGATATACCATCCAAACTCCCTCAATTTAAGCATATTATTATTTTGAATGAATATATCAAACTAAACAAATATAGGCCTCGGCAAATTATATTCTTTTAATGCCATTATTATTTTAGGCCTTTGGACCACTCATTTCTTTTAGGTCCAAGTAAACGTCGGCTTACTTGCAAAGGATGATTTTTCCTTTCGGAGTCCTTCTCCGCGCACATTTTTATATATAATCTTTTATCGCTCAATTCTCACGTGCAACGAATTTTAACATGCACTAGTCCTCCTAGGTCGCATAACATGTAGATGACAAGATTGGTAGGATAACACCCCACAAAGCTCAAATATACATGTGAAGTTATAAGTTCAAGTGAGCTCGTACATGTGTGAATTGAGGCATATAAAAATAGAATCCATTATATCAACACAAAATCCAACTACTCCATGTAAGCATGGTAAAGAATATTTTAAGGATTGACAATCTAAACCAAAAGTTCTAGCCACATGGAAGTGAAAAAGAAGGGATTTAAACACAAGTATATGCCACATAGAGTGTGTCAAACTAAAATACACACAAACCAAAAATCTTTTTGAGTTTTTTTTTGAAAAGTTTTAACAAAAATTAAAAAATATGTAATCAAAAGACAAACAAAAATCATTTGAATTTTCATTAAGCCTAAATTACTAAAAATGTAGAACACAAATGATAAACAAAAATCTTTTTGTATTTTTCATTTAATGCAAACTAAAATGAAAGAACTATAATACAAAAGATAAACAAACATCATAATTCTAGTATGTGATATGTGATACAACAATGACTAGAAAATGACTAAGAAGCATACAACTAACATGATAAATATAGCATGAAGCACAAAAGCTAAAGTATGCAAACAACTAACACATTCAACCTTTGGATTTAGCAAGGGAGGAAGCATGTGAAAGTAAATGAGAATCAAAAATCCTGTTTTGTAAAGCTACCAAGTTATATCTCCAAACCCAAACTAATGAAGAATGACGATCACGGGGTGTAGGAATCTTGTCTACCTCGGTTGCCTTACGTTGGAATTTTCTAGGACCTTGTTTAAGATCAAAACAAAATATCATAAGATTACCTTTTCGACCACAATGAGAGCACCTAAAGACTCGTCGAAAAGACTTACTTAAGGAATGATCAATAACATTGTTCCTAGAGTATTCTCCTAAAACATTGGTTTTGGCTTTAAGAGTTGACTTATTACTAGTATCGAAGCCTAAACCATAAGTGTCATTTTTTATTTGAACTGTTCCTAATATTTTATCTAATTTCTCCAAACGACACTCCAAATCAAATTTGACTTTACTAGAGTCTTTGAATTTATTTTCTAAATCTAAAATGTTAGACTCTAATAAAACATTGCGCTCTTCAAACGCGAGAAGATCTTTTTTCAAGGATTCCATTAAACTTTTAAGGCTATCTCTCTCGCCTTCTACATATTCAAGCTTCTCACGAAGAGCTCTCTCACGTGTCCTAAGGTCTTCCACTAAAACACTCTCATTAATGACCTCAAAACGCTCTTTCAAACTAGCTTTTAACTTCAAATTTGTTCTTTTTAATTTAATAGATTCTTCATATAATTCTTGAAAAGCAAATTGAAGTTCACTCACATCAACCTCCTCATCACTTTCACTCTCTCTCTCTCTTCTCCACTCTCACTACCATCATCTTTTTTAGCTTCACAAACAAAGGCCTTGGAAGTGTCACGTGTTAAAATTTTATCACTAAAGGAGTGTTCACTTTCACTCACATGACTCGCCATAAAAGCCACAAATTTGGGCTTAGTGGGGGAATCGGGTCCCTCTTCCTTATCACTATCACTAAGGGTTGCATTATAATAAATTCGTTACTTATCCTCTCTCCTTAGTTTAGTGGGGCACTCTTTTGCCCTATGGATATAACCCTCACAACCGTAACACCTATTTGACTCGTCCCTGTCTAAGTTTTCATTAAAAAATTTAGGGATTTTCTCGGCTTTGTCATGCTTAGAATTTTCAAATTTCTTAAAATCATTTTTAAATTTATCTTTGTTAAATTTAAGAAATTTTTGAAACTTCCTAGCAAATATAGCCATTTCCTCCGAGTCACTCTCACTTTCACTATCTACTACTTATTTTTCCTCCTTTCGGGCTTTCAAAGCAACGCCCTTATCTTCTTTCTTTTCAGTTTTAGAGGGAAACATGTTTAGTTCATAGGTTTGTAAATCACATACGAGCTCTTCTAATTTCATAGAGGCTAAAGTGGGTAAAGAATTTAATACGATCACCTTAGGAATAAATCTATCGGATAGGGACCTTAAAATTTTCTTCACTACTCGGTTGTCGGGTATTTTCTCTCCCAGATTAAAATATGAATTAACTATATCGGAAAGTCTAGCATAAAATTCATCAAAAGTTTCTTTTTCATTTGTTTTGATGGTTTCAAATTGAGTGGTGAGGTTTTGGATTTTAAAAGCTTTTACGACACTAGTTCCTTTATGAGTGAGTTATAAAATATCCCAAGCTTCGTTAGCGGTTTCTCAGGTCATAATGCGATAGAATTCATCTGGTGTGACCGCACTAAACAAGACATTTAAACCTCGGGAATTAAAATTTGCAAGTTTAAATTCATTCTCACTCCATCTATCGGTGGGTTTGGGAATATGCTTATTTTCTACTAAATATGTAGATGGGGACCACCCGTTAACGAGAGACAACCAAACCCTCTCATCTAGAGACCTAAGTGCCGAACGCATATGTGCTTTCCAATAAGAGTAATTAGAACCATCGAAAATAGAAAATTTTAAAAATGGGGAAAATTCCATTTTAGTCAAAAATATTTAATAGGATCGTAAACGCAATAATTTAGCTATCCTGATCTGATTCCGTATTATTAGAATGATAGGGCCCCCAATTTACAAAATGAGTTTCCTTCTTAATGCGGAATAAAGAAGGTTCAACTAAACAAGTACATAAACCAAATTTTAATTTCATTTGAATTAAAATAAAACTAAACTCAAAGTGAAATTAAATTAAACAAGAAATACATTTTTCACTTAAACATATTAACTCAACCCAAGTCCTAGAAATTTGCCTATCAATTAATTAATTCATTTTTGCAAATTAGGCCAAGCCAAATTTTATCTAATAAAATTAATGACTTGAACTAAATTAATTAAACATTACCCAAATTAACTTTAGCACCAATTTAATCATGAGTAGTGATTTAAACCATATTTTATCTTTTTTCCCTAAGCATGCATCTAGGTGATATATCAAGATAAAGTAAATCACAAACCACTACGCCGCGATGTACGATGAAAAATCCACAACGGGAAAAAACTTCGGACGGCCCTAGCCTCAAATTCACTAAGTACGGTTTTACAAGTACAAGACAAAAAGACTTACAACACTCGACTTGATTCCATCCAAGCACCGACGCTCCTTCTTGTACACACCTCTATCTAGCGAATAACCACGAAGGTCCACCGTGGTCTCGAAATCCACCGATCGGACTTTTCTCGGTCACCGTCACCCGAACAAGGAGCCTTTCTCCAAGTGGGTATGTCACAGTAAACAAACTTATTCTTCGTGGGATGTATAAGTAAATCCAAACTTCTCTTCTTTTAGGTGTTGAGAAAAACCTAATGCCAAACACTCCAAGCAAGGATATATATTAAGGAACTTGGAATAAACAAAAACTATTGAGTGTGTATGTGTTTTGGTGAATTTAATCGATAAAAATCAAACACAAAAAATGGAACTTTTTCTTGGAAGATTTGCTCTCTCTAAAATCTCTTAGAATGTAAAAAAGTTAGTTCCAAAAGGTTGGTTCCCTCACTTGATAATTCTGTCAAAAAGTAGACGGAAAATGGAGAAAACTGCAAAAAACTGTTCCCGCTAAAGTCGTTCGAATGACATTCTTGTTCGAACAACTTTACTAATGATGTTCTAGAGACGAAAAAGAAATCTCGTTAGAATTCTCGTTCGAACGATATGTCAGATAGTTTGAACGACGTGTCAGGAAAAAAATCTTTTTAAGACCAAAACTTTTTATGAAAAGTTCTTAAAAATATTTTCTGAGTAAAACAAAGTCGTTAAAATTATTTATAAACAAAATTTATAAAATACACCCAATAAATTTACAAACTCCTATATATATATATATATATATATATATATATATATAATGCATTCATACCTTAGGAGCATTGGAACAAATGTTGTTGACGTAGAAACGAGGCAAACTAAACCCGGCATATGATGAAACTTTATAATCTTGGTCGCTGCGTCTTTAACTAAGGCGTCATAGGCTTGGATGGATACACTTGAACACTATCCTATGACTCAAATGTTTTTGTTCGAAATTGAGCCAACACTAAATTAAGACTCAATCGGAGATTTGTGCCCTTACAAATCTCCCCCTTTGGCTATTTCGGGACAAAAACCAAACAAAAATCCTAAAGAGCCGTCAAGCTCTACTAGACTATAAAAAAATATCCCTCCCAAAATAAAAATTACATATCTTGACTAAAAACCCAAGGATCAATATCTTTGCCGATGAAAGTTTCCATTTAGACGAATTCCTGCACACTTAAGCAAACTATCAAACGCATAGGGAATATCAAGAATACTAAATGCATGTAAAATAAATAATACCCTCCCTAAATTAATTCTCCCCTTTATCAACTAAGATCAACCTAAGAAGGTCGCGACTCCCCCTAAGTTAAATCTCCTAAACTAAGATACGATTATAATAGGATTAGATACCATTTCTCCCACTATCATCTAGGCACCTAAGTGCCGAACGCATACATGCTTTCCAATATGCGTAATTAGAACCATCGAAAATCAAAAATTTTGAAAATGGGAAAAATTCCATTATAGTAAAAAATATTTAATAGGATCGTAAACGCAACAATTTAGCGATCCTGCTCTGATCCCCTTTTGTTGGAATGATAGGACCCCCAATTTACAAAATGAGTTTCCTTCTAGATGCGGAATAAAGATGGTTCAACTAAACAAGTACATAAACCAAATTTTAATTTCTTTTAAACTAAAATAAAACGAAACTCAAAGTGAAATTAAATTAAACAAGAAATACATTTTTCAATTAAACATATTAACTCAACCCAAGTCCTAGAAATTTGCCTAATAATTAATTAATTAATTTTGCAAATTAGGCCAAACCAAATTTTATCCAATAAAATTAATGACTTTAACTAAATTAATTAAACATTACCCAAATTAATTTTAGCACCAACTTAATCATGAGTAGTGATTTAAACCATATTTTATCTTTTATCCCTAAGCATGCATCTAGGTGATATAGCAAGATAAAATAAATCACAAATCACTACGCCGCGATGTACGAGGAAAAACCCACAATGGGAAAAAACCTCGGACGACCCTAGCCTCAAATCCACTAAGTAGGATTTTACAAGTACAAGACAAAAAGACTTACAACACTCGACTTGACTCCGTCCAAGCCCTGACGCTCCTTCCTGTACACACCTCTATCTAGAGAATAACCACGAAGGTCCACCATGGTCTCGGAATCCACCGATCGGACTTTTCTCGGTCACCGTCACCCGAACAAGGAGCCTTTCTCCAAGTGGGTATGTCACGGTAAACAAACTTATTCTTTGTGGGATGTAAAAGTAAACCCAAATTTCTCTTCTTTCAGGTGTAGAGAAAAATCTGGTGCCAAACACTCCAAGCAAGGATATATATATAAAGGAACTTGGAATAAATAAAAACTATTAGGTGTGTATGCGTTTTGGTGAATTTAATCCATAATAATCAAACACAAAACATGGAACTTTTTCTTGTAAGATCTTCTCTCTCTAAAATCTCTTAGAATGTAAATATGTTAGTTACAAAAGGTTGGTTCCCGCACTTGATAAGTCTGTCAAAAAGTAGTAGGGAAAAGGTAGCAGGAACATAGAGAAAACTGTAAAAAATTGCCAAAAAACTGTTCCCACCAAAGTCGTTCGAACGACTTTACTAACGATGTTCTAGAGACGAAAAAGAAATCTCGTTAGAAATCTCGTTCGAACGAGATGTTAGATAGTTCGAATGATGTGTCAGAAAAAAGTAAAAATCAGACCAAAACTTTTTATGAAAAATTCTTAAAAAAATTTCTGTGTAAAACAAATTCGTTAAAATTATTTATAAACAAAATTTATAAAATACACCCAATAAATTTCCAAAATCCTATATATATATATATATATATATATATATATATATATATATATATATATATATATATATGCATTCATACCTTATGTAGAAACAAGGCACACTAAACCCGGCATATGACGAAGCTTTATAATCTTGTCCGCTACGTCTTCAACTAATTCATCTTAGGCTTGGATGGACACACTTGAACACTATCCTATGACTCAATTATTTTTTTCCAGAATTAAGCCAACACTACATTAAGACTCAATTCGAGACTTGTGTCCTTACATGGGTAAATCATTTGAAAAACATCTGGAAAATGTTTAGCTATAGGAATATCTTCTAAAATAGGCTCTTTTGTTTGCAAATCAATAACACTCACAAGGAATCCTTGACATCCCTTATTAAGAAAACTACAAGCTTGCATTGCATAGATAATACGAACGGGAAATAGGATGCATGTTCCTTCAAAACTGAATTCTGGTTGGTTAGGTATTTGGAAAGTAACTCTCTTCTCAAAAAAATCTACCCTAGCATTATACGATGCTAACCAATCCATCTCCAAAATGACTTCAAAGTCTTTTATGTCTAAAACTATCAAATAAGCGAATAGTTTATGACTACTAACATCTACAGGGAAAGAATTATATGCTAAGGTTCCCATCAATAAGTCACCCGAAGGAGTAGAAACGTGCATGCTATGATTCAAGGGTTCGGGCCTATTAGGAAAACGATTAACAAAATGCGTAGAAACAAATTAATGGGTAGAACCAGGATCTATTAAAACTCGAAAAGGTTGTGCACATATAGAAAGTGTACCTGACACTACTGCATTAGAAGCTTGGGTCAAGCTCCCGTATCCTTGTAACAAGGTCGTCCTCCATACATCTTCCCACATTACTGACATATCTTATTATTAAACTGTTTGTTATCACTAGCTCCTCCAACATTGGATGTACTCCTAAAATTATTTCTATTATTTGGTCTCATCCCTTTTTGTTCCCTAAAATTCCTCTTACCATCTCTAATTCGATTGTACTCATCGCTATCCCTCTCAACTATCGTAGCCCTAGCCACGACGTCACTATATGATGTCAACTTCAGGATGGAAATTCGACTACGAATACTCAACCTTAAGCCACATTTATACTTTTTGGCTTTTAAAACATCACTTATCACAACATAAGGTGCAAAATGGGATAACTCAGTAAACTTGGCCTCGTATTGACTAACCGTCATATTCCCTTGCACTAGACTCATGAACTCAGCTGCCATTTCATCCTTCACCGTTTCAGGGAAATATTTCTCATAAAATATCACCAAGAATTCATTTCAACCTATACAAGTATTCCTCTCCTTGTGTATTCTCTTAGTCATTCTCCACCAATGTTTGGCTTCACCTTCCAACATAAATGTTGCAAATGAAACCCTTTGTTCATCGGTGCACTTAAGAACATTGAGCATCTTTTCCATCTGCATCACCTAACTTTCTACTTCAGTGGGGTTGGGAGTACCTTTAAAAGAGGGAGAGTTCAACTTCATGAAATGCTCAATGGTACAGCTAGTTAGTTCCAGATTCCTTGGTGCTCCATTATTCACCTGATGCTTCACAATCTTTGCTAAACTCTCAATCGCCCTGTATGCACCTACTAGTCCTTACATACTTGAACCACTTATTCTCGCAGTTGATCTTGGCTTGGTCATTTTCTACAGTCATGGCCAAACATAAGACGTATTACACTAACTCAAGATTGAAAATTAGAAGAACAATTATATATAAACAATTATATGTAGACTGTAAGACATATGGAGGCTTATCACATAAGTCGGATATTTAATCCTATATCCTATGTATGGAAATTTAAAATCGAAAACGTTCGAAACTTATGTTCAGTAGTCTAAGGGTTCATAACCTATGCTCTGATACCACCTCTGTCATGACCCCATCCCAAAATTAGTAGTAGGGAACGAGTGTCTTGACATGCCACCAAGGCAACAAATATTCAGCATTATATCGTTTCCTTAAATAAATGCAGCAAAAATACAATCACATGGCTATGAATAGTAAAATACTGAAACTAAAGGAATTACGTCATCAGAGCTTTCTAAAGGAAACCCCATTTATATTAAAAGTCCCGATGAATTACATCTTAAGAAAAAATTTAAAACTTATTACAAGAGAGCCAAACATTCTCTAAATGATAAAACAAACATAATAACAAAAAGAGCTCTAAAAGATGAATCTTGAACACAATCCTTTTTCGTTCCCTCCACGAACCTACTTATTTCCTAAAAAATGGTTATTTATACAACATCAGCTAAAAGTCGAGTGAGATTTAATCTCCATACATTCCAGGGTTTTTCAAAAAATTGATACCTATTCAATTTCCAACAAAAGGCATATACGTATATGGATAGGAATGTGCAGTAATATATATAAAGTAACCTGGCAGTATATATTTTCAGAATAATTAGTTCAGAACAGATAAAACAATTTGAGCAGTTTGAGAAATATGTCAATTATTCAATTTTATTTTGATGGCCATGTACGCTTTAGTACCCAGATAAACAGATAGTGTCACCAGATGTTTCCACTTGGTACCAACATAGACAGAAAATCGTGATATTTGAAACAACGCCTTATTTAGGGCACACCAGCGATAAACCATCTGGGAAGGCACCACCCAAATATTTCCACCCAATAGTCAAGGCCAACAAAGTAAGAGAGTTTCCATAGGTCGAATAAAAAATTTTAGAATTCAAATCAGATATATATATCGAGAGATATACACATATAACAAATTACAGAATCATCGGTATCAGATGTATTTTGAGGATAAAACATTTCACAAAATAGATATAGTTTGCATAATATCATATAATCAAAATACGCAAGGAATCTCAAAGAGTACTCACCTAGAACAGAAGTCCGAAGTTACAGATACAGAGTCTCGGATCGCTCGTTAATTCTTAAGACGAAACTTCTTCGTAACCTTCTCGTATTATCTCTCACTATTTTTCTCTGATATTTGGAATGAATTTCGTGTAAGAACTGATCCTAAGGCATCTATTTATAATTTCCCAGAGTTATTAGGGTGTTGACACGTGTCCCAATAACTAAGCATCCAATTTGGTGAGTCGGCGTTAGCATGTCGCGTAGCGGAGCTGTCTTGCAGTCTCAATTCACCGAACGATGACACATGTATTGGCTTTCTCTAATTGCATGATAAGTGTTTTAAGATTTATTTTTATGGACGACACGTGTACGGTGGAGGTGTCCAAAAGCAAGAACGAGGTGGAAAGTTATTAAGGGTATAAGGGTTATTTTACACATGAAGGGTATTTTAGTAATTTTACACCATACATTTTTAATACTTCTTAGAGGTCCTTAAAAATATTTTATTTAGAAATTGGTACTTTTTATATTTTCATTTTAGTCCCTAAAACTTTCTTTATTTAAAAATCAAGTCCTTAAAGTTTCGTAAAGTTTCATAAATTTGTTTGGTCGGTTGCTACGTGTTACATTAGACGTGCACGAGGTGTTCGTAGCACCTGTGGAGCCGTTGGGGGGGGGGGGACTGGTGGAATCCTCCCCTTCGTGGCACGTTTTCAAGCCTAAGTGTTCCTACTTTCAGATCCTGGCCCTATTCTCAAACAGGGAGTCCCGTGACTACTAGGTTGGTTGATACGTATTACGTTGGATGCACACGAGATGTTCGTGCTGCTCACGGTGCCATTTTGGGAGGGGGCATCCACCCATTCCCGACACATTTTCAAGCCTAAGTGTTCCTACTTTTAAAGTCGAGTCCTATTCTCAAATCGAATGTCCAGCAACTGCGCGACCGATTACTATGTGTTGCGTTGGACACGCACAAGGTGTTCGTGCTACCCACGATACCGTTTAGGAGGGGAGGGGAGGGGATTGGTGACGTCTTCCCCCTCGTGGACCGTTTACAAGACTAAGGGTTCTTACTTTTAAATTTGGGTCCTATTCTCAAACGGGAGTCCCGCAATAGCATGGCCGGTTGCTACATGTGACTAAGTGCTACGATAACCGATAATTATCTAACATGCTATTTAACAACCAAACCAATAATTATCCCATACTCCTTCTAATTGTCCCATACCCCTTCGAAGGTACTTTCCATCAACAACCAATATTTATCCAACAGTTAAACTAAAAAAAACCAATAATTATCCCCTAGTCCTTCTATCATCTAAAAAATTTAAAAGATAATGCATATCAATTATATAAAAATGTTAGTTAAAGTAAAGTTGGTTCCTGCGACTAAAGAAGGCTATTAAATAGAGTCTTTGTAATGTATGATTAGACCAAATTGATCCTGGAGCC